>CM022302.1:136332934-137053326 GCA_011799875.1 Thinopyrum elongatum | reverse complement strand
CAAGTGGGTGGGTCGAATGCTGAAGGAGAATGTTCGACTAAGACGCACGTAATGACAAGGTAATGATTGGTTGCGGGGATGAGGGATATATTGAGTCGACCATACCAAAGACGGTTACTCGTTAATTTCTATCTCCTTGGCTATAGATGGATGGTAGCAGTACTGAGTGACTTACCCATAGTACGCGCGACGATCAAACCTTGTTTAAAAGGAGAGCCGATAGAATGGGTGGACATTTTTCCCCGTGTACCCGGTCATTGATGGGAAATGTTTTCGAGAAGAAAAAAAAGGGGAAAAAGGAAGCGGAGGGCTTAGGTATATCGGTTAGGTTCAACCCAGACAACCGCTTGGGGTCCGGGTGCAGGATAGAAGCATAGAAATTGTTAAAAGTGAACGCAGCGCCAGAATGAGATATCGAGTCTGTTTTTTTAAAGTATTTGTCGCCACGAAAGCAGGTGTCAGCAAAAAATAAACGGAAGCCGAGGGGCCCGGGAACAAGAATAAACACTTAACGAAGATGAAGTGACACGGGAAAAGTTGAGGTAATCGTTCTGTAGGCCCAACGTGGGGACCGGGGGGGAGGCCAAGTCTCCATAGGAATTATTTTTGATCCACGTCGAGGAGCTCAGAGATGACTGCCCCTGAAGGGTCAACACTAGAAGGGAGGGTGGGGGGAGGTAGTATAAGTTGTTTGTATTGGGAACCTTAAGCAATCTAAATCTAAGGGGGTGGTGTACCCCCAAAGACCAACCCTTTGGGACATAGTGCGGAGAAGGTTTGGATTTGGGTTATGACAGGACCCGCAAAGGACCCTGAACCTGATCAGTGGCTTTGTCATGGGGGCTGACGTTTGTGGCGTACGTATCCTCCCGTCCGAATCTCGAGGACTAGAGTTCATTTAAAGTAAGGTTGGGGATAGGATTATGTAACAGTTGCCACAGGGTCAAGTCTAAATTTTTGTGGAAAAAAGATTTATATAAGAAGTGGGGTAAGCTAAAATATAAAGAAAAAAAGGAAGGAGGGGGTTATGAAGAAATTGAATTAGTTATGTATGTGTGTAGGGTGTGTAGTGTGGGCTTGTTGCAAAATAAAGGTGAAGAATGGACAGGTGATTTGGGGAACCGCTGAAATTATTGAACGAATAATGCAGGGAAATAGCGCGGGCCGGGTCCACAGGGGGACGTGCACAAGTTTCCCCACCCTAAAGTAATAATCACCTTGCTATTTGATCTCCTTGGAATTCAAATTTATTTCATTACAAACCCATAGAGTGAAGATACGACATGACTTCTTCTATTTTAAAAGGGTTTTGAAAAGATTTGAATTCCATTGTGGAAGTATAATCACAAATTCGAAAACAGCGGGTTAATCGGGGTAGCGGGCGTCAACAATAGGATGGGGTGTTAAGCAGGATGAGATGAGATAAAATGAAAGCTTCTTTACGGACAAAAGATTAGTATTGGGGAAAGCAATATGAAGTAAATGGAAAATTTACACCAAAGAAACAATGGCTAGGATATTAAATTCACCTGTAAGTTGACATTCAGTTAATGGTAGCCAAAATTTAGGCGTTGGATTTTGTGGGGTTTGGTTTAAATGTCAAATGTGGGAAAGTGGTTTAATGCCAAGAACTGAAAATATATGGGAATTAGGGGGGGGGGGTGAAAATGATTTCACCTTCCAAACATAAAGGTGAAAGGAAAAATTGGAAGAGAAATAATTTGAAATCACATTTAGTGGTATTTGTGTAAAAGTGTAAGTTTTTTAAATAGAGGTGTATGTATTGGCAAAGCAGTAGCACTTTTGGGGAATGGCGATTTAATTTAAATTGTGTTGGGTGAAATGAAATCGATTTTCGCTAAAATATGTTATCATACTTTTAGGAAATCTTGAATTTGGACGCTGTGAAAGCTAATTGTGATGGAAATATAGGGTAGCAATATGCCTATGTAAAATTTTATTTTTCATGTGTTCGGAATATATTAAAACGTTGTCCTTTCTGTTCTGGCTATTAAAAAAAAAAAGAAAACTGCCAGTGGAGACGGGGGCCGGGGGGGGTCTAGGACAACTAAAAATGGTGTCGGCCCATGTGCGCAGCATTTTAGACAGGCCGGCCCTATAATAATATAAAATTTTTTTTTTTTTATTATTACGGTTTACGATTTTTATATTTGTTGAAATATTTATTATATCTAAAATTTTTTACCGGAACCAAGAATTGAAATTATGTACAAGAACGAAAACCACTAGTTAGGAAAGAACAAAAAAAAATCTCTGCAGCGGATAAGGGGGAAAACGCGGAAGGGCGGGCGCGGAAAACCAATGTCTGTAAAGGCTTTTTAGAAGCCCATGCGTTGGTTTCCCTTCTTCGTAAAGGGTTTATTGTTTCGTACTAGTTTAAGTCCCACAAATTGCAAAGTATAGGGCCTTGATTGACCCCTACCCTCTTTTCCACCTATAAATATTAGAGACAAAGTACTATAGCAACTGCCAAGAATCATCACGATGGTCTGGAAAAATTCAAACATACAAATAATTAAAATTGGGTGTTTGTGACTAGATTGACACTACAAATACCAAGTATTTTTCTTACTCGAATCGCTGGCTACTGAAGTTTGTCTCTCAAATCTCAGGCAGTCATCGCTTTCTGGTCTATAGCGGCGGGTTGGGGGGGGAGTCAAGATGTATCGGGTGGGGGTAATCCTTGTCGATACTTATCTTGGTCTTCGATAATTTTTTTTTATATGCTGGGCGTCCGTAGCTGTGTATTTCGTAGACATAGTCCGGTAGAATAATTAGATTTCTAGAATTATGTAGGGTACCTTAGTATTTAACATATGAGTTAGACTAGAATTCTTTGTAGCCAAACTTTAGTTGGGTTTCTTGCGGCTTCAAGAGCATCTTAGGGGGGGACCCGTAGATTTTTCAAGAGTAATATCCCTAAAGCTTTTACCTAGCGTTACATAAGGGAAAGAGGACGCGAAATGGGTAGAAAAACGAAACGCGGAACGGTGCCAAATATTTTATGTAGTTTGGGGATGGGAATCCGACCTTTCTATAGTGAATCTATAGTCAAATAAACTTTGTGCAACTTTCAAATTTCGAAATTTGTTCAGATCATATTCAAACTTGTTTTGGCTATAACTTGAGTTTTCGTAAATCCGATTTAATTGATTCTTTTTGCTAATTGAAGCTCTTGACCTAAACTTTCTGATAAGACCAAATCCACCCAATTTTGGTACTGTTAGAAATTGTTTTCTGTTGCAAGAGTTAATTGCTAGTTTTCGAAGTTTTTCGAGATCTTTTTTCGATTCTTTTGCATGAGTGCTTATGTATGCAATTGCTGCTCACGTTAGATTGAACGGAGTGTGACGAGTAGAACTACAGAAATTATGAGTGCGAAGGATCTCATCAACAGTACAAGGCAGTAACACATTGATCATACTTCTTCGTTACCCCGTTTTTATGCATTAGTTTCAATCCTCAAACACTGCATGATTAGGATGTGATTAACTTGTGGGTATTGGGAAGTAGATGATGAGGTAGAACCTATTGCCTTTTTTTTTAAATATCAAACCCTTGGGAGTTACTCTCTACGCTATGCTTATATTGCCATGCTATGCTCGTAGACGTGGATGGGTGTTGAGTGTATACATGACAGATGTGAGATTGTTAATTAATGGTTAACTTAAGTGGCTACTTTAATACACATCTGGGTGGATTGGTTGGGGCACCCTGGGGATATACCAGTGGCTTGCCCGGACACCTGGGGATATACCAGTGTTGTCCTAGGAGATCCCGGGGTTTATATTATCCATGTGTCTCCTATCCCAGGCTCAAAGGGATCATAAGATTATTCATGCTAGAAACTTCCGTGTGCAGCCACAACTATTATGGCTCTAGCATAGTTAGTATGTTGCAGGACCTCTTTCATTGGTAGCTAGCAGATGTAGGGGAAAGTAGGTGTAACTGTCTACCCAGAGTAAAGAGTAAATGCTTCAGAAAGACTGTGTCTCGGTCATCCGTTTCTCAAACACCATGAAGTGCGAGAAATCCAACGGAGGAATCGAGTCTTGTGGGAAAAGTGCACAAACCTCTGCAGAGTGTACAAACTAATCATGATTAGCCGTGTCCCCGGTTATGGACATCTTGAGTATCTGGTTCTTGGATTTTCATATTGAATCCCATCACTCTAAATTAATTTGTTGGATTAATGATTACTTTTAATTGGGATTGAGAGGGGGTTTACCTTCTCAATATTTTCAACCAACTTTGTAGTTAAACAAAATATATTCCTTTGATGTAGGGAAAAATTGGCTTTTCGCAAAACATATTAACCGTAGAGCCTCCACCAGCCATATATGCATGTAGTGATAGCATTTATTCTGTTCATTGCTCTACTGTGTTATCTTGCCAGTACATTCAATGTACTGACCCGTTTCGGGCTGCAACGTCTCATGTTGCAGGATTCTTACGACGAGTAAGTGATACGTTAGGGTTACGATTTCTACACTCAACTTTGCCGTTGGTGTTGATGGGAATCCACAACCTTGTTGTTACTTCCGCTATTTGGATTGAGGTAATAGTATTTACGTTACTTTATACATGTGATTTACCTCTGTTATAAATCCTCGAGTACTGTGTGTGTCAGCATACCGATCCAGGGATGACACTTAAGCACAGAGACTTTGATCCATTCGGGTCGGGTCGCTACAGCTGCCAGAGCTGGTGCCATCACCGCCCTGAGCCGGGCCAAGGCGTGGCAGGCTGAGCTAGACCCGGAGGAGTTGGCCAATGGTTGTCCAACCTTAAAAGAAGATGGGTCTCCCTTTAGTGCAGATGACTTTACAAAATGTGTAAGGGAAATGCGTCCTTTGGCAAGCTAACTGGCTGAGGAGACCGATCTATCCAAGTATCAGGCGGCTTATACCGTTGAAAACACAAAAGTAAAGGCGCCGGTTTACGAAGTTATGGATCTCATTCCACCAACATGTAAGCACACTTTTTGCTCCTGATATTGATCCGTCCACCCTCATAGATGATGAAGCTGTATTTAAAGTTGTAACGGGCGTCAATTGGACATCACCTGATTTCCAGCCAGTGGAAGAAGAAGAAGAAGAAGAATCGGCGCGGGATAACCCGGAAGCTTCATCCCGCCAAGACCACACCAACTGACCCATGAGGCGGCTCTTCAGACTGCAACCCGGCCTGTTTTATTCTGATAAACTTTCAATCCATTGTGCTGCAGAAAGCCTTGTAATAGGATAGTGTCAAACAATGATCTGTCATGCCATCGTGCATGTTTATCTGCATAACACTTTAAACCGCTGATCTGATGTTGGAAGATCTGCTGTTTATGCTCATAACATTATCAATCATGTAAGTCATATTATCATATTCCCTGCACACAAGCATATAACATGTGCCCTGGCGGTTTACGCCAGGACGGGTCATGATGTCCCATATAAAATTTTCTGGTGACTGTATAGTCCATAACCAGGGCGGGTTATCAAAACTCACATATTCATATAACATGTAAAAACATACCTGTGAAATTATTTCACACCACCGGCTTACATCACCGAATCCAATGAGGGTGATAGCCCAAAGACTTATAACGCGTCACTTTCAATTGCGCAATTAAAGTATACTGGCGACTTAACGTCCAAAGCCAGAAAGGGTTATCAAAACCCAAAATATGCTCAAATATGAGTCATACAGATTAAGGCTACATGGCTTGAAGTGTTTTAAACCATATGTCAATATGGAACAAGGATATGAATCCAAACAATGTTCAGAAAATAACAAATCAGAAAACAAAACAAAGCTTTCATAGGCCACCAAGCCGAAATCTCAAGTGCTTTCATGGGCAGCACAACCACTAAGGTAATCCTTCATTCAACTCTGTAAGCCGGCCCTCACATGACCAGCCGCCATTTTAACCTTGACAAGTTTAGGGTCTTTTACAAGATTGACTATTGAGAGTACGGCGGGTCATTCCAGGATTACCTGGGCAGAGTGACAAGGACATACAGGTAGGACAACCCAGAATTTGGTGAATACACCTGACATACAAGCTGATCACGAGGGTAAACAAAGCTATGTTCATTAAACAGGAAGCCCCCAAGTGACCTATAATAAGCCATCAAGGTAGGATTCCTATGTTTGAACTGCACACTGCAGCAAGTTCTCTTTGGTAACCTTTTAACTTGGGCAAGAAATCCCAAGTAATTTGCAACAAGGCATATAAGCCGGATCAAAAGGGTAGTCACAGCTATGCCCAATGAGCAGGAAGCCCCCAAGGGATCTTATGAATTTTTGACAATAAAGACTCAGATACTCAGAAATGAAATGACAGGGGCCCTGAATTATCAGGGATGCCGGCTTTATTATACTGATCATAATATATACATTGATGAAAATATGTACAACACAAGAGCCAATGGCTCAAGTGTAATAAGGCCGAAGATGAGCAATGTTCCAAGGCCGGCGGGTCTCCTCCTCCGATGTGCGTGAGTCCTTGTGGTCTCGGACATCAATGAGGTAGTATGACCCGTTGCTCAAGTTTTTGCTAACCACAAAGGGCCCTTCCCAAGGTGGGGATAATTTGTGCATATCTGTTTGATCCTGGATGAGCCGGAGCACCAAGTCACCTTCTTGAAAGGTCAAGATCATCCTGACATGCTTTTTCATTATCAGCTTCAACATAAGCCGCCACACGGGGCGAGTCGTGACGGATGTCACTGGGAAGAACCGCCTCTGCGCCGTAAACATGAAGAAAGGTGTATAACCCGTGGATCTGTTGGGGGTAGTATTGATACTCCAAAGCACTGAGGGTAACTCCTCAACCCAACAACCTGGCGTCCTCTGCAAAGGGACCATAAGCCGAGGTTTTATACCTCTCAAGATTTCTTGATTGGCTGTTTCGGCTTGACCATTGGACTGGGGGTGAGCCACGGATGAAACGTCAAGACGAATATGCTCTTGTTGACAAAATTCTTTCATAGCACCCTTAGACAGATTCGTACCATTATCAGTTATGATGCTATGAGGGTAGCCAAAACGGAAAATCACCTTTTTAAGGAATTGAACCGCCGTTGCCGCATCACACTTGCTGACCGGCTCTGCCTCAACCCACTTTGTAAACTTGTCAACCGCCACCAACAGGTGGGTCTTTTTATCCATGGACCTCTTGAAAGGTCCAACCATATCTAGCCCCCATACTGCAAATGGCCAAGTAATTGGAATCATCCTCAACTCCTGAGCCGGCAAATGAGCTCATCTGGAAAATTTCTGACAACCGTCGCACTTGCTAACCAGATCTTCTGCATCAACGTGAGCCGTCAGCCAATAAAACCCATGCCGAAAAGCCTTAGCCACGAGAGATTTAGAGCCGGCATGATGGCCACAATCTCCTTCATGAATCTCTCATAGAATCTCACGGGCCTCCTCAGGAGAGATGCAGCGCTGAAACACCCCTGTGACGCTGCATCGATGTAACTCGCCATTGACAATGGTCATTGACTTAGTCCACCGGGTTATTTGCCTGGCCAAAGTTTCATCCTCAGGCAACTCACCCCGGGTCATATAAGCCAAATACGGAACTGTCCAGTCAGGAATAACATGAAGAGTCGCCACCAATTGTGCCTCCAGGTCAGGGATAGCAAGATCCTCCTCCATAGGCAATTTAACTGAAGGATTATTCAGAACATCAAGAAAGACATTAGGTGGTACCGGCTTATGCTGAGATCCTAGCCGGCTTAAGGCATTGGCCGCCTCATTATTCCTGTGATCAACATGTTCCACTTGATAACCCTTGAAATGACCAGCAATAGTATCAACCGCCCGGCGATAAGCCGCCATGAGTGGGTCTTTGGAATCCCAAGTTCCTGAGACTTGCTGAGCCACCAGATCTGAATCACCAAAACACCTTACCCGGCTTAAGTTCATTTCCTTGGCCATCCGAAGACCATGGAGTAAGGCCTCATACTTAGCTGCATTATTAGTACAAGGAAACATCAGCCTTAAGACATAACAAAACTTATCACCTCACGGGGAATTCAAAATAACTCCAGGCCCCGAGCCTTCCAACTGCCTGGATCCATCAAAATGAATAGTCCAATATGTATTATCAGGCTTCTCCTCAGGCATCTGCAACTCTGTCCAGTCATTAATGAAATCTACAAGCGCCTGAGACTTGATAGTTGTCCGAGGCATGTATTTTAAGCCAAGGGGTCCAAGCTCAATGGCCCACTTGGCCACCCGGCCTGTAGCTTCTTTGTTTTGAATAATATCCCCTAGAGGAGCAGAACTGACCACAGTGATGGGATGACCGAGGAAATATTGCTTCAACTTTTGACTAGCCATGAACACTCCATAAACTAGCTTCTGCCAATGTGGGTACCTTTTCTTAGATTCAATCAACACCTGACTGACATAGTAAACCGGCCTTTGAATCAGATATTCCTTACCTGATTCCTTCCATTCAACAACAACCGCTACACCGACGGCTCTACTGTTAGCAGCCACATATAAGAGCAAGGGCTCCTTATCAATAGGAGCTGCAAGAACTGATGTCTCAGCCAACTGCTTTTTAAGCGCCTCGAACGCCTGATTGGCAACATCACTCCAAACAAAATGATCTATTTTCTTCAACATCTGATACAGAGGAATAGCCTTCTCTCGCATGCGGCTTATAAACCGGCTTAAAGCTGCAATATGACCCGCCAATTGTTGAACATCATTAATACACACCGGCTTAGCTATTGAGGTGATAGCCTTGATTTTCTCTGGGTTAGCCTCGATGCCTCTTTCAGAGACCAAAAAACCCAATAGCTTGGCTACTGGCACACCAAAGACACACTTGGCCGGGTTAAGCATCATCTTGTAGACCCGGAGGTTATCAAAGGTCTCCTTCAAATCGTCTAACAAGGTCTCCTTCTTCCTGGATTTCACAATGATATCATCCACATAAGCACGAAAATTGCGTCCAATCTAGTTGTGGAGGCAATTCTGCACACACCGCTGATAAGTCGCCTGGGCACTCTTGAGCCCAAAAGGCATGGAAACGTAGCAGAAGGCTCCAAGGGGAGTGATAAAAGATGTCTTCTCCTGGTCCTTAACTGCCATCTTGATCTGATGATAACCAGAATAAGCATCCAAAAAACTCAAACGCTCACAACCCGCCATAGCATCAATGATCTGATCAATACAAGGGAGAGCAAAAGGATGAGCCGGACAAGCCTTGTTAAGATCTGTGTAATCCATGCACATACGCCAAGTGCCATTTTTCTTAAGTACTAGCACCGGGTTAGCCAACCATTCAAGATGAAAAACTTTAACAATGAACCCCGCCGCCAAGAGCCAGGCCACTTCTTCACCAATGGCCTTGCGCCTCTCTTCATTAAAACGATGACGGAATTGCTTGACCGGTTTAAATTTTGGATCAACATTGAGAGTGTGCTCAGCGAGTTCCCTTGGTACACCTGGCATGTCTGAAGGCTTCCATGCAAAGATGTCCCGGTTCTCACGGATGAACTTGATGAGCGCGCTTTCCTATTTCGGATCCATATTGGCACTGATGCTGAACTGTTTGGATGAGTCGCCAGGAATGAAATCAACCTGCTTGGTGTCATCTGCCGACTTAAACTTCAATAAAGGATCATGCTCTGTGGTTGGCTTCTTCAAGGGGGTCATATCCGCTGGGTCAACATTATCTTTGTAGAACTTTAACTCCTCTATTGCACAAACAGACTCAGCATAAGCAGCATCACCCTCTTCACACTCCAAAGCTATCTTCCTGTCACCATGCACTATGATGGTACCCTTACGACCCGGAATTTTAAGCTGCAGATAAACATAACAAGGCCGGGCCATAAATTTGGCATAAGCCGGCCGTCCAAACAAGGCATGATAAGGACTCTTGATCTTGACTACCTCAAAGGTCAATGTTTCGGCCCTGCAGTCATGCTCATTGCCAAAAGCCACTTCCAAAGCTATCTTACCCACCGGATATGCTGACTTACCGGGCACCACCCCATGAAAAACAGTAGAAGATGGCTTAAGGTCTTTATCAGTCAAATTCATATGGCGAAAGGTATCATAATAAAGGATATTGATGCTGCTACCTCCGTCCATGAGCACCTTTGTGAACTTGTATCCCCCAACCTGAGGCGCAACCACTAAAGCCAGCTGACCCGGGTTGTCAACCCGGGGCGGGTGATCCTCACGGCTCCATACAATGGGCTGCTCTGACCATCGCAAGTATCAAGGGATTGCCGACTCAACCGCGCTCACCGCTCATTTATAAATCTTCTGGTCTCACTTGCATAAGCTCGTGGTAAACACATGATATTGACAACTATTCAGCTACTTTGGATTACTCTGATAACCGGACTGCTGCTGCTGATTCCCTTGATTAGATTGCTGATTAAAACCGCCTTGATTGCCTTGGCCCTGAAAACCAGAGTTTGAGCCGCCACCTCCAAAGCCAGGCCCATGAGAGCCGGGTCCTGACCCGCCATGCGGGCCATGATTGTCCTGATAAAAACTAGAACTTCTATACTGCCTCATGATGAAGCAATCTTTCCATAGATGAGTGGCCGGCTTCTCTTGAGAACCGTGCTTTGGGCAAGGCTGATTCATTATCGCCTCAAGGTTGAACTTTGGCCCGCCAAACTGGGGGGTTGATGATTTCCCCTTACGACGCTGATTGTTACTCTGCATGTTGGTATTGGCCACAAAGTCTGAACAACTGTCAGTTTGCTTGCGCTTACCATTATTACCTTGACCCGCCGTATTATGCTGCTGTCTCTTTGCATTGCCGTTCTTCTTCGCTTTGCCATCCTTCTCCTCATCAGACTCAGGGTCCTTGGTGTTATCAGAGTCGGCATATTTAATAAGAGCCCCCATGAGCTCCCCCATATCATTGCAGTGGCGCTTAAGCCACCCTAGTTTCTGTTTGAGGGGAAGGAAACGACAATTCTTCTCCAAAATCAGGACGACTGAGCCGGCATTGATGCTATCCGATGAGTAGATAATAGCCGAAATCCGGCGTACCCAATGGGCGGTTGACTCGCCCTCATTCTGGATACAAGTGTCTAAATCAAGAATCGACAGAGGCTGGTTGCATGTGTCCTTGAAATTCTGAATAAAGCGCGTCTTCAATTCAGTCCATGATCTGATGGAGTTAGGGGGCAGCCCCTTTAACCAGGTGTAAGCCGGCCCATCCAACATCATGGTGAAATACTTAGCACACACAGCGTCATTGACATCCAACATCTCCATGGCTAGCTCATAGCTTTCAATCCAAGCCTCTGGGGGTTGATCCGCTATGTAATTGGGCACCTTGCGGGGGCCCTTAAAGTCCTTGGGCAGACGCTCATTACGTAAAGCCGACACTAGGCACGGCACACCAAGGGTTCTAGAGGTCATCCCAGCCTCCATGGACACTGACGGGTTACGCTGAGGTTGCTGATGAGCCGCTAACTGAGCCGCCAGCTCAGCCTCCCGACGTGCCCTGGCCTGGTTCACCAAAAACTGAGCGTGGTTATCGGCATGTGGCGGGTCACGCCCACGAGGCTGGTCATGGCGCCGCTCACTGCTTGAAACCGTCGGTGACTCAAAGTGCCAGCTATAACTCCGACTGGGGTGTGGAGTCGAATGAATCCGATCACGGATGTATGAGTAAGCCACCTGCTGAGCTACTGCTATTTGAAGAAGCTCCCCTGCCCTTCGTATCTCCATCGCTGCAGGAGACTCGCCTTCAATGGGAAGAGCCGCCAGGCGTGATGCCGCGGCAATCATTTTATCCAAAGGGTTAGAATAATGACCCGGTGGTGTCGGCACCTGCTGAGGCGGGGTTAAGTTCAAGTGGGGCGGATCTGCAACACGTGGTTGAACCGTCGCCCCGGTCACGGGCGCCTCGACAGCCCGTGTTACCTCAGGCGGGTTACTAGGTCCAGCCCCAGGCGTGTTAAAAAGATTCCTTGCATCATACTCCGGAGGTAGACGACTCTGGTGCCTCCTTCATAGAACGGCGTTAGATGCATTCTGATCCAAGCTTAACCGGAAATTTTCTGCTGGAATCCGTTGTGATGCAGGGTCCAGGACGGCTCGTTCTGTCACCATCCTAGCATTCTCAGCATTAAACTCCTCCTTGGCTTGAGCTATCTCATCTCGCAGTTTCGCGGCATCCACCTTATGTCGTGCTTGATTCTCTGGTGTTACCTCTGCAGCCAATAAGGTCGCCAAAGCCTCCAAGAGCTCGGATAAAACTTGAGCCAGCGGGCGCGCAGAGCCGCTCGCCGCGGCGACATTGAACCGGAAGTCATAGCCGCAGCAGTTGATGAATTGAGCACCGGTTGTGTGCCGGCCATGAAGATCGCGACTCTGTTCGGTGGCTCATAGGGGTCCAGAATACTGTTGCCATCGGAATGGCCCACAAGCCCGCCGTCTTGCAGTTGATACATTGAACTAGTCTCACCAGTTGAGGACTCATCATCAGAGTAGATGGTCGTCTCCCCATCGGACACAGATCCTTCCTCAAGATCCGCCCCACGGATGGAACCAACAAAGGCGTGTTTCACGGTGGCTTAAACCTTGGTGGGTCGTGCACGCTGAGCCGTCTCGATGGTGTCGGTGCAGGTGTCCAGCTCAGGCTCCGACTCGCCGATCTTGCCGATGAAGATGTGGATCCCACCGAAGGGGACCCGGTACCCGTACTCAATTGAGCCGGCCTCAGGGCCCCAGCCAGCATCGTCGATGTAGAGCTTGCCGCGGTGACTCTTGGTCATCCGGCCCATGGCGTATCCCTTGATCCCTGAGAAGCTGCCCTTCAAGAACTCGAAACCACCGTGCGCTGGCCCCACGGTGGGTGCCAACTGTCGTGGACTTAACACGGCAGATGTCCTAGCGGAAGGACTTAGGTGTGGATCCATCACAGCTAGGTTAGCTTGAAGGGGTTGAACGGGACAAAGAACACAAAGAGTTTACCCAGGTTCGGCCCCTCTCAACGAGGTAAAAGCCTACTCCTGCTTTAGGTTGTATTGCTTGGGTTTCAATCACCAGGGAGCGAATAGGTTTGACCTAGTTCTTGATCGATTGTTCCTTGAGTTAACCCGCCGCCGGGTCACCCCTTTATATATAGGTTGACGCCCGGCGGCTTACAGAGTCCCGGCCGGCAAACACAAACGTGACCGGCTCGGTTTCTAACTAAGCTTGCCTTACAAAACAAGTTAAACATATGGCGGCTCATCCCTTTGGGCCTCAAGTTGTCTTTGCGTCTTGGGCCTGCAATAGGCTTGCTTCATGAACCGCCATCTTCATATCTTCTTGGACCTTATCGGGCTTCTTCATCTTTAAGCCGCTAGTGGCGTGACCCGGCCCCATCCTGGGCGGGTCATACCCAATAGTTATATCCCCAACACCGGCCACGGCTGTGGTCCATGATGTTTTGAGACAAACTGGGCAACACACTGGTTGTCTATACCAACGACGCAGTGGTCGTAGCCTTCGTGGGTTCTGAGCGGCGGCGGCTGATACGTCTCCAACGTATCTATAATTTTTTATTGTTCCATGCTGTTATATTATCATTCTTGGATGTTTTACAATCCTTTTATAGTCATTTTATATCATTTTTTGGTACTAACCTATTGACATAGTGCCAAGTGCCAGTTGCTATTTTTTGCATGTTTTTTACATCGCAGGAAATCAATACCAAACGGAGTCCAAATGCAGCGAAACTTTTTGTGGATTTTTTTGGACCAGAAGACATCCAATGGGCCGGAGAAGCGCCTGGGGGGTGCTCTGAGGGGAGCACAACCCACCAGGGTGCGCCTGGAGGCCCAGGTGTGCCCTGGTGGGTTGTGCCCACCTCGGGTGCCCCCCGAACCGCCTCTTTACTCTATAAATACCCCAATATTCCAGAAACCCTAGGGGAGTCGACGAAAATCAATTCCAGCTGCCGCAGCGTCCAGAACCACCAGATCCAATCTAGACACCATCATGGAGGGGTTCACCACTTCCATTGGTACCTCTCCGATGATGCGTGAGTAGTTCCTTGTAGACCTATGGGTCCGTAGTTAGTTGCTAGATGGCTTTCTCTCTCTCGTTTGATTCTCAATACAATGATCTCTTGGAGATCCATATGATATAACTCTTTTTGCGGTGTGTTTGTTGGGATCCGATGAACTTTGAGTTTATGATCAGATCTACCTTTTTTTATCCATGAAAGTTATTTGAGTCTTCTTTGATCTCTTATATGCATGATTGCTTATAGCCTCCTATTTCTTCTCCGATATTTGGGTTTTGTTTGGCCAACTTGATCTATTTATCTTGCAATGGGAAGAGGTGCTTTGTAGTGGGTTCGATCTTACGGTGCTTGATCCCAGTGACAGAAGGGGAACCGACACGTATGTATCGTTGCTACTAAGGATAAAATGATGGGGTCTATTTCTACATAAATAGATCTTTTCTACAACATGTCATCGTTCTTATTGCATTACTCCGTTTCTCCATGAACTTAATACACTAGATGCATGCTGGATAGCGGTCGATGTGTGGAGTAATAGTAGTAGATGCAGGTAGGAGTCGGTCTACTAATCTTGGACGTGATGCCTATATAATGATCATTGCCTGGATATCGTCATGATTATTTGAAGTTTGATCAATTGCCCAACAGTAATTTGTTTACCCACCGTTTGCTATTTTTCTCGAGAGAAGCCACTAGTGAAACCTACGGCCCCCGGGTCTCTTTTCCAATATATTTGCTTTCAAGATCTATTTTGCTATTCGCTCTTTTCTTTATTTGCAACTTTTATTTTCAGATCTATTAAACCAAAAATACAAAAATATCTTGCTGCAATTTATTCTTATTTATTTTATTTGGCATTCGATCTATCAAATTATTACAACTCTCTCACGTCCGTTTGCCAATTTCTGGCGCCGTTACCCGAAAGGGATTGACAACCCCTTTAACACGTCGGGTTGCGAGTATTTGTTATTTGTGTGCAGGGGCTGTTTACATTGTGTTACTTGGTTCTCCTACTGGTTCGATAACCATGGTCTCATCACTGAGGGAAATACCTACCGTTCCTATGCTGCATCATCCCTTCCTCTTTGGGGAAATACCGACGTAGTTCAAGCCACAATCAGCGGCTCCCATGGCCTACTATTCGTCGGCGTCGGCGTCGGCGGTGGCCGTGGATGTGTTGGCCGCCTCCACCGGCATGCCGCGGTTCCGCCAATGTTTGCGTCGGATGGCGCGGCCAGCCATGGTACCCTGGACGCCGTGGTCCCCCATGTGCCGGCGTGCAGCAACTGGCCACACCTCTGCGAGCAGGCTTGGAGCGTCGAGTTGATGCACCAGGGGCCAGCTTGGAGTGGCGGCTTGCTCCTCCGCTTGCCCGCCTGCAGCCTCGCCCATGGTACTGACGGCCTAGGGCGGGGAGGGAGGTGGAGCAGCGAGTTGCCTGGCTCGTCGGGGTACCCAGCCGGCTTTTAGGCCGGAGAACTCATCTTCCTGCTCACCGGATGCTATGGAGAGTGTGGAGAAAATGGTGCAAGGAGGATATGGGGAGCGGCGGTGTGGTGCGGTTCTTGCCAAGCGTCTGGCCTCATTTAAATAGCGGGCGGACAAGAGGAGCCAACCGGCGTTGTGTTCTAAAAAGTCGGCAGGCTCGTGAAAAGATGTGTTGCCGGCACACGTGCGGATTCAATGGATGTAGGTGGGTCGGTCTGAAGCCGGTTGAATGCGGTGAGGAGGCGTGTTCAGCCTGGCGTGCAGCGAATGGGGCCCTCTTGGCCGGCGCGCCGGTTCAATGCCTACGCCAGTGAGAGGTCACGTCCGTGTGAGAGCAATTACTCCCTCCGGTCCTTTTTTGTTTGGGTATAAGAAAATCTAATTTTGCATCCACATTTTGCAAGTAAAATTCGTGGACAAACTTTGACACAAAATACGATGGGGACTAGTGAACCAGGATGAAGGTAGTAGTGATGAATTCCATTTTCGCTCCATACCAATCGTTCTAAAAAATAGTATAATGCGCCATTGATAATCGGAACTCTTACCCCGCTAAAAAAATTATATTTTAAACGTGGCAACTCGATTAGTGGCGACTGGCGAGCCACCGCCTCCAGGTTGTTCACCTGTGGTCCCCGACCATCAACTCCTACGGATCAAATTATCACACGAGCTGACTATTCCTACAAACGTGTGGTCCACCACGTACCCGGTACCCGCGCATGCAACAGTCGTGCACCTATGGGTTTATTTGTTTCCTGTTGGTAGGGCATGTCTCTCTCTAAGTAGATTTGGTGATTGATGACAATGCTTTTGCGGACTAATCATGTGCGTTGAATATTTCAGAGATTCATTCATTGGCACGAGACGATTCTTTCCCCTCGGAGCTTCGAGTGAAGACGGTGTAGTCTCCTTCGTTTTGGTTTTGGTGGACTTGAGTCGTAGGAGTCACCGTACTATCAAGAGGGGGTCCGCATTGGAAAGGCTAGGGTGGAATCAACACGTATACTTCCTTTTTGTACCACCAGCTCCTTTCCTCTCCTTGGGGTTTACCGTTTCGACAGAAGTGGGGATTGTGAGGTGCTAGCGGTAGTAGCGCCGCCCTAGCGATAGTGCCGCCTATGGCCCTCAAACGGCAGTACCGCTGTCCAGCAGCGATAGTACCGCTCGGGTGCATAGGCAGCATTACCGTCCTGGTTCGGCATCGCTACCGCCTCGATTCAAGGGCGTCTCTCCTCGGATCAGGTTGTGCGGCAGTAGTAGCGGCAGTAGCAGTGGTAGTACCGCTCGTAAGCGGTAGTACCATGTCTACCACCGCTACTAGTGCCGCCCAAACCCCCTCTCTCTCTCCTGTTCTCCCTCGTATGCCTCTGCTCTCAGTCACCGTGGTAGTACCGCTGGGGGTCGCGGTAGTACCGCTGCTACCTGTAGTACTACCGCTCCACTGAGCAGTAGTACCGCTCTGTGCGAGCAGAAGAGGGGGTAACGGTTGGATAAGTCCCGCCACTATAAAAGAAGGTCTTATTCTCCAAAGAGACCTACCTCTTCCCTCCCCAAACTCCATTGTTGCTCAAAGCTCCATTTTTGCCCGATCTCTCTCCCTAGCCAATCAAACTTGTTGATTTTCTAGGGATTGGTTGAGAAGGCACCGATCTACACTTCCATCAAGAGAAATTTGATTCCCCCCACTAATCCCTTGCGGATCTTGTTACTCTTGGGTGTTTGAGCACCCTAGACGGTTGAGGTCACCGCGGAGCCATATTCCATTGTGGTGAAGCTTCGTGGTGTCGTTGGGAGCCTCCAATTAAGTTGTGGAGATTGCCCCAACCTTGTTTGTAAAGGTTTGGTCGCCGCCTCCAAGGGCACCAATAGTGGAATCACGGCATCTCGCATTGTGTGAGGGCGTGAGGAGAATATGGTGGCCCTAGTGGCTTCTTGGGGAGCATTGTGGCTCCACACCGCTCCAATGGAGACGTACTTCCTCTCAAAGGGAAGGAACTTCGGTAACACATCCTCGTCTCCACCGGCTCCACTCTTGGTTATCTCTTACCTTTACTTGTGCAAGCTTATATTGTGTTGTATCCCTTGCTTGCTTGTGTGCTTGTTGTTGTTGCATCATATAGGTTGCTCACCTAGTTGCATATCTAGACAACCTAATTTGATGCTAAGTTTAATTTGGTAAAGAAAAGCTAAAAACTATTAGTTGCCTATTCACCCCCCCCCTCTAGTCAACCATATCGATTCTTTCAATTGGTATCAGAGCCTCATCTCTTTATTAAGGACTTCACCGTCCAAAGAGTATGGGTGACACCGTAGACGAGGGGGAGGATCACCCCAGTGTGAGTCCGTCCTTGTCTATGGCCGATGGGGGATCCTCGGTCTCTCGTGAGGAGTTCAATGTGGCCTTGGACACATAGAAAACCTTCATGATGGCCGAGGTCAAAGGCATGCTTAAGAATTTTCTTCATGGTCTTAAATTATCCACCGCACCGTTGGAAGTGGTCGATCCCACTAACAAGGTGATGGATGCTAACTCCAACAAGGGGGAAGCTACTAGTGATCAAGTTCCTTTGACTAGTGGTAGAAGTGGGAATGGCATCTTTGCCCATGTTGAACCTCCACCTACTTATGGAGGACCGGTTCCCTCCACGCATATGAATCATGTTGGTCCTCCTCCTAGCTTGTGAAAAATGAGGATTTTGCCTCTTGGGTGTATCACTTTAAACGTCATTTAAATCATAGTTCTACTAATCTTTGGAGAATTATTGAGCAAGGTTTCTACCCACACGACCCAAGCAACTTCACTCCTAGAGAAGCCGCGGACCATCAATTCAACGAGTCCGCTCTCTTCATTCTCCAAGAAGCAATTCCTCCCGAAGATATTGCACACCTCCAACCTTTCACCGTGGCCAAGGAAGCATGGCAACATGTTGTTTCCATTTACAAGGGAAGCGCAAGCATTCAACGCTCCAACTTTGAAGTGCTGCAAGATGAAGCCGATGAGTATGCGATGAATGAAGATGAAGAACCTCGTGAGCTTTACCGAAGATTGACCACTCTCGCAGTCTCACTCCGAGATCATGGGAGCAAGGATACGTATGACAATTGGATCAAGCGCAAGTTTGTCAAGGCCATGATGCCCTACCATAAGGCCATGTCATCCGTCATCCGTCAAAGGCCAGACTTTCACGCCTTGTCCTCAAGTGAAGTGTTGGCTGAGTTTGTTGCTATGAGGATCTTAGACAAGACCGCCGACAATGCGGTGTTGCATTCTCAATAATCAAAGAAGCCCAACCTTGCTTTGAAAGCCAAGGCTAGTGTGGAAGAAGAGGGTGAAGAGGAAGAAGAGGAGTGTTGCCCCGCAGATACCAAATATGCTTATCATGAGCACATGGCTCTCGTTTCACGGCAATTTTGGAGCAAGAAAAACTCAAGGCCCAACTTCAACAAGAACAACTCAAGTGGCGCCAAGGGCAAGCAACATGTGAGGACATGCTATAATTGCAGTAATGTGAGCCACTTTGTTGCGGATTGCCCGTACGAGAAGAGGGAAGACAATGGTGGCAAGCTTATCCGAAAAGACAAGGCCAAGTCCTTCCCCAACAAGAACAACTTCACCAAGAAGACTCCTCCCAAGGGGTTGGTGGCACAAGAAGAGTACAATGAGGATGATGATGATGAAGACGGTGAGACGGTTGCCATGGCCTCCGTTGCCATTGCAACAACTCCACAGGTGTCCCTCTTCTATTCACCCAACGAGAACATCACCGCCAAGTGCCTCATGGCTAAAGCCACTAACAAGGTAACCCCCAACATCAAAACTACCATCACTACTAATCCTTCCTTGATGGATTGCATTGATGAAAGTAAGGGGACGAAGGAGGAGGAAAATGAATTTGAGTCTTTTATGAGTAACCTCAAGGGTAAATCCAAGAAGCACTTTGTTGCTCTCTTGGAACAACTTGGTGAAGCCAATGACATGATCGAGGCTCACGAAGAAACCATCTCTAAGATGGAAGGGCATAGTCATGACTATGCCAATAAGATATCGGATCTCTCTAATGCGCTTGAGGAAGAGCGTGGTCATCGTTTGGCTCTTGAGGAGTCACACAACGATGATCATGCTAAATTAAAGAAAGATCTTGATCATGCTCCTGTTGTATCTCGTGTGCTCAATTCCGAGAAGGCCAAACTTGGGGTTAACCATGCTAGACTCAAGGAGGAGTTTGATATACTTGACAAGGCTCACAAGGCCTTGAAGGGTGCTCATGCTAGCCTCAAGGAGTCTCATGATCTACTCCAAGTGAAGCTAACCAAGGAGAAAGCCACATTTCCTCATATGGTTTTAATTGATAATGCAAATGCTACTAACCCGTGTTGTGAGCATGTGCATCTTGTGGAGGAGAATGCCAAGTTGAAGGAGCAACTTGAGAAAGGCCTTGTGTCTTGCATACAAGGTGAGAAGAACCTCAACGACCTTTTGAGCAATCAAAAGGAAGTTGTGGGCAAGGAGGGAAGTAGGTTTGCACCCAAGTCCAAGAATAAGAAGAAGAATGACAAGGCCAAACGACCTCCTCCTCTCAAGCAAACTTTTGTGAAGAAGGGAGAGGGTGCTTCTAAGGAGAAGAAGAACAATGTGAAGGGTGGTGGGGTCAAGAAGGACAATGCCACTCCTTCCAACAAAGCCGGCAACTTTAACCCTTCCTATGTGTTATGCCGTGCTAGTGATGGGCATGTTTATGCCAAATTTGTTGGTTCTTCTTATGAGTACATTGAATGGTCTATTTGGGTTCCTAAGACCCTTGTTACTAACATCAACGGACCCATTAGAAAATGGGTACCTAAAACCAAGCATTGATCTCTTGTAGGTGTTTGCTTCCGGTGGGGGATCATGGTTGCTCGATAGTGGAGCCACAAATCATATGACCGGAAGCACGGATTTGGTGGTGGACGTGCACAAGGTCTCATCTATGCCCACCAATGTCGAGTGGGGTGATGCCTTATCTTCTAAGGTATTGGGTCTTGGCAAGGTTGTCATTTCTCATGATCTCATGATCGAGAAAGTCATGCTTGTTGAGTCCCTTGCATACAACTTACTTTCCGTTTGTCAACTTGCACTCATGGGCTTTGCCACTTTCTTTGATATTGATACCGTGGCCCTCTTGTGGAGCAAGACTCTTAAAGTAGCCTTTGTTGGGCATGTCGAGAACGGTCTTTATGTGATTAACTTTTCGGAGCGACCCACTAAGACCGCGACATGCCTAATGGCTAAAGTTGACGTGGGATGGCTTTGGCATCACCGTTTAGCCCACGTCAATATGAGATCTTTGCAAAGTCTTCTCAAGGGGGACCATGTCCATGGATTAACAAACGTTAGTTTTGCCAAAGATCGTGCTTGCAGTGCTTGTATCGAAGGAAAGCTACATGAGAAGGCTCACCCACCCACGACTATCATCTACTCGAAGAGGCCCTTGGAGCTCCTTCACATGGATCTCTTTGGGCCTCCATCCTTTGATAGTCTTGGGGGTAGAAAGTATTGCTTGGTGATTGTGGATGATTACTCAAGATACACTTGGGTATATTTCCTCAAGAGGAAGAGTGAGACCCAACAAACCGTCATTGACTTTGCTAATGAAGCTCAACGTCAACACAATGCAAAGATCTTGACGATAAGAAGTGACAACGGCACCGAGTTCAAGATCTACACCTTGGATGAGTTTCTTAGTGATGAGGGCATCAAGCATCAATATTCCACAGCTTACACCCCTCAACAAAATGGTGTAGCAGAGAGGAAGAACCGGACTTTGATGGACGCGGTGAGAACCATGATGGCGGAGTTCAAGTCTCCAAACAACTTTTGGGCCGAAGTCATCAACACCGCTTGTCATGCATCCAATCGGCTCTATCTCCGCAAAGGCTTGAACAAGACTCCATATGAGATACTCACCGGCAACAAGCCCAACCTCAAGTACTTCCGGGTGTTCGGGTGTAAGTGTTTCATTCTCAAGAAAGGTTTTCGTTTGTCTAAATTTGAGGCTAGAGCTCATGAGGGCATATTTGTTGGCTATGCTACAAACTCTCATGCTTACCGTGTCCTCAACAAGTCCACCGGACTCATTGAGGAGACGTGTAATGTGGAGTTTGATGAGAATAACGGCTCCCAAGTGGAGCAAAGTGGTACTTGTGATGTAGGTGATGAAATTCCTCCCCAAGCCATAAGAAGAATGGGTGTTGGCTTTATCCTACCCATTGAGGAACCCCTTGTGGCTGAAGGAGAAGGACAATGTTCTACTCAAGTGGAACCATCACCAACCCAAGACCCACACGCTTCCGAAGAACAAAGTGAAGGCCCTCAACCAAATGATTAAGATCAAGGGCAATATCAACCTCAAGATGATGGTGAACCACCAAGTGATGCCCAAGGTCAAGTTCTTACCACCGAGCAAGTTCAAGATCAAGAGCAAGCTCATGATCAAGAACAAGCTCAAGACGACGCTCAAGATGATCAAGTTACCGCTCCTCAACTCTCTCTTGAGGAGGAATTGGAGTGTCGTGCCACCAATATTGCGTCCAAGCTCACTACCAAAGACCATCTCATGAAGAATGTGCTTGGAAGCTTAAGAAAGGGGGTAAGCACTCGTAGACAATTAGCAAACTATTGTGAACATCACGCGTTTGTTTCTTGTGTTGAACCCCAAAAGGTCTATGAGGCGCTCGAGGATCCGGGTTGGCTTAATGCCATGCATGAAGAACTCAACAACTTCGAGAACAACAAGGTGTGGAGATTGGTGCCGAGGCCAAAGAAGAACCATAATGTTATTGGAACCAAGTGGATATTCAAGAACAAGCAAGATGCTCATGGGATTATTGTTCGCAACAAGGCTCATTTGGTGGCACAAGGATACTCCCAAGTCGAGGGTATCGACTATGGTGAAACCTTTGCTCCCGTTGCCCGCCTTGAATCTATTCGTTTGTTGATTGCTTATGCTTCTCATCATAACTTCATGTTGCAACAAATGGATGTGAAGAGTGCTTTTCTTAATGGTCCTATTAATGAGTTGGTGTATGTCAAACAACCCCCGGGGTTTGAGGATCCCAAGTTCCCCAATCATGTGTACCAACTCGATAAGGCACTCTATGGCCTTAAACAAGCCCCACGTGCGTGGTATGAGAACCTTACCGAGTTGTTGCAAGATCGTGGGTTTGAAATTGGGAAAATCAACCCCACTCTTTTTACTAAGAAGGTGAAAGGGGAGTTGTTTGTATGCCAACTATATGTTGATGATATTATCTTTGGTTCTCCTAACAAAGCTTTCAATGAGGAGTTTGCCACACTCATGACCTCAAAGTTCAAGATGTCCATGATGGGAGAGTTGAAGTTCTTTCTCGGGTTCAAAATCAAACAAAGAAGAGAAGGAACCTTCATCAACCAAGCCAAATACACTCAAGACATGCTCAAGAGATTCAAGCTAAGTGATGTCAAGCCGGCTTCCACTCCAATGCCCGTCAAATGCCAACTTGACATAGATCCCAATGGTAAAGCGGTGGATCAAAAGGTATATCGTTCTATGATTGGCTCCTTGCTTTACCTTTGTGCATCTAGACCGGATATGATGTTGAGTGTGGGAATTTGTGCAAGGTTTCAAGCCGCACCTAAGGAAAGCCACTATGTGGCGGTCAAGCAAATCTTTCGATATTTGGCTCATACCCCAAACTTTGGCTTATGGTACCCTACAGGAGCAAACTTCAACCCCGTGGGCTTTTCGGATTCAGATTGGGCGGGAGACAAAGTGGATAGGAAGTCAACTTCCAGAGGGTGCCAATTTCTTTGTTGCTCTTTGGTGAGTTGGTCTTCTAAGAAGCAAAGTTGTGTGTCTCTCTCCTCCACCGAAGTGGAGTATGTGGCCGCCGGTAGTTGTTGTGCTCAACTTCTATGGATGAGGCAAACTTTAAAGGATTACGGTGTCATTTGTGACAAAGTGCCTCTTTGGTGTGACAATGAAAGTGCCATCAAGATTCCTTCAAGTGTTCCGCCAAGTCAGTCGGAGTCGGCGGTGGCCGAGTTGGTGCGTGGTATGGCCTTAAACAAGCCCCACGTGCGTGGTATGAGCACCTTAGGTGAGTCGGCATCGGCGGTGGCCGCGGACGTGTTGGCCGCCTCCACCGGCATGCTGCGGTTCCGCCAATGTTTGCGTCGGATGGCGCGGCCAGCCATGGTACCCTGGACGCCATGGTCCCCCATGTGCCGGCATGCAGCAACTGTCCACTCCTCTGCGAGCAGGCTTGGAGCATCAAGTTGATGCACCAGGGGCCAGCTTGGAGTGGTGGCTTGCTCCTTCGCTTGCCCGCCTTGCCCATGGTACTAAAGGCCTAGGGCAGGGAGGGAGGTGGAGCAGCGAGTTGCCTGGCTCGTCGGGGCACCCAGCCAGCTTTTAGGCCGGATAACTCGTCTTCCTGCTCACCGGATGCTATGGAGAGTGTGGAGAAAATGGTGCAAGGAGGATATGGGGAGCGGCAGTGTGGTGCGGTTCTTGCCAAGCGTCTGGCCTTGTTTAAAAAGCGGGCGGACGAGAGGAGCCAACAAGTGTTGTGTTCTAAAATGTCGGCTCGCTCGCAGAAGGACGTGTTGCTGGCACACACGTGGATTCAATGGAGGTAGGCGGGGTAGTCTGAAGCCGGTTGAATGCGGCGAGGAGGCGTGTTCAGCCTGGTATGCAGCGAGTGGGGCCCTCTTGGCCGGCGCACCGGTTCAATGCCTACGCCAGTGAGAGGTCGCGTCCGTGTGAGAGCAATTACTCCCTCCGGTCCTTTTTTGTTTGGGTATAAGAAAATCTAATTTTGCATCCACATTTTGCAAGTAAAATTTGTGGACAAACTTTGACCCAAAATACGATGGGGACTAGTGAACCAGGACGAAGGTAGTAGTGATGAATTCCATTTTCGCTCCATACCAATCGTTCTAAAAAATAGTAAAATGCGCCATTGATAATCGGAACTCTTACCCCGCTAAAAAAAAATATTTTAAACATGGAAACTCGATTAGTGGCGACTGGCGAGCCACCGCCTCCAGGTCGTTCACCTGTGGTCCCCGACCATCAACTCCTACGGATCAAATTATCACACGAGCTGACTATTCCTACAAACGTGTGCTCCACCACGTACCCGGTACCCGTGCATGCAGCAGTCGTGCACCTATGGGTTTATTTGTTTGCCGTTGTTAGGGCATGTCTCTCTCTATGTAGTTTTGGTGATTGATGACAATGCTTTTGCGGACGAATCGTGTGTGTTGAGTATTTCAGAGATTCATTCATTGGCACGAGATGATTCTTTCCCCTCAGAGCTTCAAGTGAAGACGGTGTAGTCTCCTTCGTTTTGGTTTTGGTGGACTTGAGTCGTAGGAGTCACCGTACTATCAAGAGGGGGTCCGCATTGGAAAGGCTAGGGTGGAATCAACACGTACACTTCCTTTTTGCACCACCAGCTCCTTTCCTCTCCTTGGGGTTTACCGTTTCGACAGAAGTGGGGATTGTGAGGTGCTAGTGGTAGTACCACCGCCCTAGCGGTAGTGCCGCCTATGGCCCTCAAGCGGTAGTACCACTGTCCAGCAGCGGTAGTACCGCTCGGGTGCATAGGCAGCAGTACCGTCCTGGTTCGGCACCGCTACCTCCTTGATTCGAGGGCGTCTCTCCTTGTGTCGGGTTGTGCGGCAGTAGCAGCGGTAGTACCGCTCGTAAGCGGTAGTACCGTGTCTACCACCGCTACTAGTGCCGCCCAAACCCCCTCTCTCTCTCTCCTGTTCTCCCTCGTATGCCTCTGCTCTCAGTCACCGCGGTAGTACCGCTGCTACCTGCAGTACTACCGCTCCACTGAGCAGTAGTACCGCTCTGTGCGGGCAGAAGAGGGGGTAACGGTTGGATAAGTCCCCCCACTATAAAAGGAGGTCTTCTTCTCCAAAGAGACCTACCTCTTCCCTCCGCAAACTCCATTGTTGCTCAAAGCTCCATTTTCGCCCGATCTCTCTCCCTAGCCAATCAAACTTGTTGATTTTCTAGGGATTGGTTGAGAAGGCCCCGATCTACACTTCCACCAAGAGAAATTTGATTCCCCCCACTAATCCCTTGCGGATCTTGTTACTCTTGGGTGTTTGAGCACCCTAGACGGTTGAGGTCACCGCGGAGCCATATTCCATTGTGGTGAAGCTTCGTGGTGTCGTTGGGAGCCTCCAATTAAGTTGTGGAGATTGCCCCAACCTTGTTTGCAAAGGTTCGGTTGCCGCCTCCAAGGGCACCAATAGTGGAATCACGGCATCTCGCATTGTGTGAGGGTGTGAGGAGAATACGGTGGCCCTAGTGGCTTCTTGGGGAGCATTGTGCCCCCACATCGCTCCAACGGAGACGTACTTCCTCTCAAAGGGAAGTAACTTTGGTAACACATCCTCGTCTCTACCGTCTCCACTCTTGGTTATCTCTTACCTTTACTTGTGCAAGCTTATATTGTGTTGTATCCCTTGCTTGCTTGTGTGCTTGTTGTTGTTGCATCATATAGGTTGCTCACCTAGTTGCATATCTAGACAACCTATTTTGATGCTAAGTTTAATTTGGTAAAGAAAAGCTAAAAATTGTTAGTTGCCTATTCACCCCCACCCTCTAGTCAACCATATTGATCCTTTCAACCGTGCTTACGTAACTCTCATGTGTGCGAGACAGCGAGAGACCGACTGTGTGCGTGTGCCTCTTCTCTTCGTATATGCACTCCATTATTTCTCTGGTGCCCAACAAATAATACAGTAATAACTAGTGATGTGCCAATGCATTGCAACGCATCCAAAGTAGAGTAATACATATTTAGTAATTTGATAGAAAATAGTGTAGTTTCGATATATCACTAAAAATATCTTATGTTTCACTCAAAATATATTCATTTGGCTGTTTTGATGAGATAAGGGAGGAATGTGGTTGGTTTCAAGATTCGAGAAGTGGGATATTGTTGCAAAAAGCCCATGTGTGTGTGTGAGAGAGAGAGAGGGAGAGAGGAGGAGGACAGAGTGTGTGTGTGATAAAGACACGAAGAGTGTGTGTGCGAGAGGTATTACCATAAAATGAGGCGATAGTGTGTGAGTGCACGATTGGGAGGACGTGTCTCAAGAAGGGACGAAAAATCTACATAGATACAAGGAGCGGAAGTGTGCGGTAGATGGATAAACCTATCTAGAGGCTGGTCAATCAATGTTTGTGAGAGAGATACGAGTCGGGGGTGCAAAAGCGAGAGTTTTATGTGTGTGTGAGAGAGAGACGGTAGTCGGTGGGGGATCTAAAGCGGGATTTGTGTGTGTGTGAGAGAGAAAGAGGGGGGAGTTTGTCTAATCGGTAATAAAATTTATAATGACAGTTTTGGAATGGAGATGAAGACGGAAAGGAGACCCCAACAAACGTGTGTGTGCGGGAGAGATTAATTTTAGTGGTAGGAGTCATATCTAGAAAGATATAGGGTGCGTGAGAGAACCCTGGAGAGAAAGGCAAAGTGAAATACGAGTGAGAGTGTGTGTGTGGTGGTGAAAAAGAAAGCTTAGGTAGCTATAGTGATACCACAGAACAATAGAGACGTGAGAGATAATGAAAACTGTGTAATCTATGAAGATAGAGAGAGTGTGACACTTCTTGAGGGAGACAGCGAGAGACCGTGTTTGCGAAAAAGGGAGAAGCATGTAGTGGGCGTACAGGTGAGATGGAGAAAAGAGAGTGATAGCTACATGAAGGAGAACGCGAGAGAGACCTAGAGTGAGATGGGTATGAAACGAGATTCAAATATTTAGTTGCATGTATAGAAGATGTCAACATAAAAGGGATTCAAATATTTGAATTCGAGATGATGATACATGTAATTCATACTCGAACCAAAATTGATCTATCAAACATGCATACTAATTTGAATTTGCGCGCGTGTATGTTATTTAATATATTGATATTACCGATCCATACATTTGAGCTGAACATAATTTGGTTTCAAAACATTGAATTTAAAGTTGAACATAATTTGGTTTCAAAAATTTGAATTCAACCTTATGATTTTGAGATCATTGCATTTGTAAATCATATTTTATATATAAAGGAGCAGAATTCTTTGTTGTGCTTTTGAAAGTATATATTAAAACATGATGTATATAGATTTGTATTCAAACACAAAATGGATCCTGCCCGAAAAAAAGAATACAAAATTGATTCAAATTGAGTTGGCACAGTAAACGTGTAATCTTTTTCTCCAAAAATTTGAACGAAGCGGCGTAACTCGGAGTAACCGCCTGAAACCAAAATCTGGGAGATGGAAATTACTACCTATCCCTGACACGCAAAACCAGTCGGCTCGATTTCTATAGGTGTAGATAGGGGCAGGTTTGTAATTTCACTCAAACGTCACATAACTGCCTCTCACCCGGATTCATACACGGTGGGCGCCAAAACACAGTCTCTCCTCGGCTGAAATCGCCTCTCACCCCGATTCATACAGGGTGGGCACCAAAACAAACTCTCCTCAGTCGAAATCTCCATCGGCAAATATTCGGTGTATGCGAGATTACCGTCCTATCCCCAACAGACCAATATTGCTGTGATGTCAGAAATTTTAAACGGGGGCTAAGTTTGTAAATTTCCTCGCATTTGAGACAAGCACATCCTGAAGACATGGTTCCCCCTACCTCTCTCGATCTCTCCCTCCATTTCCCCATTCGTACTCCGTGGGCGCCAAAACACCCTCTCCACCCCAGTCTCCTCCGTCCGCCACCCCATCAACCATCATCCTCCTCCACCATGCCGGAGCTGATGCCCCGACGTCATCGTCCATTATAAGAGATCGACCTCTCTCATCCATGGTGTGGAACCAGGATCCTTGCATCGTGTCCTCTCGCTGCATCTGCACCGTCATCCACCTTGCCGAGGCTGCTCCTACAACCGTCTCGTCCATCGCACCGAGACATTTCTCTCGCCGCCACCGTCAGCCCTCCTAGATATGCTTCCACGCCACCGATAGCCATCACTACCACAGCACCCTCAACGTCTCAGCATATGCTTACACGGCGCCACACCAGAGGTGGTACTCTTTCGTATCTGCTCAAGTTATTTATCTTAGCAACAAAATAGATCGCCACTACTTTACTGCAATTTCTTGTCCATCACTTAGAATCTTACTTGTTAGTTGGAACCAAACATTGGTTGCGAAGTTGCCTTTGTCTGGTTTGCACCTTCGGATCCACCATGGCACGCTCACCACTATACTCGCAATGCTTATGGTTTTCCCCTTTTATATTCCACATTATCTTAAATGACAATCGACCAAATTTCAATTTGGGGTCAGTCCATTTTTCAGAGCTCACCGAAGTTCGCCGGAGGGAAGGAAGGGGCTCGCCGGAGCTCGCCGGAGCTCGCCGGAGGGCTGCCCCATTATCTATCTTAGGGTTTCGGGTGAGGACAGTGGTTGTGGGGGTGGTTGTCGGGCTATGGTGGGGCCTCGTCAGAGGCAAAACTTGATGCGGGTGGGGGTGGGGTTGGCTAGAGGAATGGCCAGGCGCGATGGAAGACCGGAGGTGGTGGGCGGTTCAGGGGAGGGCGGGGACCGGTGGTTCGGCCGGCAGCCCGTGCGGTGGTCTGTAGGGGAAGAATAAGAGGCAAGGAAGAAGAAGGGTTAGGATATGTAGGATCTTCATCCAACCGCCTGAAATGGTCGACTGACCCAAATGACGAAAGTCAGGTGACTTGCATGTAGACATTCCCTTTTTATATTCAGTACCATCATCCTAGGTGCTTCGAGACGTGCTAGCACTGCTCCTCAACCCATCAAGCTAAACAACATGCCACTCATAATTCCAAACTTAGTTGCTCAAATATGAATCTGATATGATGCTGATATTACTAAAACAGAGAATGTTTAATTGGTCAGCTAATGTTCCTACTTTACTTTCGAAAAGCACGTGCGCCACATATAGAGGGTCAGCAGGGAGTTGCATTATTTATGCTCTGTGGTTCATGATTCATCATGTGTGGGCAACGAACATTTTATTATCCAAAATCTGCTTGCTCTTCTTCAGCATTTTCCTCTCATGTTCTTCTTTAATAAGTACACTCTCCATTCCTAAATATAAGTCTTTGTAGAGATTCCTCCATGGACTACATATGGAGCTAAATGAGTGAATCTACACTCTAAAATGTATCTATATACATCCGTATGTGATCCATAGTGGTATCTCTACAAAGACTTATATTTAGGAACGGAGGGAGTATAATAGTAGTACAGTATGTTCCTCGTAGTGAAGAGGAGCAGGGAAATTTGCAGTGTACATGCCTATTGGGTCTCTTGTCATGGACACTTTCAACTCTTCGTGTTGGTGTGCCGTAATATCCAGTAAATGCTGGGAGCTGTGTCACCTTTGAGAGTTAGACAGATAGTAACAGTACTGCGCCTTTAGTTGTAGAGAGTTGGTATCAGAAGCCCTTCTAGCCGTACCGGCAATACTAGCACATATTTTCCAGCAAGTTCCACTTTCCTGATTTTACTCGTGATGCTTAGAGTTTTCCCATTATATCTACACTATGATATGCGTAGGTGCTTTGTGTCCTACTAGCAGCAGTCCACCCTTTAAAGCTAAATAACACACCAATCATAATTCCAAAGCTTAGTTGTTCCAATACGAATGTGACATGATATTCATATTAGTTAACAGACATACATTTAATTGGTCAGCTAATGCTCCCACTTGAGTTTCCAAATGCCTATGGCCACATAGAGAGAGACAGCATGGAATTGCATTTCTTTGGATGCTTTGATTCATCATGGGTGGGCAACCAACACTGTATAGAAAGAAACGGAATCTCCATAATATGCTTCCTCTTCTATTGTTTAACATGTTCCTCTTTTGTTCTTCTTTAATAAGTACAATATGTTCCTCGTCGGGAAGGCAAGCAGGGACATCTGCAGTCGATAGGTCTATTTGGCCGCTTCTGCAAGTTGCTTTTAGCAATTCAAGTTGGTCTGCCATAATATCCAGGAAATGATGGGAGCTATGCGGCCTTTGAGAGACTAGACTGATAGTAACACTAGTGCGCCTTCAGGTGAATAGAGCTGGCCTATAGGTGATCGATAGGCTTTTGATTAGTAGCAGCAATACAACCCCATATTTTCCAGCCAGTTCCACTTCCCCGATTTATTTATGATGCTTATGGTGTCCCCCATTTATCGACACTACAATCTGCGTAGTGGCTTTGTGTCGTAACAGCAACACTCCATCCTTCAAGTGAAACTACATGCCACTCATATTTCCAAAGCTTACATTTAATTGGTCAGTTAATGTTACTACGTGAGTTTTGAAATGCATGTGCACCACATATAGAGACATGTTGGAATAATATTTCTCTGTGCACTCTCATTGTCATGGTTTCGCAATAAACTTTCAATACAGTATATTATGAACCTATCATCTGCCAACTATCCTTACTTCTGGAGCTCCCAATAGGGATCCTATTTTTTGTGTAGTTGTGCCAGATTATATTATTATACACACCAAATTACAGCACACAAGTGCTCTCTCATCAAAATCCAGTGATAGCACACAAGGGTTTACAAGGAGCCCCTATTATATTAGAATATCCTCTACATTAAAAAGATAATCTCACTACTATTTATGTTTTCATGCTTCTCAGATATTGAATAAAATCACAATGAATATGAGAATGCGCACAATAGAAGAGTATTGCGGAATAGTGCAATGACTAACAAACATGGCATCAAGGCACTGAGTTCCATTCTAGATGGAATGAAGCCCACACGCTCCGCACCTATAGATTCGTGTTCAAAATATGATCCTAATGACTATTCTAAGCTCAAGGAGTCAAAGGTAGATGGCCTATCATGTTCACCCTACAAGGTGCCTGTTCTAATCTGGCAAGGTTTTATTGGTTGCACGTAACTTGTGTAAGCTGTCTTGCGTTTCTTCTGCTTCTTTGCACTGCCATCTGCTTAGTTTACTCATCATATATGTGAAGATGCCATGCCCACCCATTATCAATATGCATTCCATTTGTCATCATACCATGTTTTTCCATTCAAATTCTATTCTTGTGTATCAGACATCCAAAAGGAAGAGAGTGATTGTAGAGCCTGAAGGAGTAGTAGCAAAGTCCTTGAAAAAGGTGGTGGTACCGCAGAAATCAGACAACACCCCACATATATTGGTGATAGAACCAGCGCCACAAAACCTAGGATATCGCAACTATGATGCTCGCTGCTTTGCTCTTATTAGTACTTGTTGTCTTGTATCACTGTACTTACATTCATACTTGGTTGATTATGTGACATGAGTGTGCATGATAACCTGCATATCCACTGTACACTCATAATTATCAGATCTATATTAATGCTTACATTAATGTAGAATAATCCCAATGCTTATGAAGAAGTTTAGCTCTACATTGTTCTTGTAAGTATCTGTTGTCCTTTATCACTGTACTTATACTGTCAGCTAGTTGTTCATGTACCATCACTTTGCAGCTTATTTTCCCTTGGCATCCATTTTTTACACATTAGATCTATGTTTACTCTTACCAAAATGTCGAATAAACCAATGCTACTGAAGATGTTTAGCTCTGCATTACTCTTGTCAGTACCTTTTGGTTGTATGTTGTACCTACATTTATAGCTAATTGATTATGTAGCATCACTCTGCATCTTAGCTTAAATAATCTCCATTTGTTCCTATATTATCACTTCTATATTTACTCTTAAAAAATTTAGAATAAAGGCAATGCTTATGAAGAAGACTTTGTGGTAAACTTCTTGGATTGCCCCCCCCCATCAACATGGAAAAGGGCTTTATAGGGCCGGTCCTCATTACTAACGTAAGTTTGTCCTTCTCAAGCCTTCAAACTTTGTTGTGTACTAGCAATGTGCCCATGCATTGCAACGGATCCAAAGTAGAATAATACTTGTTCACAAACTTGAAAGAAAACACCCTAGTTTTGATATACATAGATCATAAAAAAATATTATGTTTCACTCAAAATATATTCCTCGGGCTGTTTTGATGAGGTGAGGGAGGGATGTGGTTGGTTTCAAGATACTAAGGGGTTTTCTGCAAATCGGAGCAGAGAAGTGGCCTATTGTTGCAAAAAGGCCACAACTTACCTCACAGTCGTTAGATGCAGATCTAGTGGTCAGAAATGATGGATGGCAGACACACCATCATCACCAACTGAGTCTTTTACAGGTGTAGAGATATTTCGATAGCAATGACTGCAACTACTGTTTATTTTTGTAGTTTGCATCAAATTGCATGTTTAAAGTTTATTATGAAGAAGATCATAAACATAAGTTTCTCCTTCTCAATTTTAGTTTTTAGTTGTACAACCTAGTTCCTTATTCATACCGTGTAAATTAAACTAAACATAGCAAGTGATCTTCCTTAGCACTGCATGTATGGTTGTGTTGTTGATCTGTAATCCAGTGGTGTGGTCAAACTACCAACTCCAGGACAATGTCATATCCTGCTTTGTCTTAACTATGAACAATGCATATTATGTTCATGTTATTTAAATCGTGTCTCTTTATTTACCAATCTTAAATGGGATAAATTGACAGTACACTCACCATCGATGCTTATACATTCTTTAGCATTGCATGTACGCTTGTGTTCTTGATCTGTAATCTAGTGGTGTGGTGAATCTGGCCACTCCTGCACAATGCCATTTCCTGCCATGTCTTAACTGTGAACATTTTTTATTCTATTTTAATCCAGGTCTCTTTATTTACCACTAAGAAATGGGATGAATCGACAACACTGTTGCTTATATGTGCAAAGCATGTTATCTGTCTGCTTTTTCTCTTTCAGGGTGATATCACTGATGCCAAGAACTGCCATTGATGCTATGCAGCTAGAGTTGGATATAAGCGTCAAACAAGTGCAGTCATCAGCTTGCTCAGCTGCTTGCGCTGCAGCTCCCAGGCAGGGCTAACCTTTCTTGAACTGTGTTGAACTGATGTCAGTTCTGTATATTATTTTAGGCAGCGTGTTTATTTGCACTGGTGGCAACCTTTGATGCCAGTGTATGTAATTTGCTGTCTGGTTGCGCTTTATTATCACTGGCGGCAAACTTTTATGCCCGGTGCATGTAATATGCAGTAATTTCTTTGTTGTATAGTCTAGGTGTATTTTTTGTCATGATGTTGTGATTTAATTTCTGTATATGTTGTCGTCGCTTCCTGAAAAGGTCGTAAGCTTTGACGGAGCGCAATGGGCCTAAACATTTGGTTTATTTTATTAAAAAAATTACAGTACTAAAACAGGCCAGCCCGTCAATTGCTATATATGGGCCAAAACATGGGCCTAAAATCATGTCCGGCCAATAGCAGGCCTAGACGTAAATTCACCAACTATTAGTTTCGGGCCTTTAACAGACCGAGTAAACCAGTTGCCTAAGTTGGGCCAGAAAATAGAATGGGCTTTTAATAGTCCGAAAAGGAGATTGGGCCTAAATAGTGTCAGAGGCCCATGATTGGCCCAACCACCAGACGGATCGTTAACATGCCAAAATATGTGTCGGGCCACAGTTGGCCCAACAACAAGATGGGTCGTAAGCAGGCCGGATGCAAAGCGGGCCATTATTAGGCCTAGTTATCTCATGGGCCTTTAACGGGCCAATAGTCAGGTTGGGCTAAAATGTATCCATGAAGACTATGGGCCTTTAAGAGGCCGAAAGTCACTTTGGTCCAGAAATAGGACCACATGCAGAATAGGTCGTTAAATGGCCGAAAGTGAAACTGGGCCGACAACGGCCCATATGTACAATTGGCCATTAAAGGCCGAAAGTAATATTGGGCTGAACTACTACATGGGCCTTTAAGAGGCCGTAGTTCAAATGGGCCCCCAATGGGGCCAAAAGCATAGTGCCTGTTAACGGGCTGATCATATATGGGCTTTAATTTGGCCCAAAATATGTCAGGCAGTTAACGGTCCGGTTTCGATATGGGCCATCATTTGGCCCAAAACATGGCAGACTATTAACGGGCCGGATCTGATGTGGGCTGTCATTTGGCCCAAAACATGACAGACATCTAACGGGCCGGATCTTATGTGGGCCGTAATTTGGCCCAAAACATGGCAGGCTGTTAACAGGCCGGCCCAGTAGAGTATGACAAAATCTTGTGGAGCCTTGGCTGGGCCGGCCTTTTTTATCTTAAATGGGCTACTGTTGGTCCGTGCCACATGTCAAGGTATCATAGGCGTGTCCCATCCATTGTACGGATGACATTTGTTCCAACGCTGAGCCGACATGTGGATCCTCCGGCAAATGAGAATTTTACACGTGGAAAACCCCCATGTGTGCGGGCTGTTAGCGGGTTATCGGATCCAAACCGGAACCCGATAGCTTAACGGCGACCCGTTACGGTGGATGCCATGTGTCGGTTACCCTTGACGAAAACACTTTCATTGCGCGCCATTTATTGTCATGGAAGTGGACACTTTCGTGATGATAATTTTGGTATTTGTCGGGGATATACCCCGCGGTATGACCCGACCTGGTGTATGCCCGGCCGAAACTTGGCGACTCACTAGTGACTCGGCTAAGCTTGGCGGCTTACTGGTAACCCGCCCGAAGACTGGCGACTCATTGGTGACCCGACAGGTGGGTCAGACAAACAACAAGACCCAACGGCCCAGAAGGCGGCTCATGGGAAGGCCGACTCATGTTATGATGGGCCGGCTTGAGAGGAAAGGCATAAGGAATATTTCCCTTACAAGGGAAGCAAGACTAGGATTCCACTTGTAATAGAGTAGTCCTAATCCTACTAGGACTAGTCATGTAAGCCGCCCCTTCAACTTATATAAGGAGGGGTAGGGCACCCCAAGAGGGCCAGGTCATAATAGACAAGTTTAGAGAGACAGATAAGTCTTAGACAAGATCAAAGTAGATGCTCTCGAGATAGAGGTAGCGAAACACCGCCCTTGTAACCGAGATCGTCATCATCATCAATATCAGTCAAGCAGGATGTAGGCTTTTACCTCCACCGTGAGGGGCCGAACCTGGGTAAAATCTCGCGTCTCTCGTCCCGCTCAACCCCGTTCAAGCTACCACTTAGATGCGTTGGCCTCACGACTAAGTCCTCACACTAGGACATCTGCCGTGACAAAACCACGATAGTTGATGCCCACCGTGGGGCCACGCACGGTGGTGTTGAGTTCTTGGAGGGATCTCTCCCAGGGTTCGAGGAGTTCGCAATTTTTCGGATGAAGAAACACCGGTTTTTGGAAGGATCTACATCAATGTCGAGTTCACTAGATCAAAATCAGAATTTTTTTATTGATGGCGTTCATCAGTTCGTTTGGCAAGTTCATCCGAGAAGATCCCAAAGGGTGAGAGTCTCCGTTTGGTTCAGCAAGGATTCACTGGGTCCGATGGGTGCAAGTCGCCAACATGTACAAGGCCAAGTCCCAATCGAGTTATCGGATCAGACGACACTGTTTGGAAATTGATTAGCTATACGTCTGATGGATCAAAACAAAACAAAAAGAAAAAATACCAAAAGCAACAACGTCCATGACCCGGGAAAGACGGCCACAACCCGTGGCTGGTCTGGACTCCGCCTCCCGTGCGAGTCGCCGTCGCACCTCATCTCCCGTTCGAGTCGCCATCGCGCCTCGCCTCCCCTGAGTCGCCTTCGCCGACTCGTTTCCGTTGCCGACGAGCCTCCGTCATGGCTCATATCAATCCGCCTCCATGGTGCTTGCCTCGATGAGCCGCCTGCTCCGCTGTGGCCGGCCCTAAGCCGCCCCGCCTTGAGCTGCCGTCCCGCATTGAGTCACCACCTCATTTGTCTCCTCCAAGCGACCGCCACGGCTCCAACCCAACGTCCGTGTCAAGCCGGCGTCGAGCCGCCCTTGCGCCGAGCCTCGGGTCGACAACCGCCTTCAAGTCGCCGACAGCCACCGCCGTGACTTGCCCCCGCCGAAGCTCCTAACCCGCCCGTTCTGAGTCACCCTCGCTTCGCTTCTCTGCAAGCTGCCTTCGAGCCACTGCGGCGTGGCTCCATCGCCTGCTTCCGCCTCGGTTTTCGTTTCGAGTTGCCACCAGACTCACCTTGAGCCGCCGCCAGAGCCGCCGCCGGGGCTTCCACGGCCTCAAAGCCGCCTTCGCTTCCCCGAGCAGCCGCGGCGGTGCCTCGCCGAGCTGCTCGCCGCTGCGGCCCGCCTCCGCCTCGTCGAAATCATCATCACACATCAACCCGCCTCCATGTTGCTTCTACAATCACCGCCTCTGCGTCGAGCCTCCATGGCCGCCTCGCCGAACCCTCCTTGCCTGCAAACTGGCCGAGCAGCACGGCCCAGCGCCACATGCATGAGGCCTCCCCCTCAGTCGCCATTTGCGCACGTCCCTGCAACCCGCGAGACGCCGCTCCGCGCGCATCGCCTTTGAGTCGCCGTGCTTCGCATTGCCTAAGCCGCTGCTGCAGCTTCTCCTTGCCCCTGCCGCATTGAGTTGACCCGCCACTACGGTCGCATACTCACTTGCAACTTGCCTTGTTGCTTCTGCCGACCATCTTCAAACCAGCTTCGTCTCTGAGTCAGCCTTGGCCGAGCCGCCACCGTGTCTTTGCCTCCAAGGCACCACCGGCCTTCACTGCCACTGTGCTTACCACTGCTAAATTCGCTTCGGTTGCGGTCTTGCGTCGTCAATTCGGCCATTGCGACCCGCCACTCCGAGCTGCCTTGCCGGCGAGCCGTCTCTGCCTCCGCTGTGGATCGCCGGACAACCATTGCCATGTCCCCGTGGATCCGCCCGGGCTCTAGCTCGACCAAGGCCTCATCCACCGATGTGATCCGCCGCGGGTGAGACGCCCTGCCTTGGAGCTGCTCCGCCGAGCCCGCCGCTCCATCTCCGCCGTGGGTGAGCCGCCCCCATGGCTCCACTCCTCCCTAGCCGTGGCGGAGCCGCCGCCGCCACTGCGCCAAAACTCACCGGCCTGCGAGGCGCCTCACCTCCGAGCCCCCCTAGTCGAGCCATCTCTGCCTCGCCAGGGGCCTCCCCGAGCCACCGACCCCGCGACGCCTGCCGGCCCGGCCCCGCCTCGTCCCATACACGGCCTTTTCCTCTGCACCGGCCCTGTGGTGCCCCTCTGTCTGTGCACCCACTCGCCCGGGCCAGCTTGCTGCCCGCGCTAAGCCGCCGGCTCGTGCCTCCCCAAGTCGCCTCTCTGCTCGCTTCGCCCCGCCCGCCGGCGTCCACCGCAAGGTGGTCACCGCCACCCCACTTGTCGCTCCCATGCCGGCTCTGCCCGCATCGGGTCCTTGCTGGATGCTGCCGTAATCTAGTTCGGACTGAGAAAAGAAAAATGCTGCCCGTGGAAAAGTAAAAGCTCAATGGCCGAATTTGCAAAAAAAAAGGAAGAGGGAAGGTGATGTTCATGGCTTTCACTTGGCAGCAAAATTGGATTTTGATGAAGAGATCAACTCAGAGCTTAAGAAGGGTTGCTTGCTGCTGCACCTCAAGCTGAATGGTTCAAGTACCATCAGTCGTCTCGCTACCCGACAAAAACATCAGGTGATATCCTTCTTATATATTTTATTCATGTGTATATTAATTCATCCAAGAGCAATTACTCTGGCTTGCAATCTCTTTAATGCAGGACAATTGTCCACTGCAAAGGTGACCGTCATGTCATGGAGTTTGTTGAATGACTTATGCCGGGAATATACAACAAGTATTGCAAGGATCATCAACTCGCCTCAAGCCTTTGGTTTACATAAATTTCAGTGTTCCGTTGTTCAAATTATATGGCAGTTTTTATCAAGGCCGAGTTTGAAGACTTTCAAACCAACTTATTTGTCCGCGCCTGTTGTGGACTCGCCCGCGTCCGCGCCGCCTCCAAAGCCACGGCCGTCCGCCCACGCGGTTCGGTCTACATCAACACACCGGAGCCGCACCCGTCCGCATGAGCTGCTTAGTGATCACACGCAAGTCGCCGCTCTTGCAGCCCGGTCTATTCCAACAAACTCTGGAGCAAATCATAGTATATTATTAGCCTCCGCCTACACTGGATGGCTCAATGGACAGGCGCATAAGTCGTCGCCACTGCGGTTTGGTTAACTTCAACAACCAGTTGGGACAAACCATCGTCCGGGTTACTCACACAACTCATACGGGATCATTTTTAACCCGCCACGGTCGACCTCAACCTTCCGTGGATTCACATCACATTATCAACACCAAGGATATACAATGAGTGTCGCAAAGATCATCAACTTGCCACCTCGCTTCTAGCTTCAACACATTCCAGCATTCCGCTGTTCAACTATATGTCGGTTTATATCATGGTCAAGTATGGAGAATCTCAAGCCAACTCCTCGAATCATCTTAAGACTCGGGGGCTACACAGACATGACTCAGCATATTTTGCCGGTTTTAGCAAATTCAAGAACCCCGGGTCATTGAAGGGAAAATAACCTGGTCTCGGGGGCTACTGCCACATTGGTGAAAATTTAAAGGCTGTCAGAAAATTTCTGGCTTAAAAAGTGCCAGGCAATCAGAAAGTTCCAGTTCAAAAGAAAGATTCTGGGTTATCAGAAAAGATTCCGGTTTACAATCCGGCTCAAGGGAAATCTGTCTCTCACAAAGTTATGAGCTCTCAATATCCGGCTCAACGTCCGGTTCAAGAAGAATCCATCTCTCGCAAGTTCGAGTTCTCAGAAAAGATTAAAGGTTGCCAAAGAGAACTTGCTGCCATGATGCGTGGTTCAAACATGGATATCCTGCCTTATTGGCTTATCATATTATGATCAACGTAATAAGGCCGGCATCCCCAAAATTCGGGGCCTCTATCCTTTCATCCCATATTTACTTGGTATGAGTCTTTATTAATTGATCATAAGGTCACTTGGGGCCTTCCAACTCACTGAGTTTAGCTTTCATACCCTCGTGACCGGCTTTATATGCCATATATGGGTTAAACCTGCCTGTTTGCAACTTGCTACTCCGCCAGGTGACCCATCGTACTCTTGACAGTCAATCTTTATATGACCCTAAACTTGTCAAGGTTAAAACGGTGGCTTTTGTCACATGAGAGCCGGCTTACAGAGAGCTAGGATAAACTCAATTGTCTGCTTGTTGCTACTCCATTATGTGGCCCGTCGTACTCTTAATAGTCAATCTTCTCTGAAGACCCTGAACTAGTTAAGGTTAAAACGACAGATTTATGTCACGAGAGAGCCAGCTTACGGGATGAAAGGCTATCATGCCAAGGTTCTTTAAAGCAAAAGTTGAGTTAAAAAAAACAAAACAGAGCTAGTCTCTTTTTGTCGAGCCTTGAAAGCCGACATTTTTATATTCTATCATCATAAACATACATCATCATACATCATACATTGACATCATTGCATCATCATAGCATGCATCATATATGCATGGATATACTGGTTTATGTTGCAGGAACCGGGTTTTCAAACCATTATTCTAATCTTTAATAGTCAACATGGCTAGATTTTCATTATGGTTATCATAACCAATATTGGATGATTAAGGTTTTCAAAGTCGCTTCACAGAAATGACTATTATTCCCCTCGTCCAAAAATACCAGCTTACAACAAAGAGCATGGTTCAATATTGATGTACAAGGCTTTCAGCGACATCATTCAGATGGTGGATATGATTTTATTTTACAATGGAAGGAATAGTCCCGAGTCACTGCAGGCACACGACCCAGCACTTGGGGGCCACATTATTCAAATCAAGATTACATCAAGTATGCACTATGCCAACCCAACAAACACCTTCGGAGACACCTGTAGAGCATCTTTATAATCACCCAGTTATGTTGTGACATTTGATAGCACACAAGGTGTTCCTCCGGTATTCGGGAGTTGCATAATCTCATAGTCAGGGGAATATGTATAAGTCATGAAGAAAGCTTTAGCAATAAAACTTAACGATCATTATGCTAAGCTAACGGATGGGTCTCGTCCATCACATCATTCTCCTAATGATGTGATCCCATTAATCAAATGACAACACATGTCTATGGTTAGGAAACTTAACCATCTTTGATTAACGAGCTAGTCAAGTAGAGGCATACTAGGGACACTTAGTTTTGTCTATGTATTCACACATGTATCAAGTTTCCGGTTAATACAATTCTAGCATGAATAATAAACATTTATCATGATATAAGGAAATATAAATAACAACTTTATTATTGCCTCTAGGGCATATTTCCTTCAGTCTCCCACTTGCACTAGAGTCAATAATCTAGATTACATAGTAATGATTCTAACACCCATGGAGTCTTGGTGCTGATCATCTTTTGCTCGTGGAAGAGGCTTAGTCAACGGGTCTGCAACATTCAGATCCGTATGTATTTTGCAAATCTCTATGTCTCCCTCCTTGACTTGATCGCGGATGGAATTGAAGCGTCTCTTGATGTGTTTGGTTCTTTTGTGAAATCTGGATTCCTTCGCCAAGGCAATTGCTCCAGTATTGTCACAAAAGATTTTCATTGGACCCGATGCACTAGGTATTACACCTAGATCAGATATGAACTCCTTCATCCAGACTCCTTCATTTGCTGCTTCCAAAGCAGCTATGTATTCCGCTTCACACGTAGATCCCGCCACGACGCTCTGCTTGGAACTGCACCAACTGACAGCTCCACCATTCAATATAAATACGTATCCGGTTTGTGACTTAGAGTCATCCGGATCAGTGTCAAAACATGCATCGACGTAACCACTTACGACAAGCTCTTTGTCACCTCTATAAACGAGAAACATATCCTTAGTCCTTTTCAGGTATTTCAGGATGTTCTTGACCGCTGTCCAGTGATCCACTCCTGGATTACTTTGGTACCTCCCTGCTAAACTTATAGCAAGGCACACATCAGGTCTGGTACACAGCATTGCATACATGATAGAACCTATGGCTGAGGCATAGGGAATGACTTTCATTTTCTCTCTATCTTCTACAGTGGTCGGGCATTGAGTCTTACTCAACTTCACACATTGCAACACAGGCAAGAACCCTTTCTTTGACTGATCCATTTTGAACTTCTTCAAAACTTTATCAAGGTATGTGCTTTGTGAAAGTCCTATTAAGCGTCTTGATCTATCCCTATATATCTTGATGCCTAATATATAAGCAGCTTCACCGAGGTCTTTCATTGAAAAACTTTTATTCAAGTATCCTTTTATGCTATCCAGAAATTCTATATTGTTTCCAATCAATAATATGTCATCCACATATAATATTAGAAACGGTACAGAGCTCCCACTCACTTTCTTGTAAATACAGGCATCTCCAAAAGTCTGTATAAAACCATATGCTTTGATCACTTCATCAAAGCGTATATTCCAACTCCGAGATGCTTGCTCCAGTCCATAAATGGATCGCTAGAGCTTGCACACTTTGTTAGCACCCTTAGGATCGACAAAACCTTCTGGTTGCATCATATACAACTCTTCTTTAAGAAATCCATTAAGGAATGCAGTTTTGACATCCATTTGCCAAATTTCATAATCATAAAATGCGGCAATTGCTAACATGATTCGGACAGACTTAAGCATCGCTACGGGTGAGAAGGTCTCATCGTAGTCAACTCCTTGAACTTGTCGAAAACCTTTCGCAACAAGTCGAGCTTTGTAGACAGTAACATTACCGTCAGCGCCAGTCTTCTTCTTAAAGATCCATTTATTCTCTATGGCTTGCCGATCATCGGGCAAGTCAACCAAAGTCCACACTTTGTTCTCATACATGGATCCCATCTCAAATTTCATGGCCTCAAGCCATTTCACGGAATCTGGGCTCATCATCGCTTCCTCATAGTTCGTAGGTTCATCATGGTCTAGTAACATGACTTCCAGAACAGGATTACCGTACCACTCTGGTGCAGAACGTACTCTGGTTGACCTATGAGGTTCGGTAGTAACTTGATCCGAAGTTTCATGATCATCATCATTAACTTCCTCACTAATTGGTGTAGGCATCACTGGAACTGATTTCTGTGATGAACTACTTTCCAATTCAGGAGAAGGTACAATTACCTCATCAAGTTCTACTTTCCTCCCACTCACTTCTTTCGAGAGAAACTCCTTCTCTAGAAAGGATCCATTCTTAGCAATGAATATCTTGCCTTCGGATCTGTGATAGAAGGTGTACCCAACAGTCTCCTTTGGGTATCCTATGAAGACGCATTTCTCCGATTTGGGTTCGAGCTTATCAGGTTGAAGCTTTTTCACATAAGCATCGCAACCCAAACTTTAAGAAACGACAGCTTAGGTTTCTTGCCAAACCACAGTTCATATGGTGTCATCTCAACGGATTTAGATGGTGCCATATTTAACGTGAATGCAGCTGTCTCTAATGCATAACCCCAAAACGATAGTGGTAAATCGGTAAGAGACATCATAGATCGCACTATATCTAATAAAGTACGGTTACGACGTTCGGACACCCCATTTTGCTATGGTGTTCCAGGTGGCGTGAGTTGCGAAACTATTCCACATTGTTTCAAATGAAGACCAAACTCATAACTCAAATATTCACCTCCACGATCAAATCGTAGAAACTTTATTTTCTTGTTATGATGATTTTCCACTTCACTCTGAAATTCTTTGAACTTTTCAAATGTTTCAAACTTATGTTTCATTAAGTAGATATACCCATATCTGCTCAAATCATCTGTGAAGGTCAGAAAATAACGATACCCGCCGCGAGCCTCAACACTCATTGGACCGCATACATCGGTATGTATTATTTCCAATAAGTCAGTTGCTTGCTCCATTGTTCCGGAGAATAGAGTTTTAGTCATCTTGCCCATGAGGCATGGTTCGCAAGTATCAAATGATTCATAATCAAGTGATTCCAAAAGCCCATCAGCATGGAGTTTCTTCATGCGCTTTACACCAATATGACCTAAACGGCAGTGCCACAAATAAGTTGCACTATCATTATTAACTTTGCATCTTTTGGCTTCAATATTATGAATATGTGTATCACTACAGTCGAGATTCAATAAAAATAGACCACTCCTCAAGGGTGCATGACCATAAAAGATATTAATCATATAAATAGAACAACCATTATTCTCTGATTTAAATGAATAACTGTCTCGCATCAAACAAGATCCAGATATAATGTTCATGCTCAACGCTGGCACCAAATAACAATTATTTAGGTCTAAAACTAATCCCGAAGGTAGATGTAGAGGTAGCGTGCCGACAGCGATCACATCGACTTTGGAACCATTTCCCACGCGCATCGTCACCTCGTCCTTAGCCAATCTTCGTTTAATCCGTAGCCCCTGTTTCGAGTTACAAATATGAGCAACCGAACCGGTATCAAATACCTAGGCACTACTACGAGCATTAGTAAGGTACACACATCAATAACATGTATATCAAATATACCTTTGTTCACTTTGCCATCCTTCTTATCCGCCAAATACTTGGGGCAGTTCCGCTTCCAGTGACCAGTCCCTTTGCTGTAGAAGCACTCAGTTTCAGGCTTAGGTCCAGACTTGGGCTTCTTCCCGGGAGTAGCAACTTGCTTGCTATTCTTCTTGAAGTTCCCCTTCTTCCCTTTGCCCTTTTTCTTGAAACTAGTGGTCTTGTTAACCATCAACACTTGATGCTCCTTTTTGATTTCTACCTCCGCAGCCTTTAGCATCGCGAAGAGCTCGGGAATTGTCTTATTCATCCCTTGCATATTATAGTTCATCACGAAGCCTTTGTAGCTTGGTGGCAGTGATTGAAGAACTCTGTTAATAACACTATCATCCGGAAGATTAACTCCCAGCTGAGTCAAGTGGTTATGGTACCCAGACATTCTGAGTATGTGTTCACTGACAGAACTGTTCTCCTCCATCTTGTAGCTATAGAACTTGTTGGAGACTTCATATCTCTCAACTCGGGCATTTGCTTGAAATATTAACTTCAACTCCTAGAACATCTCATATGCTCCCTGACGTTCAAAACGTCTTTGAAGTCCCGATTCTAAGCCGTAGAGCATGGCACACTGAACAATAGAGTAGTCATCAGACCGCGTTTGCCAGACGTTCAAAGCGTCTACGTTAGCGGGAGCGGGCTTGTCACCTGGCGGTGCATCAAGGACATAATTCTTCTGTGCAGCAATGAGGATAATCCTCAAGTTACGGACCCAGTCCGTGTAGTTGCTACAATCATCTTTCAACTTAGCTTTCTCTAGGAACGCATTAAAATTCAAGGGAACGGTAGCACGGGCCATTGATCTACAACAACATAGATATGCCAAAAACTATGAGGACTAAGTTCATGATAAATTAAAGTTCAATTAATCATATTACTTAAGAACTCCCACTTAGATAGACATCCCTCTAGTCATCTAAATGATCATGTGATCCATATCAACTAAACCATGTCCGATCATCACGTGAGATGGAGTAGTTTTCAATGGTGAACATCTCTATGTTGATCATATCTACTATATGATTCACGTTCGACCTTTCAGTCTCAGTGTTCCAAGGCCATATCTGCATATGCTAGGCTTGTCAAGTTTAACCCGAGTATTCTGCACGTGCAAAACTGGCTTGCACCCGTTGTATGTGAACATAGAGCTTATCACACCCGATCATCACGTGGTGTCTCGGCACGACGAACTGTCGCAACGGTGCATACTCAGCGAGAACACTTATACCTTGAAATTTAGTGAGGGATCATCTTATAATGCTACCGCCATACTAAGCAAAATAAGATGCATAAAAGATAAACATCACATGCAATCAAAATTTGTGACATGATATGGCCATCATCATCTTGTGCCTTTGATCTCCATCTCCAAAGCACAATCATGATCTCCATCGTCACCGGCTTGACACCTTGATCTCCATCGTAGCGTCATTGTCGTCTCGCCAACTATTGCTTCTACGACTATCGCTACCGCATAGTGATAAAGTAAAGCAATTACATGGCGATTGCATTTCATACAATAAAGCAACAACCATAAGGCTCCTGCCAGTTGCCGATAACTTTTACAAAACATGATCATCTCATACAATAACGTGTATCACATCATGTCTTGACCATATCACATCACAGCATGCCCTGCAAAAACAAGTTAGATGTCCTCTACTTTGTTGTTGCAAGTTTTACGTGCCTGCTACGGGCTACTAGCAAGAACCGTTCTTACCTACGCATCAAAACCACAATGATTTTTCATCAAGTGTGTTGTTTTAACCTTCAACAAGGACCGGCTGTAGTCAAACTTGATTCAACTAAAGTTGGAGAAACAGGCACCCGCCAGCCACCTTTGTGCAAAGCACGTCGGTAGAACCAGTCTCATGAACGCGGTCATGTAATGTCGGTCCGGGTCGCTTCATCCAACAATACCGCCAAATCAAAGTAAGACGTTGGTGGTAAGCAGTATGACTATTATCGCCCACAACTCTTTGTGTTCTACTCGTGCATATCATCTACGCATAGACCTGGCTCAGATGCCACTGTTGGGGAACGTGCAATTTAAAAAATTCCGACGTTCACGCAAGATCTATCTAGGAGATGCATAGCAACGAGAGGGGAGAGTATGTCCACGTACCCTCATAGATCGAAAGCAAAAGCGTTAGCTTAACGCGGTTGATGTAGTCGAACGTCTTCGCGATCCAACCGATCAAGCACCGAACGTACGGCACCTCCGAGTTCAGCACACGTTCAGCTCGATGACGTCCCTCGAGCTCTTGATCCAGTTGAGGATGAGGGAGAGTTCTGTCAGCACGACGGCATGGCGATGGTGATGATGAAGTTACCGGCACAGGGCTTCGCCTAAGCACTATGACGATATGACCGAGCTGTGTAACTGTGGAGGGGGCACCGCACACGGCTAAGAGATTGTCTGTTGTGCCTTTGGGTGCCCCCCTCCCCACATATATAAAGGAGGGGGAGGAGGAGGCCGGCCCTAGAGGGGGGCGCGCCAAGGGGGGAGTCCTACTTGGACTCCTAGTCCAAGTAGGATTCGGCCCCCTCCTTCCTTTCACCGGAGAGGGAAAAGGGGAAGGGAGAGAGAGGGAGAAGGAAAGAGGGGGGCCGGCCCCCTCCCCTAGTCCAATTCGGTTTGGGCAAGGGGGGCGCGCCCCTCTCACGTGGCCTCTCTCCTCTCCTCCAATAAGGCACAATAGGCCCATTACTTCTCCCGGGGGGTTCCGGTAACCTCCCGGTACTCCGAAAAAATGCCCGAATCACTCGGAACCATTCCGATGTCCAAATGCAACCTTCCAATATATGAATCTTTATGTCTCGACCATTTTGAGACTCCTCGTCATGTCCGTGATCTCATCCGGGACTCCGAACAAACTTCGGTTCATCAAATCACATAACTCATAATACAAATCATCATCGAACGTTAAGCGTGCGGACCCTACGGGTTCGAGAACTATGTAGACATGACCGAGACACATCTCTGGTCAATAACCAATAGCAGAACCTGGATGCTCATATTGGCTCCTACATATTCTACGAAGATCTTTATCGGTCAAACCGCATAACAACATACATTATTCCCTTTGTCATCTGTATGTTACTTGCCCGAGATTCGATCGTCGGTATCATCATACCTAGTTCAATCTCATTACCGACAAGTCTCTTTACTCATTCCGTAGTGCATCATCCTGCAACTAACTCATTAGTCACATTGCTTGCAAGGCTTCATATGATGTGCATTACCGAGAGGGCCCAGAGATACCTCTCCGATACTCGGAGTGACAAATCCTAATCTCGATCTATGCCAACCCAACAAACACCTTCGGAGACACCGGTAGAGCATCTTTATAATCACCCAGTTACGTTGTGACGTTTGATAGCACACAAGATGTTCCTCCGGTATTCGGGAGTTGCATAATCTCATAGTCAGAGGAATATGTATAAGTCATGAAGAAAGCTTTAGCAATAAAACTTAACGATCATTATGCTAAGCTAACAGATGGGTCTCATCCATCACATCATTCTCCTAATGATGTGATCCCGTTAATCAAATGACAACACATGTCTATGGTTAGGAAACTTAACCATCTTTGATTAACGAGCTAGTCAAGTAGAGGCATACTAGGGACACTTAGTTTTGTCTATGTATTCACACATGTATCAAGTTTTCGGTTAATACAATTCTAGCATGAATAATAAACATTTATCATGATATAAGGAAATATAAATAACAAATTTATTATTGCCTCTACGGCATATTTCTTTCACCCTCGGGGCTGAGGGTTTGTACCAGTAGCTATGTGTTTAATCTCTCTCTCTCTCGTGTTCTTGAGATGTCACGATCTTGATGTATCGCGGGCTTTGTTAATATTGTCGAATCATATGATGTTTTCCCCTCTCTATCTTGTTGTGAATTGAGTTTTCCCTTTGAGATTTCGTTTTATCGGATTGAATACTTTTATGGATTTGAGAGCACTTGATATATGTCTTGCATATGAATACCCGTGGTGACAATGGGGTATTATTTTGATTCACTTGATATATGTTTTGGCACTCGACTCGCGGATTCCCGAGGTGACATTGGGGTAATCTACACATAGGGGTTGATGCATGTTCTTGTCTTTGTTTCTCTGGTAGAAATCTTGGGGCACTCTTTGAGGTTCTTTGTGTTGGATTGAGTATTATGAATCTGAAATTATTTGGTGTTATTTTAGTACGAACTCTTGGATAGATCGATCGGAAAGAATAGCTTCGAGGTGGTTTTGTACCCCACAAACGATTTCTTCTTATGTTCTCCACTAGATAAGAACTTTGGAGTGATTCTTCATCGCACGTGAGGGATGGTTATATGATCCAATTATATTAGCATTGTTGGGAGATTGCACTAGCAAAAGTACGGACCCTAGGCCTCATTTTCAAGCATTGCAATACCATTTGTGCTCACTTTTGTTACTTGCTACCTTGCTTTTTTTTATTGTTCCTATTATAAAAATCAATATCTACTCTCTATATTACACTTGTATCACCATCTCTTCACAGAACTAGTGCACCTATACAAATTACCATTGTATTTGGTGTGTTGGGGACACAAGAGACTTTTTATTATTTGGTTGCAGGGTTGTTTGAGAGAGACCATCTTCATCCTACACCTCCCACGGATTGATAAACCTTAGGTCATCCACTTGAGGGAAAATTGCTACTGTCCTACAAAACTCTGTACTTGGAGGCCCAACACGTGTCTACAAGAATAAAGTTGCATAGTAGACATCAATCCGCATGGAGTTTCTTCATGCGCTTTACACCAATATGACCTAAACAGCAGTGTCTGGAGTATGTTGCACTATCATTATCAACTTTGTATCTTTTGGCATCAATATTATGAATACGTGTATCACTACGATCGAGATTCAATAAACCATTTACATTGGGTGTATGATTGATACGTCTCCAACGTATCTATAATTTATGAAGTATTCATGCCATGTTTACAACAATTTTATATGGTTTTGGTATGATTTGCATGGAACTAACCCGGACTGACGCTGTTTTTAGTAGAACTACCGTGGTGTTGTTTTTTGTGCAGAAATGAAAGTTCTCCAAATGAGCTGAAACTTGTTGACGATTTTTTTTGGAACAAAAGAGACCCCCGAAGCTTCGTGGAAGGACCAGAAGGTGAAGGAGTAGGGCACAAGACCCCGGGGCGCGCCAGGGGGCCCAAGCATGGCACGGTGGGTTGTGCTCACCTCGAGGCCCATCTTTGCATGAAACCGACGCCAAAAAATCCTATAAATTGAGAAACCATCAGAAGTAACCCTAGATCAGAAGTTCCACCGCCGCAAGCCTCTGTAGCCACGAAAAACCAATCTAGACCCCATTCCGGCAGATTGATCGGAAAGAATAGCTTTGAGGTGGTTTCGTACCCTACAAAAAATTTCTTCTTATGTTCTCGCTAGATAAGAACTTTGGAGTGATTCTTCATCACACGTTGAGGGATGGTTATGTGATCCAATTAGATTAGCATTGTTGAGAGATTGCACTAGCGAAAGTACGGACCCTAGGCCTTGGTTTCAAGCATTGCAATACCGTTTGTGCTAACTTTTATCGTTCGCTACCTTGCTGTTTTTATTTATTCAGATTATAAAAATATATTTCTACCATCCATATTACACTTTTATCACCATCTCTTCGCCGAACTAGTGCACCTATACAATTTGCCATTGTATTGGGTGTGTTGGGGACACAAGAGATTTCTTGTATTTGGTTGCAGGGTTGTTTGAGAGAGACTATCTTCATCCTATGCCTCCCACGGATTGATAAACCTTAGGTCATCCACTTGAGGGAAAATTGCTACTGTCCTACAAAACTTTGCACTTGGAGGCCCAACACGAGTCTACAAGAATTAAGTTGCATAGTAGACATCAAGCTCTTTTCTGGCGCCGTTGCCGGGGAGACATCATCAATATCTATTAGGTTCCTAATCACAAATCTCATATCTTTGCAATTTACATTATTTTCCATTTGTCTCTCGTTTTCATCTCCCCCACTTCACAAAAAATTGCCGTTTTATTCGCCCTTGTTTTCGTTTGCCTTTTTGTCGTTCGATCTTTTGTTTGCTTGTGTTGCCATGTGCCTTCTATATGCTTGCATCTTTGCTTGCTAAAAATCTTTTGATATGGATCCCCATCCACTTGCTAATCTTTTTAAAAGACCCAATCATGATGAACCAATTACTAGTGAGTTGAGTGCACTAGATTATCTTTATGAAGTTTTGCTTGAGATTTATGAATCTGAAAATTGTGATGAAGAAATTTATGAAGTGATTCATGATAGCTCCTTGAATGAAAAGCATGATTGTAAAGATTTTACTATAAATTCTATTAATATCAATTGTGCTAATAATATTCAAAACCCCAAGCTTGGGGATGCTAATTTTGCTACGGCCACTACTTTTTGTAATGATCATGATTGGGGTGATGCATCTTATGATCTTGAAAATTTGTTTAAGCCTCATGATGAATATGTTTGCGATAATATTGAAAGTGGGTTTGGAAGAGTGTCAACTTTAGCTAAAAATAAACCCACATATTTGGAGAGTGTTCAATCTTACGAAATTTTTGATAAAAGTGGGCTTGGAGAGGTCATGACTTTATTTGATGATCCCACTATTTTGGAAGAGTGTAAACTTTGCATGCATGTGGATCATGAAGAGAATATTTTATGTGATGGTTATATTGTTGAATTTGATTATGATCTTACATGCAATTATTATGAGAGGGGAAAATATGGTTGTGGAAATTTTCATGTTACTAAATCACCTCTCGTTATGTTGAGATTGCTATTGTTTGTTTCTTCTTCCTTGCATATGCTAGTTTTTGTTTGTCTTGATAATTTGTTTGCTTATAAAATGCCTATGCATAGGAAGTATATTAGACTTAAACTTGTTTTTCACATGCTACATGATTCTCTCTTCATGTTTCAATTAGTATTTTACATGTGAGCATCATTAAAATTATCTATGCCTAGCTAGGGGCGTAAAACTATAGCGCTTGTTGGGAGGCAACCCAACATTTACCTCTACTGTTTTTTGTGTGTTCACATGATTAGGCTACTTTAGTAATCATGTTTTATAGCTTTTGTTTCAATAAAGTGCCAAGTAAAGCCTTTGGGATAGTGTGGATGATAGTGACTTGATTCTGTGCAAAAACAGAAACTTTTGCGCCCAGTAACTGAATTTTTTTAAATTCACTGGAGAGTTGAAAAACTCTTAATTTTTTACATTTGTTGGGTATACAAATTTTCTACGTTTTCCTTAATTTTCAGAATTGTTGGAGTTATATAAGTATGACCTTAATCCAGATCTTTATGTACTGTTCTGTTTTTGACAGATTCTGTTTTCAATGCATAGTTTGCTTGTTTTATGGTTTCTATGGCTTATATTGCTTAATATAAATTGTGGAAATTGTAGAGTACAGTAGGCATTGTGTGAGAAAAATTATGAATCTTGTCTTTGACAGTACCAAAGTGAATGGTTTGCTCTTTATCATACTAACCTATCTCACGAAGTTCCGTTAAGTTTTGTGTGATTGAAGTTTTCAAGTTTTGGGTGAGATATCGATATGAGGAGAATAAGGAGTGACAAGACCCTAAGCTTGGGGATTTCCAAGGCACCCCAAGGTAATATTCATGGAATACCCAATCAACTAAGCTTGGGGATGCCCCGGAAGGCATCCCCTCTTTCGTCTCCAACATTATTGGTAACCTCACTTGGAGCCATATTTTCATTCGTCACATGATATGTGTTTTGCTTGGAGGGTCATTTTATTTTGTTAGGATTTGCTTGATGTTATTTATAATAAATTTTTTGCATATTTTATTTCAATAAAAATGTCAAGTATAGCCTTTGCCATGCTTATTTTGCAAGTATGTGAGTTGCTGTTTCAAAACAGAAAGTTTATCACTGTTGCAAAAATTCTCTATAAAAGTCAGAATGTGATAAAAGGTTGAAATTTTTTTATCATTAAGCTATGGTAAATTTTCTACAGTGTGGTAAATTTTCAGAATTTTTGGAGTTAGGTAAGTAAGAAGGATATTGCACTCTTTACAGACTGTACTATTTAGACAGATTGCTGTTATGTTTGCATTGTTTGCTTATGTTTGCTTGTTTAATGATTCTATTTGAGGATAGGAGTATTAAATATGCAGAGGCATTTAGTAGGCTATGTTAAATAATAATTTTAGTGATTTTCTACAGTAGAGAATGACAAGGTTTTGCATTGATTTATACTAACTTATCTCACGAGTTCTTGTTGAGTTTTGTGTGGATGAAGCTTTTGAGATTTAGGGAAACCAGGACATAAAAGGAATTAAGGAGACACAAAAGCTCAAGCTTGGGGATGCCCAAGGCATCCCAAGTTAATATTCCAAGAAGTCTCAAGCATCTAAGCTTGGGGATGCCCCGGTAGGCATCCCACCTTTCTTCATCAACAATTACCCGTTAGCCTCGGTTGAGCCTAAGTTTTTGCTTCTTCACATGATGTGTGCTATTCTTGTAATGTCATTTTATTTTGTTTTACTTGCTTTTTTAATAAGATACTTAGATCTGAAAGTTTTTAAATAAAAGAGAGTCCTCAAATAGCTACCCATTTACATCACTACTCGTTTGATCTTTACTTATATCTTTTTGGAGTAGTTTGTCATTTACTCTCGTGCTTCACTTATATCCTATGAGTAAATTGTTGAATGAATTGAATATACTAAAGTTGAAATTATATGTGCTTCATATGTTCATATCATGCCTAGTGGTAGCTTCACATTGGGTTTAGAAGGTGAAATCTTTTGAAGCTTGACAATCACAATATTGGTCATACAAGCAATTCATGAATGATTAGTATAAGGAAGAGAACTTTCACATACAAATATATTATCTTGGACATGTTCTATGATTGTGAATACCCATTAATTATTTTCAAACCTGAGCAAATTAGTTGAAGTTGGACAAGGAAGACAATGTAATGAGTTATGGTTGTGTATATTTGCATAGAAGTTATATTGTTATGGATCCTCCAACATGTGGTGTTTGCCTAGGATCTTTTGCTAGCCAAAAATTTGTACTAAGTAGAGATACTACTTGTGCATCCAAAAACCCTTAAACCCAATTTCTTGCCATGAGTGTCCACCATACCTACCTATGGATTGAGTAAGATCCTTCAAGTAAGTTGTCATCGGTGCAATAAAGCAATAAAAATTGCTCCTAAATATGTTTGATCTTTTATTGTAAGGGAAAATTGAGCGTTGTACGAACTTGTGATGGCAAAGTAATAAAAGCAACAGATTGCATAATAAAGGTTGCTATCATAAGGGGCAATATAGCATGACGTTCCTTTGCATTAAGAGCTTGGGCATCCAAAAATAAAAAGCGCATGACAACCTCTGCTTCCCTCTGTGAAGGGCCTATCTTTTAATTTTCAGCATTTACTTTTATGCAAGAGTCAATAGTATGTATTCTCATTTCAACCTCAACTATTCTCTAGTTGGCAAGCATCATGTGGTGGGGAAAGATCTAGGCACATATGGCCAATCAAATATATTTGATCATGATTTATTATTGCTGACAATTATCTCTATGATAAATGAGTTGGGAGGCGAAACATTAAGCCGCTAGCTTTCTCTGTGTTCGATGGATGCCATTTGTTCTAAGAATATGCTTTGAGTACTAGCAATCATGGAAGACTATATGATGATTGAGTATGTGGAGCTCTTACTTAGACTCTGTTGAATAAGTTGAATTGCAATTGTTTGGTGACTAAGAATATAGGTTGTTGAGTTTCAAGAGAATTCATTGTTTGAACCTTAACATGTGAATTGATTGCTACTTTGTCATGATGAGTTTTATGAGAAAGAGTTACTGTTATGATGCTAGGAAAAGTGATTGAAATTATCATTGATCAAACTTATGCACTATGTTAAAATTCACACTTCATAAATTATTTATTTTATCATTTACCTACTCGAGGACGAGTAGGAATTAAGCTTGGGGATGCTGATACGTCTCCAACGTATCTATAATTTATCAAGTATTCATGCCATGTTTACAACAATTTTATATGGTTTTGGTATGATTTGCATGGAACTAACCCGGACTGACGCTGTTTTCAGTAGAACTACCGTGATGTTGTTTTTTGTGCAGAAATTGAAGTTCTCCAAATGAGCTGAAACTTTTGATGATTTTTTTTAACAAAAGAGACCCCTGAAGCTTCGTGGAAGGACCAGAAGGTGAAGGAGTAGGGCACAAGACACCGGGGCGCGCCAGGGGGCCCAGGCACGCCACGATGGGTTGTGCTCACCTCGTGGCCCATCTTCGTGTGAAACCGACGCCAAAAATCCTATAAATAGAGGAACCATCAGAAGTAACCGTAGATCAGAAGTTCCGCCGCCGCAAGCCTCTGTAGCCATGAAAAACCAATCTAGACCCCGGTACGGCACCCTACCGGAGGGGGAAATCATCACCGGTGGCCATCTTCATCATCCCGGCAGCCACCATGATGAGGAGGGAGTAGTCCACCCTCGGGGCTGAGGGTTTGTACCAGTAGCTATGTGTTTAATCTCTCTCTCTCTCTCTCGTGTTCTTGAGATGTCACGATCTTGATGTATCGCGGGATTTGTTAATATAGTTGGATCATATGGTGTTTTCCCCTCTCTATCTTGTTGTCATGAATTGAGTTTTCCCTTTGAGATTTCGTTTTATCAGATTGAATACTTTTATGGATTTGAGAGCACTTGATATATGTCTTGCATATGAATACCCGTGGTGACAATGGGGTATTATATTGATTCACTTGAGATATGTTTTGGCACTCAACTCGCGGATTCCCGAGGTGACATTGGGGTAATCTATGCATAGGGGTTGATGCATGTTCTCGTCTTTTGTTTCTCCGGTAGAAATCTTGGGGCACTCTTTGAGGTTCTTTGTGTTGGATCGAGTATTAAGAATCTGAAATTGTTTGATGCGTATCGTATAATTAACTCACGGATACTTGTGGTGACATTGGAGTATCTAGGTGACATTAGAGTTGGTTGATGCGTATCATATGGTGTTATTTTAGTATCAACTCTTGGTTAGATCGATCGAAAAGAATAGCTTTGTATTATTTTAGTACGAACTATAGGATAGATTGATCGGAAAGAATAGCTTTGAGATGGTTTCGTACCCTAAAAACAATTTCTTCTAATGTTCTCCGCTAGATAAGAACTTTGGAGTGATTCTTCATCACACGTTGAGGGATGGTTATGTGGTCCAATTAGATTAGCATTGTTGAGAGATTGTACTAGCGAAAGTACAGATCCTAGACCGTCTGTGCTCACTTTTATCGTTCGCTACCTTGCTGTTTTTATTTATTCAGATTATAAAAATATATTTCTACCATCCATATTACACTTTTATCACCATATCTTCGCCGAACTAGTGCACCTATACAATTTACCATTGTATTGGGTGTGTTGGGGACACAAGAGATTTCTTGTATTTGGTTGCAGGGTTGTTTGAGAGAGACTATCTTCATCCTAGGCCTCCCACGGATTGATAAACCTTAGGTCATCCACTTGAGGGAAAATTGCTACTGTCCTACAAAACTCTGCGCTTGGAGGCCAAACACGAGTCTACAAGAATTAAGTTGCGTAGTAGACATCAATGACCATAGAAGGTTTTATTCATGTAAACAGAACAACAATTATTCTTTGACTTAAGTGAATAACCGTATTGCAATAAACATGACCTAATCATGTTCATGCTCAACGCAAACACCAAATAACATTTATTTAGGCTCAACACTAACCCCGAAGGTAGAGGGAGTGTGCGATGGTGATAATATCAATCTTGGAAACACTTCCAACACACATCGTTACCTCGCCCTTAACTAGTCTCTGTTTATTCTGCAACTCCTGTTTCGAGTTACTAATCTCAGCAACTGAACCGGTATCAAATGCCCAGGGGCTACTACGAGTACCAGTAAGGTACACATCAATAACATGTATATCAAATATACCTTTGTTTACTTTGCCATCCTTCTTATCTGCCAAGTATTTGGGGCAGTTCTGCTTCAAGTGACCATTTCCTTTGCAGTAGAAGCACTCAGTTTCAGGCTTGGGTCCAGCTTTGGGCTTCTTCACGGGAGCGGCAACTTGCTTGTTCTTCTTCTTGAAGTTCCCTTTCTTTCTTTTGCCCTTTTTCTTAAAACGGGTGGTCTTGTTAACCATCAACACTTGATGTTTTTTCTTGATTTCTACCTCCACCGATTTAAGCATCGCAAAGAGCTTGGGAATCGTTTTCATCATCCCTTGCATATTATAGTTCATCACGAAGCTCTAGTAGCTTGGTGATAGTGACTAGAGAACTATGTCAATCACTATCTTATCTGGAAGATTAACTCCCACTTGATTCAAGCGATTGTAGTACCCAGACATTCTGAGCACATGCTCACTGGCTGAGCTATTCTCCTCCATCTTGTAAGCAAAGTACTTGTCAGGGGTCTCCTACCTCTCAACACGGGCATGAGCCTGAAATACCAATTTCATCTCTTGGAACATCTCATATGTTCCATGGCATTCAAAACGTCTTTGGAGCCCCGATTCTAAGCCTTAAAGCATGGTGCACTAAACTATCAAGTAGTCATCATATCGAGCTTGCCAAACATTCATAACGTGTACATCTGCTCCTGCAATAGGTCTGTCACCTAGCGGTGCATCAAGGACATAATTCTGTGCAGCAATGAGGATAATCCTCAGATCACGGACCAAGTCCGCATCATTGCTACTATCATCTTTCAACTTAGTTTTCTCTAGGAACATATCGAAAAATATAGGGGAGCTATATCGCGAGCTACTGATCTACGACATAATTATGCAAAAACTACTAAGACTAAATTCATGATAAATTTAAGTTCAATTAATCAAATTACTAATGAACTCCCACTTAAATAAACATCACTCAAGTTATCTAAGTGATACATGATCCAAATCAACTAACCCATGTCCGATCATCACGTGAGATGGGGTAGTCATCAATGGAGAACATCTCTATGTTGATCATATCTACAATATGACTCACGTTCAACCTTTCGGTCTCCAGTGTTCCGAGACCATGTCTGTACTGAAGGAAATATGCCCTAGAGGCAATAATAAAGTTATTATTTATTTCCTTTTTCATGATAAATGTTTATTATTCATGCTAGAATTGTATTAACCGGAAATATAATACATGTGTGAATACATAGACAAACAGAGTGTCACTAGTATGCCTCTACTTGACTAGCTCATTAATTAAAGATGGTTATGTTTCCTAACCATAGACATGAGTTGTCATTTGATTAACGGGATCACATCATTAGGAGAATGATATGATTGACTTGACCCATTTTGTTAGCTTAGCACTTGATCGTTTAGTATGTTGCTATTGCTTTTTTCATGACTTATACATGTTCCTATGACTATGAGATTATGCAACTCCCGTTTACCGGAGGAACACTTTGTGTGCTACCAAACATCACAACGTAACTAGGTGATTATAAAGGTGCTCTATAGGAGTCTCCGAAGGTACTTGTTGAGTTGGCGTATTTCGAGATTAGGATTTGTCACTCCGATTGTCGGAGAGGTATCTCTGGGCCCACTCGGTAATGCACATTACTATAAGCCTTGCAAGCATTGTAACTAATGAGTTAGTTGCGGGATGATGTATTACGGAACGAGTAAAGAGACTTGCCGGTAACGAGATTGAACTAGGTATTGAGATACCGACGATCGAATCTCGGGCAAGTAACATACCGATGACAAAGGGAACAACGTATGTTGTTATGCGGTTTGACCAATAAAGATCTTCGTAGAATATGTGGGAGCCAATATGAGCATCCAGGTTCCGCTATTTGTTATTGACCGGAAACGTGTCTCGGTCATGTCTACATAGTTCTCGAACCCGTAGGGTCCGCACGCTTAACGTTCGGTGATGATCGGTATTATGAGTTTATGTGTTTTGACGTACCGAAGGTAGTTCGGAGTCCCGGATGAGATCGGAGACATGACGAGGAGTCTCGAAATGGTCGAGACGTAAAGATCGATATATTGGACGACTATATTCGGACTTCGGAAAGGTTCCGAGTGATTCGGGTATTTTTCGGAGTACCGGAGAGTTACGGGAATTCGCCGGGGAGTATATGGGCCTTATTGGGCTTTAGGGGAAAGAGAGAGGGGAGGCTGCGCGCCCCCCCAAGGTTAGTCCGAATTGGACTAGGGGGAGGGGCAGCGCCCCCTCCTTCCTTCTCTTCTCTTTTACCTTTCCTTCTCTCCTACTCCTACTACATGGAAGGGGGGGAATCCTACTCCCGGTGGGAGTAGGACTCCCAAGGGCGCGCCATAGAGAGGGCCGGCCCCTCCCCTCCTCCACTCCTTTATATACGTGGCCAGGGGGCACCCCATAGACACACAAGTTGATCATTGATCTCTCTTAGCCGTGTGCGGTGCCCCCCTCCACCATAATCCACCTCGGTCATATCGTAGCGGTGCTTAGGTGAAGCCCTGCGTCGGTAGCATCATCATCACCATCATCACGCCACCGTGCTGACGGAACTCTCCCTTGAAGCTCTGCTGGATCGGAGTTCGTGGGACGTCATCGAGCTGAACGTGTGCTGAACTCAGAGGTGCCGTGCGTTCGGTACTTGGATCGGTCGGATCGTGAAGACGTACGACTACATCAACCGCGTTGTGCTAACGCTTCCGCTTTCGGTCTACGAGGGTAGGTGGACACACTCTCCCCTCTCGTTGCTATGCATCACCATGATCCTGTGTGTGCGTAGGAATTTTTTTGAAATTACTACGTTCCCCAATAGTGGCATCCGAGCCAGGTTTTATGCGTAGATGTTATATGCACGAGTAGAACACAAGTGAGTTGTGGGCGATACAAGTCATACTGCTTACCAGCATGTCACACTTTGGTTCGGCGGTATTGTTGGATGAAGCGGCCCGGACCGACATTACGCGTACGCTTACGCGAGACTGGTTTTACCGCCGTGCTTTGCACACAGGTGACTAGCGGGTGTCAGTTTCTCCAACTTTAGTTGAACCGAGTGTAGCTACGCCCGGTCCTTGTGAAGGTTAAAACATCACTAACTTGACGAACTATCGTTGTGGTTTTGATGCGTAGGTAAGAACGGTTCTTGCTCAGCCCGTAGCAGCCACGTAAAACTTGCAACAACAAAGTAGACGACGTCTAACTTGTTTTTGCAGGGCATGTTGTGATGTGATATGGTCAAGACATGATGCTATATTTTATTGTATGAGATGATCATGTTTTGTAACCGAGTTATCGGCAACTGGCAGGAGCCATATGGTTGTCGCTTTATTGTATGCAATGCAATCGCCCTGTAATTGCTTTACTTTATCACTAAGCGGTAGCGATAGTCGTAGAAGCAATAGTTGGCGAGATGAAAACGATGCTACGATGGAGATCAAGGTGTCGTGCCAGTGACGATGGTGATCATGACGGTGCTTCGGAGATGGAGATCACAAGCACAAGATGATGATGGCCATATCATATCACTTATATTGATTGCATGTGATGTTTATCCTTTATGCATCTTATTTTGCTTTGTTTGACGGTAGCATTATAAGATGATCTCTCACTAAATTTCAAGGTAAAAGTGTTCTCCCTGAGTATGCACCGTTGCCAAAGTTCGTCGTGCCGAGACACCACGTGATGATCGGGTGTGATAAGCTCAACGTTCATCTGCAACGGGTGCAAGCCAGTTTTGCACACGCAGAATACTCGGGTTAAACTTGACGAGCCTAGCATATGCAGATATGGCCTCGAAACACTGAGACCGAAAGGTCGAGCGTGAATCATATAGTAGATATGATCAACATAGTGATGTTCACCATTGAAAACTACTCCATTTCACGTGATGATCGGTTATGGTTTAGTTGATTTGGATCACGTGATCACTTAGATGATTAGAGAGATGTCTATCTAAGTGGGAGTTCTTGAGTAATATGATTAATTGAACTTAAATTTATCATGAACTTAGTCCTGGTAGTATTAGCATATCTATGTTGTAGATCAATAGCTCGCGTTTAGCTCCCCTGTTTTATTTTTGATATGTTCCTAGAGAAAACTAAGTTGAAAGAAGTTAGTGGCAATGATGCGGATTGGATTCGTGATCTGAGGATTATCCTCATTGCTGCACAAAAGAATTATGTCCTTGATGCACCGCTAGGTGACAGACCGGTTGCAGGAGCAAATGCAGACGTTATGAATGTTTGACAAAGCTCGGTATGATAACTACTTGATAGTTTAGTGCACCATGCTTTACGGCTTAGAACCGGGACTTCAAAATTGTTTTGAACGCCACGGAGCATATAAGATGTTCCAAGAGTTGAAATTGGTATTTCATACTCATGCCCGTGTCGAAAGGTATGAGACCTTTGACAAGTACTTTGCCTACAAGATGGAGGAGAATAGCTCAGCTAGTGAGCATGTGCTCAGAATGTCTGAGTACTACAATCACTTGAATCAAGTGGGAGTTAATCTTCCAGATAAGATAGTGATTGATAGAGTTCTCTAGTCACTATCACCAAGTTACTTGAACTTCGTGATGAACTATAATATGCAAGGGATAACGGAAACGATTCCCAAGCTCTTCGTGATGCTAAAATTGACGAAGGTAGAAATCAAGAAAAGCATCAAGTGTTGATGGTTGACAAGACCACTAGTTTCAAGAAAAGGGCAAAGGGAAGAAGGGGAACTTCAAGAAGAACGGCAAGCAAGTTGCTGCTCAAGTGAAGAAGCCCAAGTCTGGACCTAAGCCTGAGACTAAAGTGCTTCTACTGCAAAGGGACTAGTCACTGGAAGTGGAACTGCCCCTAGATACTTGGCGGATAAGAAGGATGGCAAAGTGAACAAAAGTATATTGGATATACATGTTATTGATGTGTACTTTACTAGTGTTTATAGCAACCCCTCGGCATTTGATACTGGTTCAGTTGCTAAGATTAGTAACTCGAAACGGGAGTTGCAGAATGAACAGGAACTAGTTAAGGGCGGGGTGACGATGTGTGTTGGAAATAGTTCCAAGATTGATATGATCATCATCGCACACTCCCTATACTTTCGGGATTAGTGTTGAACCTAAATAAGTGTTATTTGGTGTTTGCGTTGAGCATGAATATGATTTGATCATGTTTATTGCAATACGGTTATTCATTTAAGTTAGAGAATAATTGTTGTTCTGTATACATGAATAAAACCTTCTATGGTCATACACCCAATGAAAATGGTTTGTTAGATCTTGATCGTAGTGATACACATATTCATAATATTGAAGCCAAAAGATGCAAAGTTAATAATGATAGTGCACCTTGTTTGTGGCACTGCCGTTTAGGTCATATTGGTGTAAAGCGCATGAAGAAACTCCATGCTAATGGGATTTTGGAATCACTTGATACTTGCGAACCATGCCTCATGGGCAAGATGACTAAAACGCCGTTCTCCGGAAGAATGGGGCGAGCAACAGATTTGTTGGAAATCATACATATTGATGTATGTGCTCCAATGAATATTGAGGCTCGCAGCGAGTATCATTATTTTCTCACCTTCACAGATGATTTGAGCAGATATGGGTATATCTACTTGATGAAACATAAGTCTGAAACAATTGAAAAGTTCAAAGAATTTCAGAGTGAAGTGGAAAATCATCGTAACAAGAAAATAAAGTATCTACGATCTGATCGTGGAGGAGAATATTTGAGTTACGAGTTTGGTCTTCATTTGAAACAATGCGGAATAGTTTCGCAACTCACGCCACCTGGAACACCACAGCGTAATGGTGTGTCCGAACATCATAACCGTACTTTATTAGATATGGTGCAATCTATGATGTCTCTTACCGATTTACCACTATCGTTTTGGGGTTATGCATTAGAGACAGCTGCATTCACGTTAAATAGGGCACCATCTAAATCCGTTGAGACGACACCGTATGAACTATGGTTTGGCAAGAAACCAAAGTTGTCGTTTCTTAAAGTTTGGGGTTGCGATACTTATGTGAAAAAGTTTCATCCTAATAAGCTCAAACCCAAATCGGAGAAATGTATCTTCATAGGATACCCAAAGGAGACAGTTGGGTACACCTTCTATCACAGATCCGAAGGCAAGACATTCGTTGCTAAGAATGGATCCTTTCTAGAGAAGGAGTTTCTCTCGAAAGAAGTGAGTGGGAGGAAAGTAGAACTTGATGAGGTAACTGTACCTGCTCCCTTATTGGAAAGTAAGTTCATCACAGAAATCTGTTCCTGTGACTCCTACACCAATTAGTGAGGAAGCTAATGATGATGATCATGTAACTTTAGATCAAGTTACTACCGAACCTCGTAGGTCAACCAGAGTAAGATCCGCACCAGAGTGGTACGGTAATCCTGTTCTGGAGGTCATGTTACGTGACCATGACGAACCTACAAACTATGAGGAAGCGATGATGAGCCCAGATTCCGCAAAATGGCTTGAGGCCATGAAATCTGAGATGGGATCCATGTATGAGAACAAAGTATGGACTTTGATTGACATGCCCAATGATTGGTGAGCCATTGAGATTAAATGGATCTTCAAGAGGAAGACGGACGCTGATAGTAGTGTTACTATCTACAAAGCTAGAATTGTCGCAAAAAGGTTTTCAACAAGTTCAAGGTGTTGACTACGATGAGAGTTTCTCACTCGTATCTATGCTTAAGTCTGTCCGAATCATGTTAGCAATTGCCGCATTTTATGAAATCTGGCAAATGGATTTATTAAAGAAGAGTTGTATATGATGCAACAAGAAGGTTTTGTCAATCCTAAAGGTGCTAACAAAATATGCAAGCTCCAGCGATCCATCTATGGACTGGTGCAAGCATCTCGGAGTTGGAATATACGCTTTGATAAATTGATCAAAGCATATAGTTTTATACAGACTTGCGGTGAAGCCTGTATTTACAAGAAAGTGAGTGGGAGCACTACAACATTTCTGATAAGTATATGTGAATGACATATTGTTGATCGGAAATAATGTAGAATTATTCTGCAAAGCATAAAGGAGTGTTTGAAAGGAGTTTTTCAAAGAAAGACCTCGGTGAAGCTGCTTACATATTGAGCATCAAGATCTATAGAGATAGATCAAGACGCTTGATAAGTTTTTTCAATGAGTACATACCTTGACAAGATTTTGAAGTAGTTCAAAATGGAACAGTCAAAGAAAGAGTTCTTGCCTGTGTTACAAGGTGTGAAATTGAGTAAGACTCAAAGCCCGACCACGGCAGAAGATAGAAAGAGAATGAAAGTCATTCCCTATGCCTTAGCCATAGGTTCTATAAAGTATGCCATGCTGTGTACCAGATCTATTGTATACCCTACACTGATTTTGGCAAGGGAGTACAATAGTGATCTAGGAGTAGATCACTGAACAGCGGTCAAAATTATCCTTAGTGGAATAAGGATATGTTTCTCGATTATGGAGGTGACAAAAGGTTCGTCGTAAAGGGTTACGTCGATACAAGTTTTGGCACTGATCCAGATGACTCTAAGTCTTAATGTGGATACATATTGAAAGTGGGAGAAATTAGCTAAAGTAGCTCCGTGCAGAGCATTGTAGACATAGAAATTTGCAAAATACATACGGATCTGAATATGGCAGACCCGTTGACTAAACTTCTCTCACAAGCAAAACATGATCACACCTTAATACTCTTTGGGTGTTAATCACATAGCGATGTGAACTAGATTATTGACTCTAGTAAACCCTTTGGGTGTTGGTCACATGACAATGTGAACTATGGGTGTTAATCACATGGTGATGTGAACTATTGATGTTAAATCACATGGCGATGTGATCTAGATTATTGACTCTAGTGCAAGTGGGAGACTGAAGGAAATATGCCCTAGAGGCAATAATAAAGTTATTATTTATTTCCTTATTTCATGATAAATGTTTATTATTCATGCTAGAATTGTATTAACCGGAAACATAATACATGTGTGAATACATAGACAAACAGAGTGTCACTAGTATGCCTCTACTTGACTAGCTCGTTAATTAAAGATGGTTATGTTTCCTAACCATAGACATGAGTTGTCATTTGATTAACGGGATCACATCATTAGGAGAATGATATGATTGACTTGACCCATTTCGTTAGCTTAGCACTTGATCGTTTAGTATGTTGCTATTGCTTTCTTCATGACTTATACATGTTCCTATGACTATGAGATTATGCAACTCCCGTTTACCGGAGGAACACTTTGTGTGCTACCAAACGTCACAACGTAACTGGGTGATTATAAAGGTGCTCTACAGGTGTCTCCGAAGGTACTTGTTGAGTTGGCGTATTTCGAGATTAGGATTTGTCACTCTGATTGTCGGAGAGGTATCTCTGGGCCCACTCGGTAATGCACATCACTATAAGCCTTGCAAGCATTGTAACTAATGAGTTAGTTGCGGGATGATGTATTACGGAATGAGTAAAGAGACTTGCCGGTAACGAGATTGAACTAGGTATTGAGATACCGACGATCGAATCTCGGGCAAGTAACATACCGATGACAAAGGGAACAACGTATGTTGTTATGTGGTTTGACCGATAAAGATCTTCGTAGAATATGTGGGAGCCAATATGAGCATCCAGGTTCCGCTATTGGTTATTGACCGGAAACGTGTCTCGGTCATGTCTACATAGTTCTCGAACCCGTAGGGTCCGCACGCTTAACGTTCGGTGACGATCGGTATTATGAGTTTATGTGTTTTGATGTACCGAAGGTAGTTCGGAGTCCCGGATGAGATCGGAGACATGACGAGGAGTCTCGAAATGGTTGAGACGTAAAGATCAATATATTGGACGACTATATTCGGACTTCGGAAAGGTTCCGAGTGATTCGGGTATTTTTCGGAGTACCGGAGAGTTACGGGAATTCGCCGGGGAGTATATGGGCCTTATTGGGCTTTAGGGGAAAGAGAGAGGGGAGGCTGCGCGCCCCCCCAAGGCTTAGTCCGAATTGGACTAGGGGGAGGGGCAGCGCCCCGTCCTTCCTTCTCTTCTCTTTTACCTTTCCTTCTCTCCTACTCCTACTACATGGAAGGGGGGAATCCTACTCCCGGTGGGAGTAGGACTCCCCAGGGCGCGCCATAGAGAGGGCCGGCCCCTCCCCTCCTCCACTCCTTTATATACGTGGCCAGGGGGCACCCCATAGACACAAAAGTTGATCATTGATCTCTCTTAGCCGTGTGCGGTGCCCCCCTCCACCATAATCCACCTCGGTCATATCGTAGCGGTGCTTAGGCGAAGCCCTGCGTCGGTAGCATCATCATCACCGTTATTATGCCGTCGTGCTGACGGAACTCTCCCTCGAAGCTCTGCTGGATCGGAGTTCATGGAACGTCATCGAGCTGAACGTGTGCTGAACTCGGAGGTGCCGTGCGTTCGGTACTTGGATCGGTCGGATCGTGAAGACGTACGACTACATCAACCGTGTTGTGCTAACGCATCCGCTTTCGGTCTATGAGTGTATGTGGACACACTCTCCCCTCTCGTTGCTATGCATCACCATGATCCTGTGTGTGCGTAGGATTTTTTTTGAAATTACTACGTTCCCCAACATGTACATGCTAGGCTCGTCAAGTTTAACCCAACTATTCTGCGTGTGCAAAACTGTCTTACACCCGTTGTATGTGAACGTAGAGACTATCACACCCGATCATCACGTGGTGCTTCAAAACGACGAACTTTGGCAACGGTGCATACTCGGGGAGAACACTTTTATCTTGAAATTTAGTGAAGGGATCATCTTATAATGCTACCGCTGTTCTAAGCAAAATAAGATGCATAAAAGATAGACATCACATGCAATCAAAATATGTGACATGATATGGCCATCATCATCTAGTGCTTTTGATCTCCATCTCCAAAGCATCGTCATGATCTCCATCGTCACCGGCTCGACACCTTGATCTCCATCGTTGCGTCGGGGTCATCTCACCAACTATTGCTTCTACAACTATTGCTAACGCATAGCAATAAAGTAAAGCAATTACATGGCGCTTGCATTTCATACAATAAAGAGGCAACCCTAAGGATCCTGCCAGTTGTTGATATTACAAAACATGATCATCTCATACATCAATATATATCACATCATATCTTGACAATATCACATCACAACATGCCCTGAAAACCAAGTTAGACGTCCTCTACTTTGTTGTTGCATGTTTTATGTGGCTGCTACGGGCAACTAGCAAGAACTGTTCTTACCTATGCAAACCACAACGGTGATTATCAAGTTTGCTATTTTAACCTTCTTCAAGGACCGGCCACAGTCAAATTCGATTCAACTAAAGTAGGAGAAACAGACACCCGCCAACCATCTTTATGCAAAACAAGTTGCATGTCAGTCGGTGGAACCGGTCTCATGTGCGTGGACATGTAAGGTTGGTCCGGGCCGCTTCATCCCACAATGCCGCCAAATCAAAGTAAGATGTTGGTGGTATGCAGTATGAACATCACCGCCCATAACTTCTTTGTGTTCTACTCGTGCATATCATTTACGCATAGACCTAGCTCGGATGCCACTGTTGGGAAACGTTGCATGGAAAACAAAAAAATTGCTACGCACACGCAAGATCTATCCATGGAGATGAATAGCAACGAGAGGGGGAGAGCATCTACATACTCTTGTAGATTGCTAAGCGGAAGCGTTTATCACACGGTTGATGTAGTCGTACTCTTCGCGATCCGATCACGATCCAACCGATCTAGTGCCGAACGGACGGCACCTCTGAGTTTAGCACACGTGCGGCTCGATGATGTCTCCTCCTTCTTGATCTAGCAATCAGGAGACGAGAAGTAGATGGGATCACAACCAACACGATGGCGTGGTGGTGATAGTGGTGGTGGAGCACCGACAGCGCTTCGCTAAGCGTCGTCGGGACGAGGCGGTGGAACTACGGAGTAACGGGAGATAGAGGGGCACCAAGGGCTTGGTGTATCCTCTTGGGGCACCCCCTCCCCTCTATATATAGGTGGAGGGGCATGGGGAACAGCCCCTCCAAGCCCTAGGGCGCAGCTAAGGGGGAGAGGACTTGGACTCCAAGTCCAATCCTATTCCTACTAGGACTCCTTCCTTTTTTGCCTTCCCTAGCCACATGGGCTTTTGAGGACTTGGTGCGCCTAGCCCAATAAGGCCAGGGCACCTCCCTGCAGCCCATGCTAGCCCTTGGGTCATGGTGAACCCACTTGTGGACTTCCGGACCCCTCTGGAATCCTCCGGAACCTTCTGGAAGCTTCCCGGTACAATACCGAAAAAACTGCACCGTTTTCCGGAACCCAAAATATGACTTCCCATATATAAATCTTTACCTCTCGACCATTCCGAGACTCCTCGTGATGTCCGGGATCTCATCCGGGACTCTGAACAACATTTGGTTGCCACACGTCAAATAACCCAATACTACTCTAGCGTCAATGAACGTTAAGCATGCGACCCTACGGGTTCGGGAATTTTGTAGTCATGACCGAGACACCTCTCCGGTCAATAACCAATAGCGGGACCTGGATGCCCATATTGATTCCTACATATTCCATGAAGATCTTTTATCGGTTGAACCTTTATGACAACATACGTAATTCCCTTTGTCTGTTAGTATGTTACTTGCCCGAGATTTGATCGTCGGTATCTCTATACCTAGTTCAATCTTGTTACCGGCAAGTCTCTTTACTCGTTCCGTAATACATCATCTTGCAACTAACTACTTAGTCACTTTGCTTGCAAGCTTCTTGTGATGTGTATTACCGAGAGGGCCCAGAGATACCTCTCCGATACACGGAGTGACAAATCCCAATCTCGATTCACACCAACTCAACAGACACCTTCGGATATACCTGTAGAGCATCTTTATGATCACCCAGTTATGTTGTGACGTTTGATAGCACACAAGGTATTCCTTCGGTATCCGGGAGTTGCATAATCTCATAGTCGAAGGAACATGTATTTGACATTAAGAAAGCAGTAGCAATAAACTGAACAATCATATGCTATGCTAACGGTTGGGTCTTGTCCATCACATCATTCTCCTAATGATGTGATCCTGTTATCAAATGACAACTCATGTCTATGGTTAGGAAACCTTAACCATCTTTGATCAACGAGCTAGTCTAGTAGAGGCTCACTAGGGACACGGTATTTGTTTATGTATCCACACATGTATTTAAGTTTCCGGTCAATAAAATTCTAGCATGAATAATAAACCTTTATCATGATTAAGGAAATATAATAATAACCATTTTATTATTGCCTCTAGGGCATATTTCCATTAGGGAGAACCAATCACTATAGCTTCAAGATGAAAGGAAAGGAGTATGTGCTACGACCTATGTCACCAAGCCAAGTGATCGCTGACAAACAAGCTTCTACACATCATGGAGAGAATAGTGAGAGAGTGAGCCACCAAAAAGAGTGCGAGCGCCACAAGCAAAAAATGAGTGCCTCCATGATGAGCGACAAGAAAGACTTAGTTCTCTTAGCCACCAAACGAGAGATGAGAGAAGTGTTTGAGAACCCATTTAGTGTCATACACTATGTCCTAGTGTGCAAGGATGAAGCGGCAAGGGCTAACAATTCTCACCATCTACCTTTAATGTTGTCTCGTTTGTTGCAGGAATACAAGGACATTTTTCCCGATGAGCTACCTCCGGGACTACCTACACTACGAGGCATCGAACACCGCATCGACCTCATCCCCGGAGCACCCCTTCCAAACAAGGCACCGTACCGCGTCAACCCGGATGAGAGAAAAGAAATCCAAAGGCAAGTGTAACACCTCATTGACAATGGTCATGTACGTGAAAGCTTAAGCCCTTGTGTCGTCCTGGTTATTCTTGTGCCTAAGAAAGACGGTAGTTTTCGCATGTGTTCCGATTGCCGTCCTATCAATGCTATCACCGTTCGGTATTGATACCCCATTCCACGCCTTGATGATAGGCTAGATGAACTTAGCGGAGCCATAATTTTCTATAAAATTGATCTTAAAAGTGGCTACTATCAAATACGCATACAACATGGTGATGAATGGAAAACCGCTTTCAAAACCAAGTTTGGCTTGTATGAGTGGTTAGTTATGCCTATGGGTTTATCCGAAGCATCTGACACTTTCATGTGTGTGATGCATTATGTTCTTCGCAAATATATTGGTATATGTGTTGTGGTCTACTTTGACGATATTCTTGTGTTTAGCGAATCGCTTGAAGATCATGTCACCCATCTTAGGGATGTCTTACAAACTCTTAGAAACGAGCGCCTTTATGCTAACATGGAGAAATGCATTTTTGTTGTTGACAAGCTTGTTTTCTTGGGCTTCGTTGTGCCCTCTAAGGGTGTTCATGTTGATGAAGCTAAAATTGATGCTATTAAAACTTGGCCACAACCAACCAACTTGCAACAAGTGCGTAGCTTCCTTGGCTTAGCCGGTTTATATCATAGATTCGTTAAGGACTTTAGCACTATTTCTTCACCTTTGCATGCCTTGAGTAAGAAGAATGCATCATTTGTTTGGGGACCATCCCAAGATACCACATTTAATGAGCTTAAGAATTTGCTTACACATGCTCCTTTGCTTGCCTTGCCCAATTTTGACAAAACTTTTGAAGTTCATTGTGATGCTAGTGGCAATGGTATAGGAGGTGTGTTAATGCAAGAGAAGCGCCCAATTGCTTATTTTAGTGAGAAACTTTCTGGTGCTCAACTCAATTACCCCATTTATTACAAGGAGCTATATGCTTTAGTGCGAGTTTTGCGTTGGTGGGAACACTATCTTTGCCCTCATGAATTTGTCATCCATACGGATCATGAGACGCTTAAATACCTTAAGGGTCGAACTAAATTGAATAAGTAGCATGCCAAATGGAGTGAGTTCATTGAGTCACTTCCTTATGTTATCAAGTATATCAAAGGTAAGGAAAATGTTGTGGCGGATGCTCTTTCCCGCAAATGCATGCTTGTTACTCAACTTGAATTGAATGTCATTGGCTTTGAGCACATAAAAGACTTGTATGCGCATGATCCTACTTTTTCTATTCCTTATGCCAAATGTTTGACGCATACTTTGGAGCGATATTACATCAAGGATGATTATCTAATGAGAGCTAACAAGCTTTGTATTCCTGAGTCTTCTCTTCGTTTGTTACTTTTACAAGAGGCTCATGGAGGAGGACTTATGGGACACTTTGGATGTGACAAGACGTTCGCTACGCTCTCCAAGAACTATTTTTGGCCCAAGATGTTCTGCGACGTCTCTCGCTACACCAACCGATGCTTTACATGTCGCAAAGCTAAGTCTAAAGCTCAGTCCCATGGTCTCTATATGCCACTTCCTATTCCATATCACCCATGGGAAGATATTAGTATGGACTTTGTGCTTGGTTTTCCTAGAAGTAGAAACGGCAAAGATTCCGTATTTGTTGTTGTGGACCGTTTCTCTAAGATGGCACATTTTATTCCATGCAACAAGATAGACGATGCTTCACATGTTGCCAATCTCTTTTGTAGGGAAATCTTGCATCTACATGGAGTGCCAAAGACGATTGTCTTGGACCACGACGTCAAGTTCCTTAGCTACTTTTGGAAGACCCTATGCGCCAAGCTCGGAATCAAGCTCTTGTTCTGTTCGGCATACCATCCACAAACCGACGGCCAAATGGAGGTCACGAACCGGACGCTATCTACTCTCCTATGTGTGTTGATCAAGAAGATCATCAAGGAGTGGGAGGAGTGCTTACCCATCGCCGAGTATGCCTACAATCGAGCAAGACATTCGGCTATCGGCAAGTCCCCCTTTGAGGTCATCTACGGTTTCAACCCATTGTCCCCATTGGACATTCTACCAGTACCCCTACAAGAGCGCATCAACATGGACGCTAGCGCACACGCAAGCTATCTCAAGAAGGTGCATGAAGACACAAGGCACACCATTGAGCGCCAAGTCCATCATCTCGCAAAGAAGCTCAACATCAACAAGCAACCCATGATATTCAACATTGGGGATCTTGTATGGCTACACCTTCGCAAGGACCGCTTCCCCAACAAACACAAGTCCAAGCTTCTACCTCGAGCCGACAGATCCTTCAAGGTGCTAGCACACTACAACAACAATGCATACAAGGTCGACCTACCGTGCGACAAGTACACCGTGAGCGACGTCTTCAACATCACGGATCTCTCCCCCTACCATGGTGATGAGGTTTTCGATCCGAGGTCGGGTCTTTCCCGGGGGGGGGGGAAATGATGCGGAGCATCCTACGGTCATCCCCATGGACCTACCTTCGTCTCCTACGACACCACATGGACCAATGACTAGAGCTCGAGCAAGGGCTATCGAAACTAAGGTGAGCTCGCTCCTCTCCGAACTTACACATTCTTCATGTGAGACATGGCTACTAACTCAAGCAGAGACCCTATGTGTGATCAAGTACTTAGAGGATAGCCACGGAGCAACTACATCCAATGGACAAGATGGCGAGGACACCAAGTACAAGGACCAAGAGAAAGAGCTGCCAGAAAACTACAGCCTCCGGATGACCGGACCACCATGGACGTCCGACGCCTGGAGACTCCACCAGCCTGAAGGGCCAGCCAATGGAAGCTACAGTGTCCGGACGATCGTAAGCCTCCGGACGTCTGACACCTCCCAGCGTCCGGATGACCGAGCCCCTCCGGACATCCGGTGCCACCATCACAGAAAGAAAATAGCGGAAATCCGAGCCCCTCCGGACGACCGAGACACCGGACGTCCGACGCCCTCCGGACATCCAACGACACCTGACCAGAGCCGAATCACCGGAAATCCGGCGCCCTCAGGACGTCCAGACCCTCGCGAGCCTCCGGACATCTGTCGTGGGAAAACATGGCCACCTATGGGGACATCGGCCCCTTGTGGTTCGGCAGGGGGAAGAGCACATTGCACAAAGAGCGGAGGGCGTAGAGTAGCATGGCAACGATCATACGAGCAGCTTTTACCCAGGTTTGGGCTGCCGCGAGGCGTAAAACCCTACTCCTGCTTTGGTGGATTGATGTATGGACGGTGTGGAGACGCAGCGCTCTTGCCTGGCAAGGTTGCCTTGGGACAAGAGCGGCTACGCGTGTATGAGTGTACAGAGGTCCGAATCCTCTCTAAGGTAGCCCCGACCCTCCTTTTATAGGTCAAGGGGTCACCACAATGGCAAAACAGTCATTATGCACTGATTAGACAGCCACAGTGCTATCATACCTAACTCTGCAGACAGGACAGAGCGCATTAAATGCACCGCTTAGTGTCACATCGTGGTGTAGCCCGGCAAGCCTTGCCGTGACATGCAGCCACCTACTCACCTGTCTGCGTGACATGTCCCTGAATGGGTGTCATTTGGATGTGATTTCCTTCAGAACTGGCTGCCGCGTGACCAGTAACGACCACTTAATCACTTGGGGGCTCGACACCGCACTGATAAGTGACTTGTGGTGGAGTGGTGGAGCCTTGGCTGGGTGATCTGCCCTCGGCGTCCCCGGCAAGCCTGCCGGGGGAGTCTTGAGGCTTGTCTTTGGAGTAACCTCGACCGCACCAGGCTCGCCCACCCGGCAAGGGAGGTTTTTCCTTAGTGATACCTTGCTTGTCTGGTTGGTCTTGGTCTTCTTGATCCGCCCTTTGATTTCTCAAAGAGCTTATCTCTTCTGCTTGGACTTGTCTTGGATGCAGTAACCTTGCTCTTAAGCCTGTGTACAGTCTAGGCAACACACCTGGGGTTTGTTGCACCGACAGGAGCCCCCGGGCCTGTCCTGAATGCGCTGCCGATCGTCGTCGGGGTAGGCCCTGTCCAGTACACAGGCGAGAGGGCTGGTGGTAGCTCGTCCCTTGAGATCTTCTTTGCTTCTTCATTAACCTGTGCTCGAGTCAGTTTCCGTTTTCCCCGTGTGTCGCGTAACACCAATTGTAGTAGAGCCATCTCTGTAATGGCCCGTGAATGACTTTAAGGCACGGGGGAGTAACTGCCAATTCACTCTTCCCACCACGTCCTTATCCCTTGCCACGTATGCTGCATGCATTGAGTGGGGTAGGTAACAGAGGCGCGTGGTGCGGGAGAGAGTGCCATGGCGGGGGCCCGGTCTTCTTGGATTGGTGAAGAGGGACGGCGGTTGGATCCGGCCGTCTATGGTGGTTTAGACGGGTCGGATCAGAAAGAGAGCCCTTCTGAGTTGGGGGTTAAGGATAAGCCCCCAGCCCCGGCCTGCCTATAAAAAAGGGGGCGAGGAGGAGCGGGAGTGCTCATTCGCGCACCTCTCTTCTTTCATTCCTTGCTTTCTTCTTTGTTATGTCGAGGTGGAGAGACTTGGGCCAGGTCCCAGGCTCTTGGTCAGAGTTGATGATGCCGAACGCTTGTGTCGATGCTCGGGGAGTGAGTCTAGTCCGAGGCCGTAGCAGATGCGGGTGCCGAGTCATCCGCAGTGCGGGAGGCATTATGCTTCTCCAAAACGGCGAAACGCCCGTATCCTCCATACGGGCCGGCCGTCTGGTGGGGGGCACTAGCCCTCGCTGCGAGTCGCCGAGGCTCGTCGTCCCGACGTCAGGGATCTTGGGGCTTCCAGCGCCTATCTGGGGTGCAGTGCTCGGGATCCTTGGTAATCCCAGCACCGCTCCTTCCAGTGGAGCCGGGATTAATGTTGAAGACGGTGGCGCCTTCCTGCCAGCCAAGGTGGGGAGCGGTGCTTCCCGCATGCCTCGGATGTCGCCGTTGTCTGCCGCTTCTCCGGGGAAGGTGATGGGCCGAGGGTCCGTCATCCTCCCGGAGTTGCGGTGATGAGGAAAAAACGAGGGAAGACGGAGAAGGTGGGTGGCAGGGTGTTAGGTCGGAGTATGATGGCACCGTCGCCTTCGTCTCGTATTGCCGGCCTGCTGCCTCATCTTTCCGCTCTTCCCCTCCCTCCCCAGCACCATCATCACCGGTCTCTTCAGGACGGTTGCCGGGGAGGGGGCCGCTCTCTTGGTGCATTCGCCTCCTCCAGCAGTCTTCTAGCTGAGCTCCGGCGCCTCTCCCCGCCGGTGCTTGTGCTGGGGCTTCTTGCTGGCCTTGGGGGTGGTGACGAGGGCACCGCCGAGCTGCTCCCCGCACCCTCGTCCTTCGCAACCTCGCCACTCTCGATCTTGTCAGGCAGCGCCTGGCGAGATCGGCCCAAGCTTCTGCTCAGGCACTCCTTTTGCCCTCTTCACCTCCCACCACAGTGCCTAGGAGGAGAGGGACAAGAAAGGGATTACGGGGCACTTATCTTTTTTCAGTCTAAAATGTGAAGGCATTCGCCAAACTTTAGTCTAAATAATGTAAACTTCTTTACCCATGTTTGAGTTCTGTAAGATCTGTACTTGCTTATCAACATATTAATGAAAAAGACAAGCCTTACCGGGTACTTGTGCATGTATCCTGTACACGCAGAGGTGGAATGCCTCTATACATTTAAGTAAACAAGTTCCGCCCGGCAAGCTATCCTGCCGGTGCCTTTAGTTTGTTGACACGGGGCAAAGCCTGCCGGGCATAAAACTATAAAAAAGGACCAGCCCCTCGTCGAACCCTCTCCGCCAAAGGCCACTGCGACCACCTTGCCCGAAGCAATGTTCGGAACAAAAGATGGGAGCACCTCTATTTCGAAGGTGACGAGTGATACGTCTCCATCGTATCTATAATTTTTGATTGTTTCATGCCAATATTATACAACTTTCACATATTTTTGGCAACTTTTTATATGATTTATTGGACTAACCTATTGATCTAGTGCGCAGTGCCAGTTCCTGTTTTTTGCATGTTTTTTGTTTCACAGAAAATCCATAACAAACGAAGTTCAAACGAGATAAAAATTTACGGAGAATTATTTTGGAATATATGTGATTTTTGGGAGTTGGAATCACCGCAAACGGAGGCCCACAGTGCCCACAAGACACTAGGGCGCGCCCCAGGGGCCAGGCGCGTGGTGGTGGGTTGTGCTCACCTCGTATGTCGGTTGGAGCTCTACTTCGAGCGCAAGGAAGCTTATATCCAGAAAAAATCATGTTAAAATCTCAGTGCAATCAGAGTTATGGATCTCCCGGAATATAAGAAATGGTTTTCGGCCAGATCTAGGGAACGTGAAACAGAAGAGAACAGAGAGGGAGATCCAATCTCGGAGGGGCTCCTGCCCCTCCGCTGCCATGGAGGCCATGGACCAGAGGGGGAACTCTCCTCCCATTTAGGGGGGAGGCCAAGGAATAAGAAGAAGGAGGCGGTCTCTCACCCCCTCTCTCCCGGTGGCGCCGAAGTGCCGCCGGGGCTAGGATCGTGACGGCGATCTACATCAACAATCTTGCTACCGTCAACACCAACTCTCTCCCCCTCTATGCAGTGGTGTAACACCTCTTCTCCCCGCTGTAATCTCTACTTAAACATGGTGCTCAACTCCATATATTATTTCCCAATGATCTATGGTTATCCTATGATGTTTGAGTAGATCCGTTTTGTCCTATGGGTTAATCGTGATCTTGGTTGGTATGATTGTATATTTTATTTATGGTGCTGTCCTACGGTGCCCTCCGTGTCGCACAAGCGGATGGCCCCCCACTGTAGGGTGTTGCAATATGTTCATGGTTTGCTTATTGTCAGTGTTGTGGGGGATGACAGCAGCGCAAACGCGGATAAGTGGGTTATGGCGTATGGGATAAAGAGGACTTGATACTTAATGCTATGGTTGGGTTTCACGACCTTAATGATCTTTAGTAGTTGTGGATGCTTGCTAGAGTTCCAATCATAAGTGCATATGGTCCAAGTAGAGAAAGTATGTTAGCTCATGCCTCTCCCTCATGTAAAATTGCAAGAATGATTACCGGTACTTGTTATCGATTGCCTAGGGACAAATGACTTTCTTGTTGACAAAAGCTATCCACTTTTACTATCTTGCAATTTATTCGTAGTTTTATTCTCGCAAAGTACTAGTAGTTTTATTCTTGCAAAATAGTTTCATACTTGTTTTAGGCAAAGCAAACGTCAAGTGTGCGTAGAGTTGTATCGATGGTCGATAGAACTTGAGGGAATATTTGTTCTACTTTTAGCTCCTCGTTGGGTTCGACACTCTTATTTATCAAAGAAGGCTACAAATGATCCCCTACACTTGTGGGTTATCGAGACCTTTTTCTGGCACCGTTGCTGGGGAGCAATATCATGGGGTGAATATTCTCGTGTCTGCTTGTTTGCTTTATCACTAAGTAGTTTTTATTTTCTGTTCTAAGTTGTTCTCTATTTTCAGTTATGGATATGAAACATGAAACACCAAAAAAATTAGTGGTACTTGCTACTCATGGAGACGGGGAACCTCCTAAAACCCTCGATGCTTGTTATGTGAAAAATATTATGCACTACTTTGATAATCCTGAGAAAACCCCATTCAACTTGATAATGGGAGTAACGTTGGATCAACGTGAATACTTTAGGGATTATCGCTTGACACAAAAAGGAAAACTGTTATGGGATCAAATTCATATGTTGCATCGGTATGCTTGTGAGCTATGCTTGAGATATGATTATACTTGTTGCCCTAGGATGAACACTCCACACCTTCCCTTTTCATGCGAATTTAATGATAATGAAACCTTAGCTTCTTATGCTAATGGTATATATGATTATTATGATGTGGAACGAATAGAAGAATTTGTTGCTTTTAAGGGTGCTTATGAAATTGAATCTCTGTTTGAAAAGTTTGAAGATTTTGATGATTCAGTTTATAGACCTGAAAATTTTGCCATCCTTAAATATTGCTATGATAATTATAAATATAATTCCGATATTGATGAATTTATTGAGAAAATCTTCGCTGTCCGAGAAGAGACTTATATTTTGCAGGAGTCTATGGAAGAAGGAATTGATGAAACTGTGAGCTCATTGGATGAAAAAGATGATGAGGAGAGCGAAGAACAAAAGAAGGAAGAGCGGATTAGCTACCCGTGCCCACCTTCTAATGATAGTAACTTTTCAACTCATACATTATTTAATATCCCTTCGTGCTTACCGATGGATGAATGCTATGATAATTGCTATGATCCCGTTGATTCTTTTGAAATATCCCTTTTTGATGAACTTGATGCTTGCTATGCTTGTGGCCATGATGCCAATTTGAATTATGCTTATGGAGATTAACTTCCTATAGTTCCTTATGTTGAGAATGAAATTGTTACTATTGCACCCACACATGATAGTCCTATTATCTTTTTGAATTCTCCAAACTACACTATATCGGAGAAGTTTGCACTTATTAAGGATTACATTGATGGGTTGCCTTTTAACATTGCACTTGATGATTTTGGTGAATATAATATGCATGTGCTTGCTGCTCCTACTTGCAATTATTATGAGAGAGGAACTACATCTCCACCTCTTTATGTTTCCAACACGAAAAAATTGCAAGAAACTGCTTATGCTATGTATTGGCCTTTACTTGATGTGCATGAATTGTTCTTGTATGACATGCCGATGCATAGGAAGAGATTTATACTTTGTCATTGTATGATATATGTTGCTTTGTGCTCACTACTAAATGCCAAATCATTGTTAATTAAAATTGGCTTTGATATACCTTGGGATCCGGGTGGATTCATTACTTGAGCACTTTATGCCTAGCTTAATGGCTTTAAAGAAAGCTAGGGAGACAACCCGAAAGTTTTAGAGAGTCATTTATTTCTGTTGAGTGCTTTTATAAAGTTTAAAAACAAAAAAAATATAGAGGGGAACCTAAAAACCTTTTTCTAAAAGAGAAGCGATTGAAAGGTGATGCATTGGAGAAGTGAGGGTCGACCTTGAACACTTGTGATCATGCTCATGGAAACAATGTAGAATTTTTCATGAAGATTCTCACAAAAATAATTATCCCCTTGTACAATTCCATTGTATTATAAAAATAATGTGCCAAGATTTGCCTTTAGGATGATTAGATTGCTTGTTGGTATGAGTGGTGCAAAAACAGAAACTTTGGCTGTAGTGCCCGATTTTACATTTTTTACTGGAATATCGAAAGCTTCTGAAACTTTTTGCACAGTATTTATATACAAATTTTTTATTTTTTACTAATTTTTCAGAATTTTTGGAGTAACAGAAGTATGGTAGATGTTCAGATTTCTACAGACTGTCCTGTTTAAGACAGATTCTGTTTTTTATGCATTGTTTTGCTTGTTTTGATGAAACTATCGATTCTATCAGTGGTATAAGCCATGGAAAATTTAAATTACAGTAGCTACAATGCAAAAACATAATATAAATTGGTTTGCAATAGTACTTAGAGTAGTGATTTGCTTTATTATACTAACGGATCTTACCGAGCTTTCTGTTGAGTTTTGTGTGGATGAAGTGATCAAAGATCGAAGAGGTCTCGATATGACGAGAAGGAGGAGAGGCAAGAGCTCAAGCTTGGGGATGACCAAGGCACACCAAGTAAATATTCAAGGAGACTCAATCGTCTAAGCTTGGGGATGCCCCGAAAGGCATCCCATCTTTCATCAACAAGTATCGGTATGTTTTCGACTTCGTTTCGTTCATGTGATATGTGCAAATCTTGGAGCGTCTTTTGCATTTAGTTTTCACTTTTATTTTATACACCTTGCTGGTATGAGATAGTCCATGGTTGATTTATAGAATGGTCATTGCACTTCACTTATATGTTTTGAGTATGGCTTTATAGAATGCTTCATGTGCTTCACTTATATCATTTGAAGTTTGGATTGCCTATTTCTCTTCACATAGAAAACCATTGTTTGTAGAATGCTCTTTTGCTTCACTTATATTTGTTAGAGCATGATATTTTGTAGAAAGAATTAAACTCTCATGCTTCACTTATATCTATTTAGAGAGTCAACAGGAATTGGCCATTTGCATGGTTAGTCGTAAAATCCTACATAAAACTTATGGATCACTGAATATGATATGTTTGATTCCTTGCAATAGTTTTGCGATATAGAGATGATAATATGTGGGAGTGATACGTCCATTTTGCATCATGTTTTCCTACTGTTATTTATGATGTTTTTATGCATAATAATGCTTTTTGGAGTAATTCTAATGCCTTTTCTCTCATAATATGCAAGGTACACACAAAGAGGGAGAATTCCGGCAGCTGGAAATCTGGACCTGGAAAAGCTATGTCAGGCCACCTATTCTGCACAACTCCAAACAAGCTAAAACTTTACGGAGATTTTTTATGGAATATTTGAAGAATATTGGAGCAAATAAGTACCAGAGGGGGCCCAACAGGTGGGCACAACCCACCTGGGCGCGCCAGGGAGCCCAGGCGCGCCCTGGTGGGTTGTGCTCACCCAGGCCCACCTCCGGTGCCCATATTCTGGTATATAAGTCATTTTTACCTAGAAAAAAGAAGGATAGGACTTTTGGGATGGAGCACCGCCGTCTCGAGGCGGAACTTGGGCAGGAGCACTTTTGCCCTCCGGCGGAGCGATTCTGCCGGGGGAACTTCCCTCCCGGAGGGGTAAATCATCGTCATCATCATCACCAACAACTCTCCCATCTTGGGGAGGGCAATATCCATCAACATCTTCAACAGCACCATCTCATCTCAAACCCTAGTTCATCTCTTGTGTTCAATCTTGTCACCGGAACTATAGATTGGTGCTTGTGGGTGACTAGTAGTGTTGATTACATCTTGTAGTTGATTACTATATGGTTTATTTGGTGGAAGATTATATGTTCAGATCCAATATGATATTTAATACCCCTCTGATCTTGAGCATGAGTATCATTTGTGAGTAGTTACTTTTGTTATTGAGGTCACGGGAGAAATCATGTTGCAAGTAATCATGTGAACTTGATATGTGTTCGATATTTTGATAGTATGTATGTTGTGATTCCCTTAGTGGTGTCATGTGAACGTCGACTACATGACACTTCACCATATTTGGGCCTAAGGGAATGCATTGTGGAGTAGTAAGTAGATGATGGGTTGCGAGAGTGATTGAAGTTTAAACCCTAGTTTATGCGCTATTCCGTAAGGGACCGATTGGATCCAAAAGTTTAATGCTATGGTTAGAATTTATTCTTAATACTTTTCTCATAGTTGCGGATGCTTGCGAGAGGGTTAATCATAAGTAGGAGGCTTGTTCAAGTAAGAACAGCACCTAAGCACCGGTCCACCCACATATCAAATTATCAAAGTAGCGAACACAAATTGAATCAACATGGTGAAAGTGACTAGATGAAATTCCCGTGTATCCTCAAGAACGCTTTGCTTATTATAAGAGACTGTTTTGGCCTGTCCTTTGCCTCAAAAGGATTGGGCTACCTTGCTGCACTTCTGTTACTACTATCATTACTTGCTCGTTACAAATTATCTTGCTATCAAACTACTCTGTTACTTACAATTTCAGCACTTGCAGACATTACCTTGCTGAAAACCATTTGTCATTTCCTTCTGCTCCTCGTTGGGTTCGACACTCTTACTTATCAAAAAGAGCTAAAATTGATCCCCTATACTTGTCGGTCATCAAGGCTATTTTCTGGCGCCATTTCTGGGGAGTGAAGCGCCTTTGGTAAGGAAACATTTATATAGTGTGCTGAAATTTATTGTCACTTGTTACTATGGAAAACAATCCTTTGAGGGGTTTGTTCGGGGTATCTTCACCTCGACCGGAACCACAATTAGCTACCCCTCAACCTACTGCACCTACTGAAAATATTTAATATGAAATTCCTTCGGGTATGATAGAACAACTGCTAGCTAATCCTTATGCAGGAGATGGAACCGAACATCCCGATATGCACTTGATATCTGTGGAACAAATTTGTGGATTGTTTAAGCTTGCAGGTTTACCTGAAGATGAAGTTATGAAAAAGGTTTTCCCTTTATCTTTGAAGGGAAAAGCATTGGCATGGTATAGGCTATGCGATGATATTGGATCTTGGAATTGGAATCGATTGAAATTGGAGTTCCACCAAAAAATTTATCCTATGCATCTAGTTCATCATGATCGGAATTATATATATAATTTTTGGCCTCGTGAAGGAGAAAGTATTGCTCTAGCTTGGGGGAGGCTTAAGTCAATGTTATATTCATGCCCCAACCATGAGCTCTCAAGAGAAATTACTATCCAGAACTTTTATGCTCGGCTTTCTCGTGATGATCAATCCATGCTTGATACTTCTTGTACTGGTTCTTTTATGAAGAAGACTATTGAATTCCGGTGGGATCTTTTGGAAAGAATTAAATGCAACTCTGAAGATTGGGAACTCGACGAAGCTAAAGAGTCAGGTATTAGGCTTAAGTATGATTGTGTTAAATCTTTTATGAATACCGATGCTTTTCAAAAGTTTAGCACTAAATATGGACTTGACTCTGAGATAGTAGCCTCCTTTTGTGAATCATTTGCTACTCATGTTGATCTCCCTAAGGAGAAGTGGTTCAAATATCACCCACCTATTAAAGAAGAAGTTAAAGAACCGGTACCAATTAAAGAGGAAACCATAATTTATAATGTTGATCCAGTTGTTCCTACTGCTTATATTGAGAAACCACCTTTCCCTGCTAAGATAAAGGAACATGCTAAAGTTTCAACTGTGGTTAACAAAAGTTATATTAGAACACCTAAACCTGATGAAAAAATTAAAGTAGAACCTAGTGTTGCTATGATTAAGGATCTCCTGGAAGAAAACGTAGATGGGCATGTTATTTACTTCTGTGAAGAAGCTGCTAGAATTGCCAAACCCAATAAAAAGGATAATCATAGACCTGTTGTTGGCATGCCTGTTGTCTCAGTTAAAATAGGAGATCACTGTTATCATGGTCTTTGTGACATAGGTGCTAGTGTGAGTGCTATTCCTTACTCCTTATATCAAGAAATTATGAATGACATAGCACCCGCAGAAATAGAAGACATAGATGTTACTATTAAACTTGCTAATAGAGACACTATATCACCAATTGGGATTGTTAGAGATGTTGAAGTCTTGTGTGGGAAAATAAAATACCCTACTGATTTCCTTGTTCTTGGTTCCCCACAAGATGACTTTTGTCCCATTATCTTTGGTAGACCTTTCTTGAACACCGTTAATGCTAAAATAGATTGTGAAAAACAAACTGTTGGTGTTAGCTTTGGTGATGAGTCTCATGAGTTTAATTTTTCCAAGTTTAGTAGAAAGCTTCATGAAAAAGAATTGCCTAGTAAGGATGAAATAATTGGTCTTGCTTCTATTGCTATGCCTCCTACTGATCCTTTAGAACAATATTTGCTAGACCATGAAAATGATTTACATATGCATGAGAGAAATGAAATAGATAAGATTTTCTTTGAACAACGTCCTTTGCTTAAACACAATTTGCCTATTGAAACTCTAGGAGGTCCTCCTCCACCTAAAGGTGATCCTGTATTTGAATTAAAACAATTGCCAGACACTTTGAAATATGCTTATCTTGATGAAAAGAAGATATATCCTGTTATTATTAGTGCTAACCTTTCAGAACATGAAGAAGAAAGATTATTGAAAGTTCTAAGGAAGCACCGAGCTGCTATTGGGTATACTCTTGACGATTTAAAGGGCATTAGTCCCACTCTATGTCAGCACAAGATTAATATGGAACCTGATGCTAAATCCGTTGTTGATCACCAACGTCGGTTAAATCCGAAAATGAACGAAGTGGTAAGAACGGAAATCTTAAAACTTCTGGAAGCAGGTATAATCTATCCTATAGCTGATAGTTAATGGGTAAGCCCTGTTCATTGTGTCCCTAAGAAAGGAGGTATTACTATTGTTCCTAATGATAAGAATGAACTTATTCCACAAAGAATTGTTACAGGTTATAGAATGGTAATTGATTTTAGAAAATTAAATAAAGCAACTAGAAAAGATCACTACCCTCTGCCTTTTGTTGATCAAATGCTAGAAAGATTATCTAAGCACACACACTTTTGCTTTCTTGATGGATATTCTAGTTTTTCACAAATACCTATTTCTCAACCTGATCAAGAAAAGACCGCTTTCACCTGTCCCTTTGGAACTTATGCTTATAGACGTATGCCTTTCGGTTTATGCAATGCACCTGCTACCTTTCAAAGATGTATGACTGCTATATTCTTTGACTTTTGTGAAAAGATTGTTGAGGTTTTCATGGATGACTTCTTGTTTATGGGAAGTCTTTTAATGATTGTTTAAGCAATCTTGATCGAGTTTTGCAGAGATGCGAGCAAACAAATCTTGTCTTGAATTGGGAGAAGTGTAGGAGATATGCCCTAGAGGAAATAATAAATGTTATTGATTATCTCCCTGTTCATAATTAGGTTTATGTTCCATGCTATAACTGCTATGGTTCTCGAGTCTGCAAATAAAACGAGGCTCGGAGGAAGACTCATATGCATGTGTGGGATAATAAACGGTAATATGTATTCCTAGTCTGGCCTCTAAGACTAGCTCAAGTATTGCATGATGGTTCTGTTGTCCTGATCATGGGCATGTCTATGCCAGCAATTTTGAGGGCACAGTGTTAGAAGAACATTTGTGTTGAATCGACCCAAATTGATGTTATGCTATGAGTTACATTCGTCACATATTAATGGTTAATAACACAGAGATGGTTAATGTTTGCAAAATTCCTTAGACCATGAGAGTGTCGAGTTTCTTCATACTTGCTTCATGAACTTTGGGGTTTGTTAAACGTCATCCGTAAATGGGTGGCTATTACGGCGGCTTACGGGTTCATGGAAAAGTGTGTCAAGTAACTTGATAGCTCGAGATTGGGATTTGCTCCTCCGACGATGGAGAGATATCTCTGGGCCCTCTCGGTGTTACGGTATCCATCATCGTCTGGCCAGACACTTTGTGATTTGATCACAGGGATGCCGGAACACGGTAACGAGAAAAGAGAACAATACCGGTAACGAGGTAACTGGCATAGTGGACAAGTTGTTGATCCACGGGAATGCCAACATGTCTCACCTTGGGTATTTGTAACATATCGCGAAGCAACAGGAATAGCACACGGCAACTGGAGGTTCACTCGAATATTCATTCGTGTGGGTATAGGGGTCAATATGGGTGTCCACGGCTCCGATGCTGATCATTGATCGGAAAGTGTTCCGGTCATGTCTATACTTCACCGAACCTATAGGGTCACACGCTTAAGGGTCATCTATCTGTTGAACGCTAGACAGGGAGTCTGAGAGAAAGTCACCGAAAATGTTTCGGAGACAACGGAAGAGTTCCGAGAGAGAGAACACCGAAAGAGTTTCGGTAAAACTGAAAAGTTGTTTCGGAATATATTATTTGGTCAAAAAGGGTTTCGGCACCGCCTGGAAATTTTCAGAGGATGCCAGAATTGGTCTGGGAACTTCTGGGAATTTTCGGAGAGAAAAACCGGAAATGTTCCGAAACTGCCGTAACCGCTGTTAATGCTTTCCGCTGATGAAAACCACCGCATCGAAAATGTTTCGGATCATGCCCAGAATAATTTTAGAGGGTGCCGGAAATGTTCTGGGACTTTTTGGAATTTTTCAGAAAAAGTTTCGCGGAAAACATCTTGTCTCAGCGCGAGGGGGCAAGATCCCACGAATCGGGGGTTGCATGTTTGGTGGCTTTTTGTCTAGGGAGCATGCATGTTTCATGGAGACATGTTGGTGGCTTGTTGGGGGGCCCCTCCCCCATGGGGAGACAAGGTGTGGGCCGGCCCAAGGGCTGCCATGGTGGTGTCCCCTTGGTGCCCCCCTTGTGTTACCATTATGCCCTTTCATGTGTGACATAAAGCTTGGGTATTTTGGTATTTCAACATCCCACCCCACCCCTTGCCTTGGCCTATAAAAGGAGGAGAAGGGGCTGCCATTCTCCCCATCCCTTGCTCTCATACACATGCCAAGATGTTATCTGGCTTCTCTCTCCCTCCCACGAAAAGAGTTTCGTAGAGCCGAAAGGCTGTCTGGGTTCCGGCAGGAACTAGTTCTGGACGGCGAAGCCCTGCCGGATAGGTGACACCGTATGTGTGCAACTCTGTAGAGAGGTCGTAGTTTCGATCTTAGTGCCCGAGGGGCTGTTCGAGAGTGCCTCCCGAAGGGCTGTCCAAGTGATGGTCCGAGTTCTGTGAGTCCTCCCGAAGGGCTGTCCGAGTGACCGTCCGAGTTTCGAAGGTCCTCCCGAAGGGCTGTCCGCGACACCGTCCGGGGGACTGTCCGACCGCCTCCCGGAGGGCTGTCCGAGTGGCGGATGAGGGTATACATCCTCGCGGTTGGGAGGTTGTAAATCCTAGCTGCGGGGATCTGCACCGCCGATCGTCATCGACTCTACTTCCGCTGCGCTACGAGTCGGTAACGAAAATGATCAAACCTTGTATGCAGTCTCCATAGTGGTCCTGGGCTGGTGCGTAGGTCGGAAAATTTTTGTTTTCTGCTGCGTTACCCTACAAGAAGTGCCACTTTATGGTTAATGAAGGTATTGTTTTGGGCCATAAAATTTCTGAAAGAGGTATTGAAGTGGACAAAGCTAAGGTTGATGCAATTGAGAAAATGCCATGTCCTAAAGATATCAAAGGTATTTGTAGTTTCCTAGGTCATGCTGGTTTCTATAGGAGATTTATCAAAGACTTTTCTAAAATTTCTAGGCCTCTTACAAATCTTTTGCAAAATGATGTTCCTTTCGTTTTTGATGATGATTGTTTAGAAGCTTTCAAAACACTCAAGAAAGCCTTAATTTCTGCACCTATTGTTCAACCACCTGATTGGAACTTGCCTTTTGAAATTATGTGTGATGCTAGTGATTATGCTGTTGGTGCTGTTCTAGGACAAAGATTTGATAAGAAATTGAATGTTATTCATTATGCTAGTAAAACTCTAGACAGTGCACAACGGAATTATGCAACTACTGAAAAAGAATTTCTAGCAGTGGTGTTTGCTTGTGATAAATTTAGATCTTACATTGTTGACTCTAAAGTTATCATTCACACCGACCATGCTGCTATTAAATATCTTATGGAAAAGAAAGATGCTAAACCTACACTTATTCGATGGGTTCTCTTGCTACAAGAATTTGATTTACATATCACTGATAGGAAAGGAGCTGAGAACCCCGTAGCTAATAACTTGTCTAGGCTTGAGAATGTGCTTGATGACCCACTACCTATTGATGATAGTTTTCCTGATGAGCAGTTAGCTGCAATAAATGTTTCTAATAACACTCCTTGGTATGCTGACTATGCTAATTACATTGTTGCTAAATATTTACCACCTAGCTTTACATACCAACAAAAGAAAAATTCTTCTATGACTTAAGACATTACTTTTGGGATGACCCACATCTTTATAAAGAAGGAGTAGATGGTATTATTAGACGTTGTGTACCTGAGCATGAACAGGGACAAATCCTACGGAAATGCTACTTATTGTTCTTTTTTCTTCTTCTTCTTCCTCTTCTTCTTTTTTTTTTTTCATCTTTCTTGATTATTCTTAAAAACAGGAAAAAAAACCTAAACAATAAAACTATAAACAAATGTAACCTAAATAAACTAAACTAACCTAAACTAAACTAAATAAACTAAACTAACCTAAACTAAACTAACCTAAACTAAACAATATAAACTAAATTTAAAAAAACAGAAAAAAAAACTCACCACGATGAGGGGCGGGGCGGCGGCGGGGCAGGCCGGGCGGTGCGGCCGTGGGTTGCGGTGCGGCCGGGCGGCGGCCGCTCGGGACGGGGGGCGGGGCGTGCGGGGCGGCTGGCGACTCGGACGGGGCGGCGCGGCCGGGCGGGCGGGGCGTAGCAGCCGGCGGCGGGGGCTCGTCTGGCGGCGACGGCTCGGGACGGGCGGGGCGGGCCCCGACGACGTGGGTGGCGCGGGGCGGGGGCGGCTCAGGCGCGGCCGGGCAGGCGGGGCGGCGCGGCCGGCAGCGGCGTCTGCGCTGGGCGGGGCGGGCGGTGGCGCGGTCGGGCGGCGGCAGGGGTGAGGGGTCGGGGCGGCTCGGGCAGGGAGAGAGAGGGAATGGACAGATCGGGCGCGGGCGCGGCCCCTTATCTGCTAGGTCACAGCTGTTAGTAAAAGCTTTTGAATGACTAGACTCTACTTCGACCAAGGAGTTGGAAAGGGGGATTCCTACAGGCAGTCGGCTCTAATACCAACTCGTGACGCCCTCGATTCAATTGTACACTAATCATAAATGCAAACGTGTACGATCAAGATCAGGGACTCACGGGAAGATATCACAACACAACTCTAAACATAGATTAAGTCATGCAAGCATCATATTACAAGCCAGGGCCTCGAGGGCTCGAATACAAGTGCTCGAACATAAACGAGTCAACAGAAGCAACAATATCTGAGTACAGACATAAGTTAAACAGGGTGCCCTAAGATTTCTAGCACAAATATGGATACAGATCGAAGAGGCGTAGGCCTCCTACCTGGGATCCTCCTAAACTACTCCTGGTCATCGGCAGCCTGCACGTAGTAGTAGGCACCCTCGGTGTAGTAGGAGTCATCGAAGGTGGCGTCTGGCTCCGGGGCTGCAGCATCTGGTTGCGACATCCGAGAAGAATGAAAAAAGGGGGGAAAAGAGGGAGCAAAGCAACCGTGAGTACTCATCCAAAGTACTCGCAAGAAAGGATCTACACTACAAATGCATTGGTATCAATGAAATGGGTAGTATCTGTGGACTGAACTATAGAATGCCAGAATAAGAGGGGGAGAAGCTATTCCTATCGAAGACTACGCTTCTGGCAGCCTCCATCTTGAAGCATATAGAAGAGAGTAGCATGTATAGTATCAAAGGACAACGTATAGCATAAACCTACCTGACGATCCTCTCCTCGTCACCCTGAGAGAGAGCATTCACCGGGTTATATCTGGCACTTGAAAGGGTGTGTTTTATTAAGTATCCGGTTCTAGTTGTCATGAGGTCGGAATACAACTCCAAGTCGTCCTGTTACTGTGGACACGGCTATTCGAATAGATCAATCTTCCCTGCAGGGGTGCACCACATTACCCGACACGCTCGATCACTCTGGCTGGACACACTTTCCTGGGTCATGCCCGGCCTTGGAAGATTAACACGTCGTAGCCCTACCTAGGCCCAACAGAGAGGTCAGCACGCCTGTCTAAATCCTAAGTGCGCATGGGTCTTGGGCCCATCGCCCGTTGCACTCCTGCATGTTGCGTATGTGGCCGGAAGCAGACCTAGCCCCCTAATACAAGCGCATGCACTCCAGTCCAATCTGGCGCGCGCCACTCAGTCGCTGACCTCTGGAAGGCTTCGGCTGCTACTACGACGCCGGTTGCCCATATCTTGTCCCACGTGGCGGTTAGTGGTTATAGGTCAATACCAACTCAGATCAAATACCCAATCTCACATGAAGGTGGGCAACGGAGCCTTGTCAAAGGGCTTGCCTCCCGGTGAGCCTGCGTAGCGGTCTGCTCGCACACCTCCTGGTCAGCCGGTGCAGCGGTCTGCTCGCACGCCTCCCGTCGACTCACACGCTTGCTCGGACGGCACCTGCCGATGAGAAGCAGGACTTGTGGCGGCACGTAAATGCCCATGGTTTGAATAGGGAAAGCGTTCGCCTTAACGTGATAGGTCTTTGTTCCAAAATACCTTGGCTCTTCATTTGTGCAACTTCTCATAAGCAGCTTGTCTCAAATTGAAGAAAAAAATTTACGTAGGAATATTTATGCCATATCACGAGACCATGCTCAGTTTCATGAATTTTCGGTCACTTTTGGATTTTCTGAAATTTAAAATCCAGGATTCGAAACAGTATCATAACCTGCATCATGCAATAAATTTTCAAGCGATACATCTTTCCTGTTGTATTTCTTAAGAAAGGATTTGGTCAAACATTTTGCTTAGTTAGACTTCAGACAAGTTATATATGCAGAGTAGGAGGATAATCTCTCCGTACCAGTGCATTGCCTGATATATTAACTCAAGTACTAGGCATGAACAAACGGGGCTCAATTCTGTGCTCATCCTGGTGTAGTACTCCTATTAGTACTAGGCAATGGAGTTGACGGGTGACCTTGGGTAGCGGCGACCGAGGGAATTGAACCGTGCTCGGCACGGTAGGTAACATTGTCTAGTTACTAAAGCATCCCTCCATTGTTCATCGGTAGTCATTATGGACCGGGGACATCAGGGCAATTTCCTAGGGCTGGAATTCTGGCCGCCAGATATTTCGACTCGAAACGCGGAGGCTCGACTGGTTGGGGTTGGCTAATGTGCGTACCACGCACGCCACCAGAAGGACACGAGCCTGGGTTTTTTTTTTGAGGATCAACACGAGCCAGGGTCTGGCTGGTACGCCGTTGGGTCCTACCATTCGAGAATACGAAAGGAATCTTTTAAATTGACGAACGAATCTATGTGTATTACAATGCCCGTATTTTCCTTGCAAATAGTAATCTCAAGGTGGTAATTGATTTATGACGAGTTCTTGAATTAGAGTGAGTTTGTGATATTGTTATCTCAATGTGGATTTCACATTTCATGGTATCCCTAGTAAGTTTTTCATTGCAAATTCAAATTTAAAAGATGAACGGTATGGTGGTGAGAAAACTTTGTATGTATCAAGCATATGACCACACACACACACACACACACACACGAATACAACAACAATCCAGTAAGTATAGTGCATCTATTTTTCCAAACCATGCATGTATGACATGAATTCAAAAATACTCCTTCTGTTCCTAAATATTTATCTTTTAGAGATTTCAACAAGTGACTACATACGGAGCAAAATGAGTGAATCTACACTCTAAAATATGTCTATATACATCCGTATGTGGTAGTCCATTTGAAATCTCTAAAAAGACTAATATTTAGGAACGAAGGGAGTAAAATGTAAGACATGCATGGTCCTCAATTCAATATTTAAAATGAACAGGAAACTGAAACATGAATATTAAGTCTAGTACTAGATACATGCAAATGTTGTGTTTAGGCGGAGCTATGTAGATTGTCGGGGGTTAACCCCTCGACCTTAGATAAAAGTGTGAAGCTCTATTTAGGATTGTTTAGATTGTATTATTTGAAAATTATATTTGTCCCCACCCTCCCAAACACCGATTCGTTGTGCACCCCCCCTCCCCGGGAGAATATCATGTGCCCCCACACCTTAGATGCTATATGCTGATACGAGTTGCTTGGAGCTTGTAGATCTGAGATATAGCAGCTCACAGGATGTCTTAATATTTTTACAAGAAACCTTAATGAGTTTGAGAATTGCACACAATTTGTACAAAAACTACTCAGATGCCCTTGGATCCCATATCCAACGACCTCGAAGCTCGTATCACCGTAGCATCTAAGATGAAGGAGGACCTCATATTCTCCTATATGTAAGAATATCATGTGCTACCACACCTTAGATGCTTTGGTGATACAAGCTCTTCGGAGCCGTTGGATTTGTGATCCAACAACTCCTCGGTGGTTCGAATGTTTTTTTGCAGAAAAGCCCCCAAAGAGTTCGGCCACTGCTTACAAGCACAAAGACTGCTCAGATGCCATCGGATCTCAGATCGAACGACCTCGAAGCTCGTATCACCGTAGCATCCAAGTTGCGAGAGCACCTGATGTTTTCTCGCACGGGAGAATATGAGGTGCTCCCGCACCGTAGATTCTATGGTGATACGAGTTCCCGGAGATCTAATGGCTCACAGTAGGAGGTTTGAATGTTTTTGCAATATACGCCTGAGAGAGTTTGGGAATTGCGCAGAAAGTAAAAGTACTACGCATGTGGCATCTGATCACAGATCATACGACCTAGATACTCGTATCACCGTAGCGGCTAATTAAGCTACGGGGATCACCTAATATGAGCAACAGGGAGCCGTTGGATCCAAGATGCAGTGGCACACACGAGGCCTGAATTTTTTATTTGCAAAAAAACCCTTGGAGAGTTTGGAAATTGCGCATAATTACAAAGACTACTCCCAAGCCATTGGATCTCAGTTCCAACGACGTAAAAACTCGTATCACTATAGCATCTAATCTGCGGGGTGGATGTGATATTCTATGCCGCTGTCATTTTTGTTCCTAAACTTGCAAAATACGTGTAACTCATGCCGTTACTTGTCTAACTGTGCAAAGTGTTTGTTCAAAAAAACTAACCTACACTGAAATATCGGAACAACACACGGGGGTCCCACTTGTCATTGATCAAATTTGGACCTAAAACTAACAAATCTGAAAGACGAGATTCGAACTGGCAACCTGGACTACAAAGTGTAAGTCGATAGCCTGAAACAACAACGGTTGTTGGCTTTGTCCCATAACTTGATTTTATATAGTATTATGTTGAGTAGAGTAGAGGGAGTGGCTCGTCAACACGTGCATGACCGTTGACTCACTTACTGGTGGGTCCCAGGTCTGTGATCTCTCTCTCCTCTCCATTGCCTAACCTTTAGACGCACGGGCACACATGAAGAGTGGAGCTAGCTTGCTGTGGTGTTATTATAACTAAAAAAAAGCTTGGAAAAATAGAAGAATCGCCTAGAACAAGAGACGTTTTGGCTGGTCGAGACGGAGCTAACCACACCTATCCTCCGTGCCACATTAGCATGATGAAGCTGTGTGGCTAGTGGGGTGTTTTCGACCGACTGGCTGGGTCCCGAGGTCGAACCATAGGTAGTACATCTGCTACAGTATATTTTTACACGCACATTTTTCCTCCGTGCCGAGACGTGGCACACCCTACCGCGCGGTTTCGGGGTCCTCCCAGGTGGTGCACGCATATATTCTTCCTTGCCGAGACGTGGGATGCCCTACCGCACATTTTCTGGGTCCTCCTCGGTCGTAGCGCCAAAGCAAGTAAATGAGTCGTCAAATCATGAAAGACCACCTTTCCCGCCGAGTACATCAGTGAACCACGGTGGCTAGCTAGTTGGGCTAGTGCGACCGATTAGCTAGGCCGCCGCCACATTTGTTTTTCACACCTTTTTTATCTCCTTGCCGGCAAGTAAATTTAAATATCCACCGCGGTGTTGCTCTGGTCTTTGGGTGCGGCAGGCGCGGCAGGATTTTTAATTTTTTGATTGACGAGAGCAGGCGCGGCAGGATTTTTAATTTTTTGATTGAGGGGGGCAGGCGCGGCAGCAATTAGTCACGATGACTCCGCCTGTAAAACCCACAGCTCCCTGATGTGAAAAGTCATCGACTGGTGTTTTCCCATGGCGAAAACCAAAAGATTCACCCCGCTCCTCAGCTGGCTCCCTCCGCCTTCCCGTAGATTGCATTGCCTTTCAGCCGTTTCGCCCCCTTTGCTTCCTCTCCCCATTGCTTCTACCTGGTTCCATGGCGGCGCACCAGATCACGGAGTCTGAGGTGAGGCACCTGACACAGGAGCTCCAGGCCAAGGATGCGGAGCTTAGGGCCAAGGACGTGGAGCTCCGTGAGCTCAAGGAGGATCGGAGTGCCATGCTCCTCCTTTATGTGCGGGAGTTCACGGAGCTTCAAAAGTGGCAGGCGTCCACCACAGAGATGCTCGAGGCGCCGGCGGTGTTGCTACAGAAGGCGGGAGATACGATAGGTGGTCAGCCGAGCCGGCTGGAGCGCGAGCGGGCCGATCATGATGAGGTCCAGGATCGCCTCAGCCACTTGGTGGACCATGTTGCCACAGGGAAAATATCTGGTGCACCGGAGCTTGTGGTGCTACCGGTGCACCGAACTCACATTGTCCTTTTAAAATGTTCAAAAAATTCTGAAAACTATTTAGCACGCTTGCACAACATCAATGTAGATTGTCACAAAATTTCAAGTCAAAATTCAAAACATAAGTCCAAAAAAAATGACAAATTCAACACTGAATAGTACATAACATAACTTGGGCTTTAGATTTGGCCCATTATCACACTGATGTCAAATTTGTCATTTTTGTATTGCAAAAAATATTTCAACTTTTTATATGAAACTTTGTGACAACATATATTGATGTTGTGTTAACATGCTAGATTTTTTTCTTTAGATTTTGTAAAATATTTTATGGCATCCGGTGCACGGGTAGCACCACAAGTGCGGGTGCACCAGATACATTCCCGTTGCCACGCACATCTTGCGATTGCGTGATGCCTACCGTCAAGCCAGCGCGACCATGCCGGGCGTCGGGCTAAACCCGTTCGACCACCCCGTCAACTTCAACGAGCTGCGGCTTCCTGACCTGGTCTCCTTCTTCACCTATATCTCCGAGGAGCTGAGCCGTCTCCGCGCGATGGTGGGGGCGGAGCTGGACAAGGAGGGGTTGCGAGCTGCTTTCGTCGTTGCCGGGCGAATCCTCTCAGGGCTCCGTCACTAGAATCCATTCGTGCCATTGGACGCCGTCTTTGACGAGCTGGCTCCCGTCGACCGGGAGTGGACTCTGCGGGCGGTGGCACCCTGCATCACCAATGTCGTGCGCCTCGAGAAGCAGAGGGACTTCGGTGGTGTTTAGGCGTCCTCTCCATGGGCATGTCCATGTCTTGGCGCAACATGACTGTTGGATCAAACTCATATGGTGCAGATCAGTCACTCTAGCACAAAGCGTGTGGGTGTGTTTGGTTGCATTCTCATCTCAATATAGTTGTTCCCTCTTCGTGCATGCTCATCTCAGCACCCCTCTTCATGCATGCTCCTAGTGTATTTGTGTTAACCTACTAGTGTGGACTCATGCACCCTTCATGCACTCTGCCAAACACCCAAAGTGGGTCGAGAAGGGAACTTTTGCTCCCATCCCATGCACCCTTCATACACCCTGCCTAACATTGATTCGTGCTTCATATGGTTCATGTTCCATGGAGTACTGTAGCACCATAATCTCTGTGCACTGTAGACCTAGTTTTGTTAACATTGATCTCACCGTTCATTCTCGACCGGACAGTCAAAAAAGGGGTACTATGTTACATTACTGTTCATATAGTTGACATGCGCACAACATCATTTGTTATCGTCATATCTTACTACACTAGCAACAAGATTATGTAGTACTGACGTATGAACCACTGCACATGCCTAGTAGTAGGAGCACTGTGTAAGTTCAAGTGGCTGCCGTGTTTCGCACTCCTCCGTCGTACGAGTGGAAACGCTTGCTGTAATCATTTTTTTCTTTAGAAACAATGGACACGCTCTACCGTGCGGATCCTCCTCGACGGTCGTCGGGAACCTTGCTACTCACTTTCGCCGACGTGTGGGACAGCCAGCATCGGGGTCCACTAGCCATGCACTAAATTACTCCGTACTAGAGTGCCCAACTGCATGGTAGACTACCCCAATCGAAGCGCCACAGTAATGCCCAATGAGCCGTGAAATCACAAAACCCCCACCTTTCCAGCAGTAAGTTGGACGGACGAAGCAACCATCATTTCACTCTTCTCCCTCGGCTTCCTCTCTTGAAGAACACCCCAACTCGCTTCTCCCTCATCTTGTTCCTCATTTCTTCAAGAAAACCCCGACCTGCTTCTGCCATTGTTCTTCTCTCCCAAAGAAGGAAAGGTGAGCGCATCAATGGTGTTGATTCTGGCAAAGGCCCGGTCTTGTAACCCCGAGACTGATCCTATAACTCCCTCTCTGTTCTTCTTTTGGGTTTGTGATTATGGTTTCTTTTCTTTTATTTCTATTTGACAGTTTCTTGATGGACGCTCGAGCACCGGCCGAAGTGATGTCTATGGCTCTGGCCAAAACCGTCGAGGCTCATGGTGAGAAGAAGCGCAAGCACCCCGCTGAGACTACCGCAGACAAGCTCAAGGCCATCGCCCTGTCCAAGCCCCCCTCTCCGGGATCCCTCATTAAGCAAGTCCAGGTAATATCTCTTCTTGACGATCTTTTTCTCGATCTTGATCGTGTTTTTTCATCTAACACGCAGTACTAGTACTAGTAGTAGAACTTTCTGGGTGATCTTGCATGTGATTTTTGTGTGCCAAATGACGGTTCTAAATTCCTCTTTTGACCAAAACATGCGAGAGGTTGACAATGATTTCTTATAGATTACTTTCAACTACTTTATGAACATCAATGCTACCTTTGAAGAGAGTATATTTGCCTCAGTAACTTGTGTTATGGATATTTCAAGTAATCCCTCCGCTCTCATGCCTTTGAAGACATGTTCTAGTGTCTTTGTTCACTCATTTCTGTGCGTATATGTAGTCTTATATGTAGTAAAATATCGAAAATCGTCTTATATTTCTGAACGAAGGTAGTAATAAAATATTTGGTTTCTGTTTGAATTAGAACCAGGTCCGCGGTGGAGATGAAGTTCTCAAAGTCATGTCGTGTGAACTGGAAGACCTGAGGATGAGTTCTACTGCAAAACTATCCAGCTGCTGTGTTCTTGTCGCCATGTGTCCTGAACTAGTGTTTTCCTGTCGCATTGTTGCCACGCGTGTTCTCGAGGGTGTACTTGACCACAACAATTTCCTGGCTGTGCCTTCGATTATGAAGGGTGTGGTTCTCGTAAAGCTTCCCGACAAATCTGATGCGGACTGTCTTCATCGTCGTGTTTATGAGTGGAAAGACCACTCTGTTAGGTTCTCCAAGGTTGACGAGATGGTGATGGTGCTGGTAGACATCTCTCACGAAGTCCATGGCCTATTCAGCTATGCGGGGTTCATCCCGTAGGTCGGTGGCAAGAAATAGTCTGCAGAGTTTAATTAGTGCAACTTTGCTTGTCTGTAGTAAGGACTATTGTTCAGTACTTGCTTTGTGTGTGTGAACCCTGTATTGTTTAGTACTGCCGCTTTTGTTATGTGGTGAGTCCTGAGAATAGTCTATGTTAATGTCTATCCGCCCAATTTAGTCTGTATATTTTGAAGTATCCAGATCATCTTTTTTGTGAGGACGGTTTATCAATTATGGTTACACTCCAATATCTGTATGCATTGCAGGGTTTATCGCACCCAACAGGATTTCCAGTCCCATGGATGTTCGGTCCATACGATTTGTCACGACCTTTGGACTGTCCTGCTTGTGGGAGTAAGCGGGGGCCCTGCATGCCACGTGTAATTGGATGATCAATCTTCTGTTTAGAACTTCAACATAGTGATTTCCTGGTAAGGATTCACTCGTGTCACATCAAGTAAATATTATTGATTTACTGTCTAAATCTTATTGATTTGATGTCATGTTTTCTTACTTTTCTGCAATTTTACGATGCAGGTTTTGCCATGTGACATTCGTCACAGAATAAACTATTTGGTTTGCTCTACGATGGTTATTTTTGCAGGTTTCACTTCTTATGTCGTGTCAGTAATGAAGGCACTGTCCATCACTTATATTACTGGACACAATTGGATCAGTCTGTTGTCTGAGTACAATTTGAAGCCCTATGATGAACTGTAGTTTGGTTTAACAAACACGCCACAATTAGTCCTTCTCACGTTTAAAAGAAATGAAGAAAAAGACTGGATCACGGTCACGGAGCCTAGTCAAGTTAGAAAGCTGATCATAGCAGACCAGAGATGATCGCTGTTGTCTCGCACATCAGTACCACCTTCAGCAATGGATCGAGCACCGACACCTTCTCCGATGGCACTTGCTCTAGCACTGACAGCGGCAGCAGCTCAGTCTAATCCACCTGAGGATTGGGCACCGACCGAGTCAGCGGATCAGGCTGATCTACCGGAGGATCGGGCATCGACACCAGCACCTGCTCCAACACCGGCACCAGCTCCACAAGGAGCACCATCTCCGGCAGCAGCAGCGGCACTACCAGTCGCACTGGCATGGGCACCAGCAACGGCTCCGGTACCTGCTCCAACACTTGCACTTGCATCTGCTCTGGCCCATGCAGCGGCAACGGAACCAGCAGTTGCACCGGCAACAGACTGGGCTGCAGTTCGCACTGCATATACCAAAGTCCTTACAAAAACTGACATCTCCACCTTCTTGGTAAGCATTGGCCGCACAAGTACTTCGTTATTTTTTCTTTCCATGTCGTTTCACATGATTAACTGTGTTGATCTAACTGTTTGTGTATGTCTTCTTGTTTGCAAATAGAGAATTCCTAGAGCAACGAGGGAGTCATTCAACAATCTGGGCGACCGTGGCCAAGTTTCTCTTACCATGTGTAGCCTTTGTGTGAATGAACCTGCTCAATATACCGTAAGTACAAAGGATGGTCGCATGATGATTGATGTTAAAGGATGGTCAAGGTTCAAATCTAAATCAAATCTTGTGGTAGGGGATGATGTCAAAATCAAACTTTCTCGGCAAGGAGATCTACTCCAAATCAACTTTGAAATTCTTCAGTAGCAGCATGCAACTGCCATACTGATCTATCCTCTGAGAGATTTTGATGTAATAATCTGGCATGGTGAAATAAGTGTCCTGTGTGTATAAGTAGTACGACAGTATTATTTATCACATAGGATATCATTGATAGAATTGCAACTCTGATTGCTGGTTAGGAACTGTCGTTCGATTTCATTCTAACAGCTGTCGTGCTTTATTCAATTTTCTGTATTCGCCTTGCGACAGCATCTAAAACCAGCGCCGTACCGATCGCTTGTAATATGAAAAGCGCTGAGGTAGAACACATGGTGTCGCGGGAAACCACGACCACCTATGGGACCTGGGGGTCCCTTGCTGGTTCGGCAGGGGGGCGACGCGTTGCACAAAGAGCAGAACGGCGTGGGGCAGCGCGGCGGAGATCACATAGGCAATTTACCCAAGTTCGGGCCGCCGTGAGGCGTAAAACCTTACACCTGCTTGGGTGGATTGATGGTGGAAAAGGTGGTGGCGAGCGCAGTACAATTGCCCGGCAAGGGTTGCCTTGGGGCAGCAGCGACTACACGCATATGGGGGTGTGAGTTATCCAACCTTCTAACCCTCTCTACGGTTGCCATGGGCCTCCTTTTATAGATCAATGGGTAACCACAGTGGCAAAGTAGTCATTATGCACTGCTATGATAGGAAACAATGGTATCATACCTAACTCTGCGGGCTGACAGGGCGCATTAAATGCGCCGCTTAGTGTCACATCACTGGTTGCCCGGCAAGGCTTGCCGGGCTATCTTGCCAGCTCCGCACCTGCCTGCTTGACACATCGTAGGACGGGTGTCATCTGTGGGCTTCTCCTGTAGGAAATGGCTGTGATGTGGTGAATGGCTGCCACTTAATCACATTGAGGCTTGAAACCACACTGATCGACGACGTGGGTCGTGGTAGAATGGTTGGTGAGGTGGTTTTGCCTCCGTGAGCCCCGGCAGGCCCTGCCGGGACGCTTTGGTTGTCTGTTTCTGGGGGTGGCCTTGCCCCTTGCCGGGCTCGCCTGCCCGGCAAGGGAGGCATTTCTCTTGGCGATATCCTGCTTCTCTGGCTTGGTCTTGGTCCTTCTGATCTGCATGTTGGTCCATCGAATCTCTTGGTTTCTGGCACTCTGATCTGGGCTGGTGCTTCAATCTTGTTCCCGTGCCTGTGCACAGTCCGGGCAACAGACCCAGGGTTTGTTGCACCGACAGAAGCCCCCGTGCCTGCCCCGAACACGCTGCCGAGCGTCGTCGGGGTAGGGCCTAATAAGTGCACAGGCGAGGGTTGCTAAAGAGGCTGGTCTCTTAAGGTCTTCTTTGCTTCTTCATTAGCCTTGATTTCGAGCCAGTTTCCAGTTTTCCCGCGCATCGTGCGCAATGTTACGGGGGAACTTTGATCGTGGCCTGCGGATTCTTCTTGCCCCATGATCATGGGGCGAAAACCGCCGTCCCACTTATCTCCCGTTTCGCACGCACCTGCCACGTGCTCCGCATGCATTGGGCGTGGTAGGTGGTGGATGCGGAGGGCGCAGGGAGGTGCGCCATGGCTGAAAACCGAGCGCCGATGGTTGGAGTAGAGGGTCGGTCTCGACTCTTAGAGTCATAGTGGGTGCAGAGAGGCCGTATTGGAGGAGCGGGGCGGCCGTTTCCCGTACGAGGAGCCAGCTCTCTGCCCCGTTTTCCTATAAAAAGGGCAAGGGTGGCGCTTCTCTGCACACACTTCTTCTTCTTCTCCGAAACCTTTCCCTTCCAGCCATGGTAAGGGGGCGAGGGCGCGGTGGTGTCCCAGCAGCGGCTACGAGGGTTTCTGCTCGACAGCGCGTCCCTCCTCCACCGGACTCGGCGGTGATGGAACCGGCCATGAGGGGAGGAGGAAGGGGGTGAGGTCGAGGTCGCTGTGGCGCTCGAGGAGGAGGAGGATGGGGTGGTGCCATGGCGGCGCCCCCTCCCCCGCTGGAAGGCCACGTCGGTGACCAACCTCGGGAGTTCATCATTAGGCTATATAAGCCATTGTGTGGTCATCTTCGCCTTCCAACTCCCTTCGCGCGGGAGATGGAGCCCAGACAACCACGCGCTCTGAGGTTGCATATGAGGGGCTGCGGGAACGGCAGCATGCAGGTCGATGTCGATTTCCCCGCCCGTCATGTGATGTACCTCCGTCGTGGTTGGAAGACCTTTGCTCGTGCCCACGGCATCTCGAAGGGGCACGTTCTCCAGTTCAAATTAATGGATAGTGGCCTGCTCTCCGTCAAGATCTTCGGGCGTTCGGGAGGTCGCTTAGGGTGCTGCGCGGAGAGCTCGACCGATGACGAAAGCTCCTCCTCGAGCGAAAGCGACGAGGAGGGCAGTAACAGCGATGACGATGGTAGCGGGCGGGGGAGCGACGATTCTGACTCCGGCTGATCGCCGCCTGCACCATCTTCATCAGGCGGCAGCACCATCATCTGCATCTGCACCTCCTCCCCAGCAATGTGATTTGCCGGGGAGTTGGATGCAGAGGTGCGGATGGTGCTCCCGTGATCCTCCAGCAGTCCTCCAGCTGGACCCCAGCAGGCTTCCTCTCGGGCTGCAGCTCTGTTAGCCCTGCCGAGCCCTGCTGGCCCTGGTGGCAGTGGTCGACGGGGCCGCCTTGTGCCGTGCTCTCCATCAAGGCGTTCCCCCGCGCTCCCGTTCCCGCCAGGCTACCTCACCTGGAGCCCGATGGGAGCGGGCTGGGCTCCCGCCCAGGCGCTCCTTTTGCCGTCCTCGCCTTCGACGGCCGTGCCTAGGAGGAGAGGGACAAGAAAGGGCATTACAGAGCACTTATCTTTTTTCAATCTTAAATCTGTAGGCAATCGCCAAATTTTAATTCAAATAATGTAATCCCTCATGTCCGTCTTTGTGTTTTATAATGCTTGTACTTGTATTAGCATATGAATGAAAAAGATGAACCTTGCCGGGAACTCGTGCATGTGTATGTCCATGCATAGGTGTGATGCCTCTTTAATATAAATAAATGAGTTCTCCCCGGCAGGCTATCTTGCCGGTACCCCTTTTGTCTGCCGAAGAGCTACGCCTGTCGGGGAACAGACAAAGGGACCAGCCCCCCGCCAACTTCTTTTTCCCAAAGGCTACTGCGACCATCCTGACCGAAGCAACGTTCGAGTCATGGATGGGAGCACCTGAGTCTCAAAAGAGTGGCGAGGCTTTCTCATGCTCAAGTTGTAGCCTTACAGAACACTAAGGGACATGAGGTAACACTTATCTGTTTTGGCTTGGCGGGGACCGCTGTGCCGGGCAATCTTCTCAACCCTTTGTCGAAGCTAAGTTCACGACAGGGACCTGCAACTTCATGCAGATGAGAATGAATGCAGGATGCGATCCTATCTATATGCATATGCAAATGCTCATGAAATGCTTATGCAGTGATCTTGGATGCTCATGCATGCATGCAATCTTGGTTGGGGGCCCCCCACAGTGCTTCTTTATTTTCTCTTGCACGGGGTCATCGCCCCGGCTTTGTACAAGGGGTTACATGTAGCTGAGGCAAGGCCTGTACAAAAGGATGGCTGCCGGGCAGGGCCCGACAGCCACGCCTTACGAGTAGAACTTGCAGAGATGCTCAATATTCCATGAGTTTCGCAACTGAGTGCCATCTTCGGTCTCTAGACGGACTGCGCTAGGTCTGGTGACTCGTACTACCCGGTAAGGGCCTTCCCACTTCGGTGACAACTTGTGTGTACCCTTGGCAGACTGAATGCGCCTAAGGACAAGGTCACCTTCCTCAAAACACCGGGCACGAACCCTGTGGCTATGATAGCGACGCAGGGCTTGCTGGTAGCGTACAGCACGCGTAGCAGCCCGGAGATGGTTCTCCTCGAGTAGCACAGTGTCGTCACGCCGGTGCTGATCCTGCGCTACTTCATCGTAGGCAAGCACTCGAGGCGACCCGTAAATGAGTTCCGTGGGGATAACTGCTTATGCCCCGTAGACCAGGGAGAAGGGAGTCTGCCCGGTAGCTCGGTTTGGTGTCATTCTAAGGGACCAGAGAACTACCGGCAGCTCCTCGATCCACCGCCTGCCGTGCTTCTGCAGCGTATCAAAGGTTCTTGTCTTGAGTCCATGTAGCACTTCAGCGTTCGCCCTCTCAGCTTGTCCATTGCTCCGGAGGTGTGCCACAGAGGCGAATGAGATCTTGCATCCAAGGGCATGAACATATTGCATGAAGGCATGGCTCATGAATTGGGTGCCGTTGTCGGTGATAATCCTTGCCGGAACTCCAAAACGACACACCAATTCTTTCAAGAACTTGATAGCTGACTGAGCAGTCACCTTTCTCATGGCAGTCACTTCCGGCCACTTTGTAAACTTGTCGATGGCAACGAACAAGAATTCAAAGCCCCCGATTGCTCGGGGAAAGGGGCCGAGGATATCGAGCCCCCAGACCGAAAATGGCCATGATAGAGGGATTGTTTGAAGAGCTTGGGCAGGCAGGTGTGTTTTCTTGGAATGGAACTGGCAGGCTTCACATGTCATGACGAGCTCGACCGCATCTTGGAGGGCTGTGGGCCAATAGAATCCTTGCCGGAGTGCTTTCCCAACCAATGCCCTTGATCCATTGTGGGAGCCGCACATTCCTCTGTGAGTCTCAGCCAACAGTTCCTTTCCTTCTTCTCGGCAGACACACTTCAATTTCACACCGTTGGGCCTCCTTCTGTACAGAGTGTCATCGAGAAACTGATACATACTGGCCCTCCGGGCTACTTTCCCAGCTTCATCTTGGTCGCTCGGAAGCTCTCCGGTTTGGAGGAAGTGGACAATGTGCCTTGCCCAAGTTGGAGCCTGGGGCTCAGCAACGAGGACTAGCGGCACCTCCTCGGCTGCGGGAGCACCAGCCTCGTTCGCGGGGTTCATGGACCCGGCTGGAGGGGGTGGTCCGGCATGCTGTGAGGAGTTGTTTCCGGCAGGGTCTCTGCTGGGAGCGGATGGCTCTACCGGGAGAGGCTTACCGTAGTCCAACTTTCTCCTCTTCCGAGCCATTGTTGCTGGGGATACGGAGGGCTGAGTGAGATGGAGAACAAAAGTTCCTGGTTCCACAGGAAGCTTCTGCGCAGCACACTTTGACAGATGATCAGCTATGCTGTTTTCCGCACGGGGTACGTGCTCTGTTTGCAATCCGTCAAAGTGCTCCTCTAATCTCCACACTTCCTCGACGTATGCCTCCATCAATGGACTTTAATAATCCTTGTTGACTTGTCTCACCACAAGCTGTGAATCTCCTCGAATGATCAGCTTCTTAATTCCCAATTCGGCCGCAATCCTGAGCCCGGCAAGGAGCCCTTCATACTCAGCTGGATTGTTGGTTGCTTCTTCCCGGGCAAAGTGCATTTGGACGACGTACTTCAAGTGCTCCCCGGAGGGGGCGACAAGAAGCACGCCAGCTCCTGCACCCTATAGGGAAAAAGCACCATCAAAATATATAATCCATTCTTGGGGCGATTCCTTGCCGGGGATAACTGTCTCTGTTACTTCCTCATCAGCGGTTGGCATCCATTCTGCAATAAACTCTGCCAACGCCCTGCTCTGAATCGTTGATGTACTCTCAGACTTCAAACCAAAGCTGGATAACTCCAAAGCCCACTCCACTATTCTGCCGGTAGCCTCAGGGTTTCGGAGTATCCTTTGCAACGGAAAACGAGTAACAACCATGATCTCATGGGCTTGGAAGTAGTGGCGAAGTCTCCTTGAGGCCATAACGAGACCAAAGATCAACTTCTGCACACCAGAGTACCTCGATCTAGCCCCCTGTAACAGGGAGCTGACGAAATACACTGGGCGCTACACCACTTTCTTCCTTGCCGCGTCCTTGGGGTTGCTCTCGCTGCCGTGCTCACTGCTGTCCTGATCCTTTCCTGACTCTGCCGGTATCTACTCACTTTCTGCCTCATCCACTTCTCTCTGCGCCACCAAGGCCGCACTAACCACTTGGTTGGTTGCCGCCAAGTATAGCAACAATGGCTCCTGGGGTTTGGGAGCAACCAAGGTAGGCACAGAGGACAAGTAGGCCTTCAACTCTTGCAAAGCTGCATCTGCTTCCGGGGTCCACTTCATGGGACCTGCCTTCTTCAAAATTTTGAAGAACGGCAGGGCGAGCTCGGCAGACTGGGAGATGAATCTGCTTAGCGCGGCAACGCATCCCATCAGGCGCCTCACATCCTTAACTGTCCTTGGCGCTTGGATCTGCTTGATGGCTTTGATCCTGTCGGGATTGGCTTTGATCCCGCGGTGGGATATAAAGAACCCAAGCAACTTGCCGGAGGGAACACGAAACACACACTTCTCCGGGTTGATCTTCAGATTGATCTTGCGCAGATTAGCAAATGTCTCCTCCAAATCTTGAATAAGGGTGGCCTTATCCTTGGTCTTGACCACAATATCATCCATATAGGCCTCTATGTTTCTGTGTAGCTGTGGCTCGAAACTAATCTGGATTGCTCTTGCAAAAGTGGACTCGGCACTCTTTAATCCGAATGGCATGCGGACAAAGCAATACGTACCACACGGGGTGATGAACGACGTCTTCTCTTCATCTTCCTTGGACATGAATATTTGGTGATATCCAGAATATGCATCCAGGAAGGAGAGCAAATCACAACCTGAAGTGGAATCCACAATCTGGTCAATACGCGGCAAGGGAAACGGGTCCTTCGGGCAAGCCTTGTTGAGATTTGTGAAATCTATGCAAAGCCTCCACTTCCCATTAGCCTTCCGGACTACCACTGGATTTGCCAACCACGTGGGATGCAACACTCCTCTGACCAAACCAGCTGCCTCAAGTTTCTTGATCTCTTTTGCAATGAACTGCTGCCTCTCCAAGGCCTGCTTCCGGACTTTCTGCTTGACAGGTCGGGCGTGTGGGCAGACAGCAAGGTGGTGCTCGATTAGCTCCCTGGGAACACCGGGGATATCAGATGGTTGCCAGGCAAACACATCGATATTCGCCTGCAGGAAGGCAATGAGTGCGCTTTCCTATTTGTCATCGAGGGTGGCGCTGATAGTAAAAGTACCATCAACGCCAGCCAGCCCTGCCGGGACCTTCTTCACTTGGGGTGCAGCGACCTTGGATCTCTTGCTATTGGAACACTTCGGCACGTCATCAACGGGTGTCGTGCACTCGGTGGGGGCACGCTTCCCGGACTCTTTGCCGGAGTCCCTACAGTCTCTCTTCTTTCCTTTACTTTCCTTGGCGGGAGCTGCCGCTGCTTCTGCCGCGACCGTGTCCCGGTACATCTTGTCCACATAAATGATTGCATCCTTCTCGTCTGATGGGATGGTGATGACTCCCAGTGGCCCAGGCATCTTCAAGGTGTTGTAGGCATATTGGGATGCTGCCATGAACTTAGCCAGGGCCGGGCGTCCAAGAATCCCATTGTACGGCAGGGGGAGATCAACCACATCAAACACAATCCTCTCAGTCCGGTAGTTCAGCTCTCCCCCAAACGTCACCGGCAACGTGATCTTCCCCTTAGGACGGCTCCTGCTAGGATTAACTCCTTGAAACGTGCCAGTAACCTCTAGCTCTTCCTCTCCTATCTGAAGCTTGCTGATAACAACTGGGGAAATTAGATTCAACCCGGCCCCACCGTCCACCAGCATCTTTGTGACCTTGAGGTTGCGAATTGTTGGAGAGACCAACAACGGCAAACACTCTACCGCAGTGGTACGGCTAGGATGCTCCTCCTCGTCAAAGATGATGGGCGTATGGGACCATTTGAGCGGTTTTCGGGCCTCTGGCGCTGGTTCCACGGCATTGACCTCTCGCGCCCACCGTTTGAGCTGGCTGTGAGAAGTGTGCAAAGATGCACCTCCGTCAATGGATAGGGCGTCTGTGGCCTTTTGAAACTCTTGCTCACTGGTCTCCTCCTCATCCCTTCCATCACTTTCATCATCACAGGTTTCCTTCTCTCGACCTCTGGCAGGCTTTCGATGGTTCGAAAAGGGTTTGCCGGGGCAGTTTACTTCACCACCTCGGCCCTTACCACCAGCAACATTCTGACCTTTTTCCTTATCATGCTTCTCATACTCTGCTTTATGTTTCTTGACAAGCTGCTCAACCTGATAACACTCTTGAAGATCGTGGCCCTTGGTCCGATGAATCTTGCAGTACGGCCCATCACCTTTCCCGGCTTTCTCGGCAGCAGCGGCTTCTCGGCAGTCAGTGCACACGGCAGCTTCCTTGCCGTGGGCCTCAGCTTTGACCTTCTTGCCGGTACTAGGCGTACCCGATCCTTCAACAGTCATCACTGCCTTATCTCTCCGCTTCTTACTATGCCTCTTGCTCTTCTTTTGACTAGTTGATTCATCCTCATCCTCTGAATCAACATTAGTACAATCTTCCTCTCCGGGCAACTTCCTTCCCTCCTCCATCCGAGCACACTTGTCTACTAGGGTGTAAAGCTCCTTCATAGTCTTGGTCAACCGTACGTTCATCTTGGAACGAATACGACGGTTGCGCATGTTAGACTGGAAGGCAGCTATCACGGCTGCTGGATGGATATTTGGGATATTTCTATGAACCTTGCTGAATCTCTATAAATACTTACGGAGGGATTCTCCTTCCTTCTGCTAGAGAAGCTGCAAATCACTGGGCCTGCCGGGTTCCTGATGGCCGCCAGTGAAGGCACCGATGAACTCGTGGCAGAGGTCGGCCCATGACGAAATGGAGTCCTCCGGTAGGTGCATCAGCCAAGACCTCACATTGGACTTGAGGGCCAAAGGGAAGTAGTTGGCGAACACCTTCTCATCTCTTCCCCCGGCAGCCTGAACAGCGATGGTGTAAATGCTGAGGAACTCTGCCGGGTTCAGCCTCCCATCGTACTTCTCAGGTATCTCTGGCTTGAATGTGCGAACGGACGACCAACGGACTTGCCGCAGCTCTCATGTAAAGGCAGGGCAGCCAACCTCGAAAGGTAGGCAACCGCCAACATCTAGCGCAGGCTCATCAACGTTGAGGCCGTCGTACCCATCGGTCCGGCGGAGGTCATCGCGGTGTTGCTCGACGACATGCGCGTCTCCTCTCCGCCTATCCTCCGGGGCTCGACGTTGGCTTGGGCGTGCTCGAGGGTCAGAAGAGGCCATCGAGACATCATCGGGGTCTTGATTCGGTTGTGCTCGCGCTGGCTACCATGGCGGGGACTGCACCATGGGGACGGCCCCTTCCGTACGGTCAGCAGCACGAGCTGTTGCTGTCGCTTGGGGAGGTCGCGGTGGGTCAGCTCGCCGTGAGCCCCCAACTTCGGCGAAACCGAGCAGGCTTTGGATGGTGGCACGCCATTCATCCATCTGCTCGGCCGCTGGTGGAAACCTCAGCAACAGCTGAGCTCGCGCCACGGCCTCCGAGGCTGTTCTTGGCATGGATGTCGATGAAGTCGATCGTACCGTCGCGCGGCTCCTGACGGTGCCAGCAGCGGTAATACTACGCCCCCGCTGCTGTTGCAGAGCAACCACCTGGATGTGGTGCGGCGAAGGCGCTTGAGGGCCAGTGGCTCCGTTGGGCGCAGCGGCTTGGTCGGCCCGTCCCGGGGGAGGTGCACGCGCTACGACCGCACCTGTGGTGGGGGCGGCCGGAGGGCGGCCGTTCGCCTCGGTCCGAGCGCCGTTGCTGTGGCTGTGCCCATCGGCAGGAGAGAGGGGCGTAGATGGAGTAACCCCCTCACCCGTACCTTGGGAAGCATGGCCGTCGGTGTATCGTTGATGCTGCTCTCCTCCGGTGCCTCCTGCTCTTGCGTCGGCTGCGGGGGAAGTAGTGACGACGCCGCCTGCTCCGACCACTTCCCCGGCAGCGTCCGCGCCCTCGTGCGCCTCCGCACCCCCCGTAGCGCTGGAGGCCGCAGGCGGCGGAGCCTTCGAGGTGGATGGGTGAGCCGAAGGACCGGACTTCTTCTTGGGCACCATGGTTGATGGCGTCGATGGTGATGAAGATGACGCGCTGCGCACGCATTCAGGTTCGCACAAGCGAGCCCCCTACCTGGCGCGCCAAAGATGTCGCGGAAAACCACGGCCACCTATGGGACCTGGGGGTCCCTTGCTGGTTTGGCAGGGGGACGATGCGTTGCACAAAGAGCAGACCGGCGTGGGGCAGCGCGGCGGAGATCACACAGGCAATTTACCCAAGTTCGGGCCGCCGTGAGGCGTAAAACCCTACTCCTGCTTTGGTGGATTGATGGTGGAAAAGGTGGTGGCGAGCGCAGTACAATTGCCCGGCAAGGGTTGCCTTGGGGCAGCAGCGACTACGCGTGTATGGGGGTGTGAGTTATCCAACCTTCTAACCCTCTCTACGGTTGCCATGGGCCTCCTTTTATAGATCAAGGGGTAACCACAGTGGCAAAGTAGTCATTATGCACTGATATGATAGCAAATAGTGCTATCATACCTAACTCTGTGGGCTGACAGGGTGCATTAAATGCCCCCCCACTTGTCACATCACTGGTTGCCCAGCAAGGCTTGCCGGGCTATCTTGCCAGCTCTGCGCCTGCCTGCTTGACACATCACAGGACGGGTGTCATCTGTGGGTTTCTCCTACAGGAAATGGCTGCCATGTGGCGAATGGCTGCCACTTAATCACCTTGCGGCTTGACACCGCACTGATCGACGATGTGGGTCAAGGTAGAATGGTTGGTGAGGTGGTTTTTCCTCCGTGAGCCCCTGCAGGCCCTGCCGGGACGCTTTGGTTGTCTGTTTCTGGGGGTGGCCTTGCCCCTTGCCGGGCTCGCCTGCCTGGCAAGGGAGGTTTTTCTCTTGGCGATATCCTACTTCTCTGGCTTGGTCTTGGTCCTTCTGATCTACATGTTGGTCATTTGAATCTCTTGGTTTCTGGCACTCTGATTTGGGCTGGTGCTTCAATCTTGTTCCCGTGCCTGTGCACAGTCTGGGCAACAGACCCAGGGTTTGTTGCACCGACACATGGGCCCCCAAACATGTAGGCCCACCGGCCTATGGCCCAAAGTCTAGAACCGTGAGCCTGTCTAAGTATTATATTCTCAGCTGAACCCCCATATTATGTTATATATATTCCCCTTGATTTTTCTTATGTATAAAGTTGTGATATAAAAGATTTTTATATTTCTTTACAGAGGGAGTATCTCTCTGTCAAAAATATATTTATGTGTAACTAGTTACTCCTGCCTTTCTACTTCCTTTCGCTGATATGTGGGGCATCCGGCAATGGGGTCCACATGCCATGCACCAAATTAGAGTGCACAACTGCACGGTAGACTCACCCCGGTCGTAGCGCCGCAGTAATGCCCAATGAGTCATCAAATCACAAAAACCCCCACCTTTCCAGCTTTAGCAGTAAGCTGGACGGACGAAGCAGCAATATTTCACTGGGCCTAAATCCCCTTCTCCCTCGTCTGCTTGTTCAGAGAAAAACCCCTCTCGGCGATTGCATAGAGTTTTCTCATGGAGAACCAGGTACAAATTCTTCATCCATCCCCAATAAATCCAAGTCCCTTGGTCGCGGGTAATCCTAGGATGGCAGCCGCCGCCGTTGATGCATTTTTCTTCCTACTGAATCTAGTGTGTTTCATTTGCAGTGCCCAAAGTGCGAGGACCCTATAGGTTTCCGCGCCCTCGGCGAGACGCCACACTTGTTCCTTCTCATTCTAACACAGGATTTTAAAACGCGCATAGTATGTTCCTAGAATCCTCTTTTCTATCCGGGAGGGTGGGGTTTTTTGAACATGCTGTCGGCTAATTTGGAAATTTGGATTGCTATATTTGGATAAAAGGTACTAGTACCATGGTCAACACTGACATGAAGGAGGAAATTATTTCTATATTTGGATAGGGAATACATTGTGTTCTCATATTATTTTTCCTGCAGTGCATTCCTTGCTCTGCCAGAACACATGTACTCAAGATGGTCGGCCTTGCCATAACTGAATACACCAGTTTAATGGTCACATTGAAGACAAGCCATGGATATAAGTTTCGAGTTGGGTTCATGAACCAAGAAGATCGCTGCTTTTTTTATGGCCGAACTGGGATAAACTTTCTCAAGTGTTAGGGACTGAAAGTTGGCGCACGAATGTTGATGGAAATAGCAGAACCTGGTCTCATCTTCACTGTGATCTTCCACCCCGACGTCGTTCCAATTGTTCATCCATGTTAGTTTTGTATCTGGTTCTTGCTTGTTGCCTCGATTACTTCTTAATCCACCTATTCTGTCTAACTAATCACAATTTAACTTTAGAAGTAGCAACGATTTGTGATTCCCATCTCTCACGAAGATGCTACTTCTAACTAATATTTCTTATAATTGGTGGTACATGTAGGTTATTTCAAAGTTAAGCACGCTACTCGTTTGTTATTCTATAAGAACTCGATTGTTACTGATATCACTGAAGTTGACTGGGACGACATCCACAAGTTCCTACACTTTATTGATTGCCTTGAGGTCCTTGTGGGGCGTTTCAATGGTGGAAGGCCACGTGGGATATGTGTGCCACTGCTGCACGTTGAACAGGTCCAACTGTGTAGAGAAACTTATGGTACGAGCTGTTTTCTGTTATATATGTTGTTCATAAACTCTTGCTTATACACAGTTTTACAGTTGTGATCTTCTTGGAACAGAAACTGCCCAGTTCTATTGTTCCTATACAGATGCATGACCATGGCCGGGTCAGACTTGTGCTTGGTCACAACATGATGTTTATGTCGACCTACTCCATTCCCCTTGGAGGTGAAAATATACTTATTCATGGGTGGTCTCAAATAACGAAGGCCCGTCCATCTTTTAGAATAGGATAGAAGGTTATGCTCATGCTTTTCCATGGCTCTAAAGCGAATATCCTGTTTATTGACCACATTGCGAGATGAAGCCGCTTTCAGAAGATTGTGGATGCGCGGGGTGGCGCCTGGGCCTTGTCCTGGGGATTGGTGGCCTCACCCTTGGTTAACTGTAGGCAAAGTAGCATCGAGGCGTGCTTTGTATGGTTGAACCTGTATAAGTACTCATACTGCTTTCAGCTATGGTTGTTAAGTGCCCCTACTAGTTTCAGTTAAGGTTGTTAAGTACTCCTGCTGCTTTTACAGTCTGTCATGTTTCTTCAGTCATGTCTTCCTCCAGCCGCCAAAACCAAACTAGCGTCGGCGGGGCCGCCTGCTTCCGCCTCCTACGGCTGGCTGCGCCTCAGCGCACGCATCGCCGCCCCACCGTGTCCTAAATCATTAACGCCGACGTTCAAGGCCTCGCCGTCGTCCTCTGCACGCTTTGGTGTGCTCGCCGCGGCGCCGCCCTCTCATGTTGTCAACATGGTCAACAAAAAAGAGGAATCGGGAGAGGACTGTACGTGGAGAGGATGACAGTAGGGGCCTACCATGTCCATGTCCGTACGCAAGAAAGTTCCTCATTTTTTTATATATACTCCATTGTCAGCATATATAAAAATAAAATGCTTCCTCCTTGTGGTTTCCTGACATCTGGGACCCACGATATTGTCATCGTATATAGTCAATAGACAAGAGAACAACACAAGATCGGCTGACACCTGGGACGTAGCTGCTCGAGCAGTATTTTTTTTGTTATTGTTGAGACGGAGCAGGGTTTCAACTGGGTGTGGCCTGTCTAGCCCAGGCTTATATTTTACGTTCACCACATGACCAGCCCAGCTATTTTTTCTTTGTGAAAATGAGCCCAGTTTATTTTTTCTGAAGAATACCCAATCCAGGCCTACTTATTTTTCTACGCCCTGATGGGCTGCAACTCTTTCAAGACGGCTGCAAATCTTGAAAGTAATATGAAATGGGCTGTAAATATAAAAAATAGACGACAAATTGGCAATTACTTTATAATTTTTGAATTTTTTCACATTTTCAGATTTCAATTTCACTGGGCTTTAACCTAATTTAAATATATCTTCAAAGTACTTTAAATCTGGCTCGACATTTTGGCATTAAAAATAGTTTGGACCCCACAGAAATATGCAAAATTTCGTTTAAAATTTTAACCCTAGCCCTGGTCAACAAAAAAAGGGACTGCAATAAATTGCATAAGAAGTTGCAATGAGCTGTAAATTATTAAAAAAATAGGGAATGGTCTGACCTGTGGGCCTATTAAGTTGACGCGTATGCAAGATTTTTTTACTTATTATATACGTCAACAAACGATTCTAGCAGACGTAACCGTTGGATGTCAATCCAATGGCCGTCGTGCTTCTTCAATCTCTGATCTTCTTGCTCCAGCCGCCAAATCCAGCGCCGGCGGGACCGCCTGCTCCCGCCTCCCGCGGCCGGCTGTGCTGCCGCGCATGCCTCACCGCCCCTACTACTCCCACCGCTAGCCAGGCCATCCCTCTACTCACCCACATCCCTCCATTGATGTGGCTTCGCCGCCTCTGGGTCATTCCCTTCCTGGGTCTCACCGTCGTCCATCGCGCTGGTGTTCTCGGCATGGCGTGGTCAACGTTGTCAACAAACGACAACATCAGAAGAGGGATGTACACGGAGAGGCTGACAGTTGGGACCCACATGGTCCATGGCCGCACGCAAGCAAGTACCTCCTTATTACGCCAAAAAGAATGAATACTCCCAATGACAGCTGGGACCCACCAGCTATATCTTGGCACGGAAGGAAGTGCCTCCTTATTAAGCGAAAAATAATGAGTGCTCCCCATGACAGCTGGGGCCCACCAGATATGGAGGCTGACTTGTGGCCCTACTAAGTTGACGCGTACGGAGGATTTGTCAACTTAGTCAACAAACGATTCTATCACCAGTGACCATTGGATTGTTACCATCCAACGGTCGTCCTGCTTCTTCAACCTCTGATTTTCTTGCTCCAGCCATCCAAACCACCGAGTGCTCCTACCTCCCGTGGCCGGCTGTGCTGCCGCGGAGGCCTCATCGCCCCCTACTACTCCCACCGCTGGCCAGGCCATTCCTCTACTCACCCACACCCCCTGTTATTCTGCGGCGACGGTAGCCTCACACCGCAGCCAAACCAGTCAACCCTCGTACTACCCTCCGCATGTTCCTAGGCTCCGCGTCGTTCCCTGCCTCACCGTCGTCCACCACCTGGTGCTGTCCGCTCGGTGTGGTCAATGTGATCAATGAACAACAGCCATCGGAAGAGGACTGTACGCGGTGAGGCTGACAGATGGACCCACCAGCTATATCTTCGCACGCAAGGAAGTGCCTCCTTATTACGCGCAAAAAAAAAGAATCCTCCCCCTGTCAGCTCGGACCCACCAGCTACATCTTCGCATGCAAGGAAGTGCCTCCTTATCCTCCCAGACAGCCGGGACCCACCCGGTCGAAGCTACATAGCGTTGTCATTCTGGTCGCAAACGTGTACGTACATACTGGTCCATCGATCTTTTTGCCACGATGAACCATGGCCCAGTAAGGAGCGGTAGTTGTTCAGGCAGTCCCGTCTATATTGTGTACACGTACGTACGTACATACGGGCGGGGTCTCGAATGCCTACTCGCGCATACGTACGGCCAGGGCTTGTGTACATGGAGAGGCAGCGGAGGGCAGCAACGGCGTCCTGTTCATTGGCAGCCAACCGACTGGGTCAGAACGAAGGAAACAGCGTCATGTTCATCGGGAGCCAAGTGACTGGGTCGGATCACGTCCTGTTCATCTAGAGGCAACAGACTGGGTCGGAATGGGTCGTGTTCAATGGGAGCCTACTGGCTTGGACAGAACAGCCGGAACGGGGTCTGGCGTACTGCAAAACGGAGGAAACCGGCCTTGTGTTCGACCGCGTATGGTCGAAACGGGGTCCTGTTCATCAGGAAGGGTTTGGCGTACCATAAAACAGAGGAAACGGACTTGTGTTCGAACTCCTATGGTCAAAACGGGGTGCTGTTGATTGGGAGGGGTGTGGCAAACCGCAAAATGGAGGAAATGGACTAGTGTTGGAGCGCCTACGGTCAAAACGAGGGTCCTGTTCATCGAGAGGGGAGTGGCGTACCGCAAAACGGGACTCCACGGGCTACTGTTCATCCACCATCTACAGCCTCACTCCAGCCTCCATGGGCTACTGTTCAGCCACTGTCGACTTCCCCCAGCCTCCACCTGCTACTGTTCATCCACCGTCAACTTCCTCCAGCCTCCACCAGCTACTATTCACCATGGGGTCCTGTTCATCTAGCCTCCACCAGCTACTGTTCAACCAGCCCTCTCCACGGGGTCCTGTTCAACCAGCCCTCCATGGGCTACTGTTCATCCAGCCCTCCACCGGCTACTGTTCAACCAGCCCTCCACCGGCTGCTGTTCATCCAGCCCTCCACGGGGTCCTGTTCATCCACCCCCAACCGACTCGGGTGTGTGGCGGCCTCCTCTCGATCGAGGTCATGTTCATCCAGCGGCAATGGCCTCTACTACCACGGGGTCCTGTTCATCCAACCCCCACCGGGAAATGTTCATCCAACCCCCAACAACGCTCACTATTCATCAAGAGGCAGCAAATTCGATCGGCTTCAGTTAGCAGAAGTAGCGAAGGAATCGCTCGATCAGGTTCAGTTAACAACCAGATCGATCGATCGCTCGGGTTCAGTAATGCGTAGCCTGCAATGCAATCGCTCGGGTTCAGTAGGCGAATGCCTCGCTCGGGTTCAGTTAGAGCCCAATGCCTCGCACCCACGCGCGTACGTGTACGAGAGAAACGCACAATCCCTTCGTGCATCGCTCGGCCCCGACCACCCACCGTAACCTGGAACTCCCCGATATTTTCCTCGCCCTTGCTTCTACCATGGTTTTTTCCGTCATGGACGGCCCAAAGAATGTCATGCAGCTACGTCTCCGACCCGCCCAGGACAAAAAGCCCATTTTCTTTCATGATTTTTTGTCATAGAAGTAGGAGCCCACCACATCTATGATGATACCGGGTTTTGTCACAATTATCATCATAGAAGTGTTATAAGCATGACAGAAAAAAAATTCGTTCGGCCCAAAATGCCTCGGATGTGTCTTTTTTTTTGTAGTGTCTACTCGGGCATTTGCTTGAAATATTAACTTCAACTCCTGGAACATCTCATATGCTCCATGACGTTCAAAATGTCTTTGAAGTCTCGATTCTAAGCCGTCAAGCATGGCACACTGAACTATCGAGTAGTCATCAGATCGAGCTTGCCAGACGTTCAAGACATCAGCATCTGCTCCTGCAACAGGCCTTTCACCTAGTGGTGCATCAAGAACATAATTCTTCTGTGCAGCAATGAGGATAATCCTCAAGTTACGGACCCAGTCTGTGTAGTTGCTACCATCATCTTTCAACTTAGCTTTCTCTAGGAACACATTAAAATTCAGGGGAACGGTAGCACGGGCCATTGATCTACAACATAGATATGCAAATACTATCAGGACTAAGTTCATGATAAATTAAGTTCAATTAATCAAATTACTTAAGAAATCCCACTTAGATAGACATCCCTCAAGTCATCTAAATAATACCTGATCCAAATCAACTAACCCATGTCCGATCATCACGTGAGATGGGGTAGTTATCAATGGTGAACATCTCTATGTTGATCATATCTACTATATGATTCACTCGAACTTTCAGTCTCCAGTGTTCTGAGGCCATGTCTATACATGCTAGGCTCGTCAAGTTTAACCCAAGCATCCCGCATGTGCAAAATTGTCTTGCACCCGTTGTTTGTGAACGTAGAGTCTATCACACCCAATCATCACGTGGTGTCTCAACACGACGAACTATAGCAATGGTGCATACTCAGGGAGAACAGTTTTACCTTGAAATTTAGTTAAGGGGTCATCTTATAATGCTACTGCCGAACTAAGCAAAATAAGATGCATAAAAGATAAACATCACATGCAATCAAAATATGTGACATGATATGGCCATCATCATCTTGTGCTTTTGATCTCCATCTCCAAAGCATCATCATGATCTCCATCGTCACCGGCTTGACACCTTGATCTCCATCGTTGCGTCGTGGTTGTCTCGCCAACACTACAAAAAAAATACACTTCCGTGATGATACGTCTTTGTCACAGTAGGTCACGTTTTTTGTCATGCATGTACATCTATGACGATTTTATGACAGAATCAAGATAGTCATACCTGTGCTGTCGTAGAAGTGTTCCATGACAATACCAAAATTATCATCACGGAAGTGTCCACTTCCATGACGATAAATGGCGCGTCATGGAAGTGCTTTCGTCAAGGGTAACCGACACGTGGCATCCACCATAATGGGTCGCCGTTAAGCTATCCGGTTCCGGTTTGGATCCAATAGCCCGTTAACAACCCGGACCAATGGGGATTTTCCACGTGTAAAATCATCATTGGCTGGAGGTAACACGTGTCGGCTCACCGTTGGGACCGATGTCATCCACTCATTGGACCAAAGGCACCTATGATACGTTGACACGTGGCATGGCCCAACAGAGGCCCATTCCTGTGAAAATGCCGGCCCGTTTGAATTGGTCAAAAGGTAGCGGGCCGGCCCAGGGAAAGCCTGTTAACTGCCTGTTCGCATATAGCCCATTTACAGCCCACTAACTCAGGGCCCGTTACGGCCTATCCAAATTAGGCCCAGTAGCGTCATCTGGGCCGTCCAATATGATTTCAGCCCGTTGTAACTTTCGGGCCATGTATGGCCCATGACATCTTTCGGCCCATATGAGGCCCTTTGTAACTCTTGGCCCATTAACAGCCCGTGGTGAAACTGGCCCGTAATGAACAGTGTATCACTTTATACCCATTAACGGCCCATTATTCCATTGGGCCGTTTCCAGCCTGTGTTATCTTTCGGCCTTCTCAGGGCCCATTTATTCTTGGGCTCATTTCCAGCATTCGGTTACTTACGGCCCGTTACTGGCCTTTTCTGCTTGTGGGCCAAATTCAGCCCGTGGTTACAGTCGGCCCGTTTGTGGCCCGTTAATCCGTTGGGCCGTTCTCATAGCGTCATCAAATACGGCCGATTAACGACGGCCCGTTATGGTCGGCCCATGAACGGACGATTCCAACTCTAGCCCGTTTACGGCCCATAATGCGGTCCGTTATTGGCCCATGTTTGGCCAATCGATCATACGGCCTGTAGAAGGCCCATTTATGCTACGCCCCGTAGAAGGCCCATTGTTTCTACGGCCCGTAGAAGGCCCATTGTTTCTACGGCCCGTAAGAGGCCAGGGTCACTACAGTAAATATGTAGCCCATGTGTGGCCTAGTTTCAAAAAATAGGTTATTGCGGCCACTAGCAAACTGCAAAAAAAGAACTGCACTGACTACAAGCAAACAAATAAACAAGACAACAAGGAAATAAATAAGCAAGCAACTTACGCTAGGCTATCACGGCTATTACACATATTACATCCACTGGGCATCAAAGTTCGCCACCAGTGCAAATATAGGGAACAAAGCAGCATATCACATACACTGGTTGTCAAAGTTGGCGACCAGTGCAAATAAACGCCGTAGCAAAACAAGTCCGGAACTGAAACCACTTCAGAAGAGCTCAAGAAACAATATCCTGGGTACCCATAATGCTGGCAAGATGCTTAGCAAGCTTATTAACTTTCTCTTGTTTGGCGCTTAAATCCTCCAGCACTTGTTGTTGCACCAGAAAGTATGCATCTGAATTCTGCAGGGACTTCCTCAGTCCTTCGGCTTCCTGTCGCAGAACATCTGATCGATGTTTTTCAACTTGAAGTTGAGACTCAAAAAGCCGAACTAATTCAGGCAGCAAGTTCGAAGAGCTGGTGCTAGCAGTAGTGGCCAGTAACTCAAACACTACATCAAGACAGGACTTTGGGGTTGTCTTAGTGTCTTCAATATAGTTTTTATCAGCTTTCTTGGAGACCAACAGGGATGTCTCACTATCTTGAACCTTATCTGCATTACTTCCTTTACCATTGCATAACGGGATACTCTTCTCCAATATTTTATCCGCATTCTAAAAGAGAAACAAATAGACACATCACAGGTTTACCATGTTGTATATGAAACTCATTTTGGTAAACCAGTTCAGTAGTAAGGTGGACAGGATAACAGCATCAAACAAACATATATCTATGTAGTATGGTCACTGTATGGTCTATATCATTCTAGTTTATGTTGCCAAATCAAGATAGAGATAGTTCAAATCATATCTTTTTAAGAGAAAGCAGCATAGACAGAATATAAGTGTGGGAAACTACACAGCAATAACAACACTTGTAATGTGCATGGCATGAGAACATAACTGTTTATTCAATTGAAACTAAAATCAACATAGAGCAAGTTATAACAGCAAACACGTTAAAGAAACAGGTTTAAAACATACCTGTTGCGCCACTGGAGTTTCAATTGCATCCTTCAAATTTGAAATTAGTTGGTATGAGTAAATACAGTGATGCAAGAGCAAAGGAGTATGAACCATAGCTACGGAACCTGACCTGAGAACAATTCTTCTTCTGCTTTAAGCGTTGACTTGGGGTTCGGAGCGGTGGTCCTCGTGCTTTGGGCACTGCAGTTGCCTTACTAACTGCTCGTGTTTGGGTGCTCTATGGTGGAGACGGTGCTGTGTCAAATGGAACTGGGTTACTATCTGCTGGGGTTGGGGTTAGAAGGGGTGTAGCTGGTTCTCTGTCCAACTGGGTAGGGGTACAATCTGCGTGCGCCTGGGTTATGTCTGGTGGAGCTGGTTCTTGGGCAAGTACAATTGTGGTTCTATCTCCATCGACAGGTAGCACGATCTTTTCTGAAGACCGTGTTTTTACTCCCACAGATACTGCCATCACCCCCTCCAATTCAAATGGCTGATAAACAAGAAAAGTAATTGAATGTACAGAACTTGTAAGATAGACAGGTGCAATGGATAGTAGGGAAGAAAACAGGGCATGAAATAATTCACATTTATGTTGTCTAACCAAACAGAATAGCATGACATAATTTCACATATAAGATGGCTAATTAAACAGGATAGCATGACACAATTTCACATGTATGATGGCTAACTAAACATGATAGAATGACATACTTCAAAATATGATGACTATGTAAACAGGATGACATGATATAACTATACGATGTGTCTATTAAAGTGGTTGGCATGCCATAATTCACAAACATGCCATCGATGGAAACATGATGGCATGATATAATTCACGGATAAAATGACATAATTCAAAATATGATGACTATGTAAATAGGATGAGATGATATAACTATATTATGTCTTTAGAAAATGGGTTGGCATGCCATAATTATGATACATGCTGTCTATGTAAACATCATGGCATGATATAATCCAAATATATGATTTATATACTAAGCAAGTGAGCAGAGGGCAATCGCATATATGATGTGTCAACTAAGGAGATGGCATTCAATATTGTGTATATGATGTAAAAACTAAGCATTGCAAGACAACATATGCATGATATGAGTAATATAACCCTGCCAAGTTTGAGCATACACCTCAGGGGGATAATAGGAATGGTCATCTGCCTCTAAATCCTCCTATGAGGAGCTATCTGTAACCAGCAAGATATCTGCTTCAGCAGGTAGCATTGTCTGCTCTGAAGACCTTGTTTTCACTCCAGATTTCTCCATCACCAATTCAAATGGCTGATGCACAGGAAGAGCAGTTGAATATACAAACATTATCGACAAATGCAATGAGTAATACAAAAAAAGGACGGCATGATATAATTCACATATATGACGCTTGGCTAAACAACATGGAATTGCATAATTCACATACATAATGCCTTGCAACAAGATAGCATTGCATAATTCACATATATAATGTATTGCAACAAGATGGCATTGCAAAATTCACATACATGGTAATTAGACACTAAACAGGTGGCATTCACACAAAGCATGTCTAAACTAAGCAAATGACATGCCAATGCAAGACACCATATGCACGATATGAGCAATATAACCCTGCCAAGTTAGAGCATGCACCTCGGGGGGGGGGGGGAATAGGACTGGTCATCTATCTTTGAATCCTCCTCTGAGGAGCTATCCGTAACCAGCAAGACATGCACTTCGTCAGATCGCATTGTCTTCTCTGAAGACCTTGTTTCCACTCCAGATTTTTCCATGACCGTGTAGGATGGCTGATGCACAGGAAGAGTAATTGAATGTACTAAAATTGTTGACAAATTTAATATGTAATAAAAAATGATGGCATGATATAATTCACATATAATATGACTGGCTAACCAGGGTGGCATTCCAAAATTCACATATATGATGCCTAGCTAAACAAGATGGCATTGCATGATTCACATATACGATAAAGAAACTAAACAGATGGCATTCATACAAAGCATGTCTAAACCAAGCAGATGACATATTTGATGTATAAAGTAAGCAATGCAAGGCACCATATGCATGATATTACCAACATCAGCATGCCAAGTTAGAGCGAAGACCTCAGGGGGTAAATAGGAGTGGTCTTCTCCTTCTGAATCCCCCTCAAAACAGTTATCTTCCTCTTGATTACAATCCGAAATGGGTGGAGGGGGGCTGCCTTTGCGCCCACCATGGAGCAACATCTGCATGAAATTTTATTGCCACGCAAGGCTCGTCTCTTTTGCTCTACATGTTCAATTCCATTGTGTACAATAACTGACATGCATAGGAATAAAACATAGTGAGATTATGTAAGGAGTGCATGCACAAATCCAGAGTGATGGTAGCAAACTGTGGATAGACCCAAAACCAATGATAGCAGGCAGATAATAGCTTTAGTTAAAAAATACAGATAATGGCTCCTTTAATGTTTGTTTCCACCCAACATGAAACTCACAGTAGACACCTGAGATTAACCAGATAGTAGGCAGATAGTATTGATTGCTGCCCCAATATGTACCCCACAACCATTTAAAAACTCAAGTTTGAGCATTAGTTTGGACCTGACTCGAAGTCTAATAGGTGAACAGGACGATAAAGTAGCATGTCATCATAATAAGCGATGCATAACGTAAGCAGACACGGAAGAGTGCGACCTCTCTTGTGGACCCGTGTAGTCCTCAATGTCATCTGCTCAGTTGATGATGGTAATCCAGTTGTCGTGGCTGTCGGCGGCGGGGAAGAAGATCTGAGGCGGCGAAAGACAGTCTGGAGGGCAGATCCCTGCTGTGGTGAACCCTTCCATCGTTGGAGCAGCTGAGCTGGGGTGGAACACAGCGCAGCAGGAGCGAAACAAACCACACAAGGTTTTCTTTGACACATATCTGTAACAGAAGTAATTGTGTAAGGGCTTGTTTGAATTTGAGGATTCTAATAATGCAGGGATAGGAAATACACATGAATAGGATAGGAATGCACGTGCAAAACAGAGAATTTAAAAACACAGGATTTCTGCCAATCTGGGTGTTTGGTTCACAAGAATTGGAAGATCGCAGGATGCAAAGAAGCATGGTGAGTGTTGGGGATATAACTCCTAGGTATGACCCGCCCAGGAGGGGCCGGGTCATGCCACTGGAGGCTTAAAGATGAAGAAGCCCGATAAGGTCCAAGAAGACATGAAGATGGTGGTTCATAGGGCAAGCCTATTGAAGGCCCAGGACCCGGAGGCGACTCGAGGCCCAGAGGTGTTTACCGCCAGGCGATGACTTGTTCTGTAAGGCAAGCTTAGTTAGAAACCAAGCCGGTCGCGTTTGTGTGAGCCGGCCGGGACTCTGTAAGCCGCCGGGCATCAACCTGTATATAAAGTGGTGACCCGGCGGCGGGTTAAGGAAAGAAACAATCAATCGAGAACTAGGTCAAGCGTGTTCGCTCCCTGGTAATCGAAACCCAAGCAATACATCTGAAAGTAGGAGTAGGCTTTTACCTCATTGAGAGGGGCCGAACCTAGCTAAACTCTCTATGTCCTTTGCCCCGTTCAACCCCTTCAAGCTAACCTAGTTGCGATTGCTCCACAACTAAGTCCTTTTGCTAGGACATCTGCCGTGTTAAGTCCATGACAGTTGAAACCCACCGTGGGGCCAGAGCACGGTGGTTTCGAGTTCTTGAAGGGCAACTTCGCAGGGATCAAGGGATACGCCATGGGCCGGATGACCAAGAGCCACCGCGGCAAGCTTTACATCGACGACACCGGCTGGTGCCCCGAGGCCGGCTCAATCGAGTACGGGTACCGGGTCCCCATCGGCGGGATTCATGTCTTCATCGGCAAGATTGGAGAGTCGAAGCCCTAGCCGGACATCTGCACCGACACGATCGAGACAGCTCAGCGCGCATGACCCGCCAAGATCCAACCCGCCAGGAAGCCTGTTTTCATCGGATGGGTTCATGGGGCGGATCTCGAAGAAGGTTCAATGTCAGGTGGTGAGACGGCCATCTATTCAGGTGATGAGTCCTCAACCGACAAAACTGAATCGATCTATCGATTGCAAGATGACGGGCTTGGAGGTTGTTCCGATGGCGACAGTATTCCGGACTCCGATGAGCCGCCGAGCACGGCAGCTATTTTTGTGGCTGGTACGCAGCAGATGGTGAATTCATCGAATGCTACGGCTATGACCTCCGGTTCAACGGCTGCTGCGACGGCTGGGGCAGGTGACCCTGTGCGCCCACCGGCTCAAGTCTTGTCTGAACTCCTGGATGCGCTAGCGAATCTTTTGGCTGCGGTGGTGACCCCTGAGAATCAAGCACATCACAAGGTGGAGATTGCAAAACTGCAAGATGAAGTCACTCAGGCCAAGGAGGCGCTTAATGCCGAGAATGCTCGAATGGCAACAGAGCGAGCTGCATTGGATCTTTCCGGCTTAATATGGACCAGAACGCTTCAAACGCCGTTATGCGAAGAAGGCACCAGACCCGTCTGCCCCAAGAATACGAAGCAAGAAATCATTTCAACACGCCTGGTGCAGGAACGAGTAACCCGCCTGGTGTAGCCCGGGTCGCCGAGGCACCTGCGGCCGAGGGGACGGTTCAACCGCGTATAGTAGACCTGTCTCGTTTGAACTTGACCCCGCCTCAACGAGTGTTAACTCCGACGGGTCATTTTTTCATCCCCCTGGATAATATGATTGTTGCGGCTTCGCGATTGGCGGCTCTTCCCGTTGAAAGCGAGTCTCCTGCCGCGATGGAAATACGAAAGGTAGGGGAGCTTCTTCAGACAGCAGTAGCTCAGCAGGCGGCCTACTCATACAGTCGTGATCGGATTCATTCAACCCCTTCAAGCTAACCTAGTTGCGATGGATCCACACCTAAGTCCTTTTGCTAGGACATCTGCCGTTTTAAGTCCACGACAGTTGGCGCCCACCGTGACTAAGCCGCCAAGAAAATGTACGGTTATAATGCTATTATGCTACTATCTCTTAGTCTTGTGCTTCATGAATAGGAATTTGAAAAGGAGGACAAGTGGATATTAAAATTCCTACGGTTTTTCTTTCAAGGAGACACTAAAGGAACAAATCCTACAGTTTTCCTTTGCTCCATTCCTATGAACCAAATGCATGAATAGTAGTACCATAGGAAACTTTCCAATTCCTATGATTTTCCTTCACTTTTCCTCTCAAGCACTGGCGATTCTAGTAGGCAGGCTTGAGCAGGGAAAAGCCTACACTAAAAACATATTTTTGTGCTACTTCTACTACTTTGGACCCAGGCCACTGCCCTACTAGCTCAACTCCCAGGCCCATCTACAAATGCACAGCTCAAACGCGTAGAGATAAATAATGATGGCGTTTAAGAGAGTCCATCACGGATAGCTAAGTTGCCTGGTACCTCACTGCTTGTCATATAGTAGGAGAAACTAATCGTATTTCACGTTACTACGTGTGCTCGGTGGACAATATATATAACATGTAATGTAAAAAAGAGATGCAACAAGTGTACAACCTCTTTGGCAAAGCCATGTCGATCTCAGCGTGATTGGGTTGGTCGTTGAGGATGCTTCGACTGATTTGGCTGTCGGAGGTGGGGAAGAAGATCTTAGGCGTCTGGAGATGGAGCCCAGGGTACTGCTCTGCTGTGATGGTGTGACTCCCAGATAATCAAGCTACAGTGAACCTCTGCTAATGATGCCATGTCACCTCGGTTATCGTTGATAAACTCGCGTTGGTTCGAAACCCAGTTCAAATTTCAAAATTTAAAATAAAGTCAAAAAAATAAAGTTTTCAAATGTCAAAACAAAAATGTTCGTTGGGTTGCAAATATTCACTGGCTAATTATCATGTGGCAACCAACATCATTTGGCTCTCCCTTTAATCCCTAGGGCAATATAAAGTGGCCCAGCAGCACATTAATTGACCTATTCAATTTCTAAAAATGCTTGAACAATTCCGTTGGCTCTAAAACTTTTTATGCAACACCACAATGTTGTTCTTGAATTGTGTGCCAGATTTCATGATTGACTAAAATCATTTTGTCACTCAAATTAATACGAAATAGTACCTAACTTAAATACATAAAAGGAAAATAAAAAATGCCCTGCCTCATTACTGTGCGTCTGGGCCCTAGTGGCCACAGAGCACTTTCGGCCCAACCCACACCCCACTTGCCCCCCATCTCCAGCTACAGAAGCAGTGGTGGGCGTGGCGCTCATCCACCGGTGCCATTGCCGGCGACGCACACGCGCCGGCCTTCCGTCGTCTTCCTCGTGCTATAAGAACACCCCCAAACCCTAGCATCTCCACTCGGCCCTCTCCACTCTCGCTCGCTTTCCCTCCTCTTGATTTGGAGCCCGTACCGCCGCCACCGCCGCCGTGACCATTGCGGTCTCGCGGACACCAGACACTGCTCGACGCACCGTTATCTCCAGAAGCCCCCTCGGCTTCGTCTACATCTCCGCCGGCACTGGATCGAGGCCGAGGGGCGCCAGCGACGCCGTCTGCATCGATCCCCTTCGACCGATGCCGCCCCTGCCTCGACGTCCACTCCTCGACTCCGACCACCCCGGCTCCCCTGAGCCCCCTACACGCCTCGCGGTGAGCCTCCACTCCCGTCCCCTCTGCTAGATAGCTTCCGCGCGCCCCCTAGCACCGTTTCCGCCATTGTCGTGAGATCATCGCCGCCGCTCGCGTCACCACCGTAGCCACAATCCCCGTAGCTCGTGTCCGAACCCCGCAGCGAACTCCTCATGTTCCCAGGAGTCGAATGCACACACACAAGCACCTCCCCAAGCCCCATGGCCACGGATCCGTTGACGCCTAAACATCGGCGCCGCCGTCGTGGATGTCCTGCTCGACTCCGGCCTCCCCCGCTCGTTTCGGCGGGCTGCCCGGTCCCGCTCACCACTGCTGCTGCTGCCCGCCTCCGCCGGTGGCCCGCGCTGCTTCCCCCCGGCTAGCTGCTGCCATCGCTGCATTCCATCGCAGCCGTCGCGCCGCTGCTCGCCGATGGCCGCTTCGCCTGCCCTGCTCACCCCCGCTTGCCGCTCCTCCTGCCGGAGGCCTCACCACGCCCCTGCTTTGCCTTGCAACAACCCGCGCCCGCTGCCGCATGGCGCTCATTGCTCCGGCCCCGCGCAGCCGGCCTCTGCCGCGCGCGAGCGCTCGCGGTCTCCCCTGCTCGCCCCGCGCGTGTCCAGCCGCTTGCCGCGCGCCACCTCCCCTACCTGCTGTTGTGCTGATGCAGCTGCTGCCGTCGTCAGGCCCTGCAACCGCTCGCGACCCCGCGTTCGGGCCTCGTCCCAACTCGCCTCCGGCTGCTGCCCTTGCGTGCCCCGCGCCGGCCACGCGCTCGCACGCGCCCTCCCGCGCTTGGCTGCGCCCGCACCATGCCGCTGCCCACCGTTGCTCTGCATGTACTGCTGCTAGTTACTGTAGCTGCTGCTAGCTAGCTTTTATAATTCTACACTGACTAACCCCCGAGATAGCCCCTAAACAGCGGCTAAACAGCTGGTAACATGAGTAAAAATAATATGAGTAGAAAGTATACATGACAAACTCCATTTTATCCCACTGGACCAAATCCTTTCGATGTATGGATTAAATCCTATGAAAATCGCAAAGTGGTATGTTCTATTAACTGAAAAACCGAAAAACAGCTTTATTTTCATAGCTACTTTAGAGCTGTTGATAATCAAGAAAATGAACTCTAATATGGACGAAAGTGCTACTATCTTGTAGATCTCAGAGAATACTCAAAATTGATATAAGGCACAAAATCATAGGATGTACAGAGCAATAGTTGTAGCCTTTTGAAAACAGCTAAGTGATGTTTAAAAACTGACGAATTCTCAGACTTAGCAAAATTTCAGGGATTTTTTCAGGTATTATTAAATCTTTGAAAAAATCATAGAAAATAATCCGTAACTCGGATGAAAATGTTTTATACATGAAAGTTGCTCAGAAAAATATGATGAATCTGAATACGCCATCCGTTCGTCTGTCACATGGCCCTAGTATAGCGAACATGCAACCGTCCCCCTCCGTTTCATCTGTCCGAAAATACCAAACTTCGGGAAAACATTCCCGGATGTTATTCCCCTTCGCCGGTAGCATGTAACACTGCGTTAGAACACCCCTAGCACTGTGTTTAGTCATGTCATGCTTAGTGATGCATCTGTTTGCTTGTATTTACTGTTTCTTCCCCCTCTTCTCTCCGATAGACCCCGAGACCGCTGCTGATGCCACTGTGATCGTCTACGTCGACGACGACTCTTCTTCCCTTTCAGCAGTGCTTCCAGGCAAGCCCCCCTTTGATGATCCCGATATCGCCCATTTCATTCTCTCATGCTTGCATTAGATTTTGCTACTGTAATTGATTGCTCCTATTCTGATGCATAGCCTGCTTTTGCAACCTGCTATTGTACCTTACCTGCTTATCCTAAACTGCTTAGTATAGGTTGGATAGTGATCCATCAGTGACCCCCACCTTGTCCTTGTTGCCCCTGCTACATCATCGATGACTCGATCAATGTGATCGACGACCAGACCCGGCACCTCACATCACATCACGCCCCTTTTGTTGCTCAACTCTACAGAGCTACTATCGAGTGCCGAGGGTGATACCTCGTAACGCACTCCTGATGATGACTCTGTAGTGTAGCTATTCGATCGTGGTCATCGAGGGTGATTCCTCCTTTACCACTCCCGATACGACTCTGTTGTGCAACCCCTCAAGTGTGAACCATGAGGGTGGCTCCTCTTACGTTCACCTTGATGATTACATCGAGTGGAATCCACCGAGGGTGATTCCTCGTGTTTTCCTCCTTGATGTTTTGGACAAACGGTTACCTGGACTTTACTTGAGACCATTAATGAAGTCGGGTCGGCCCTGAGGGGTACCCGCGAGTTGATGTGAAAGTTGGGCAGGCCCGTAGAGCACCCGCGAGTTTTCTACGTGGCACGGCCGGGCATTCTGGGCCCTTGCCGTAAATCCACGAGACGGGGCGATGGGGTCACATTATCGTGAGTCTCTGCTCGTCTCCGTGAGCCCCCAATGCACTAACAGGTTTGGGTATTTGTTCTGAGTTGGCCTCTAGCCTTTACGCACTAACCACCACGCGGGAATAGTTATGGGCCTCGGCGTCGCAGTATCAGCCGAAGCTTTGTCAGACGTCTAGTTCAGCATTGCGGCACAGCTGGGCCGGCGCCATCCGGGCAGCCTGGTTCGCCCTGCACGCAATGACCCGGAGTGCAACGGGCAATGGGCCCAAGACCCCGGAGTGCTTAGGATGTAGAACGGCGGGGACCTCTCTGCTGAGCCTAGGTAGGGCTGCGACGTGTTGATCTTCCGAGGCTGGGCATTGCCTTAGAAAAGTCTGTCCGGCCAGAGTAATCAAGCGTGTTGGGTAATGTGGTGCACCCCTGCAGGGAAGTTATCTATTCGAATACCGTGTCCATGGTAATGGACGTTCAGACTTGTATCCTGATCTATTACAACTAGAACTGGTTACTTGAGACATGTGATGGATATGTGGCTCCGAGATTGCTTTCTCGCAGGGAGTTGAGGAAGGATCTCTGGGCGTTAATGCTACAACATGGTTGTTAAATATAAACTGCTATTCTTTACTCTTCTACATGCTGCAAGATGCTTGGAGCTGCTTGAAGATGCTAGTCTTTGATAGGCTAGGCCTTCCCCTCTATTCTGGCATTCTGCAGTTCAGTCCACAGATACATACCTTCCTTTGATACCAATGCATACTTAGTATAGATCTGATGCTTGCGAGTACTTTGGATGAGTACTCACGGTTGCTTCGCTACCCCTTTTCCCCCTTCTTTCTTCTTTCCGGTTGTTGCAACCAGATGGTGAATCCCTGGAGCCAGATGCCACCCCAGTCGACTACTACTACTACCCCGAAGGTGCCTACTACTACGTGGAGACCGCCGACGACCAGGAGTAGTTAGGAGGTCCCAGGCAGGAGGCCTTGCCTCTTCGATCGTTGATGTTTGTGCTAGCCTTGTTAAGGCAGTCTTGTCTAACTTTATGTCTGTACTCAGATATTGTTGCTTCTGTTAACTCTTGTGTATTCGAGCTTCTGTATTCGAGCCCTCGAGGCCCCTAGCTTGTAATATGAAGCTTGTATTATTTTGATTTGTGTCTAGAGTTGTGTTGTGATATCTTCCCGTGGGTCCCTGATCTTGATCGTACACATTTGCGTGTATGATTAGTGTACGGTCAAATCGGGGGCGTCAAAGATGGAGGGTTTCGTCATTGGAGCAGTGATGACCCACAAGTATATGGGATCAATTGTAGCCTTTTCGATAAGTAAGAGAGTCAAACCCAACGAGGAGCAGAAGGAAATGACAAGTGGTTTCAGCAAGGTAATGTCTGCAAGTGCTGAAATTGTAAGTAACAGAGTAGTTTGATAGCAAGATAATTTGAAACGAGCAAGTAACAATAATTGTAACAAAAGTGTAGCAAGGTAGCCCAATCCTTTTGAGGCAAAGTACATGCCAAAACGGTCTCTTATAATAAGCAAAGTGTTCTTGAGGGTACACGGGAATTTCATCTAGTCACTTTCATCATGTTGATTCGATTCGTGTTCGCTACTTTGATAATTTGATATGTGGGTGGACCTTTACTTAGGTGCTGTTCTTACTTGAACAAACCTCCTACTTATGATTAACCCCCTCGCAAGCATCCGCAACTACGAGAAAAGTATTAATAATAAATTCTAACCATAGCATTAAACTTTTGGATCCAATCGGTCCCTTACGGAATAGCGCATAAACTAGGGTTTAAGCTTCTGTCACTCTCACAACCCATCATCTAATAACTACTCCACAATGCATTCCCTTAGGCCCAAATGTGGTGAAGTGTCATGTAGTCGACGTTCACATGACACCACTAAGGGAATCACAACATACATACTATCAAAATATCGAACACATATCAAGTTCACATGATTACTTGCAACAAGATTTCTCCCGTGACCTCAAGAACAAAAGTAACTACTCACAAATGATAATCATGCTCAAGATCAGAGGGTTATTAAATAGCATATTGTTTCTGAACATATAATCTTCCACCAAATAAACCATATAGTAATCAACTACAAGATGTAAACAACACTACTAGTCACCCACAAGCACCAATCTATAGTTCCGGTACACAGATTGAACACAAGAGATGAACTAGGGTTTGAGAGAAGATGGTGCTATTGAAGATGTTGATGAATATTGCCCTCCCCAAGATGGGAGAGTCGTTGGTGATGATGATGACGATGATTTCCCCCTCCGGGAGGGAAGTTCCCCCGGCAGAATCGCTCTGCCGGAGGGCAAAAGTGCTCCTGCCCAAGTTTCGCCTCGAGGCGGCGGCGCTCCGTCCCGAAAGTCCTCCGCTTTTTTTTTCTAGGTCAAAATGACTTATATACCAGAAGATGGGCACCGGAGGTGGGCTGGGCTGAGCACAACCCACCAGGGGGCGCCTGGGGGACAGGCGCGCCCTGGTGTCTTGTGCTCACCAGGTGGCCCCCCTCCGGTGGTTATTTGCTCTATTATTTCTTATTTATTCCATAAAAAATCCTCGTGAAGTTTCAGCTTATTTGGAGTTGTGCAGAATAGGTAGCCTGACGTAGGTTTTTCAGGTCCAGATTTCCTGCTGCCGGAATTCTCCCTCTTTGTGTGTACCTTGCATATTATGAGTGAAAAGGCATTAGAATTACTCCAAAAAGCATTATTATGCATAAAAACATTATAAATAACAGTAGGTAAACATGATGCAAATTGGACGTATCAACTCCCCCAAGCTTAGACCTCGCTTGTCCTCAAGCGAAAACCGAAATCGAAAAACATGTCCACATGCTTAGAGAGAGAGGTGTCGATAAAAGCAAAATACGGACATAGAAGCATCATGTGAATTATTATAACAGCAACAAACTTTAACATAAAACTTTTATCATAGACTTTTTATCATAGACTTCTTATGAATAAGTAACAATTCATCACAACATCGAAGTATAAAGCATAAACTCTATTGGAAACCAACAAACTATGTTCTCAGTCAACTTTGCGACTACAATTCATCATCTTTTCAGGAAGGGTCATGTATCGGAGCCTTTAGGCAAGTCCACATACTCAACCATCATATAGTCTTGTATGATTGCTAACACTCACCACATACACATGAGCAAAACGTTTCAACCGGACACATAGAAAGATAGGGGCTTATAATTTTGCCTCCCAATGTATTCACCTCCAGGGTGATGTCAACAATAATAACTCATGCTACCCATATTCAACTGGACATATGTGCGTAGATCTTTCCTCACCACATGATGCTTGCCAAAGGAGAAAAACAAAAAGTAATAGAGAGAAAAAACTTTGACTCTTGCATAAAAGTAAATACATAAAAGTAAAAGATAGGCCCTTCGCAGAGGGAAGAAGAGGTTACCATGCGCTTATTTGTTTGTATGCTCAACCCATTGGTGCAAAAGAACGTCACGTTATATTGCCCCTTATGATAGCAACCTTTATTATGCAGTCTGTCGCTTTTATTCTTTGCTATCACAAGTTCGTACAACACTCAATTTTCTCTTACACTAAATGATCTAACACTTTTAGAAGCAATTTTTATTGCCTTATTGCACCAATGACAACTTACTTGAGGGATCTTGCTCAATCCCTAGGTAGGTATGGTAGACTCTTGAAAATAATATTTGGGTTTAAGGGTTTTTGGATGCACAAGTAGTATTTCTACTTGGTGCGGAATTTTTTGGCTAGCAAAGATGGGGGACAAGCACAACATGTTGAAGGATCTATGACAATATAACTTCAATGTGAATATGAACAAACATAAATCATTATGTTGTCTTCCTTGTCCAACATCAACAATTTTGGCATATAATATTTTGATGAGGGCTCACAATCACAAAAGATTTCCAGGATAGTGTATTTATATGTGAATCTTCTCTTCCCTTATTAATTCTTTCATGAGTTGCATCATTGACGAATGCTATGTTTGTCAATCTCTAATAAAATTTTCTACTTATACTTTTCCTTTTGTGGTGTCATTACCTACCATAAGATTAGCATATGATCTTTTTCATTTATTTACTTTCTTTTTATTGAAACATGAAAGTAAAGAACGCAAAAACTCAAACTAAACTTTATTATATATCTCGCACATGATTACAAGGATAGATCACTAGGCAAACTCTCGAAAAGAAAGGATCGAACTAAAATTTTATTCATCTAAAGCAAAAGATAACTAAGGATCGAACTGGAATAAGTAAAGGCAAAAGATAGTGGGGGTGATACGATACCGGGGCACCTCCCCCAAGCTTGGCAAAAGCCAAGGGGAGTGCCCTTACCCGATACTCAATTTTATTTTGGTGATGAAGAAGAAGGTGGTGGTGATGAAGTGGTAACGATCTTGTCCTCGGGTTTCCATGGCAGAGGTCCACCATCATAAGAGGAGGAATGAGTCTCACGGGTCCTGCAACTGGCAGCCAAACTCATACCTTTAAACCTTGCCTCATATTCAAAGATTTGATTTTGGAGATCGTAGATCTGGCTTTGGAGGAAGTTGATTTGCTCGTTGAGGGTGAAGACGATGTCCTTCATGGACTTGCCATCCACCTTGAGATCACGGGTAAAGTCCGCGATCATGAGGTGATTGGCATTGAGTCCACGCACCACCATCCCCTTGCACCGGAACACCTCCTGCTCCATAGCTTCAAGCCTGGCCTCCATGGTCCCCGTTCCCTTGGGACCTTGCACATCGCGGATGTGAAGCAGCTCCTCATGCATCTGGATGACCTGAGGGTGCTGCACCACCTCCCGCAAGTATGGGTTGATGATGTTCTTGAAGAACTTGTCCTTGGAGGAGCTTGAAGCGGCCATGGTCGATGGGATCTGTCAGAAAACAGCAAGGAAAAGAAAACAGAAGATTTCTCCACAATACGATGGTCAATAGGTTCGGGGGGTATATAAAGATTTTTTTTATCTTGGGAAACAAACAAACGGAAGAAAAACGGAGTCCGGAAGCTACCCAAGGTGGGCACAACCCACCTGGGCGCGCCTGGCAAGCCATGCGCGCCCTGGTGTCCTGTGCCCACCAGGGTGACCTTCCTGGTTGTTTCTTATTTTCCTAATTTTTGTTATTTTCCAAAACGGACAGAAAATATTTTTGCAGATTTTTTGGAGTCCGTTTACTTACCGTATCACGTACCTCCTCTTTTTCACGATTCTAGAGTGTTCCGGAAGGTCTCCTTTATGTGTTCTTCCGATGTTATAGTTTGGATAATATTGCTTTCAACATTAATGGGCGTACCTGAGATATAATGTTTTATTCGTTGCCCATTAACAACCTTCGGGTTAGTACCTTCGGCATTATTTATTTTGATAGCTCCAGATCGATAAACCTCCTCGATAACATAGGGTCCTTCCCATTTGGAGCGGAGTTTTCCTGCAAAGAATCTGAAATGAGAGTTGTACAAAAGAACATATTCTCCAACTTTAAACTCACGCTTTTGGATTCTTTTATCATGCCATCTTTTAACTTTTTCTTTAAATAACTTGGCATTTTCATAAGCTTGGGTTCTCCATTCATCTAATGAGCTAATATTAAATAACCTCTTTTCACCGGCAAGTTTGAAGTCATAGTTGAGTTCTTTGATTGCCCAATATGCTTTATGTTCTAACTCAAGAGGCAAATGACAAGATTTTCCATAAACCATTTTATAAGGAGACATACCCATAGGATTTTTATATGCTATTCTATAAGCCCAAAGTGCATCATCTAATTTCTTAGACCAATTCTTCTGGGACCTATTGACATTCTTTTGCAAAATTAATTTTATTTCTCTATTGCTAAGTTCAACTTGACCACTAGACTGAGGATGATAGGGTGATGCAATTCTATGGTTAACATCATACTTGGCAAGCATTTTACGAAAAGCACCATGAATAAAGTGTGAACCACCATCAGTCATTAAATATCTAGGGACTCCAAACCTTGGGAAAATAACTTCCTTAATCATTTTAATAGAGGTGTTGTGATCAGCACTACTAGTTGGAATAGCTTCTACCCACTTAGTAACATAATCAACAGCAAACAAAATATGTGTATACCCATTAGAGGAAGGAAAAGGTCCCATGTAATCAAAACCCCAAACATCAAATGGTTCAACAGCAAGTGAATAATTCATAGGCATTTCTTGATGCTTACTGATATTACCTATTCTTTGACATTCATCACAAGATAAGACGAACTTACGAGCATCCTTGAAAAGAGTAGGTTAATAAAACCCAGACTGCAATACCTTGTGAGCAGTTCTATCTCCCGCATGATGTCCTCCGTAAGCTTCGGAGTGACATTTCCGTAGGATTTGTCCCTGTTCATGCTCAGGTACACAACATCTATTAATTCCATCTACTCCTTCTTTATAAAGATGTGGGTCATCCCAAAAGTAATGTCTTAAATCATAGAAGAATTTTTTCTTTTGTTGGTATGTAAAGCTAGGTGGTAAATATTTAGCAACAATATAATTAGCATAGTCAGCATACCAAGGAGTGTTATGAGAAACATTTATTGCAGCTAACTGCTCATCAGGAAAACTATCATCAATAGGTAGTGGGTCATCAAGGACATTCTCTAGCCTAGACAAGTTATCAGCTATGGGGTTCTCCGCTCCTTTTCTATCAATGATATGCAAATCAAATTCTTGTAGCAAGAGAACCCATCGAATTAGCCTAGGTTTAGCATCTTTCTTTTCCATAAGATATTTAATAGGAGCATGGTCGGTGTGAACAATTACTTTTGAATCAACAATGTAAGATCTAAATTTATCATGAGAAAAACCACTGCTAGAAATTCTTTTTCAGTAGTAGCATAATTTCTTTGTGCACTGTCTAGAGTTTTACTAGCATAATGAATAACATTTAGTTTCTTATCAACTCTTTGTCCTAGAACAGCACCAACAGCATAATCACTAGCATCACACATAATTTCAAAAGGCAAGTTCCAGTCAGGTGGTTGAACAATAGGTGCAGAAATTAAGGCTTTCTTGAGTGTTTCGAAGGCTTCTAAACAATCATCGTCAAAAACAAAAGGAACATCCTTTTGCAAAAGATTTGTAAGGGGCCTAGATATTTAAGAAAAGTCTTTGATAAATCTCCTATAGAAACCAGCATGACCTAGGAAACTACGAATACCTTTGATATCTTTAGGACATGGCATTTTCTCAATTGCATCAACCTTAGCTTTGTCCACCTCAATACCTCTTTCAGAAATTCTATGGCCCAAGACAATACCTTCATTAACCATAAAGTGGCACTTCTCCCAATTCAAGACAAGATTTTTTTGCTCGCATCTCTGCAAAACTTGATCAAGATCGCTTAAACAATCATCAAAAGACTTCCCATAAACAGAAAAGTCATCCATGAAAACCTCAACAATCTTTTCACAAAAGTCAGAGAATATAGCAGTCATACATCTTTGAAAGGTAGCAGGTGCATTGCATAAACCAAAAGGCATACGTCTATAGGCATAAGTTCCAAAGGGACAAGAAAAAGTGGTCTTTTCTTGATCAGGTTGAGAAACAGGTATTTGTGAAAAAATAGAATATCCATCAAGGAAGCAAAAATGTGTGTGCTTAGATAGTCTTTCTAGCATTTGATCAATAACAGGCAGAGGGTAATGATCTTTTCTAGTTGCTTTGTTTAATTTTCTAAAATCAATTACCATTATATAGCTTGTAACAATTCTTTGTGGAATAAGTTCATTCTTATCATTAGGAACAACAGTAATACCCCCCTTTTTAGGGACACAATGAACTGGGCTTACCAATCTACTATCAGCTATAGGATAGATTATACCTGCTTTCAGAAGTTTTAATATTTCCGTTCTTACCACTTCTTTCATCTTCGGATTTAACCGACGTTGGTGATCAACAATAGATTTAGCATCAGGTTCCTTATTAATCTTGTGCTGACATAGAGTGGGACTAATGCCCTTTAAATCATCAAGAGTATATCCAATAGCAGCTCGATGCTTCCTTAGAACTTTCAATAATCTTTCTTCTTCATGTTCTGAAAGGTTAGCACTAATAATAACAGGATATATGTTCTTCTCATCAAGATAAGCATATTTCAAAGTGTATGGCAATTGTTTTAGTTCAAACACAGGATCACCTTTAGGTGGAGGAGTACCTCCTAGAGTTTCAATAGGAAAATTGTGTTTAAGCAGAGGACGTTGTTCAAAGAAAATCTTATCTATTTCATTTCTTTCATGCATATGTAAATCGTTTTCATGGTCTAGCAAATATTGTTCTAGAGGATCATTAGGAGGCATAGCATTAGAAGCAAGACTAATTATTTCATCCTTACTATACAATTCTTTTTTATGAGGTTTTCTACTAAACTTCAAAAAATTAAACTCATGAGACTCATACCAAAGCTAACACCGATAATTAGTTTCTCACAATCTATTTTAGTATTAACGGTGTTCAAGAAAGGTCTACCAAAGATAATGGGACAAAAATCATCTTGTGGGGAACCAAGAACAAGAAAATCAGAAGGGTATTTTATTTTCCCACACAAGACTTCAACATCTCTAACAATCCCAATTGGTGAAATAGTATCTCTATTGGCAAGCTTAATAGTAACATCTATGTCTTCTATCTCCGCTGGTGCTATGTCATTCATAATTTCTTGATATAAGGTAAAGGGAATAGCACTCACGCTAGCACCTATGTCGCATAAACCATGATAACCGTGATCTCCTATTTTAACTGAGACAAAGGGCATGCCAATAACAGGTCTATGTTTATCCTTTTTATCGGGTTTGGCAATTCTAGCAGCTTCATCAGAGAAGTAAATAACATGCCCATCTATATTTTCTTCCAGGAGATCCTTAACCATAGCAACACTAGGTTCTACTTTGATTTATCCATCAGGTTTAGGTGTTCTAATATAACTTTTGTTGACCACAGTTGAAACTTTAGCATGTTCCTTCATCCTAACAGGGAAAGGTGGTTTTTCAATATAATTAGTAGGAACAACTGGATCAACATTATAAATAATAGTTTCATCTTTAGCTATTACCGGTTCTTTAATTTCTTCTTTAATAGGTGGGTGATATTTAAACCACTTCTCCTTAGGGAGATCAACATGAGTAGCAAAAGATTCACAAAAGGAGGCTACTATCTCAGAGTCAAGTCCATATTTAGTGCTAAACTTTTGAAAAGCAACGGTATTCATAAAAGATTTAACACAATCAAACTTGAGCTTAATACCTGACTCTTTACCTTCGTCGAGTTCCCAATCTTCAGAGTTGCGTTTAATTCTTTCCAAAATATCCCACCAGAATTCAATAGTTTTCTTCATAAAAGAACTAGCACAAGAATTATCAAGCATGGATTGATCACTATGAGAAAGCCGAGCATAAAAATTCTGGATAATAATTTCTCTTGAGAGCTCATGATTGGGGCATGAATATAACATTGACTTAAGCCTCCCCCAAGATAGAGCGATACTTTCTCCTTCACGAGGCCAAAAATTATATATGTAATTCCGATCACGATGAACTAGATGCATAGGATAAATTTTTTGGTGAAACTCCAATTTCAATCGATTCCAATTCCAAGATCCAATATCATCGCATAGGCTATACCATGCCAATGCTTTTCCCTTCAAAGATAAAGGGAAAACCTTCTTCTTAACTTCATCTCCGGGTAAACCTGCAAGCTTAAACAATCCATAAATTTCTTCCACATATATCAAGTGCATATCAGGATGTTCGGTTCGATCTCCTGCATAAGGATTAGCTAGGAGTTGTATCATACCCAAAGGAATTTCATATTCAATATTTTTAGTAGGTGAAGTTGGTTGAGGGGTAGCTGATTGTGGTTCCGGTCGAGGTGAAGATACCCCGAACAAACCCCACAAAGGATTGTTTTCCATAGTAACAAGTGACAATAAATTTCAGCACGTAGTAATAATTTTTCCTTACCAATTTCCACTTACCAAGAGCGCTTCACTCCCCGGCAACAGCACTAGAAAAGAGCCTTGAGGACCCACAAGTATATGGGATCAATTGTAGCCTTTTAGATAAGTACGAGTGTCGAACCCAACAAGGAGCAGAAGGAAATGACAAGTGGTTTTCAGCAAGGTAATGTCTGCAAGTGCTGAAATTGTAAGTAACAGAGTAGTTTGATAGCAAGATAATTTGTGACGAGCAAGTAACGATAATTGTAACAAAAGTGCAGCAAGGTATCCTAATCCTTTTGAGGCAAAGGACATGCCAAAATAGTCTCTTATAATAAGCAAAGCGTTCTTGAGTGTACACGGGAATTTCATCTAGTCACTTTCATCATGTTGATTCGATCCGTGTTCGCTACTTTGATAATTTGATATGTGGGTGGACCAGTGCTTAGGTGTTGTTCTTACTTGAACAAACTTCCTACTTATGATTAACCCCCTCGCAAGCATCCGCAACTATGAGAAAAGTATTAAGAATAAATTCTAACCATAGCATTAAACTTTTGGATCCAATCGGTCCCTTACGGAATAGCGCATAAACTAGGGTTTAAGCTTCTGTCACTCTCGCAACCCAATATCTAATAACTGCTCCACAATGCATTCCCTTAGGCCCAAATGTGGTGAAGTGTCATGTAGTCGACGTTCACATGACACCACTAAGGGAATCACAACATACATACTATCAAAATATCGAACACATATCAAGTTCACATGATTACTTGCAACAAGATTTCTCCCCTGACCTCAATAATAAAAGTAACTACTCACAAATGATAATCATGCTCAAGATCATAGGGGTATTAAATAGCATATTGGGTTTGAACATATAATCTTCCACCAAATAAACCATATAGTAATCAACTACAAGATGTAACCAACACTACTAGTCACCCACAAGCACCAATCTACAGTTCCGGTACATAGATTGAACACAAGAGATGAACTAGGGTTTGAGAGGAGATGGTGTTGTTGAAGATGTTGATGGAGATTGCCCTCCCCAAGATGGGAGAGTCGTTGGTGATGATGATAATGATGATTTCCCTCTCCGGGAGGGAAGTTCCCCCGGCGGAATAGCTGCACCGGAGGGCAAAAGTGCTCCTGCCCAAGTTCCGCCTCGAGACGGCGGTGCTCCATCCCGAAAGTCCTCCGCTTATTTTTTCTATGTCAAAATGACTTATATACCAGAAGATGGGCACCGGAGGTGGGTTGGGTTGAGCATAACCCACCAGGGCACGCTTGGGGGGCCAGGCGCGCCCTGGTGTCTTGTGCTCACCAGGTGGCCCCCCTCCGGTGGTTATTTGCTACAGTATTTCTTATTTATTCCATAAAAAATCCTCGTGAAGTTTCAGCTTATTTGGAGTTGTGCAGAATAGGTAGCCTGATGTAGCTTTTTCAGGTCCAAATTTCCAGCTGCCGGAATTCTCCCTCTTTGTGTGTACCTTGCATATTATGAGAGAAAAGGCATTAGAATTACTCCAAAAAGCATTATTATGCATAAAAACATTATAAATAACAGTAGGTAAACATGATGCAAAATAGACGTATCAAGCAGCTCCGGTGAGTTGTACGACGGCGAGGCTGAAGCAGGACAAGAGAGACAACGTTAACCTAAGTGGAATTCTAATAGCATCTCCAATATATGACGTAAAATACATAACCACAAAGTGCTAGATGTAAAATACATCAGCCGCTCATCTCTGAACTTAACTGTCAAAACTGAATTTAACTGTCAAAACTGAATTTAACTGTCGAAACTGAATTTTGTTGTCGAAACTGAATTTTACTGTCGAAACGGAACGCACTAGTAGCAGAAAAGCTGTAGCAGCAGCGCCCAGAGCAGCAGCGCGTGTGAGAGCCGGGGAAGCTGGTCGTGTTGCAGCATCTCAGGTAGCAGTTACAGGGGCTCGAGGGAGAGCAGGATTTGCTGCTCGTGCAGTAGCAGCCCGCGCAAGAGTAGAGCAGCAGCGCAAGCAAGAGCAAGAGTGAGAGCAGCAGCGCAAGCAAGAGCAAGAGCGAGAGCAGTGGCGCAAGCAAGAGCAAGAGCAGACCAGGCAGGGGACCAAGAGCAAGAGCAGAGCAGCAGCGCGAGCGAGCAAGAACCAAAGCAACTGCAGCTCCTACTAATGTGGATGTCGCCGCTGAGGGAGCGACGCTGTGGAGGAAGTGGCCGGCGACGCCACCGTGGATGGAGCCGCGCCATGTCGACTCGGGACCGAGCGCCGGCAGCACTGTGAGATCGAATCAAGAAGAAAATGCGGTGATTAGTGTAGAACCTCTTTGGTGGCACCGATTAGGCCTCAGTTTCATCTGAGGAATCGGTGATGATGCTGCTCTTCCGGTGGTGCAGGTGAAGATGGCGGTGTGGGAATGGAGGTGGCATGAAAGACGAGGGGAACATCGGCGCAGCTCCTTGGAGGTGGAGGACGGGGTGGCTGAACCGGCGGGACGATGAGATCGATGATGGATCCTCATCCGGTGCGGTGGATGAGGGACGTCGAGGTGTTGCTATGGACGACGTCGTCGGGGAAGAGGCTCCGACTGGGTGGCGGACGGAGGAGGGTGTGGGACTTCGTGGGTTTTCGCGGCCTCGGTGTACGAATGGGTGGGCGGATGGGATGGGAGGGGGGAACCATGGCTTAGGGATGCGCTTGTCCGAAATGTGGGGTAAGTTAAGAAAGTACCCCCACCGATTTGAGCTAGGCGTTTCTTTCGGTTCAGGGGTATCACGGGCATTTCGCATGTCAGGATTTCGGAGGAGGTGGGAGTTTTCATGCGCATTGTAATTTTGGGATAGCAAGGCTCGGGTTGAAGAGGCGGGAGTTTTGCAGCACGATAGATAGAGATGCTAGCTTTAAATTTCGGCATAACAAGGCGCGGCTTGAAATTTCGGGAGAACAAGCTTAACGTGTTCAAAAAAAAGACAATTCGCACCTCATCACTAGAGAGAGCCATGTCCCGTTTTACTATATTACTAGAAATGCATTCAAATACAACAACAAAAAAACTAAAAATTGGGACAACAAACATAACGTGTACAGTACCAAATCAATTTGCACTTCCCTCAACAATAAAAAAACAATTCGTGTTGTCTAGCATATGGACTAAATTTGAGTACATTTTTCCTGTTTGAATGGGATTGTACTTGGGTTAGTTATACAACCATCTAAATATTATCTTCACAACACATGACATGAATATAGGAGTAGTAAATTCCTATATAAATACGAACTACATGTACATACGATCTCAAATTCAAATATATGTATCCATTTTATGTTGAATTCAAATCATAATACATGTATGCTCTAGCTAGATGTTCAGAATCTAAACCATGTATGATACTACATACAATGTGTTTAACATCCACAACACACACACACACAAACACCATTTAGACTAGTAAGGTACACGTGCATTGCACGCATGAGATTTGGCAACCAAATTATGAATAAATACCACATTATAGCATGTAAGCTTTGAGTCATATATGCATGATGTAGATGTTCATTTAATTCTTATAGTTCATCACATTCAAAATCATTTAGTTTTTATAAAAAAGCTAATCTATTTTAAGATTCATGGAATTGTGTGTTGTAAAGCATAAAGTAAAAACAAATAATGGCAATTCATGTAGAAAAAAATTTGGGCAATTATGATACGGAAGATTCTAGAACAAAGGAGAAGTGCTTGTGTTTTGAGTTTTGTGCATTATGCTTAAGTTCAACCATGGAGTCTTCTAGATTGTATAGGTGGCAAAATCTGGTGGAATGTAGATGATATCCAACGGCCAGTAGTGCTCGGATTTGCCATCTCTGCACCGTTGGATTGGCTTCATCCAACGACCATCTTTCAAAGTTATTCGCACACTATATAGGGGTATAGATATAGATATGTGATGCGAAAGCCACCCATCATCTCCAATTAGAATAGTGTGTCCATGCACGGATGCAATGTGGCCAAACGATGTCTGGCATCGGTATCTCAAATTCAAATCAGTCTGACCTTGTTCAATGTGTATACAGTATAGCATGCTCGTTTCCAAACCACACCGCGCATATCTTAGTTATATTCATGCATGCATAGGTTTCAAACATCATGATCTCTTATTCAAATATTTGAATTCAACTTTACATTGATTATGACCTCACCTAGTCTTTTACACCCACACAATCGTCTTCTCTTTATAATTGTACCACTAACTTTCTCTCGTGCATACATGCACACACACTACCACTCGGCATTATCCATCGCACACATGCAATCTTTTTCTTTAGGTCGGTCTCCCATGCATGCACACACACACCCCTCCCCCTCTTCATCATTTCGGGCATTCTTTATCTCTCACGTGCATGCGCAACGATCGATGTTCCTCTATGTGTGTGTATATATAGCTAAGTCTTTCCCAACTTTCCACACAAACCGATCGATCTATATATCTAGTGAGGTCTCACCCTCTTTCCCATGTACACATCGATCAATCTATACCTCTCTATATAGGATTACAAAGCTAATACACCCACATTAATTATATATCCAACGTCCCCCTCTAATCATCCATGCCTTCCGCTTCATCTCTCAGACGCGCGCATAGTGGCGAAGACAGGGGGCAGCAAGGGCCCTGCCCCCCCCCCCCCTAACATCACTATATATTGAGGCTAATATGAATGTGATCAGTAGATTAATTGATGGTAAAATGGTTTAAGTTGATGAATTGGCCCTCCTCGTAAAGGATTAGCAATGCTTGGCCCCCTAGCTCATTTATTTTTCATGGCTCCGTCACTGTGCGTAACCGCGCATGTTCTCGCCCCCTCTCTTTAAATATCGATCTTGCAATTGTGCACTCCTTCATAGTCTCCCTCCACTTGGCCCCTCACACCATCTTCCAACCCCTCACCAGATTCTGCCACATGTACAATCTAGAAGACTCCATGGTTGAACTTAAGCATAATGCACAAACCTCAAAACACAAGTGCTTCTCCTTTGTTCTAGAATCTTCTGTATCATAACTGCCCAAACTTTTTTTCTAGTTGAATTGCCATTATTTGTTTTTACTTTATGCTTTACAACACACAATTCCATGAATCATAAAATAGATTAACTTTTTTATAAAAACTAATTGATTTTGAATGAGATGAACTATAAGAATTAAACGAACGTCTACATCATGCATATATGACTCAAAGCTTACATGCTATAGTGTGGTATTTATTCATAATTTGGTTGCCAAATCTGATGCGTGCAATGCATGTGTACCTTACTAGTACTTCCAGTATGTGCAAAACACGTAAATTAGAATTCCGGTGGCACGCTACACAGTGTCTCTCCCTTTTTCAGTTCATGAAGCCACGTGGCACATGTGGAGGCATTGTCGCGACCTCCTTGTGTGAATTGATCACAGTGACGTGCTGCTGGTTCCAGAAGAATGTACTCGTCCTCTCTCACGCACACTGGCAGTACATGCATGAAGCGAAGATGTGCACACACGCACTCATTCCCTCGCACACACACGCGGGTACACGCTGGGACGCATTTTTGTACGAAGATCGACCCCATGTGATAATTTGACGCGTGTAAAGTCCTTCACTTTATTGATGGTCAATTAATACAGTGCATGCAAATTGAGTGGACGTGAGGGAGGAAGTAGTTGAGAAAGACATTACTACTCCACTGTGTGCATGCGAGTAGTTAAATCATGGGTTGCTACTTCCATTGGTCTCCTTCGTATTTTGTGCCAATTTTTGACCATATTTTTAAGTAACATAATATTTATGCATGTCATAAAAAGTGGCACAAAAAAAAGGGGCCAATAAACCAGGACGCAGGCAGCATGATCAATTTTTGCCTGGGCTACTGTTGGTGGCCTTTGTATTTAAATATGGACGGAGTGGAGTAGTACTTTCTTTATCTTAGCCTCATAGGGCTCTCCTAGCGCCTAGGCTCGCCTCCCCGCCTCGCCCACCAGATCCCGCCATGGATAATCCCTTAGATCACAGGATCCCTCGGGCTGCCCTCTCGCTGCGGCCTGTAGCACTGCCGCCTTTGTGCGAAACCCACATGTGTTTTAGAGGGGATCTATTGCTCTAGAATCACAGATCGGTGGCATCGGAGGACATGCCAAGGTTGTGTTTCAGGTGGTGGGCAGCAAGGGCAAATTGGATCGAGGAAGCGTCGCATCGATTGGAGAGAAGTTCAAAGGAGCTGCGCCAGGCGCAGCACAAGGCGGAGGCGCAAGTTGATCTCAGGGGAGAGATGCTGAGGGATGTCAGCATCTGGCAGCGTCGCATTGATTTTGAGCTAGGGCTAATGGCAGAGATCATATTCACGGAGTCAACTGCGGAGGAAAGAACGCGCATGCCTGCGGAATGGCATGAGCAGCCGGTGCAACTGTTCAAATGGGCGGTAGGAGAAGCCAAATCACGGGACCAACTGCGGCGGCGCCACTGGGCATGCATCGTAGGCGAGGTGAGCTGCCCTCCTTCCCCGCCTGCGATGTAGTGACCTACTCGGTTGCTGCTGCATTGAACTTGCGCCGCCATGGCGGTTTGCAACCATGACAATCACTCCATGTATATGTATTGTATTCCTGTTAAAATACTTGGTCGTTTGGAAAAAGATGGTAATTGATTTATCACTAGTTTTTGAATGCTTGGTCGTGACAATCACACGAAGCCACAACCAGAAGTCTTCATCGCGTAATGCTTATGGTCGGTCGCACCAATAGACGGTCGGTCAGACCCGCGACACGCATCGGCTTGGTCTGACATGTACGACCAGTTACATCACTGACTTGTGCGACCGCATTTGAGCAGTAGTACTTGAAATTTGTGTTCCAGGAAACTCATTGGGAGCCGTTTCGGGCCTCGAAACCAAAACCATCAATTAATCTTTAGCTTGTTCCCATCACATTCCAAAGTGTATAGTATAATTAAGTGCAAACCTGCTCACACCTAGTACGTATCAAACCTGAACGTGTTCCCACTATGCAGGTTTTAGTACTAGTGCTAGTACTAGGTTATAGAAAGGGGAACTAGTACCTAGCCGAAAATCACTATACCTCTTCCTCCTCATAAGTCTTTCTTGTTTGTGCGTCCTTGCCATGGCCGGTGTGCAGAGCTCTACGTCAAGAACTACTCGTAACAAGGGAGCGGCAACCAAGGCCGTGGAAAAAAAGAGAGGGCTCGCCACCTGGCAGAGACCTCGAAAGATCTCTCACGGGCAAGCGAGGGCTCCCAGGAGCGCCCTAGCCGCGGAGGCGAGGGCCCAGGAGCGCCATAGCCACGGAGGCGAACATGCCAAGCTGGCGGCCCTGGAGTCGTTATCCCTCGATGACATGCCCGATCAGCTCAATAAGCAGGAGGAGTTCATCGATGGCTTTGTGGAGCTGCTGAAGGAGAGCCTCGACGACATGCCCGCTGAGCTCAATGAGCAGGGGGAGTTGACCGCCGGCTTGGTGATGCTACCGAAGAAGAGCATTGCCTCGAATAAGAAGGCGACCGGCGAAATCCTGAAACTTTAGGAGGACAAGGCGAAGCTCCGCCACGAGCTCGACCTGCTGAAGGAGGAGAACGCCGGTTGGAAGAAGCTGCATGAGAAGAGTAGTTCCTCGATGAAGATGCTGCAGGCCCTCGTCATGGAATAGAAGGAGGAGTTGGCGAAGCTCCGCATCGAGCACTCGGCTGCTGTCAAGGTACGTAATGCGGCCATGGAACAGATGATGAAGGCTCGCGTCGAGAAATCCCGCATCATGGACAGAATGAAGAAGATGGCAGAGGAGATGTGCGAGGAGATGGAGATCGTGGAGGCGATGAAGAAGCAGTTACGACTCCGCGGCCAGCAACCCTTCATGTAGTAGAGAGCAGCGCCCCAGACTTGTGTGTGCGTCTTCCTTCTTTTTGGGGGGGGGGGTAATCTTCCTTCTTCTTTTGCTCATGTGTTTCTTCTTTTGCTTCGGGTGTTTCACCGCACTTGTCACGTTCTCTACGAGGCATGAATAGAACAATGCTAATGATGAGCGGCACCGTGGGATCGATGACTAGCAAATTAGATCATTTTTTATCGCCATATCACACTGGGCTGCCGTGTTTCGTGCTCCTCCGTTGTACTAGTACTCTAGTGGAAAACTTGAGTATACCGCACGGTTCTTTGCTCCTCCTCAGGTCATCGGCAACATTTATACGAGCAGTCAAATCACAAGGCCCTGCCTTCCAGCAGTAATGAGCCGTCAAATCACAAAGGCCCTCGCCTCTCGTGAAACCGACCAAGCGAGACTGCCCCGCCCTCTAGCCTTTTAAATGTATACTTTTGTACAGTAGTAGTATCGACGGATTGCGCCATGGAGCAAAACTAACAAGATGAAATTGAAGAAAAAAGGTGGTACATATAGAGAGTGCTCGTCTCCAAATTATGCATATAGTACTATTAGAAAAGCTAGTACGTGCTTAGATGGGGTGCTAAATTCTATTAAAGAAATTAGCATACCTATTTAATTCTTGGGTTTTTATTATTTATGCCACTAGTTGTGTCTCACTACTCAGTTTTGCCATTAGAAGTTACAACTACTCAAAAATGCCATCGATCCGTGAGATGCTTGCTCAAAAATGCAATTAGATATCTCAAAAATGCCATCGTTCTATTAGATGTTTGCTCAAAAATGCCATTAGACATTGTTATTTTCACGTCAAACCCGTTGACCATGTTATATGACAAAAATAAGCCTAGACCCACATGCCGATTATCTCTGTCTCACAATGATAAGTGTGGCTCCGCTTGTCAGGAGTAACCAAGCGAATAATTTTACTGGAAAATAAGAACGATGTTGGGATCAAGTAGGCCCCACACTTTATTGTACTGTACTGAGATAGAGGGAGAGCTGGCATGTTGGTCCATAGGTATTTATGTCATTATAACATGGCAAAAGAGATTTGAGTCACAATAATGGTGTCCAGCACAAGACACCCCTCAAATAAAACTAAGCACCCTGAAATTCTTTGACAACTAAACTGCTGGCTATATGATGTTGGCAATATATATTGTACGTATATAATGTGAAGAAATGAGTGGTAGTACTACCAACTACAAGATGAACTAAAAGAAATACTAGTATGTACGTACTGAAGAGTTAAAGTAACGAGAAGGAACATAACATAGTTCTGCTGGGGGCTTAGCACAACACACCCCTCAAATAAAACTAAGCACCCAGAAATTAAACTAAGCAACTAATCCGGTAGACACTGCATTACAACCACCATGAGCAACGACACTGCCACCTTACTCGGACTCCTCGTCCACGTGCTCGACTTCGTCCTTGTCCCTCTTCCTCTTGGCTGAAACTTCTTTGCTTGAACCACACACTTGGCTCTCGCTCTTCATCCAACCCTTGTAGATATTGAAACAAAGGTAGGCATCCATTGTAGCGTAATTGATGTGGTCTCTATCTAGTACATTCCACTGACATGCACGATGAAACTTTGGCAGAGGTTTCGTCAGTTTACCGTACGAAGGATCAACCATGGCTGCTGCCAGGGTCAGCATTGAAGGCTGATGGGAGGACACCAGCACATTCCTCTGGAGGTCGAAGGGCTGTCCTACAACGAGGCCTATCCGACCCAGGACATCTTTGTCGTTCATAAAGTCTACAGAAACTAATTTGACTTTGCCGCCCCCGAGGAAGTTCTTAAAATCCTCGCACTCAACATCGGCATGGCATATGTGGTAGACCAAGCACAAGTTATGCACGCAAACCTGGATCACGGCGGGCTTCTTCTTCTCTTCCTCCTTTAGATTCTTCTCTTTTCCCAGGATTGTGGTGTACTCAACATCTAGCTCAGCGACCCACTCATCACCCTTTGACTTTTCGAACATGCGTCTGAAGCGAGCAAGGCATCCTTTCACCGTCACGGAAGAACGGGTGTAGATGACTTCGAACTCATCGTCGGTGATGGTTCTAACTTTGTACTCACCACCGATCATGGAGATTTGGTACGCCATGGATTTGGGAGGAGGGTTAGGATTAGTGGAACTACTGTAATGTGAAAGGACGAGATGACTAGGAGCGAACTGTCGTAATGTTAAAGGACGGCCGGGGACGAGTAGGAGCGAACTGCTAGCGGTTTTTTGGTTGTAAAAATGCTGAGTGGGGTGTGCGAACGACACGGTAGTGGCTTGCCCGGTGGATAAATGGATTCATGCACAGTACTATGGGGGGCCCAGTTAGATGTCATGTCTACTAGATGCCCAATTAAACGGCTTCATGCATCTGCGTGTTCACACGTCAAGCGTCGGGAAAATTACAGGTGATACGAAGCTTTCCATGCTCCCATGATACAGGCTTCCGAGAGCCCTTGGATCTGAGATCGAACGGTTGCATGGCGTGATTCTAGACCTATGGGTGAATATCCTATCCTGGAGGGTTATTCTGCAAATTTTCGCAACTTAGCATGCGACCGTTCGATCTCAGATCCAAGGGCTGTCACTAGCCCATATCATGGTCGCGCCTACCACGACCGTCGCCTCGCTCGCGCGGTCGCGCCCTTGGAGATTTCAGACGGCTATAAATGAGCATTTTTTGCCTACTTCGCATGCATGAAACTACTTCCTCCGTCCAGGTGCGTTAGGCTATCTGATGTTGGCATGTCATACATAGTCATCACTTAGTCACTCATACAACAAGGTTAGCTGTAAGGTTGGCTATAAGAGTAAATTTTTTACTTCTCTCTATCTCTTTCTTCGTACTCCCTCCGTTTCAGTTTACAAGTCCTGCACGTATACCTAGGTTGTCAATTTTATCACCGTAATATAAACTATATAACACAAAAATTATACCGTTTGAAAATAGAACATCTGAAGTTTATAATGTATGTTTTTTTTAATATATGACTTCTACTACCTCCTTTCCGGTTTATAGGGCTCAATTCAAAAATCTCACGAACCAAGGTAGATGGTGAGTGGTGAAACATTTTTTGTAGTTTGCAAAACCACTCAATTAATGCGCTTGTTTTCTTCAAAAAATTGTGTTTACCAATGCATTAATTGCAATGCATGCATGCATAAAGTACATGCATTGGTCAATTTTCTCTTAATACTTGCATGCAATGATTTATTACACCTTGAAATCTGAACATGTGATGGGGAACAACCAAATTGAGACTTATAAAATCGAAAAACTAAAAATTTGAGATAAGCCCTATAAATCGGAAAGGAGGGAGTGTTAGGTTGGTCAAATTGCCGACCTAGGGGTACGCGCACACCTTGTAAACTGAGAGAGAGGGAGTAGTATTTATTGCATTTGCCAAAAGGAGTAAGGAGTACCGTACTTGGCACCTGTATACCATGGAGGTGGTCAGGAATCAGGAGACTCATGCCGGTCATAGCGTCGTAGTTAAAATGATAATGGTAAGTCAAATCACAGGGCCCCACCTGTCCAGCAGTAACTAGCCGTCAAATCACACAGCCCTATGTTTACAGCAGCCGACTCCCTCATCTTCTCGCCTCTCTGTCGAACCGACTAGGCGGAACGGCCCCGCCTACCACGCGGGAAAAGCCCCACCCTCGACTTTTAAATATAATTTTGTATCCATGGATTGCACCATGGAGCAAAGCCTCAAGAAAATAGCGGTACACATGTATACAGCACGCCCGTCGCGTTCGCGTCGCACCCCAGACGGTCGGTCGGTCTGGCACGCCGCTCTCCGAATGGAACGCGCGTCATATTGTGTTTGCACACACATGTGGGACCGCAATTGAGAACCGACCATAGGCACACTCCCCGGCCCCGCAAGTCGGCTGAGTTAATAGAAGAGAGAGACGAGCGATAGTACTGGAGCAGTGTTGTACAGACATCGGTGCCTGGATGATCCCTGCATGACACGGAAGATCAGTTCGTCCATGCATGTGACCAGACTCCAGCAGACGGCTGGATTGGCTATCGTGTACATATCGTGCAGGCTGTGTTGTACAGGGCTATAGTTCTGATGAGAAATCTAAAAAAAAGGTTTCTTGTCATCTCGCAATATTAGGTATCATGTGCTTCGGATCACTGTGAGGGTTAAACAGCGACAACTGAGTTCCTCCAAGGCGCTGGTCATTGGGGGCACATGCATGAAGACTACTCGGCTGCCATCTAGGTCAAGCCGGCTATGTTAATTAGGACACCTATCGATGGACCCCTTTTCTATGAGTTTATCTTTAATTTGAGCTTTGATCCTCGTCTAGTTTGTCCGTCGGGATTCCTGTTGTCTCCTTGGGGCAGTGAGGTTATGGTTTCTTGTCATGTGGCATTTTTTTGTGTTATATGTTAATCCAGTGCTTCAGATCAAAATGACGACAATTGCGCCTCCGGGGCACGTGCATGAAGACTTCTCGATAGTCATTGACGAGGTCAAGCCGGCTCCGGTAGATAAAATAAAACTACTCCACTATATAGGCAGGAGCCTCCGCACTTGCTTGCTAGTGTTGCTCTCTTCACACTGTCTCATCCTCTCCAGATCTAAACACGACAGCGGTGGCCACACTCTCTCTCTGCTCACCGCTGGTTACAGATCCAGCCAGATCCTCTCCCCCGGGGAAGGTGAGAAGGTGCAATGTTCACGCGGTGGTCCTCGGTGATGGCTCTTACGCACAGCCGGCGCGTCCCGATCAGCGTGCCTTGCCATTCTCTCCCACGCAGCGCTGGCTAGGGAGGGCCTCTGACCCCTTCTTCCTCACTGCCGTAGTGTGGGCAGATCCGGCCTCCCGCCGCCCACCTAGCGACATCCCGATGACCCTTAGGTATAACTTCCTTCGAAACTGGCCTTGCTCTACCGCCCCAGCTCCTGACGTCGCTGCATTTGTATCTTTTACTATTTCCTAGGCTCCCTCGTAGATAGGATCGATCGGCTATTCAAAAGCCACCTAAATTTTTACTGTTAAGAGGTAAAACTAGTTCATACAGTCGAATCTAGTACTACTTGGTTCAACCAGGGAAGAAAGGGGGTGGGGTGGGCGAAGATTTGTTACCTGAATCTAGGATTTGGTCAAAAGAGGAAATAATGGGGGCGAAAAGTAGCAGAGACTGGCTATCCAACTGGTCTCTTGGTCTAATAGGGAAATAAAGGGAAACGCAGTACAAACTCAATATAAACCGATCTATTGGTTGAAAAAAGAAAGAAAGTGGGGACTGGGGGACAAGTCAACAGAGTATGTCCAACACTAGATTTGCTAGCCTCACACAGTATAAGGTGGCTATACCGAACAAAAATGGGACCAACCCAGATATCCTGTTCTGATGTTTGTTACCTCGAGCCCCTCTTATGTAATGCCACTGGTAAAATGTAGCAGTCGCACTGTTAAAAGTAAGATCACGTTAAACCAATGTTGTTTTCAATGTAATGCTGATACGTCTCCAACGTATCTATAATTTTTTATTGTTCCATGTTGTTATATTATCATTCTTGGTTGTTTTATAATCATTTTATAGTCATTTTATATCATTTTTTGGTACTAACCTATTAACATAGTGCCAAGTGCTAGTTGTTCTTTTTTGCATGTTTTTTACATTGCAGGAAATCAATACCAAACGGAGTCCAAACACAGCAAAACTTTTTGAGGATTTTTTTTGGACCAGAAGACATCCATGTAGGGGAACGCGACAGAAAATAATTTTTTTTGGTATAGCGAGCACGCCCAGGACCACTATGGAGACTGCATACAAGGTTTGATCTGATCCGTACCGACTCGAAGCGCAGCGGAAGAAGAGTCGGTGTAGATCGTTGGTGTAGATCCCCGCAGCTAGGATTTACAACCTCCCAACCGCGAGGATGTACTCCCTCGTCGGATAGCCCTTCGGGAGGCGGTCGGACAGTCCCCCGGACGATGTCGCGGACAGCCCTTCGGGAGGACCCTCAAAACTCGAACGGAGACTCGGACAGCCCTTCGGGAGGACACTCGAACAGCCCCTCGGGCAAAAGATCGGAACTACGACCTCTCTACGGGGTTGCACACATACGGTGTCAGCTATCCGGCTGGGCTTCGCCGTCCAGAACTAGTTCCTGCCGGAACCCAGACAGCCTTTCGGCTCTACGAAAAACTCTTTTCGTGGGAGGGAGAGAGAGAGCTAGCAAAGCATAGCATGTGTATGAGAGCAAGGGATGAGGATATGGCAGCCTCCACCTCCTCTATTTATAGGAAAGCCAAGGGGTAGTGTGCCTCCAAAAATTACCAAAAACCCATGCATTAGGTCACACCCCATGGGCATTTAGGTCATAATGGGAGGCCATGTGGAGCTCCATGGAGCTCCACCACATGTGGCCGCCCACCCCTTGGGGGCCCCCCCAAATGGGGTTCCTTCCCTTGCAAGCCTTTCCCTTCTAGAAGCTTTGAAAAGTCCTAAAAGGTGGCTCTCCAAAAACATCCCAAAAAGCACTTGCACTATTCATGATGACATTTTGCAGCGCCCGTTCGAACTGAAAATATTTATGTGGGCTTAGAACATTTCCAGTACCCACTGAAATAATTTTCAACGTGTTCTGAAACAATTCCAGATTAGTGATTTTCATCTGAAGTGGTTCCGGCAGCTTCGGAACATTTCCGGTTTTCATCCCAGAAAATTCCAGAAAGTTTCCAGAATAATTCTGGCACCCTCCAAGAATTATCAAGGGCGTCCCGAAACCAATTTGACTTAATGGAATACCCTGAAACAACTTTTCAGTCTCACCGAAACTCATCCGGGGTTCTCTCTGCGGAACTTTTCCGCTGTCCGAAACTTTTTCGGTGTCTGAAACTTTTTTGGTGATTTTCTCTCATACTCCTTGTCTAGTATTCAGTAGATAGATGACCCTTAAGCATGTGACCCTATAGGTTCGGTGAAGTATAGACATGACCCGGAACCCCTTCCTATCAATGATCAACATCGGAGCCGTGGACACCCATATTGACCCCTATACCCACACGAATGAATATTCAAGTGAACCTCGAGTTGCCGTGTGCAATTCCTGTTGCTTCGCGATATGTTACAAACACCCGAGGTGAGTTATATTGCATCCCCGTGGATCAACAAATTTGTCCACTATGCAAGTTACCTCGTTACCGGTTTTGTTCTCTTTTCTCGTTTCCGTGTTCTGGCATCCCAGTGATCAAATCACAAAGTGTCTGGCCAGACGATGATGGATACCGTTACACCGAGAGGGCCCGAGTATATCTCTCCATCGTCGGAGGAGAAAATCCCAATCTTGAGCTATCTCGTTACTTGCCATACTTTTCCGTGAACCCGTAAGCCGCCGTAATAGCCACCCAGTTACTGATAACGTTTAACAAACCCCAAAGTTCACGAAGCAAGTACGAAGGAACTCGATACTCTCATGGTCTAAGGAATTATGCAAACATTAACTTTCATGTGTTATTAACCATAAACTTGTGACGAAGGTATATCATAGCATAACATCAAACTGGGTCGATTCAACACAAGTGTTCTACTAACAATGTGCGCTCAAAATTGCCAGCACATCCATGCCCATGATCAGGAAAACAGGATCATCATGCAATACTTGAGCCAGTCTTAGAGGCAAGACCAGGAATACATATTACCGTTTATTAAACCACACATGCATATGAGTTTCCCTTTGAGCCTCGTGTTATTGCAGACTCGAGAATCATAGCAGTTATAGCATGAAACATAAACATTCATTACAAACTTGGAGATACAAAATAACTGTTATTACTGCCTCTAGGGCATATCTCGTACAGACTCCCACTTGCAGTAGGGTCATAATCCAGTTACATGGCTTCCCTAACACCAATGGCTATTCGGTGATGCTCATGCTTTGCTCGTGGTAGAGGCTTTGTCATCGGGTCTGACACATTCAGATCCGTCTGAACTTTGCGTACTTTCACTAAACCCTCTTTGATATGATGTCGAATGAGTTTATATTTGCATTGAATATGTCTTGTCTTATGGTGCGAACTTGGCTCCCTTGCCTGAGCCATGGCGCCACTATTATCACAATAGATCTCCACAGGGTCCTGGGCACTAGGAACCACATCAAGGTCTTCAAGAAATTGCTTGATCCATACCGCCTCCTTGGAGGCTTCTGAAGCAGCAACATACTCCACCTCCGTCGTAGAATCCGCCACAGTCTTCTGTTTGGAACTTTTCCAATCAACTGCGCCACCGTTCAATATGAAAACATAGCCTGATTGAGATTTGAAGTCATCTGGGTCAGTCATGAAGCCTGCATCAGTGTAACCACTTACAATGAGCTCTTCATTACCTCCGTACACAAGGAGTAAATCCTTGGTCCTTCTGAGGTACTTAAGAATACCCTTGACTGCGGCCCAGTGTTCCAATCCTAGATCACTTTGGTACCGGCTGCTAACACTTAGCGCATAGGAAACATCCGGTCTTGTACATAGCATGGCATACATAATAGAACCAATTGCCAAAGCATATGGAACATCATTCATTTGTACTCGCTCATCGAGGGTCCGAGGACACTGATTCTTGCAAAGCACTGTGCCAGGTGACATGGGGAGTAGGCCTTTCTTGGAGTTCTCCATGTTGAACCATTTCAACACCTTGTCAATGTACGTGCTTTGGCTAAGCGCTATCAGGCGTTTTGATCTATCTCTATAGATCCTGATGCCCAATACATATGCCGCTTCGCCTAAGTCTTTCATTGAAAACCTTTTCTTCAATGAGTCTTTTATTTCGCTAAGAAAATTCACGTCATTTCCAATCAACAATATGTCATCCACATACAAGATTAGAAATGCTTTTGCGCTCCCACTAAACTTCTTGTAAAAACAAGATTCTTCGTCATTCCTGATGAAGCCAAACTCTTTGACCACTTCATCAAAACAAATGTTCCAGCTCCTTGACGCTTGCTTCAGACCATAAATGGCTTTCTGAAGTTTGCATACCTTTCCAGCATCCTTATGAATGACAAAACCTTCTGGCTGTATCATGTATACATCCTCTTTGAGGTTTCCATTTAGGAAAGCCATTTTGACATCCATCTGCCATATTTCATAATCGAAATAAGCAGCAATTGCTAGTAATATCCGAACAGACCTAAGCATAGCTACGGGCGAGAAAGTCTCGTCGTAGTCCACTCCTGGAACTTGCGTGAACCCTTTCGCGACAAGCCTAGCTTTGTGGATAGTAATGTTACCATCCGTGTCCGTCTTCTTTTTGAAAATCCATTTACAACCAATTGGCTTTACGCCTTCTGGAAGTTCTTCCAAGTTCCAAACTTGGTTTTCGTACATGGATTCCATTTCAGATTTCATGGCCTTGTGCATTCCTTTGAGCTGGGCCCCGCCATCATTTCCTTGTAGTGCGCAGGTTCATCGTCTTCAAGAATGAAGATTTCGTTATGAAACCACTCAGGTGGCTGGATAGCCCTACCTGATCTGCGCGGTTTAGTTAAAATATTGTCTGAAGTCTCCGCATCATATGCGACAACTTCCGGCTCAGTTGTAGGGATAATTAGCGGAATTTCTTCTGGTTCCTTAGCCATATCAACGGTCACCGAAGATTCACTAATCTCATTAAGTTGCACTGTCCTCCCACTTAATTCTTTGGTGAGAAACTCTTTCTCGAGAAAGTGTCCAACTTTTGCGACAAACGTTTTGCCCTCGGACTGGTGGTAGAAGGAATACCCAATGGTGTTTTTAGGATAACCTACAAAGTAACATTTTTCTGCTCTGGGGTCGAGTTTGCTTGGTTGTCAACGTTTTACATAAGCTTCACAACCCCAAACCTTGAGATGCGACACATTGGGTTTCTTCCCATACCATAATTCAAATGGCGTCGTCTCAACAGACTTAGACGGTGCTTTGTTTAATGTATAAGCGGCAGTTTCTAGTGCGTGACCCCAAAAAGTTATTGGAAGATCCATAAGAGACATCATCGACCTTACCATGTCCAACAAGGTTCGGTTACGTCGTTCCGGTACTCCGTTTCTCTGTGGAGTTCCGGGAGGCGTAAGCTGTGAAACGATTCCACGGTCACTCAGATGTTGGCCAAACTCATGACTAAGATATTCGCCTCCACGATCAGACCGCAGAAACTTAATCTTTCTGTTATGATGATTTTCTACCTCATTCTGAAATTCTTTGAACTTTTCAAAGGTTTCCGACTTATGCTTCATCAAGTAGATATAGCCGTACCGACTTAAATCATCAGTAAAAGTCACGAAGTAGAAATACCCACCCCGTGCGGCTGTGTTCATTGGACCACATACATCACTATGTATTATTTCCAATAATTCACCCGCCCATTCAGGATGACCCATGAACGGCGGCTTGGTCATTTTCCCCATCAAGAAAGCTTGACATGTGTCAAATGATTCAAAATCAAGGGACGGTAAAACTCCATCTTTATGGAGTCTTTGCATGCGTTTCTTTCCGATGTGGCCAAGGCGACAGTGCCACAAGAAAGTGGTGGTGGTATCAGCCTTCTTAAGGCGTTTAGCATTCACGTTAAAGACATCATTTCCACATTCAAAATTTAGTATGAAAAGGCCCCCAACAATGGGTGCAAATCCATAAAACATATCCTTACAATAAAGTGAACAACCATTGTTCTCAGACTTGTACGAATACCCATCGTGTACTAAACATGATCCGGAGATAATGTTTCTACACAACAGTGGAACAAAATAACGGTTACTTAGTTCTAAGATAAATCCTGAAGGGAGACGTAGAGGCATAATGCCGACGGCTTGAGCGGCGATCCCAGCGCCGTTCCCGACGCGCATCACGACTTCATTCTTTGCTAGCTTGCGCACCTTCTGAAGCCCCTGTATCGAGTTGCAAATGTGAGCAACCGATCCGGTATTAAATACCCAAGACTTAGAATTTTCGCTAGCAAGCAAAACGTCAATGACATTAATTTGTATAACAATTATACCTTTTCCGGTTTTCCCGGACTTCTTATCTTCCAGATACTTCTTGCAGTTTCTCTTCCAGTGTCCTGTGCCCTTGTAGTAGAAGCACTCAGTTTCATTCTTGGCTCCACCCTTAGAGTTGCTTTGGGAGCCGGTCTTACCGGCGCCCTTGCCCTTCTTTGGCTTGCCTTTCTTCTTTTTGAAACTGGCGGTTTTATTTACAAGCAACACTTGCTTGCGATTTTTCCGCAGTCCTCCTTCTGCAGTTTTCAGCATGGCGAGCACCTCTTCCGGTTCCTTCTCCATCCCACTCATGTTGTAGTTCAAGACAAAACCATCGTAAGACGGGGGGAGTGAAGAAAGCAACATGTCCATCATATGGCCAGGTGGAAGTGGAAATTCCAGGGTTTTAAGCCTTTCAGAATAGCCAATCATTTTGACCACGTGTTCACCAACTGAACTACCCTCAGCCATCTTGCAATCCATCAAAGCCTTCATGATATCAAATCATTCAGACTTTGCGGTTTCCTTGTACAGAGCATCCAATTCCCGGATCATATCACGGGGTTTATGGAATTCAAAACGTTTTTGAAGCTCCGCACTCATGCAAGCTAGCATGAGGCACGCACTAAGTTGTGATCATCATCCTTAGTGGCCCAGACATTTTGTAAATCTTCCGGGGCATCTGCTGCCGGTTTAGCTGGAAGAGCAATTTCAAGCACATACAATTTCTTAGCACTCCTGAGGACAGTCCTCAGGTTGCGGACCCAGTCCGCATAGTTGTTTCCAGTCACAGCTAACTTCTCTCTCTCTAGCATCGGGCCTAAGTTGAACGCGGTGTTGCGAGCCATTTGATCTACAACGGAAAACACAGGTTTCACTTAGACTTTGTTTATAATGAAAATTTGCACTAGTGAATAAATAGTTTTATTCTAAAGTGCGCTCCCACTCAAATCAATATCTCTCAAAATTGATTATGAGTGATACAAGACCCGCATATCCATTCAACGCCATTGAACGAGATGAACACTGATGGCGCGAACTTCAATCGGTAGGCAAACTTGCCGATCAGATCTCTATGTGACTCCTGTTCATCTTTCGATGGGCATGTTCCGAGCTCAGGGAGATCCTTCCAGAACGTCAAGACAACCAAGTGATCTTGCTGCGAGGTCTCAACTCACCCGCCTCACACATCCCTAATCGTTCGTACCCAGGGAGATCCTGTGATACCCTGAAAGTTCGGTGCCGTGACAGTGCTACACTTGGGAGAACACTAACTACTTGATATTTTAAGTGAGAGATCACCCTAATAAAAAGCGACTACCGCGCAATCAAGAAGGGTGCATCAAGAGGGATAAACATCTCAGGCAATTCATAATAGCATGATATGGTATAGCCTCTTCTGACGGAGAAGTCAAGTATTCTTCGTCTTCAGCACTTGTGTCAGTGTTCACCTTCGCGAAGATTGCCACCACCTTGTCGATGCACCAGATAATATCGCCATCTCCATAGCGAATAGAATTAAATGCATTACTTAAGGTTGACACGCAGGTCATTAAAGTGCAATCATATGGCTCCAGCAATCATGCCGAATCATGACACGCAGGTCATGTTAATTACATCATATAGTCATCTCATACATAATCAAATTGAATATGAGCATTGCTATACCACATCACATGCAAACCATCCTGCAAAACCAAGTTAGACGCCTCTAATCGGTTTATACAAAATTTTATTTTACGTGGCTTCTAAGGTTTTGACTCAAACCACAGCTACCAACGTTTATCATCAAGTATGATTATTCAAGTTGCCAAATTAACTTTCTAGGGTGTATGAAACATGAGATAATAAAATCTCGAGCCGCATACTAAACTTCATCATACGTATGACCCCCGTGCAGATCATATCTGCATTGCCCTTTCATCTGTGAGATTTCATCTTTCCTTTAACTATGGTGGAACCCAAAGAACTGATAGCACTTCGTTGATCAATCAGGATCATGGATTGCCAAAACTTTGTAAAATTCCACCATGCCGTTTCAGGATCAGAAATACGCAAATTCTAGGGAAGCAACAAGAACATCGGGTAACAGATTTCATCTGCCACCCGCATAAATAATTTTCAGCAATGGATCTCATCTACTCCAAAATTATACTATGCAATACCCATACATCTCCATGTATTCTAGATCATAACCTGCATCTACGCATAGCCTGGCTCTTGATGCCACTGTTGGGGAACGCGACAGAAAATAAAAAATTTCAGTATAGCGAGCACGCCCAGGACCACTATGGAGACTGCATACAAGGTTTGATCTGATCCGTACCGACTCGAAGCGTAGTGGAAGAAGAGTCGGTGTAGATCATTGGTGCAGATCCCCGCAGCTAGGATTTACAACCTCCCAACCGCGAGGATGTACTCCCTCGTCGGACAGCCCTTCGGGAGGCGGTCGGACAGTCCCCCGGACGATGTCACGGACAGCCCTTCGGGAGGACCCTCGAAACTCGAACGGAGACTCGGACAGCCCTTTGGGAGGACACTCGAACAGCCCCTCGGGCAAAAGATCAGAACTACGACCTCTCTATGGGGTTGCACACATACGGTGTCAGCTATCCGGCAGGGCTTCACCGTCCAGAACTAGTTCTTGCCGGAACCCAGACAGCCTTTCGGCTCTACGAAAAACTCTTTTCGTGGGAGGGAGAGAGAGAAAGCTAGCAAAGCATAGCATGTGTATGAGAGCAAGGGATGAAGAGATGGCAGCCTCCACCTCCTCTATTTATAGGAAATCCAAGGGGTAGTGTGCCTCCAAAAATTACCAAAAACCCATGCATTAGGTCACACCCCATGGGCATTTAGGTCATAATGGGAGGCCATGTGGAGCTCCATGGAGCTCCACCACATGTGGCCGGCCACCCCTTGGGGGCCCCCCAAATGGGGTTCCTTCCCTTGCAGGCTTTTCCCATCTAGAAGCTTTGAGAAGTCCTAAAAGGTGGCTCTCCAAAAACATCCCAAAAAGCACTTTCACTATTCATGACGACATTTTTCAGCATGCGTTCGAACTGAAAATATTTATGTGGGCTTAGAACATTTCCAGTACCCACTAAAATAATTTTCAACGCGTTCTGAAACAATTCTAGATTAGTGATTTTCATCTGCGAAAAGCATCTGAAGTGGTTCCGGCAACTCCGGAACATTTCCGGTTTTCATCCTAGAAAATTCCAGAAAGTTTCCAGAATAATTCTGGCACACTCCAAGAATTATCAGGGGCGTCCCAAAACCAATTTGACTTAAAGGAATACCCCGAAACAACTTTTCAGTCTCACCGAAACTCATCCGGGGTTCTCTATGTGGAACTTTTCCGTTGTCCGAAACTTTTTTGGTGATTTTCTCTCAGACTCCCTGTCTAGTATTCAGCAGATAGATGACCCTTAAGCGTGTGACCCTATAAGTTCGGTGAAGTATAGACATGACCCGGAACCCCTTCCTATCAATGATCAACATCAGAGCCGTGGACACCCATATTGACCCCTATACCCACACGAATGAATATTCGAGTGAACCTCGAGTTGCCGTGTGCAATTCCTGTTGCTTCGCGATATGTTACAAACACCCGAGGTGAGTTATATTGCATCCCCGTGGATCAACAAATTTGTCCACTATGCAAGTTACCTCGTTACCAGTTTTGTTCTCTTTTCTCATTTCCGTGTTCCGGCATCCCAGTGATCAAATCACAAAGTGTCTGGCCAGATGATGATGCATACCGTTACACCGAGAGGGCCCGAGTATATCTCTCCATCGTCGGAGGAGCAAATCCCAATCTTGAGCTATCTCGTTACTTGCCATATTTTTCCATGAACCCATAAGCCGCCGTAATAGCCACCCAGTTACGGATGACATTTAACAAACCCCAAAGTTCACGAAGCAAGTACAAAGGAACTCGATACTCTTATGGTCTAAGGCATTATGCAAACATTAACTTCCATGTGTTATTAACCATAAACTTGTGACGAAGGTATCTCATAGCATAACATCAAACTGGGTCGATTCAACACAAGTGTTCTACTAACAATGTGCCCTCAAAATTGCCAGCACATCCATGCCCATGATCAGGAAAACAGGATCATCATGCAATACTTGAGCCAGTCTTAGAGGCAAGACCAGGAATACATATTACCGTTTATTATACCACACGTGGATATGAGTTTCCCTTCGAGCCTCGTGTTATTGCAGACTCGAGAATCATAGCAGTTATAGCATGGAACATAAACATTCATTACGAACTTGGAGATACGAAATAACTGTTATTACTGCCTCTAGGGCATATCTCCTACAATCCAGTGGGCCGAAGAAGCACCTGGGGGCTGCTCCGAGGGGAGCACAACCCACCAGGGCGCGCCTGGAGGCCCAGGCGCGCCCTGGTGGGTTGTGCCCACCTCGGGTGCCCCCCAGACCGCCTCTTTACTCTATAAATACCCCCAATATTCCAGAAACCCTAGGGGAGTCGACCAAAAATCAATTCCAGCCGCCGCAGAGTCCAGAACCACCAGATCCAATCTAGACACCATCACGGAGGGGTGCATCATGTCCATTGGTGCCTCTCCGATGATGCGTGAGTAGTTCTTTGTAGACCTATGGGTCCGTAGTTAGTAGCTAGATGGCTTCCTCTCTATCTTTTGATTCTCAATATAATGGTCTCTTGGAGATCCATATGATGTAAGTATTTTTGCGGTGTGTTTGTTGGGATCGGATGAACTTTGAGTTTATGATCAGATCTATCTTTTTATCCTTGAAAGTTATTTGAGTCTTCTTTGAATCTCTTATATGCATGATTGCTTATAGCCTCATATTTCTTCTCCGATATTTGGGTTTTGTTTGGCCAACTTGATCTATTTATCTTGCAATGGGAAGAGGTGCTTTGTGATGGGTTCGATCTTACGATGCTTGATCCCAGTGACAGAAAGGGAACCGACATGTATATATCGTTGCTATTAAGGATAACAAGATGGGGTCTATTTCTACATAAATAGATCTTGTCTACATCATGTCATCATTCTTATTGCATTACTCCATTTTTCCATGAACTTAATACACTAGATGCATGCTGGATAGCGGTCGATGTGTGGAGTAATAGTAGTAGATGCAGGCATTCTGGACGGGAACCCTCTTCCTTCCTGGCGGGCGCAGCCAGCCCGGCACGCCTGACGGTGCTTGTGCTGACACGCTGCGCGGCATGGTAGTTGATTGCGCCGCAAGCAGCCTCGCTGATCTCATCGGCGGCATCCGCCTCTCCGACGAGCCCGCGCTCGTCACGGGCGCGGCCAGCCCCGAGAGCCGCCTCATCGACTCCCTCGGCAGGCTTCGCATCACCAACGAGCCGGTCTCCGACCTGGGGGCCGTTGGCTCCACCGGCCCGTCCGCCGACATGGTCATCAACGCCGACGTCGCGCTTTCTGATGCCTTCCCCGGTGACGTGGTGATCTTCGACGACCCGCTCCCTGCTGCAGACAGCAGCGCCGGCACCAACACCGTCACCGCGGTGCTGGTCATCAGCCACGACGGAGCCTCCGACCAGGCCGGCCGGGACCCGTTGCAGGCGGCAATGCAGGACCTGTCCGCACCCGTAACGCCTGGTGCGAACAGTGAAACGCTGGAAGCGTGCCGTATCGCACTCCTCGACAGTGCCAACAAGTTGGCGGCCATGAGACGTCTCACCGAGGCCTAGCACCGCGAGATCGACCGTGCCGTCTGCGGCACGCCGGCTGCTGCCGAACCCAGCCACGCGGGCACGGTCCGGCAGCGCGGCGCAGCCATCGCCAGCATGTTGGGGGCCGACCGCCCGGTCTATGCCACGCCAATGGAGAACTTACGCGCCGCCCAGGCGGCGGCGGACGATCTGGACCGCCTAGAGGGCGACGAGCGTCGCTGCATGACGGAGCGCGTCCAGCAGCTCATCGACACGGCCGCCACGCAGCAAGAAGCTGGCCGCCGCGTGGTGGAACCCAGCTTACAGGCAGGGAACCTTCCCCCTCGCCGAGAGCACGGCGCGACCTCCCGGACACCGACAGGCGGCGCCCGCGACCGAGGAGACCAAGAGCCGGCGATTAGCTGCACCCGCACCCGCATCTCCATCGAGCGCGACCAAGACGGCCGCCCACGAGCAGTGGAGCAGCGGGACAGTCGTCCGCCTCCCCCGCGCAGGGAGAGGCGCGCCTCCCCGCCGCCTGTTGAGCATCCGACTCTCGGAGGCCGGCTGGGCCCCCGTGAAGGAGTCGGAGAGAATGACGCCCGCAACCGGATCGACCGCTTGGCTCGATCCCTGGCGTTAGAAGAAGAAGATGCGATCGGCCCGCCTTGTTTCGGCCCTCGCATTCGCGACGAGCCCTTCCCCAAAGGGTTCTTGCTCCCTCGGGACACCCCCAAGTACAACGGTTATGTGAAGCCGGAAGATTGGCTGGTCGACTACTCCACTGCCGTCAACATAGCAAACGGCAACAAGCGTGTCGCCGTGAAGTATGTCCCGCTCATGCTCCAGGGCACGGCCCGGACATGGCTGAACAGCCTCAAGCCCTACAGCGTCAACAGCTGGCTAGACTTCACCGAAGTTTTCATCCGCAACTTCACCAGCACCTACAAGCGGCCGCCCAAGCCTCGCCAGCTCTCCCTCTGCATCCAAGGCCCGATCGAGTCCACCCGTGAGTACTTAACGCGGCGGGCCGAACTGCACAACTCCTGCGAAGGGGTGCATCAGGTGCAAGCCATAGAGTACTTCACTACCGGGTGCCGAGAGGGCACCCTACTCAAGCATCGACTCCTCTGCGACGAGCCGGCCACCCTCGACGAGCTGCTAATCATAGAGGACAAGTACGCCACTGCCGACTCCTCCATGAACTCGGAGCTCCGAGTGGACGCGTCAGGAAAGATGCTCCCTCCGGTCCCTCAGACGCCGGCTGGTGATTCCAGTCGGCACCAACAGTCGAACGACAACAAGCGCAAGGCCCAGCAATCGGCTACCACCAGCCGGCAGGTGGCGACAGTCGAAGACCCGCAGCCAGAAGAGCAACCCGGCCCCAAGCGCCAGAAGGGCGGCAAGCCTGCCTGGTTGCCCGCCTTCTCGTTTGAGCAAACCCTTGACGCTCCCTGCAAGTTCCACAGCGGCGCGAAGCCATCCAACCACACCACCCGGAAGTGCCACTGGCTCGCCCGCATCGCCCGAGGCGAGGGACTGCCTCCCCCGCCTGCTGGCCCGCCGCCTCTGCCTCCCCAGCAGCCGGCGGTTCGGCCAGTCGGCGCGATCCAAGATGAGTTTCCCGAAGAGCACGGAGCTTACGTCGTCTTCACCAGCGTGGCTGACGACAGGCACAGCCGGCATCAGCAGCACCGAGAGGTGAATGCTGTCGCCTCTGAAGCCCCAGAGTTCATGCACTGGTCCGAGAGGCCAATCAGTTGGAGCCGAGCTGACCACCCGGAGGTGATGCCTTCTCCGGGTTCCTACGCCCTGGTGTTGGATGCCACCTTTGCAACAGAGAGGCGAGCTGCTCGTTTCTCCCGGATTCTGATAGATGGCGGCAGCAGCATCAACATCCTCTACCGTGACACCATGGAGAAGTTATGCATCAAAGAGAAACAGCTCCAGCCCAGACGGACTGTCTTCCATGGCATCGTGCCTGGCCTTTCCTGCTCACCAATCGGCAAGATCAAGATAGACGTCCTCTTCAGGGACAAGAATCACTTCCGCCGAGAGCCAATCTGGTTCGAAGTGGTTGACCTTTAGAGCCCCTACCACGCATTGCTTGGCCGGCCTGCCCTGGCCAAGTTCATGGCGGTTCCCCACTACGCCTACCTCAAGATGAAGATGCCGGGTACCAAGGGCATTATCACTGTAGCCGGCGACTACCAGAAGTCCGCCGAGTGTGCCGCAGCCAGCAGTCGGCTGGCCGAGTCCCTTGTGATTGCTGCCGAGAAGCGGCTCCTTGACCGGGTTGTGGCCATGGCCGGCAAGCAGCCGGACCTGTCGCCAGATCCCAAGGAGTCAGAAGCTCAGGGCTCTTTCCAGCCGGCCAAAGAAACCAAGAAGATACCCTTGGACCCGGAGCACCCGGAGAACTTCGCTGTCATAGGAGCTCACCTCGACAGCAAATAGGAAAGCGAGCTCGTCGATTTCCTCCGTGAGAATCGGGACATCTTTGCATGGTCTCCAAAGGACATGCCGGGTGTTCCGACGGATTTCGCCGAGCACAAGCTACATGTCAGAGCAGATGCAAAACCAGTCAAGCAACCCCTCCGCCGCCTGTCGGAGGAGAAGAGAAGAATTGTTGGTGAAGAGATAGCCCGGCTTCTAGCAGCCGGCTTCATTATGGAAGTGTTCTTTCCAGAGTGGCTTGCCAACCCAGTCCTTGTACTGAAGAAGAACAACAAATGGCGCATGTGTATTGACTATACCAGCCTCAACAAAGCTTGCCCCAAAGATCCGTTTGCCTTGCCTCGGATTGACCAAGTGATAGACTCCACAGCCGGATGCGAGCTGTTGAGTTTTTTGGATGCCTACTCGGGGTACCACCAGATCAAACTGAACCCGGCCGATCGGCTGAAGACCGCCTTCATCACACCATTCGGAGCCTTCTGCTACCTGACCATGACATTCGGCCTGAGGAATGCTGGTGCCATGTTTCAGCGTTGCATGCAGAAGTGCCTCCTCAAGCAACTCAGCAGAAATGCCCACGTCTATGTAGACGACATTGTGGTGAAGACGGAGAAGCGTGGCACCCTCCTGGAGGATCTCAAGGAGACCTTCGATAACCTGCGCCATTTTCAAATCAAGCTAAACCCTGAAAAGTGTGTCTTCGGAGTACCAGCCGGCCAGCTCCTCGGTTTTCTTGTCTCGGAGCGCGGCATAGAGTGCAACCCTGTCAAGATCAAGGCCATCGAGAGGATTGAGAGGCCCACCCGACTGCGAGACATTCAGAAGTTCACCGGCTGCTTGGCATCCATCAGCCGCTTCATCAGTCGGCTGGGTGAGAAGGCCCTTCCCCTGTACCAGTTGATGAAGAAAACCACTCATTTCGAGTGGAACGACAAGGCGGACGAGGCTTTCCTCCAGCTCAAGAAGATGTTGACCACGCCGCCCATTCTAGCTGCTCCGGCTGCCAAGGAGCCCATGCTTCTTTACATCGCTGCCACCAGCCGGGTGGTCAGCACAGTCATGGTGGTAAAGCGCCAAGAGGACGGCAAGGCACAGTCGGTCCAGAGGCCCGTGTACTACCTGAGTGAGGTGCTGTCAGCCTCCAAGCAGAACTACCCCCACTACCAAAAGATGTGCTACGGCGTGCACTTTGCCGCCAAGAAGCTCAAGCCATACTTTCAAGAGCACCCCATCACGGTTGTCTGCACCGCCCCACTTGCGGAGATCATAGGCAGCAGAGACGCGTCGGGCCGGGTGGCCAAGTGGGCCATCGAGCTGGCCCCCTACACCATCTTCTACCAGCTACGCACCGCCATCAAGTCCCAAGCACTGGCCGACTTCCTCGTCGACTGGGCCGAGACCCAGTACCTGCCGCCAGCTCCAGACTCTACTCATTGGCGGATGCACTTTGATGGCTCGAAGATGCGCACCGGTTTGGGAGCCGGCATCGTCCTCACCTCTCCCAAAGACGACAAGCTCAGATATACATTGCAAATCCATTTTGCCGCCTCCAACAACGTGGCCGAGTACGAGGCACTAGTATACGGACTCCGGCTAGCCAAGGAGATTGGCATCCGTCGGATTCTGTGCTACGGCGACTAGGACCTGGTGGTCCAACGGGCGTCTGGCGACTGGGACGCCAAGGATGCAAACATGGCAAGCTACCGCTCCCTCGTCCAGCAGATCAGCGGATATTTTGACGGGTGCGAGTTCCTTCACGTGCCACAGGCCGACAACGAGCAAGCAGATGCCCTGGCGCGTATCGGCTCCACCCGGCAAGCCATACCAGCCGATGTGTCCCTTCAGTGCCTCCGCAAGCCGTCTATCAAACCTTCCCGGAATCAGAATCCATCTTCGTGCCAGCTGCCCCTGAAGCAGTCGGATCTGACTCGGGGGCTGCAGCAGCCGGCCCGAGGACTTCGGCAGGCGGCAGGGGGACTGCAGCAGTCGCACCCGGCCCGGGGACTTTGCAACCCGGCCCGGGGGCTGCAGCACCCGGCCCGGGGACTTCACCAAGCGGCTCGGGGACTGCAGCAGTCGCACCCGGCCCGGGGACTCCACAACCCGGCCCGATGGCTGCAGCAGTCGGCCCGGGGACTTCAACAACACAGCAAGACGTGGCCGACTCCACCCCGCCACCTCCCAACCCAACCGCCCTAGTTTCAGTGGCCGTAATGACAGTGGATGAAGTCGAAGCACCATCATGGGCGCAGCCCATCCTCAACTTTCTGGTGAACGAAGAGCTGCCAACTGATGAGATCTCGGCCAGGCAGGTGCAACGCTGGGCAGGAGCTTACACAATAGTAAACAGAGAGCTTGTCAGGCGCAGCGTGCCCGACGTCTTCCAACGCTGCGTCGAACCAGAGAAAGGCAAGGCAATCTCTCAGAGACATACACCAAGGCGAGTGCGGCCACCACGCAGCCTCCAGATCCCTTGTCGCCAAAGCTTTCCGCCATGGTTTCTTCTGGCTGACTGCTTTGGAGGACGCCAAGGATCTGGTCAAGAAATGCATGGGGTGCCAAAAATTCAGCTCCAAGCAACATCTGTCGGCTTCTGCACTGAAGACCATCCCCCTTACCTGGCCTTTTGCCGTCTGGGGGCTGGACATGGTGGGCCCATTCAAGACAGCACGCGGCGGCATGACCCATCTGCTCATCGCCATCGACAAATTCACCAAGTGGATTGAAGCAAAGCCAATCAAGAAACTGAACGGTCCGACCGCTGCGACCTTCATCGTAGATATCACCGTCCGGTACGGTGTACCACACAGCATCATCACCGACAATGGCACTAACTTCGCCAAAGATGCCTTGGCCCGTTTCTGCGCGACGCAGGGCATCCGACTGGACTTAGCGTCCGTTGCCCATCCGCAGTCAAACGGCCAAGTCGAGCGAGCAAACGGCCTCATCTTATCCGGCATCAAGCCCCGACTGGTCGAGCCACTGGAGCGCTCGGCCGGCTGCTAGATCGATGAGCTGACGGCCGTCCTCTGGAGCCTCCGCACCACCCCGAACAAATCAACCGGCTTCACTCCCTTCTTCCTCGTGTACGGGGCCGAGGCCGTCATCCCAACTGACATCGAGTTCGACTCACCTCGCGTCACCATGTACACGGAGGCGGAGGCGAGTGAAGCACGTGAAGACGGCGTCGATCTACTGGAAGAGGGCCGGCTGTTAGCACTCAGCCGGTCCGCCATCTACCAGCAGAGCATGCGCCGCTACCATAGTCGGAAGGTCAAGCCACGATCCTTCCAAGAGGGAGACCTTGTGCTCCGGCTGATCCAGCGAATAGCCGGCCAGCACAAGCTCTCGGCCCCTTGGGAAGGCCCCTTCATCATCAGCAAAGCCTTGGGCAACGACTCCTATTACCTGATCGACGCGCAGAAGCCCAGGGCGCGCAAGAGGGACGATTCCGGCAAGGAAACAGAGCGCCCATGGAACGCAAATCTCCTCCGAAGATTTTACAGTTAATGCAGTATGTACCACGCTACCTTTTGTATTAAGCGCAAAGACACCAGGTCCCTCGAGGAGCACTCGGGGGCTACCTTTCTTATCTATATGATAAGTTTGATGCCTGTGAATGAGTTATTTCATTCCTCCGCCCAGCACCGGGTCCGACCAGTCGGCCCGGGGGCTTGCCGCCTTGTATTATGTCAGCGCTACCTGCAGTCGGACAAGTAGTGTGCCGGCAACTAAGCCCTCTCTTGCCATAAGCCGCAACTCGCAGAGCGACTGTCTGGCTGGCAAGAGTCAAAGGCAGGAAATGGTGCCCACATGAAAAATGACTAAGGACGAAAGCACTCACATAGGCCAAGCCGACCCCTCGCCTAGCCGTCCGGTTGCTGAGCAGCCGGCCGGCTGGCTTCTCACTTAACTTGCTATGTTCTAAGCGGCCAAAGTACTTGCCTTCCCAAAATGGCCAAGTACCTGACCCAGCTAACAGACCGAAGAGCGGCTGTCTGGCCGGCAAGGTGGCAGCCAAGGGAAGGCGGCAAAGGAAAAGGCCAAAAGAACAGAAAGCAAGACAAGTCGGAGTTCGGCAAAGCACAACTTGTGCGAAAATTAAATTACATAGCAAGAGGCCCTCGGCCAGCATTCAACAAAGTTTGAATACACCCCCAGTGGGTGGAACTGCGCAAATTTAACAAGTTCGTTCTAGAGACCACAAAAGCAGGAGGAGACAAGATAAAGTTGGCAGCCTAGGCCAGAGGAGCAGCAGGCGGGTCCGGCAGGTTGGTGGAGTCGGAGGCGCCGGCTGGTGGAGTGGCCGTCTGGCGAGTCTCGGCTTGGTCGCCATCAGCAGCAGTCGGTGCACTCACACACGGCTCGTTGCTCGAGGCTCGATCGAGCTGAGGCTGGCCGTCCGCTCCGCCCTCCGGTGCATCGTCTTCACCATCCTCATCTTCCTCGTCCTCGCCTTCGTCACTGGAGGCGATTTCCTCCGCCGAGTCCTCGCCCTCGTCCGGGTTCAGCCCGAACCAGTCCGGCGGCACCTCGGCACCCTCCTCGTCTAGCTCAGGGAGGAAGACACCGGTCTCGGTGTACTCGGCGATTGCCGCCGCACGTCGAGTGAGCGCAGGCCCCACGGCCACCAACTCCTCCCTGGCCTCCTGCCGGAACATGGCCAACTCGGCTAGGTTCAGCCCAGGATACCACGCCTTGACGAACTCCAAGGCCCTTCGGGCGCCTGCCCGAGTGGAGGAGCCCTTCCAAGCCTCAAAGCGGTCGATTGCCACCTCTAACCAGTCGGCGGTCCGACTGGGGGTGCGTGGGGCTTGGACGCCTGGCCAGAGGGCAGAAACCAGCTGGGACCCGGCGCGCTGAAGGCGGCGGAGCAGACGGTGAATCGGCTACAGGCGCGTCCTGACGGCCAGGAGCTGCTCATTCATGTTTCGAGGCGCATCGAGCGGGATCTCCACTCCTTCCCTCCTACGCTGGTCACGCCGCGCCTCGATGGCTTGGCTGACGGTGACGGCGTGTCCAGGATAGAAGTCTACGCAAAGAAAAAACAAAGATCAGAAGTCGGAAGCCGACTCTCGATGCAGTCGGGAGCTATTCCGAAGAAAGAAGTTTACCATCGATCATATCCTCAATCTCGCCGTAGCCAGCGGCGAGGATCGCCTCCTTCTCGATCCACTTCGAGCGCTCGGTCTCAAACTCCGCCTCCTTGAGTTTCTGGAGCTCCGCCTTGTGCTGGTCTGCCTGGTCCGCCAACCTCTTGGCCAGACGGTCGCGCTCCTGGGCCGCCTTGCTGCGCTCCTCCTCCTTGGCGTGCAACTCGGTCTGGACTTTGCCCAGGCGCTGCTGCAGTGTGGCGTTGGCTCCTGTGAAATTGAGAAAGAGAAGACAATCAACAAAGTTGACCAAAAAGAAAAGTGGTTGCCGGAAGATCCGGCCCGACTGCTCAGCAGTCGGCCCGAATCTCGGGGGCTACACCCAGCGAGTGCGCTGGCGCGCCCCCGCGAGGAAGAAGACGGAATGCTTACTCCGGCTCTCGGTCAGGTCGGCGGTCCGCTTAGCAAGCTCCTGGACCTGGGAGTTGAAGGCGGCTGCGCGGATGTTGTGGTAGTCCTGCAACGAAGACAAAAGAAGAGAAAACAAGTTAGCACTCAAAACTTACCTTAAAGTTCCGAGCCGCCTGCTCAGCAGTCGGCCAGGAACTCGGGGGCTACACCCAGTGGGTGCGCTGGCGCGCCCCCACGGAAGATTACAAGAATCAAAAAAACAAAGCAAAGAAGTGTACCCGGACGGCCGCTCGCGTCGCCAAGAACGCCTTCGTATACTGCTGGAGGGCGGCGCCTTGGGCCTGGAGCAGGGCCTGAACGTCCTGCGCGGCCTTGTTCAGCATGCCCGTCCCGCCCCCAGGCGTCCATTCTGGTGGGGCGGCACTAGTGGCCTCTGCATCTGGGGCCGACGAGCTCGCGGCCCCGATCTCCTGCGCCCGTGGCGCCGAGGCCGCCTTCGCCGCACGCCGGCGCCCCGGAGGACGGACCACAGGGGTCACCCCCACCACCAGCTCGCCACTGACCGGCGGCGCCGGTAGCACGACAGACCGACTGCCTCGGGCCTCGGCAGTGGGTGCTTGCGGGGGCACCTCCGCCCTTGGGACGATGACGTCGCCTCCTCTCCTCTCCACGACCGGCTGATCGTTACCGGCTACTCTAGTCGGCGCCGGGTTCTCTGGCGCAGGTGGCGCTGCGCGCAGCGGAATGACAAGTTGCGGAGTCCGGCCGCGTGCGGCCTCTTCCGCTTGCACCTTGGCGGTCGCGTCCGCCTGGGCCTTGGCTGCGGCGTCCGCCTGGGCCTTGGTCGCAGCGTCGGCTTGGGCCTTAGCCACCGCATCCGCGTCCGCCTGCGCCGCCTGGGCCGCCTCCGCCTTCTGCCGCTCCACCTCCTCCCGCTCCTCGCGCGCCTCCCGCGTGTTCCTCTCCGTCGCCTCCTGGAGGTCGGCGAGCGGGTCCACGCGATGGGTGTTGGCGGAGCCTTCCGCCGCCCCGATCACTGAAGCAGCGGTGGACCGCTCAAGAGAGAGCGGGGCCCTGTTCAAGCAAGACAAAAGCAAACTCAGAAAGAGTTTGCAAGAAAGAAGAAAAGAAAACACAAGAGAAACCAAGCACTTACGCGGACACCATCAGGGGCCGCTTCGGGGTCTTCTGGAACTGGGCCGCCTTCGCGGTGGCCTCCTGCCGCTTGGTTGCGGCGGCCGTGTTCTTGGACCTTTTTGGCCGGCTGCCGAACAGCAACGAGCCGGCTCGGCGCTTTGGTGCGCCGCCTGGTGCAGTCGGCACGGCTGAAGAACTCGCGCCCGCCTTGTCGGAGCCATGCGTGCGGCGCGGCTCGTTCTCCTCCTCGTCATCATCCGGCCAGGCCTCGAGGCCTCCTCCTCCTCCTCCGGAGCCGCCTGCTCCACCGCCGCCACCTATGGCGTCGTCCTCCTCCATGGCGGCCGCCCCCAAGTCGGGGTCATCCACGTCGCTCCTCGTTTGGTCCGGCATATACTGCTGACCTGGATCCGGAGCGCCGGTGGCCGACTGGGCCGGGAGGACCTGCACCATGGCCGACTGGTCAGACAGCCAAACAAGAGCTCGGACCAGCAAAGGAGGAAAAGAATCGCAAGACTCACCGCAGGCGGCGGATGTGCGCGGTCGTACGGCCGCTTGCCGAACCGCCAATCCATATCCGAAAGCTTGCAGTTGGAGAAGTAGTTGACCACCCGGGCCACCTCCATGTCCGGTAGCTCCCGTGTGCACATCCGACACGGGTCCCGATGCCCGCTCATGCAGCTGACGATGTGAGGCCGGGCTTGGAGGGGAAGCACCCGGCGCGTCATGAAGGCGGCCAGCAGGTCCGAGCCCTTCAGGCCCTCCGACTCCGTCATCACCTGAAGTCGGGCGAGGGCGATGGAGGAGGCGGCCGATAGGGAGCCCGGCCTGTACTGCCAGTTGGCGCGCGGCTCGGCTGGCGGGCCGGCTACGTAAGCCGGCAAGTTGATGTAGTCGCTCGTCGGGTGGATATTCTCGACGTAGAAATAAGATTTCTGCCACAGTTTGGCCGACTGCAGCAGGGAGATGGGCGGGAAGCGGTTCCCGGTACCCAGACGCCGCACCGCCACGCAGGCTCCGCATTGAGCCGCCTGACCCTTGGTGGCGGTGCCGAGTTTGAGATAAAAGCACTCCCCCCAGAGCTCAAGGGTGGGGAGAGTGCCGAGGTACCCTTCGCACAAGATGACGAAGGCGGCCAGCAGTACCACCGTGTTCGGCGTGAGGTGGTGCGGCTGGACTCGGTAGAAATCAAGGAAGGAGCGGAGGAAGCCGCTCGCCGGAAGACCGAAGCCGTGAAGAAAATGGGACCGGAAGACGACGCGTTCATCGCCCTCCGGCACCGGCGAGATTTCTGCCTCGGGGGGGACACGTACCCGCACGTTCGTCTCCCGGGGCAGCCGCCGTGTTTGACGAAGGAAAGAGAGGTGATCCTCATGGACGTTGGAACCGTCCCAGTCGCCGGCCCGTGAGCGCGCCATGGGCGAAGGAGCTCGTCGCAGGCGCGGCGCGGTGACGAGCGGGCGAAGCCGCGGCGGAGCGAAGAAGCCGCTGCGAGAAGAAGCTCGACGACGGTGGGCTGCGACGGCGCCTCGGCAAGAGGAAGAGGCACTGTGGCAGCGGAGAGGAAGAAGAATGGCGAGGGGAGAGGAGGGCGCGCGTGCGTCTGCCACCCCCCTCCTCCCCCTACTTATAGCCCCAGGCGGCGGAGCCGAGGGGGCAGGAGCGTGGGAGATCGTGAGATTAACTGCGCCCACTCCCCCACGATCCCACGATTGCGGCGCCAGTAAAGGCGTGTATTAATTACCGCAGAAGCCCAACCGTCTACCTCGGCCGCAGCGGATCCGCGCACATGCCGAGGCACTATAGTGGCGGGCCCCGGCCTGCGGCGATGTCCTGTCGCGCGCGTGGGCTGGCGGGCCGGCTTGGCCTGCTGACGCCGCGTGGCTGGCTGGCACGGGCGGCGAGCCTGACGTCTGGCTAGCATGCCACCTGGCCCCCACCACGGCGTTTCGAAATCGCCAGGCGGCCTGCCTGGTCACGGCTGACACCTACCAGTCGGCACTTCAGAAGACGGACGAAGCAGAATACCAGACTACCCGGAGTAGGAAGCTGCTGGGGCTTCTCGCCCCTTCGGCCACAGCACCCCACCAGTTTCGGGGACTACTGTCGGAGTAAATGACCACGGGTAGCCTCATCAGCTCCCCTGGGTATTTCAAGACATCAGGGCAGGCTGCGCCCCTCGAACATCAAAGACAAAGGACCGCCTTCTTGGGGCCGGCTGGTCCAAGCGGCCGGTTGCCAGGAGGCGGCGGAATCCAGAAGACAGCCATGAAGTGGGCCGACTCCTAGCAGGCGGCTTCCTGGGAAGCCGGGTCCTAGCAGGCGGCCCCTCGCGCCCTCAAAGTTAGCACCCACATAAACACGACGGGATGGGGCGTGGCTACAGTACAAGCCTGCCACCCCCGAATCCAGGGCAGAACGTGGCCACAGTGCAGCGTACCAAGCGGACATCCCGCGCCCGACGCGGCACTGTTGCCATGCTGCTCATGACATCACCCATGGAAGAGGAAGCCATGCTCCCACGACGGGCTGTCGGTACGGCCCGCAGGCGGCGGGCCCTACCTGTCCGTGAGAAGCCAGAAGGCGGCGAGCCCTGACCAGTCGGCTCAGGGGGAGGCTGGCTCCTAGCAGGCAGCCCTCCCCCTTCCTTGAAGTTTGTGCGCCATTAACCAGAAGAGACGGGGAGTGGCTACAGTGAAACGCCCGCCAGGCGGCGGGACTGTAGCCACGCTCTCGCCGACCAAGCATGCATCATCAGTGGCACGGCTACAGTGCTACGCAGCCGATAGGACCCGCAAGCGGCGGGCCCGGCTTGTCGGCCAAGTACGAGACAGCTGGGGGGACCCACCAGGCGGCGGGCCCCTGCAGGCGGCGGAGAAGCCGGCGGCCAGAGACACTGGCGACTGGGTCCTACGCCCGGCCAGATTACCATTGTATCCCTGGGGGGTAGGCCTATATAAACCCCCCAGGTCACCCCATGCAAGGGGTTGGGACTTTGGTGGAGTAGAGCTAGCCTTGCCCTCCTTCCTCCTCTAGCAAAACAGCTCAAGGAGCAAGTTTGTAGCTACTTGTTGAGATAGTGATCATGCGGAGACCCCGCAGAGCAGGACTAGGGGTGTTATCTCCTACGAGAGCCCCGAACCTGGGTAAGATTCGTAGGCACATGCGGTCTCGCTCACTCCCGCCTCTAGAGCCCGGCGACGTACTTTTGTCCCCATCCACGATAAGCCACCCCCTGGCATATGTCGCACGATATCCCCGACATGTCTCGGGCAAAGTCTGCGGCTATCCATACTGCTTGGAACATCTGGAAAGAAGGGAATCGCCGCGTGTTCGAAAACAAGACCCTACAGGAGAATGCGTTGCTGCACCTCATCAAGCAGGACATTACCCTTCCGTCGATTTCTGCCCATTGGCTGTCTGATGTTCAGAACTCCCCTGAACCTGAGCCCGATTGATTCTTTTTCTCTTCTTCATGGTGAGGGGCACCTTAAACCCTGTGTAACGTGACTATTTGTCTTTTGTTACTCCTTACTTAATATATTCAGGCAGATCCACTCCCAGTTCCTCAAAAAAAAAAATGAACTTACAGTTTGTAAAAAAGATTGGTAGTTATCTACATTTTTTCTTGAAACAAATAAATCTAACGTTCTACCCTGTAAGGTTCATCTCTTGAAGGTTAATGGTTTTCAGTGCTTGCCAGTTTCGAAATTGAACGTACTTTACATGGTCTTGGAGATGTTTAAGTTGTCCACGCAACTAGCAGTAGCATTTTTTCCCCATAGTGTGTTGCTTGCAACGCCATGTGCACACTTCCAAGTTACATCCTCCTTTGTATTGGAAATCATCGTAGTCCTCCGCCGCCACCTTCACGCCAACGTCCATGGGTCGATCCCGGGGCTTTTTTTTTTAGGGTAACTGCCGCTTTATTTAATTAAAACATGTCTGGGATCTCGTCAGAGACCACGGAAAGAACAAAATTTGGTGGCACCATAAGCCAAACCTTACACAGTTCATCTCCTACTCCTACTTTCGCTAACTTGTGAGCGGCAGAATTCGCAGAACGACCAACCCAAGATACTTTCACCTCATCAAAGAAGCGAAACATCTCTTTGATCTCCTCCACTCTTGGCCCCACGGCAACCAAATTTTTCTCTCTTTGCTGTACCATTGCCACCACCGATTTGTTGTCCGTCTCTAGATGTAGCTTTCTGACGTTGATCTCAGCGGCCAGCTCAACAGCTCTTTTGCATGCAAGGATCTCCACTCTCTCCGGCTCTGTTTCATGGCTGTAGACATGGCAAGCCGCCGCTCGGAAGTCACCGGAGTGGCCTCGCAGAATAACTCCTGCACCACCTTTGTCGCCAGGCTTAGACACCGCCCCATCCGCATTAGCTTTGATCCATCCTTCCTCCGGTGGTGTCCACTTGAATGATTCTCGGAGCAAATAATAACGAAGATGAAATCGGTTAGAAGATTACCACGCATCTGCCACGTGGTGAAGTTTACCACGATTTTATCATATGGAGGAAGAACAAGAACGATTACTCCTACACATGGAAAATAGTTTTCTTGAAGGAACGTAACAGAACCGCAAGGGCAAGGACCAAGAAAAACATGCAGCGACTCCGTTAGAAAATGTGGCTAGTGATCGCCCGGCTAATGGCAGAAAGCTCCTTTTACCAGTGCAGGTACCGGCGAACCATCCACCGTTCAAGTTCTTTGGGATCTGTGTCTAAATGAGATCCATTCATATGTATAACCATGTATTATCGCAGCCCATCTCTCGTATCTCTCCTTAAAGTCAAATCAGTGTCAGGTTGAATAGCACCCGTGTGAGCTACACAGTACATATGCATGCGATTTTGTCGTAGAAAGGTACACGTGGGCTCTATGAAAATGCATGCATGATACGCTCTCGCCGTATAAATTCATAGCTTTTATTTATCTTCTGATAATTTCAATCATCCATATCTTTTGAAGCAAATATTTGTTTTTGTTTTTTATATACATTTGAATTCCTGGCGGCAAGACCTTCAGATTGCGACCAATTTCCAATACATTTGAAAGCGCTTTAAATTTGATGATTTCACATATTTGAAACCATATTTCAAATATGTGAAATTGATTGTTTCAACGACTGACACTGGTTATTTCAAGTATACTAAAGTTGTATTTTTCAAATGTATGAATCGTATTTCAGTATTTCACTATGTTTGTGAAGTTGCTTATTATTGTATGAAAAAAAAGAGAAACATATTATTTCAAATATGTGAAAATGATTGTTTCAATGAGTGACATTGGTTAGTATATGAAAGTTTTTTTTTTTCAAATATATGAATCATATTTCACTGTGTTTGTCAAGTTGCTTATTCATGTATGTGGAAATATGATAAACGTATTATTTCAAATATGTGAAATTGATTTGTTTCAATGAGTGCCACAGATTATTTCAAGTATATGAAAGCTTTTTTTCAAATATATGAATCATATTTCACTGTGTTTGTCAAGTTGCTTATTCATGTATGCTGAAATATGAGAAACATATTATTTCAAATATGTGAAATTGATTTGATTCAATGAGTGACAATGGTTAGTTCAAGTATATGAAAGTTTTTTTTTCAAATATATGAATCGGATTTCACTGTGTTTGTCAAGTTGCTCATTCTTGTAAGTGGAAATATGAGAAACATATTATTTCAAATAGTGAACTTAACTTATTTCAATGAGTGACATGGTTAGTTCAAGTATATGAAAGTTTTTTTTATCAAACATATGAATCGTATTTCACTGTTCTTGTCAAGTTGCTTACTACAGTATGTGAAAATATGTGAAACAAGTTATTCCAAATATGTGAAATTGTTTGTTTAACTGTGTGTAATGGATTTTTTTTCAACCATAATAGGGATGAGTCATTTGATATAAGTGAATTTAAAACAAAACTGAAATGTGTATTTTAAAATAAGTGAAACAAGTCTTTTTAGAGTGAAATCAATTTTTTGACACAAGTAAAATTTGTTCTTGAAACGAGCAAAATATGTGTTTTAAAATGACTGAAATTGATTTTGAAATGAGTGAAACGTATGTTCTAAAATAAGTGAAACAATGTCTAAAAATGAGTTAAATTAGTTTTAAAAATGATTTGGCAATTAGTGAAATTGTTTTTCAAGAGTTGAAAAAAAATACGATTTGGTATTTTTAAAGTTATTGGAGAAATTGTTTTGTACTCAAAATGACACTTTTGCAAAATTAATTATTTTTAGAAATTTCATTGCAAGAATAAAATGTTCACAGGAAACTATATAAGTCCAGTTATATATGTGTTCTTTTCTGGATTTTTATATGTTCATTTGATTATGATTAGGACCTTTTTTTTCCTCTCTATTTGAAAACAAAAACAAATCCTAACCTAAACCGCTCCCAGGCCTGTGCAAGCCAACCAGCCCACCAGCACATGCAGCCCGCCCGCGCGTGAATCGTTTTATTTCTTTTCTTTTCTTCCTTCTCTCTTCACCTCACGGCCGCTGACAGCGGGACCCAGCCGCCCTTTCTTCTTCCTCACGCCTGCGCTGTGGTCCGCCATGGCCACGACACCTCGCCGACCGATTTTAACCCCGCCCGGCTTCTATCTTCAGATCAACCCCCTCGCCACAAAAACCCTCATATAAATAGACCTCAACCCCCTCGTGCTTTTGCCCCAATCAATTCCACCCGTGACCTTCCCCAACTTCCGCACGAACTCGCCGGAGTTCACAGCTCCACCGCAGCGCCGCCACCTTGCCCTGCTCGCCACCATCGCCCTCGACCGCCGCCTCCTCCACCATTGGACGCGTCGCGCCAATCTGCACCTCCCCGACCCCTCCATCGTCGTAGCCGACCACCGGAGCCACCGCCCCATCGACGACCGACATCACCGCCGCCGTCTCCCTGCCTCGACGCCCTCCATTAGTCGTCGTCGGATCCCACCGTTAGATCGTCGTCATGTGGCCGATATTAGATCGAGGTTTTTTTTATTTACGCCGAATCGTTTTCTGTTAGATTTCAGCCCCCGCCGCTAATCCCCACAGCGGATGCTTCTAGCCAATCACATCGGGCCGTGTGTCACCTATCGCCGCATTGTCCGAAATCTAGTCTTTTCACAAAACCGCTGCCATGGCGGAGTTTTGCATAATTCCATCACAAGTTTGTTATTTTCATATCCTTAGTTCTGTTTATCCTTTTTAGGTGATTCTTTTTCCTACTTCGTATTGATCTCAACTATCCAGAGAACTTATAAAATTAAATTTTTGAAATTTCAAAATTTTGAATTTAATCAGATTCAAATTTAAACCTCAATAGGTCATAACTTTCAATCTACAAATCTGTTTGATTGGATTCTTTTTGCAAATTAAAGCTCTTGACGTGTTGGAATAAAAATCACATAATTTTACTAATGTTAAAAATATGTTTCTATCCAGAAGCTTTATTTGGATCTTTTTGAGTTTTCACAAATCTTTTCTTTGCATTATTTTTGGATTTCGAGTGATTGATTATGTTTGTACTACTGTTTACTTACGCTAGATTGCTTGGAGTGCGAGGCTGAGTACTATCAATCTTTAGAGTTCAACGGCCGTCAGCAAGGCAAGTTCACACTTTGGTCATTCTTTTATATACCTATGTTTTTACTATGCACTTAGTCCCACATGATACTTTGGATGAGTAGGATTATAGGTTGTGGATATGGTTGTAGTTCATTGAGGTAGGAACCCATGATCCTTGAAACACCCTGGGAAATGTTGTTTTTAGGTTAATTGCTTAGCCATGCTTTTGTAGACGGTGTCGTATGTGTCATTCATGCAAGTTGTGAGAGAGTAGTAAATAGGCCCAACCTTAATAAATTTAATACATCATTGGGTGGAATGGTTGCATGGTGAGGGGCACCTGGAGTAACCAGGGATTTGCCTGAGTGTCCTGGAGAAACCAGGGGATCACACTTTGTATGGAATGCCACCCAGGTTCAAAGAGATCAATCGATTTTTCATGACTAGAAGCTTCGTGTGTAGCCACAAGCCATTATGGCCTCTAGCCTAGTCGAGTAAGATTGTGTGAGTCTTCCAGGTAGGCTAGTAGATGTAGGGGAATGTAGGTGTACCGGCCTATCCAGGGTTAAGGGGAACACATCTGAAAGACTTTGTCTTGATCTTCTGACCAAGGAGGTGGTAGAGTCTTGTGGGGAAAAGTGCGCAAACATCTATAGAGTGTAAAACTAACCGATTAGTCGCGTCCCCGGTTATGGACAACTTGAGCATCTAAAAGTGAAATTATTGAGTGATCTCGTCACCATATTTAATAAATGAATTGGGTTAATAATAACTTGGGTTTTGGATTGAGTTGGAGGAACCATCTCAATAATGGCACAAATTTTGTAGTAATAATTTAATTAATCATTGAAATAGGACAAAATTAGCTTTACGTGAAATTAAACTTACAATCTCTACCAGCCAAATTGCATATAGAGGTAGAATTTTCATTATTATTCTATGATGTGACTTTGCCGGCATATTCCATGTGCTGACCTACATGGCTGCAACTTCTCATGTTGCAGAGTTTTCCGACGAGGATTAAGGTGCGATAGGTTGTTGTTGTGCACTCAGCATTTGCCGTGGAGTTTGATGGACTAATTTACCTTCGATGCTTCCACGGTTATTTTATTTAGATGGCCTTCAGCCATATTTATATAATAAATACCCTTTTGATGACCTTCGATGTAATAAAGTATATGATTAAACTTTGTTATTTTATCAAGTAATGTGTGCTAGCTACTGATCCAGGGATAACACAGTAAGCACAGAGACTTAGATCCATTTGGGTCAGGTCGCTACGTTGGCTAATTAGCTACCTAAATAACTCTGTAATCATGTTACGAGGTCACCTTCCTAACTATTTTTGCAAATCAAGCTAATCAAATAAAAAAAGGCGATCACTATCAATTTCCATATAACCTAGCATAGGAGCACCTACGCACATTCTTTTGGTTACTGGAATCAAATACTCAAAACGTAGCCTAGTTCTCCCATGCCCGTTGAAAATTCCCCGCCTCCGATCCAATCAGCGCGACTAATCGGGTGTCATGATGCTCAGGATTAAACAAATTGGTTTCATGAAAGTAAATTGATTTGTTCATCTTTATTTATTCTATTATATCGACAACGATAATTTCCAAATAGCATCACGTTTACTATTCCAAATAACCTAAAATTGGAGTCAAGAAGACATCACTGGCTTGCAATAATTTGAGATGCAAAATGTAGAATAAACCATACCAATATTATTGACGTGCAAATGGGCATCTTTAAATTTCATGCATCTCTTTGTGAAGAGTTATCCCAGATCATTAGAAATTTTTGGTGGGGTGACGAGGAGAATAGAAAGAAAACTCATTGGTTAGCGTGGGACAAGATGATGAGACCCAAAGATGAAGGAGGTATGGGATTTTGAGATCTAAGATTATTTAATCAAGCACTTCTCGCGAAACAAGCTTGGCGGTTATTGGTTTCTCCGGACTCATTATGTGCAAAGGTGATGAAAGCAAAGTACAATCCTCATGGGCAACTGCTGGACACTGTATTCCCTCAAGTGACGTCAACTACTTGGCAAGGTATTATGCACGGTCTTAAACTGCTGAAAGAAGGTATCTTTTGGAGAGATTTCGATGGCACGAGTATAAATATCTGGAGGGATAATTGGCTGCCTAGAGATTTGGGTCTACAAATTTCTGCAAAAGAGAATAGAACCAGACTTAGATGTGTGTCTGAGTTATTCATCAGGGGCTCTAAAAGATGGGATGAGAATCTAATTAGGAATCTATTTTATTCTCATGATGCTGAGGAAATTTTAAAGTTACGTATTCCAACTTTAGGTGAGGGAGATTTTATTGCTTGGCACTACGAGAAAAATGGATTGTTCTCGGTTAAAAGTGTGTATAGGTTGGAGCTGAATTTGTAGAACACTAAGAGTGAGACGGGAGCTCTAGTGATGCTGTGAAGGGAGAAAGGAGGCTATGGAATATTATTTGGAAGGCTCAGGTCCCTCCAAAAATCTGAATTTTTGCTTGGCGTGCTGCTACTAAGAGTTTAGCGGTTCAAGTTAATAGAGTTAAACAACATCAAACTACCATTGTCTTATGTTCGGTTTGTGGCGTCAAAGATGAATGTGTGTTTCATGCTCTGGTGAGATGTCCCAAGGCACGTGCGCTCCGAATGGCGGCAAGGGAGATCTAGAACTTAACAGATGATGAGATATTCAATTTTTCGGGGCCAGATTGGCTACTTATTTTATTGGATCAGTTAACATCGCCGATGCGTGAGCAAATTATATTCATGTTTTGGAGGGCATGGCACCTGAGGAATGACTTGATCTTTGGTAAGGAATAGGAAACTATCTCTGCCTCTGTGAGTTTTATTCAAAACTACTGAGGGTCCTTCTCGTCTTGTCATACCAATATGAAGATGGAGGTTACCAACAAAGGTAAGAAAAGGCTGGATGGGTTTATTGATACCAAAGATGTGAAAGAAAAAGTTGTGAATTGGTAGCCTCCCGATCCGGAGTTCATTAAGATCAATGTTGATGCAAGTTTTGTGGAGGCCATTAGCGCTGCGAGTGTGGGTGTGGTTGCCAGGAATCATATGGGAGAAGTGATCATTTCTTCGTGGAATTATATTGGGGTTTGCAACAGCGTGGATGAAGCGTAACTTAGAGCGACCCTCGCAGGGCTTTACATCGGTATTACTCTCCACAAGCCCATCATCTTAGAAACTGATTGTTCTTTTGTGGCTTCCTTCCTTGGAAATGATTATTTGGACAGGTCTCCTCTAGTTGATCTTAAGATGGAAGTATTGACCATTTCTAGGTTGATGACAAGTTTCAAGATATGAAAGATTAACAGAAGGGCCAATAGGGTGACGCATGAAATTGCTAAGTTCAATTTTATTAATAGGTCTGATGGTGTGCTTCTTAATAGTGATCTGCCCTGCATGACTAAGTTGTAATAGACGATTGTATGAATGTTTTAATTAATTAATATATGGGAGGGGTTTTGAAGAAAAAATATTATTGACATGCGGTGAAGGGACGATGCCTCGATGGCATTTGCATTGCAGCTTGCGGCTCTTGTCCACAACGCTCCTGTCCACGCCACGTCATATCCACTAGATCGGAAACGCGCCTTGGCGCGTGGTGCCTGGCTGAACGTTTTGTCCCTGCGTTTAAACAAACCACAATATTGTTGCTACTTCGTATAGGATCATTTGTCAAAGTCATGGAAGAAGGCAAGGCAATCACATGTAGCAAATGCAAAGCAACCATGAGGGATTTTGTCAGTAGAACCGTTCGTCAATCCACATCAAGTTTGATACAGACAATGTACTTTCATAAAACAAAATCAAGCCACAGCGGCAACAAAGAACCTATGTAGTTCCACGGAAGCATATTTTTTTGATAGATCCACCTGATCGTCTTGACGTTCAATGTTTCATATGCCGCAACACATGAACCTGCTATGAGTAGTTTGTTCAGTCACTTGAAACAACATTTTCTCCATTGACAACAGAGTTATGAACCTTGAACTAACCTTTTCAAAGATTGGATTATCAGCAACGGCTTCCTATGCGTAGTGTCGAAGCCGAAGACACATAAGAGATTTCTTTCAATCTTTGACCAACCCCGTAGTTATTGTCGCTCTTCCGTCCACACCTTTCATCAGACGGACTTGCCCCGTTGCGCATCCACACACGAGTTCAGCCCACATGCCACTAGTATAAAAAGGCCCATTTGTCCCGGTTCCAGAGGCCCATTAGCCTCGGTTCTGGAACCGGGACTAAAGCCCAAAACCTTTAGTCTCGGTTCGCTTACAAACCGGGACAGAAGGGTCTCCACGTGGCCGCTGCGGGGAGCCCAGGCAGGAGGGCCTTTAGTCCCGGTTGGTAACACCAACCGGGACCAAAAGGCATCCACGCGTCAGCATTTGGCAGTAGCTGGGGTTTTTGTTTTTTTAAGGGGGGGGGGTTTGGGGGTTTTGGAGGGTTAATTTAGGGGTTTCATATTGTGTTAGCTAGCTAATAGAGAGAAGTGTCCTCTCTTTCTCCGTGCTAGGTCGACGCTAGTTACTATACGTATAGAGAGAACTCGACACGCTAGCTAGTAAGCAGATGAAGGAACCATTAAGTACACAAGATCATCATGAACATATACAGAGAGAAGTGATCGACCTCTCTTTCTCCGAGAGATTAGTCGAACAACAAGTTTTCGTATATCTATCCGACGCTACTAGCTACATATATACAATATAAGATCTCTTACAATCCCTAACATCTAATGTCAAGTTACACATGGTATTCTATGGTTGGATTTATGACGTGGTCAAGAAAGAAACCCGCCAATTCCTCTTGAATTGCTCGTATGCGATCATGTGGTAGGAGTTCATCCCGCATCTGCCACAACTAATTTGAAGAAGGGGGTCAATACATATATATGAATGAAACTCAACACAAATGATGGTAATAAAATAAAATTGTGAATATTATTGCTTACGGACTTCATATTGTTTTTCAGAGTAGCCCCGCTTAGAGGTCGTCGCGTTGTAGATGAACTCGCAAATGTAGTATCCACAAAAATCATTCCCGGCTTCCTGCCACAAGCACTTTACGAGAAATAGAGTTCAATCAAACTGATAATCAAGCATTATAAATGGTATTGATGAAACTAGAATCAATGGGAGATGCGCGGAACTAGCTAGTAGTACTTACTTTTGGGTGTGTAAATCGCAGCTCCCTCGGCAGTGCCGGAACAATTCCGGTGAACTCTTTCCAAACCCTGCCAGACAAAGAAAATAATTACTTGATATCAGGAAATGAACAAAGTTGCCGATATGGTGCGATAATGATCGATTGAACTTACTTCTGGAGCATTTCAGTCATGTCCGCATACTCCTGGGGATCTTTTCGTCTCGAGTCTAAGACGGTTACTACTCCCCGCTCAAGCTTAATCTCTAGCAGAATAAAGTGGAAGCTGCGCACGCATGCATAACTCATCAATTACATTACTATAACCTCGAGTAATAAGGGAAACCGAATATGCACAAGACAGTAACACTCACTTGAAGTTGTAAGGAAAGAGTATTTTCTCTTTGTTTTGATTTTTAAGCAACGATTGTAGCAAGTTGTCCTTGGTTTCTGTGACATTCTTTTGAACCGTCCATTCATGTATGATATTTGGGTTAATGAACCCAATGTCATAGATTTGTGCTTTTCTGCATTCGACGATCTTCAATCTACATAATATAGTGAGGATAATTATATATACATGCAATGAAAGAGCTGAGCTATATATAGAGACTTAATTACAGAAGTAGTACTTACAGACGGTAGCAAGTCACGAGTGTTTTGTCGAGGGCCTTTTGATTGTATAATTGGAATAACTCGTCAAATTCAACAGACAACTGATCCATTCCAACGAGGTCGTGCTCCTCTTTAATTCTCAGCGTCAAAGTATCCTTCCCAGACTCGCTGCAGGTTTTCATGTACCATTCATGGAATCTTCGCATCATCGTTGTTAGAGGAGGATGATCAGGTTTGACGAGAGGCTGCCCGTAATGGTATCTGAATTCGTCCACCTCCATTATTTCAAACTCTACATCATCGCTTAGGTAATCAGCAGGATTGGTACCGAGCACCATCCCCGGCTGATTAGCAACGATATCGCTAGACACCTTGAGCGGGGGGGCATGATTGGTTCGCCTGTTCGCCGAGCTGGGGAATTTTTTTTCCCACTTCTTCATTCTGCTAACCTTGCATGCATGCAAGTACTTCCCGACCGCTCCGCTTCCTTATATGTCCTTTCAATAATGCGCTCATAGTAGGATTGCAGCGGAGACGGTGGTGGTCGCTTCAGGGCATCGATAGTGTGCTTCCGTTTCACCGGATCTATCGTCTCCTTCGGAGGTGGAGGTTTCCGTGCAAAATGTTCATGCACTTCGGCAGCACTGATTTTTGCGGTTTCCTCGTCGGTCCTCTCATATGGTAACTTTTCCAGAGGCTTGAGAGATGGACTGTATCTGAATTGCTTCCCGCCTCTGCTTGTACTGCTAGCCGCCGGAACGGCGGCGGCTCTCTTCCGCCGTTGCTGACGAGGCGGAGGAGGAGGCGGAGTGCTGCGACGCGCCGGAGGAGGCGGAGTGCCCTCACGCGCCGGAGGAGGCGGAGAAGGAGTGCCCTCACGCGCCGGAGGAGGAGGAGGAGAAGTGCTCTGACTCGCCGGAGGAGGAGGAGGCGGAGGCGTCCAGTTCGGAAGCTTGATGTACTCCTTCCGCCATAGACATGTAGTCCTCAGATCATAAACCAGCTGAGTCTCCCCTTCACCTGTAGGGTGGTCAAGCTCGAGCTCGTCAAATCCCTCCATTACTTCATCCACTGTCACAACAGCATAGCCATGTGGAATCAGACAGCAGTGGAAAGTTCCGTCAGGTTGAGGAGGTGCAACAGAGCCGATAGCCGCCTTCAAGGTGAGGTTCCGACATTTCGTCATAAGCTGGCAATGTTGAGCCTCCGTGATAGCATCCACGGGGTAGCTAGGAGCCGTGAAGTCAGGCTGCTGAACGAGCTCCGTGGAAGCCACGCTGCTTCTCCGCTGAGATGGCGGGGTAGCTTCTGGGGTAGATTCGTGCCGCTGAGATGGTTGGTCGGCAGCTCGCTGGCTCTCAACTTGTTCCTCTAGCTTTAGTACCCTTGCATTGAGCTTCTGCATTTCGCTCAGCTCCTGTTTCCTCTTCCTCTCCCGGGTTTTGTAACCGCCTGCGCCGGGAAACCCAACCTTCCACGCAACGGAGCCTGGCGTGCCTCGTGTTCGTCCAGGGTGCTCAGGATTCCCGAGGGCCTCAGTCAGCTCGTCCTTCTCTCTGTCGCGCACCGTTGAGCAGCACACAAATCAAAGGAGCTAGCAACAATCTTTACAAATTGCTACAGAAGACCGAGTCCACAACATATAAACCGTACAGTGCCAGGTAGCAGAAACAAGATGCAAATCAACATATTGTAAACTGAATTTCTAGAGAGTATGGAACAAGGGAGTTGGGATGAGTCTGCATGTACTAACCAGTTATCTGTACAGGATGGAATACACAAACTGAGGTCTTCATGCTTGCACTGGAAACTCGGAATTGTACTTGGTGATATATAGCTTCCATATTCGGAGACATATTTGGGAGAGTATGAGTGGTTTTCAAATCAAAACTGAGACGAAAGGGTGGTTTATGTGCTCCAGCAGTGGCAGTGAGACTCTCCTTCTGCGTTAAGGCAATCTGCAAATAGATCTTCATACATCAGTTGTATTCCAAAAATTTTGATTGGCAACATATGTTCCAAAAACCAGTCACCAATCAGTACTATGGTGGCTATTAAAGAATATAACCATGATCAAGATATAGTAATAAGAAAACCTTTAAATATGCTTAGAACAAATTTTGGGAGAACCGGTTAGAGTCAGAACCCTACAACAATGGCATTGCAAAGAAAACATTTTCTGGTGGTCATTAGAGAAACATGACATCCACTTTTTAATCAAATTCAACTTGGAAGAAGCTGAGAACAATAGTTCCTAAAACTAGGTTGTCGTATTCGCCAAGATTTGAATTGCCTAATGGGATTTAATGTTCACACAGTACCCCCATCTCTACATGTTCAGTCCTAAACTCACACAGTACCCCCATCTCTACATGTCCAGTCCTAAACTTACTATCTGCACAGCTCACAGTACTAAACCAAACATGTATAGGACAATCATCAACCTTACATATCGTATACAGACCAATCAAATACACTTGGAGCTGACCACACATGCAAATGGCAAATAATGACAAACCAAATGACAACAGGAATCGCAAATCCTCCTGGATTTCACAGTTGGCAGGTACAACAAACTAACCAATCAACCTCTCATAGAGTGGGCCATGAAGAAGAGCACCTTCGTCGGAGATGCAGGAGGAAGGACGGCCAAATCTGAAGGAACAACAGTCACGGACCCAGCAACGACCCTGGCACCAAACCCTCACAACCACCCTGTGCAGCCGGAACCAACAAACACGCATGAGGTACGAAGAACAGGATATCTGGAAGGAGAAAGAAGGAAGGAAGAACGAACCTTTCTGATGGCGGCGAGCGAGCAAATGGCGGCGACAGACGGGAGGTGTGCAGTCAGATCCAGAACCAATCGCACCAGGACCAGGAAATCAGCCAAGCTTGTCCTACCAAATCAACAACAAATCAGACAGTGGCCATTGATGGAGATGCACAGGAGAGAGAGGGGTGGGGGTGGGGGGAGGGAGGGAGAGAGAGGAACCTGAGAGCAAGAGGGCCCTGGTGACGCGAGAGCGAAGGGGCGGCATAGTCGACCAAGGCCTGAGCGCCGCAGCACCTCGAGGTTCTCCTTCCTCTTGCTTCTGCCTCTGCTTCTCCTTCTATCTCCCTCTCACGGCCTTGCCTGCTTGAGTTAAATACCTGGTGCTCCTCCGGTCGACGGAGATGGCGTGCTCCGCCTGGGTCTCCTCCTCTGCCCCGGTCGTTTGCGCGCCCTCCGCGGGGTCGGAGCAGGAGGCCTCGCCGGCGGCGCGCCCTGGGCGTGGTCGAGCAAGACGGCCCGAGGGCCGGCAGCAGGTGGCGGCTCGGCCTCCTCATCGGGTTGGGATGGATGAGACGGAGGTGTCGGAGTCGCCCAGCGCGCAGCCGATGGAAACAACGCACACCGCTTGGCGCACTCCGCTTGGCCTCCTCCTATCGCTCCGCCTGGCCTTCTCCCGACGACGTGACGCGCGAGCTCGACGGGGAAGCGGCGACGCGGGCGGCAAGCCATCGATGGCGACCGCGGCGCGAGCGGCAGAGAGGAATGCGACGGGAAAGAGGCGGCTAGGGTTCTCACCAACGAGGGGGGCGAATGGGAGGACGAAGAGTCAAGGCAGCCATCCACCGACGGGCCAACCAGCGACGAGCACGCAACAGACCAAAGCATGAAAAGACGATAACGCCCTCGGTGGGCCACTGGAATCACGTCGGTGGCAGGAGATATTTACCTGTCTCCCGCCAGGAACGAATCAGCCGCCGACACGTGACAGACCAGGATGCGAATTGCCACTTATGCCCTCGGCGGGATCCAGGAATTACGCGCGCGGTGACAGCCCGGGGCGCACACTGTTTCGATCCACTGTAACGCATTTTTATCCGACGGTGTGGCTCACTCTAGAGCGAGATCGGACGGCCCAAATCGCATCAAGGACCAGATCCGACGGCCAGGAAGCGCTAAACTCCAAGGAGGCTGGGTTCCTCCCACTATGTATCTTTCTGGATGCCGCTCCTGACCACCGTCTGCCGCGCAGCCGCCGTATCCCGGCTACCGCGCAAGCCATCAAGTGCCGTGGCCCACGCAGCTAGGTCGCCATGGCCATAGCGCCTGCCATCAACGCCGGCGACGGGCACAGCCTCCACGCGGTTGGTGTGGTAGAGCTCCATGGAAGGGCCATGAGAACATCACCCTCACCACGCCGGCGCCGACGCGTCCACTGTCTCCTCGCTTCCGTGAAGAACTGTGAGGTTGAGAGGATTTGCGTAGGATTTTCATATGAACAGGATTTGCTCGTGCATTAGTTTTTTTCTTTTTTCTTTTTTGAGAAAAGCTCGTGCATTAGTTGATCTGGCCGTCGAGATGATCGACGGTGTTTAGGGTTGAATGGACGGCGGCCAGCCGTTGAACATTTTTTATTTAATAAAAAAGGAGCCGCGGGTTGGCCAAATGTTATAGTAATAGGTTGTGCATTTTCTCTTGTGGGCCTGGGCCGAATTAAGTTATATTTTCTCCTGTGCATTTTTTGCCGTTTTATTCTTTATATAAAAAAATTCTGAAATTGCCCCGCATTAATATAAACACGGAAAAATTATTGCCATCATGTACTATTAATTTTAAAATTATAATTTTGTGCCAATTACTATGTGTCAATTTAAGTATTTCACAAATTATTTTCATTATTGGTGAATGCTTTATAAAATGTCATACTGACAAACTTAATTTGGTACAAATGTGACATTACTGTATTGCCAGACCTTATTTGGTACACATGCGACAAATAGTGAAAACCATATATAGTGTATTCTCAGAATTATCAAACGTACCTGTATTATGTTCTGGTTGTACCATGACTACTTTACTTTAATTGATAACAATATTTATTAGGTGGACTACTTCATTTCCGTTTCCATTTCCGGTGTACAATGATACTGTTGCCAATGTATCTGACTTCGAATTGACACACAATGCATAAAGTAGTTTCATCCATTCATAACTTCCTGTGGTAGTCTGCTATTTCACCTTTTTTTTTTAATGTGACATTGCCTGAGATTAATATGAAAATCATGTTTACATTTGGTACACGACATATAAAATATGAGGTTTTTTATTACAGTGTGCTACTCCATCCGTTCCATAACGTACTGCATATAAATTTTCTGAAAAGTCAAACTATACAAACTTTGACCAAGTTTACAGAGAAAACTAAGTATATCTACAATACTAAATATATACAATATGAAAGTACATCTTGTGATGTATCTAAAGATGTGTATTTGGTATTCTAGATGTATATGTTTTTCTCTACAAACTTGATCAAATTTTATAAAGTTTGACTTTTCCAAAAATTTATATGCACTACATTGTGAAACGGACGGAGTACTAATTATTTTACAGTATTTAATTATAGATGTTGAGGTGTATTAATGCCTATGTTTTTTTGCTTGCAGATGGATTCTCCAACACCATTCGGTGACAACACTCCTTTCAAAGACCTGTCCAACACAAGTAACATTGACAAAAGTGACATTAATCATATAATGTGTAAGTGTACCGCCTCAGGCATTGACAAATGAGATATATTTGTGTACCACTCTCAACTTCTCAAGGATTACATGAACATCCCTAAAAAAAACTAGCTTCCTATATCCTAGGTTTTTTTAGAATTATATCCTAGGTTTCTACCTTGACATATCTTGTAACCTTTTGTGTCTATGCTATTTTGTCTATGTAGCAATAATCACATATTATATATGCCCTTTGCTCTTGATTTTCCATTATGTAGTGTTGTTGACAATAATCACAAGTTATGGCCTTGGCTGTTGGTAAATTTGGTGACCAAAAAGCAGTTTTAGGTAAATGAGATGAGAAATGAGGGGAATCTCTCCTTTTGCTCTTCTCTAATGGATACATAAATTTCTAGCACGAATCAGGCATGTGCACGCGAGGGGGGGGGAGAAACGTTGGCATCTTTCATGCTTTGGACAAACATTTCTATTCATTCATAGTTTTCTTTTTCCGTGCAACACATGAGCATGGCGTTGTCATGATAGAGCTAGGGATGAGGGGTGGGTCCAGTACAGAACTAGGAGGTACTCCCACTAAGACGAAAAGGCGGTTGCAACCCTTGTCCCTTTTGCTAGCCTGCCACGACGGCGTTGGTCACTAGCTCACTTAGAACATGAGTTAGTGGATTTTGTGATAAGTGTGAGGGTTGAGAGTGAGCGGGATGGGGATTGAGGTTGGTCTGTGAAGTTATGGTTGTCTGAGTGGAATCTTTTTCCTACTTTAGAAAATGTGGCAAATTCCTTTTCATTAGAGATGGCTTTGCAGCAAATTGGATGAGCGAGTGATTCATATTTTTTTCATAAGTCGTACAATTTTTTGGTTAGGATGGAAGGGTAAGTGCATTGGTTGGCTGCTTCAAGAGTTAATAACGGACATGGTGGCGTATCAGTTGCATGCCCAACAACGAACATCATGTTTTTGTTTCGTGGTAATGCATGAGATTCAACTGTATGCCACAATGTGGCAATGGCTGAAGAGACATATCAGATATGTCTTCTTGGCTCGAGGGGTGGGGGGTCATGGACGGCGCACACCTCCTCCTCGTTTGGCGGCAGTGGCGGATTGGCATGAACACGGGGAAGGGGAGAAGGAAGGTTGGCGAGGGACTCCTCCTAGGTGGTCTGTGGGGAAGTACAGTGTGAAGGAGAGAGATCCATGGCAAATGTGAGGGTGGGCGCCATATGATTTTAAAGGAGAGAGCATCAGCGAGAAATGTCCCACTACGGCGGGAAACCAAGCGGGAAGGGAGGGTCCGTCAGAAAAATGGTAGTGCATCGTAGGGTGGGGTTTTTGTGTTGGGATCGCGTGTTGACGATAGCATGGGATAGACTTGGGGAGCCTGGACTGTCTACACAGTTGAATTTTAAGGAGCCCCATGGGCGCATGTTTGATGTCTGAATCTGCGTGGACAAAGAAATAAGCTTCAACCTTAAAAATGACTTTAATCATTTATTTGATTCATTTATATGCATGGTAGCCCGTAGCAACGCAATCAAAGATGCGGTACTAGTACAAATAGTAATCATCCAGACACCAACCTGCAGCTAGCAAAGCGTCTGGAAGAAATAATTTAACTCATATTTTTTGCCTCCCGTCGCCGGAGCAAAAGATGAGCTCGTAGTGGCCGTTTCATGACACTGACCAACACGATGGTGTGTGGCTGAAGATCAACGGTGTGTTCACCCTCTGCCTCCTTCCACACGAACTCCCTCACGAGATTTGCCACGAAGTAGCCTATGTGGAGCATCGCGATGCCCATGCCGGGGCAAATCCTCCGGCCGGCACCAAACGGCATCATCTTCATCTTCCCGGTGCTACCTGCCGCTGCCACGAGGTTCATAGTTTCTCCACCTCCGGAAGCTAGGAATCTCTCCGGCTTGAAAACATCGGGGTCAGCCCACACCGTCTTGTCACGCGCTAGAGCCTCCAGTGGGAAGATCACCGTGGTGCCCACTGCAACGCGTCGGCCATCAAGAACGGCGTCATCTTCTTCCATCACCTTTTCAGCAGTCAAAATATTTCATGGGATCACTTCAACTTTGTTAATAAAAAGTACTAATTAGATTCTCAAGCGCCTCATGAATAGCAATGGCTATTATCTACTCCCTCCGTTCGGAATTACTTGTCTCGAAAATGGATGTATCTAGAACTAAAATACGTCTAGATACATTCATTTCTGCGACAAGTAATTCCGAACGGAGGGAGTACTACTGTATTAAGGATTCCACTTACTTGCCTAAACACCAAAGCTGTGGTAGGGTGTAGCCGAAGAGCCTCCATGACGACGGCATTGAGGTACTCCAGCTTCTCAAGAACCTCCTCGCCGACCTCCTCGGCCTCGGCGCCCACAAAATCGTCGATCTCTCTACGGACAGCCTCCTGTATGTCTGGGCGCTTCACCAGGTTCGCCATGATCCACTGGATTGCCGCAGCTACGGTTTCACTCCCAGCACCGAGGAACTCCGAGCACAGCCCTACGAGTTCTGCGTCGCTGATCCTCTGCTGCTGCCTAAGCTTGCCAGAGCCGCCTACAGAGGCCACAGGGTCGTCGTCTTTGACCGGGACCTCGAGGTCGAGGAGCGTGTCGACGTAGCACGGCGGCTCGTCGGAGCAGCGGCGACGGCGGCGACATGCGTCGATGAGCGGGAGATACATATCCTCCTGCTTCTGCCGTACTGAGACCAGCTTGTTCCATTGCTTGCGGTAGATTAGCCTGGTCACCGCCACCGGGAACACCGAGAAGACGAAGACGCGCACCACAGGCAACGACTGGACGAGGTCGTCCTGGGCATCGGCTATGGCGCGTACGAGGGCTGGGTAAACGCCGTCGCGGAAACACATGGTGCAGACCACGTTGAAAATGGCGTCACGGATGCTCTCCGCCGCGAGGACCACGCCGTGCTGCTGCTGCTGCTCGCGGAGGTCCGCCACGAGACCTCGGAGCGCATTGCGGCGCGCGAAGGCGTAGCGATGGAGGCGCGTCGGGTGGAAGAGTTGGGAGGTGAGGTTCTGGCGGATGGCGCGCCAGAATGGGCCATGGGGCGCCGAGGTGATGTTGTGGTGCCGGCCGGCGGGCAGGACGGCGCTGGGCGCCATGGACGGCGGGCGGTTGGAGAAGGACCCGCCGGCGCTGCCGCGCACGAGAAGGCGGTACGCCGTGGCACAGTCGCTGACGAAGAGTGGCTTCTTCCAGCCGGCGGGGACCTTCGGTGCTAGGGCCGACATGACGGTGGCGAGGCGCGCTTTGATCGGGCCTGCATGCCGGATCACGGCGAGGACGACCAGAGGAACCAATGGGAGCACGAAGAGGAGTAGGCCTTGCATGGTTGCTTGATGAATTGAGCTGTAGGCCTGTAGCTGCTACGACTTCCTCTTGTGTATATATGCCACTATATGTCGACACGCACAGAAAATTTCTGTTCAATTGTCCTAATTTCTGTTCAATTGTCCTTGTCGATCGGTATGATGGGGCATGCACCAATAATTCAACTGTGACATGTCTTGTCACCAATAATTCAAATCATAGTGCAACAAAGTAACATCACCACCAAACCAAACTACAGTGTAACCCAACGATTAGCGCTTTAGCATCAATCAGGCACGTCTCACGTAGCCGCCTCCTCCCGTAAGAAAAGCTTAGGGTTCCTCTGTCTTTCATCGGCATCCCCGCCGGTCCGCCTAATCTCTGGTGGTCTTAGGGCCAAGGCGGCGTGGTGGATTCCGGTCTTTGACTGTAGGAGGGCTCTGTTTTTAGATGTTCCTTTGACTTTGTTAGGGTTTGTGCCCTGCATGCTGGAAAGACGAGACTGCGGCGGCTCTCTGAAGATGGAATAAGCTTCTTCTCGTCTAGCCCCCGTGCCGGTGGTGTGTCTAACATCGTCGGTGGGCGTGTGGAGGTGTGTCTCCGGCGGATCCGTCCTTGGTGGATTTGCTCGGATCTGGTCGTAGTTCGTCTACGTTACTCTTCATCGGCGGCGGTTGCTGTTCTGTTGCGCTGGTTCTATGAGGCATTAACACGACGACCTTTCAATTGTCTACTACAAGAAGTTTTACCCGGCTCCGGCGAGGGAGGGACAATGACGGCGGCGCGCCTTCGACAGTGCTTGTAGTCATCGCTAGGGGTGGCCTACGGATCTTGATGTAATTTTTATTATTTTTGGTATTTTTTGTACTATCATGATTGAAAATAGATAGATCGGAAATTTTCTCCAAAAAAAAGCATCAATCCGGCATGAAAGAATCCACTAAATTAGGACTTTAGCAGCATCCGGCATAAAAGAATCCACCAAATTATTGCTTTAGCAGCATCCCGTATAAAAGGATACACTGAATCAATGACTTTCTTGGCACAAGTCCAATTTGGGATTCTAAATTGGGTGGTCAAAATTTTAACCAAATCTTTCAAAAGGCACATAGCAAACAGGTTTGCTGTTTCGCAGTTGACTGGAGTAGTTTTTTTTTTTTTTTGAAACTGACTGGAGTAGTTGTTATTCCTCAATATAGCGTTTGGATCTACATTAAATCTTGGTTTTACTTATTTTTATATTTTATTTTATTTTATTTATTTTGACCTATTAAGTCTGAAAGAATACATGTGACTTCACATTTTGTATGCCCGTGCATTGCACTGGTTGAAAACGAAATGCTCACACGACCCGATCGATCCATCCATAATGAGAAATGCCACTTCTCATCTTCAATACCATCGTTGATAGTTGCTATGTTGTGACGACGAATGTGGTCAATTTGAAGATGATGAGCTTCATCGTCACACTCATGACACACCGCTTTTGTGAGCCCCTTCCTGCACCGACTTGTAATTCTGTGGGCAACACTTGTGTTTTGCTATGGAATAAATATGAGCCTGACTTGTCATGCATAGGGTGTTGGCGGGTTAAGCAAGGTGGTCTTCAACCCACGGGTGCTCATGTGGTGAGTACACCAATGACGGACACCAGCTGGTCGACATGGTCATCAACGATGAAGACATGGTCCCTCGCAAAAGAAATGCTTGGACCGGGTCCAAAGAAAGTCATTGATATTGTTCGTCGTGATTGCAACAGTTGGTTTTGAGTAATACACGAATTATTTCACACAAAAAAACGTATATGCTGATGAAGAGGTGGTGCTTCTTAACTCTTGGGATAAGGAGGAGGAAAAATCATAGGAGGCCGACCCGATAAATTCAATCTTCACGTCATCGTACACAGGGGAGCTAGCTTGGCACGCCCCACACCTATTTTTGTCTGATATAATTAAAGGTTGCCCCGAGGTCCAATGCAAAGCTGGAACCCAATAGAACGTGCATGTGTGCCTGAAAAATCACAAAACTGGCCCTTTGGCCAAAGTTCAGCATAAAATGGCCTCGTTTTTAAAACATTTCACAAAATGGCCCTATCTGCATGACGCCTGCATCCGGGGCGCCATGATAAACATAACGACGCCCTGGTCAAAGGCGCCATATGGGTCGCCGATGACTTGCCACGCCGGCAGGGCAGGCCACCATGACGCCCCTGCCCGGGGCGCCATGCACACCACCATGACGCCCCTGCCCAGGGCGCCATGCCCCTTGCATAAAACAGAGCACTTCCCATGTTTCCCACCCCAATCCCTCTCTTTTCCCCTTCTCCCCCCCGGCCGCCCCACTCATGCCTCTTCCTAATGCCCACAAAATTTCGTGGATTGGAGCTCCAAATCGGTGATTTATCCTTCCCTTCGACCCCTTAAGGTATTCTCCATCATTCCTCCTCTTTTTGTTGGTTGAAATCTCCACATTGTGGGGATATGGGGAAACCCTAGGTCATCCAATTTTGCTATTTTTGTTGATGCATTTTGGTGTTTATGATTCTAGATGGCGAGGATCGTCAATGTGCATCATGTGGACTTTGTCTCCTTTGAGAAGGGAGACGTGGAGTATGGTGACCCGAAGAAGAAGCCGGTAGTGATGGTGTTTCCCACAAGTCCTAGCCTTGAGAAGGTTTTGGTTGAGCTTCGAAGAAGGTTGAATTGGATGGAAGAAAGCGATGGAGTAGACTTAATCGGAAGGTATAATGTTGGGTATGGGCAACATATTCGTTGGAAGATAATGCCTCTTGATTCCGAGTTTCATTGGGAAGCATATAAAGAGAGTGTGTTGGCCTCACAAGATAAATCATTTGAGTTATTTGCCACAAAGGTTGTTCGTGCTCGGTTGCACATTGATTTGAATCAATGTGCATCTTCATATGATGTTAGAAGCCCGGTTCGAGATTCAACACATGTCACCCCGGATGTGCATGACACAACAATGAGCCAACCTCCAATGACCCAATGTTTGAGCCCCGTCGGGAATGACCAAGTTGATAATGAAGACTTGCACATGGATGGTGGTGAGTTTGAGGGTGATGAATCGGAGGCTTATCTTCATGACAATTATGTTGGTGATGTTGAGGCAAATTGCATGGAAGAGGACATGGACCATGAGATTCCATACAATAGGGCTTATGCGTGGGACTCGGAGGATGAAGGCCCGGATGAAGAAATAGATGAGGATGGTTTGACGGCTAAAGAAGCCAATGCTTTCAAGAAGGTAATAGGCCGTAGTCACAATACATCATTGTTTTGTGATCTAAGCCTAGCCGATAAGGCGATTGTTGATGGTGGGACAAGTAAAATTCTTGCACCAAGATTAACTTCAAAGCGAGATACCAAAGCAAATGTGTATGGTGTTAGTGAAGGAACAATCTTTGAAAGCTTGGCAGAACTTCAAATATGGGCCAAGGACTACGCGGTTAAGTTTCATCGGCCATTCTTTGTGGAGAAGTCAAACTCGAAAGTGTGTTATGTGGTCAGATGTGAGGAACACAAGAATCATTGCCCTTGGGTTATCCGTGCAAGATGTGTCAAAGGCGGGCCACAATGGAAGATTACAAGTTCCGTGTTTCACCATCGGTGTAGTGGCAAGGATATTGATGATGCTAATGTAAAGGATGATCACCGTCAATTGACCTCCAAATTCATTGCATATCGATTTTCAGCCTCCATAAAGATACTCCTGACATATCCCATTCGGGCTTTGATGGAGATGGTGAAGGAGGTTTTTGGGTACAAGGTGAAGTATGGGAAGGCATGGAAGGCCAAGCAAGCTGCCTTTGAGATATTGTATGGTGGTTGGGAAGAATCATACAACCGGCTCGTGATGGTGTTGAAAGCAATGGCGGCAGAAAATCCTGGCATGTACTATATGGTGGAGCCAGATGGCGTGAGAACAAGGATATACAACGATGCAACCGTTCGAATAATTGGACGTGCATTCTGGACTTTTGAGCCATGCATTAGGGTCTTCAAGCATTGTAGGCCTGTTATGTCCGTGGATGGCACATTTCTGACCGGCCAGTTCAAGGGCACATTGTTGATCGCCGTTGCTAATGATGGTGGTGACAAATTGGTTCCATTGGCGTTCGCTTTGGTGTCGGCAGAGAACAATGACAACTGGGAGTGGTTTCTTAGTTTAGTGAGGACCAAGGTAATTGGACCTCAAAGAGAGGTTTGCATCATCTCGGACCGCCACCCAGGGATACTCAATGCAGTGGAGATTGACATTCCAGGACATCCTCGCGTGCATCATAGGTGGTGCATGAGGCATTTTGTGTCTAACTTTTACCGACATGTGGAGACAAGGAATTGTCTGACCTTCTTCATGATTGTTGTCTCGCATTCACCACTACACATTTCGAGAAATTGTGGGACAAAGTGTATGCCAAAGCAAACAATGGTGGCAAAGATTTCCTAAATAGGAATCTTGCCGATAAAGGAAAGTGGGCACGGGCTTTTGACAACGATGGAGTGAGGTATGGTGACATGACAAACAACATGGCTGAATGTTTCAACATGGTGCTAAAGGGTGTCCGTGCATTGCCGGTGACAGCAATAGTAGAGTATACATTCCAGAAGTTGAATGTCTATTTTCAAAAGTATAGTGAAGAAACATCCAACTTGATGTCCGGGAAAAACAAGGCCAAAAAGATGTACAAGTATCCACCAAAGGTCGACGATTGGATGGAATACCAAGCAAGAAAGGCGGATTCACACAAAATCCAGTCCTTTGATAACATAGAATTGATTTACCAAGTTGATGAGCACGGTGGAATGTCGCGTGACGGTGTGCCATATGGAGGTGGCTCCTTCAAGGTTTATCTCAAGATTGGCGCGTGTTCATGCGAGAGGCCTACATTGTATCATCTCCCGTGCTCTCACTTGATGGCTGCATCTCGCTTTAGAAATTTGAGTGTCAACATGACCAACAATGTAAGATTGGAGGAGTATTCGATCGATGCGGTCAAAAATACATGGGCTGCGAGGTTTCATCCCTATCTAGACCAATCTAAATGGCCGGAATACCATGGACCCCCACTATACCCTGATTTGGAAATGAAGGTGGTGACACGTGGAAGACGGAAGACAAAGCGTTTCTTGGGTGACATGGATGATTGGGGTGGTGGATTCCGTAAGGAATGGGGGAGCCAACATTTCGCAGAGCCTCGTGATATCAGCCATTGCGGTGAATGTAACAACGAGGGGCACAATATTAGAGGTTGTAGCTCAAGGGGCAAAAGAAAGAGATCAAAACGAGATGGTGATGGTGGTGTCAGCCACGGTGATGGTGGAGCTCAAGGACGTGGCCGTGGTGATGATGGAGCTCAAGGACATGGCCGTGGTGACGGTGGTGCTCGAGGACGTGGCCGTGCTGACTGTGGAGCTCGAGGACGTGGCCGTGGTGACGGTGGTGCTCGAGGACGTGGCCGTGGTGACGGTGGTGCTCGAGGACGTGGCCGTGGTGATGGTGGTGCTCGAGGACGTGGCCGTGGTGATGGTGGTGGTCGAGGCTTCGCCTATTGGCTTGGGGTGTGAAACTAATGTATGTGTGGAACTTATGTATGTCGTGAATCTTTTGGGTGGTCGAACTTATGTATGTCGTGAATCTTTTGGGTGGTTGAATTATGTATGTGTAGAACTAATGTAAGTCCTGAACTTATGTATGTGTGGAATCAATGTATGTGGTGGTTGAACTTATGTATGTGTGGAAGTTATGATGAAAAATGAAACTATGTAAGTTAAAAAAAACAGAAACCACATAAGTTACAAAAAACAGAGAAGTGATTATCATGGCGCCCTAACTTAGGGCGCCATGTTAGTAAGTACGGCGCCCTGTTCCAGGGCGTCATACATGGCGCCCAGAAAAAATGCATGGCGCCCCCAACATCAGAAGCTTGCAATCTTAGGAGCCTTGATCTGGGGCGCCATGCTGTCAAGTTCTGTTTCTTCTTCTTTTTCTGTTTCTGTTTTTGATTTTGATGAGATAGCTACAAAGTTTCCGACAATAAGTGTTGACAGACATAAATGACACACATCAAAGTTTCCAACAAATAATTTCACGACATCAAGTTTTGGACAAATACTACAAGTCCTCGACAACCATAAGTTCACGACATCTATTTTTGGACAAATACTACAAGTCCTCGACAACCATAAGTTCACGACATCTAGTTTTGGACAAATACTACATCAACTTGACGACAAATGCATCATTTCCTTCCTTTCCCCCTCTTAGCCGGTGCAGCATCCTTCCCCTTCACTAAGCGCCTACTCCTCTGGAGCTGCGGCACCTCCTCTTCCTCCTCCTCTGAGGCGGCCTCGATCACCGGGTCCTTACGTGCCTTCTTTGCGTATTTGCCCGGAGTATACTTTCCACGCCTTTGACTAGGCTGAGGCGCATCGGGCATCTGCGAGGTGTTAATCTCATCATGCGTCTGTTCATCCCCCTCCTCCCCCTCGTCATCAACCGATTCGTCGCCTTACTGCTGGGTGCCGCTTGATGATGATCTCGACCTCGAAGCAGTAGGGACTGCGACATCGGTGGAGCGGCAGCCTAGTAGAGCACCAAGGCCACGTGCCCAAGACTTGCTCCGCTATGAAATTGACATATCATGAAGTTAGGAGATATACCTCAAAAATGTGTATGGACAGCAAATTATCAAATGTCATACCTCAACAAAAGCTTTAAGCTTGTTGTACGACTCTTCACCTGGAGGGTACTTGAGTGCCTCGCCGGCGTCGTTGACATGCTTCGAGAGCTCGTTTTGCTGTTGGACACAATAGGACAAATCATTTTGGCACAATGTAGGCAAGCATATAGATATAACGGTAACTTACCACAAAGCGGATAGTTGGCGCCGATTCATACCGTCTACCATCTCTAATAAGCCTGTTGTACTCAATATTGGCCATCCGATCAAAACCTGGATTGGGTTCATGTAATATGTCCCCTGGCTGAAATGCGGGTGCGTTAAGTTGAGTACGTGCAACAGAACGAAACCACACAAGATAATTGTTGAATGCTTCCGTATCAAAAGGCCGTGGGGGAGGCTTAGAAGTGGGTTGATGCAATGAAAGCTCAATCTTATTGAGCTTCTGCTTGAACTCCTGGATATACATGTCATGCTCTCGATCCCATTTTTTTATACTCTTCTGCTTCATCTTGTCGAGACTGCATAGCATTTGGCAATGCATTTTTGTTACTATCTTCAAAACAATGGAGAAAGCATTTGAAGTGCTAAGCACTTACCTATGCAAATGTAGCGAAGTGTCCTTGTACTTTGGCGGGGTCTCTTGAAATAAGCCAAACTGTGTCATAACTCGTTGTGGCTGATAAAACTCAACAGCATAATAACAAATCAACGGGCAACGCATCCGCCATAAGTGTGCTTCCTGTAGACACTTTGGGTTAAGTCTGAAAGTAATAAAACCAGCTCCCCTACCAATGTTGCCCTCCGTTCCGTACGGTTCCCAAGTAACCTATAAACAAAGATTAAGAAAAAACTACATTGTTAGTATGATTTTTGGAAAACCGAAGAGACAAAGAAAGAAGCTACTAAGATAACCTGCTCCGGGGTCATGATGTCAAGCTCGTTGCAGTAGTGCAAATACATGGTCTTTGAATTGCCAACAAAACCTTCAACCTTGTCCCACTTATACGCCCATGTAGGCATACGGTCTGGGTCATGATGATCATCCCACGGATCGTAACCCTTTGGTGTCGGCCGCCCCACTGGCAAGTGCTCCCAACTCCAGATCGATAATAGAAGCATCGGACCACCGATGTTCGCTTCCTTTGACTCTACGACGTTTCTTGGATTCGCGCCCCTACGGCATGCCTCGTCCAGCTACACACAAACAAGAAATATGTCATTATAAACTAAAGAAAATTTCTACATGGTGAACACACTATTATAAGCAAAACTACTTACCTGACGATACAAATAAGCCAACGCCGCCGTACCCCAACTGAGTCCATGCTCCCACCCAGCAAACAGCTTAAGCCACATAAAGGAAGCGTTCACGCCAGTGCCGTCAGAGAAAAGAGTCCGGCTTACTACATACCACAAGTATGCCCTGGTATACAGCTGCACTGTTTCATCGTCCGCATCAGCCGGGCATTCCCCAAAGTGTTCAGCAATCCAATGATAACTTGCACCGGCGGACTTCCCTTGTACCCCTGGCTCCCTCCCTATGAGTCCAACCATAATCTCACGCCATCCATCAGAATCTGTGCTAAAACAAATAGGCTCTCCTTTGATCGGAAGTCCAGTGATCAGAGACACATCCTGCAAAGTGACCGTCATCTCCCCAGCATAGAAGTGAAAAGTATGTGTCTCAGGGCGCCATCGGTCAACGAGTGCTGTGATCGCACAAGGGTTCATCTTCGGCATCGAACGAGACACAAGTGAGATGAAAGGGAGAAGCCCGGCCTTCCGGATATACTCCGTGTATCGCTCGTCATACTCCATTTTGTCATGAACCGAACCGGACCTCAGGTGAAGCTGATCAAAAACCCTTCCTTCTTCTGCCATGAACCGTCCACGATGCAATTGATCGTACGATGGATTGATAAGAGAGGCCATCCTGCAAATTACAAATGTATATGATAAGCCCCGTTGTCATTTGCAAATATCCGCACTAGTGCAAAAACATACATACATGTGCAAAATTTCTACACTAATTCTTCTTCCATACACCATATATGTGCATAAAATTTTCTACAATACCATACACCATATATTTGCAAATATCCATCCATCCGCCTTCCTAATTTTACACTAATTCTTCCATACACCATATATGTGCGTACATATCCTAACCAAATTCATAGCACTTCCATAAAAATCCTAAATCATACATATCCTAAGCCATACATATCCTAAATCACACTAATCCCTAACACTATCACACCAAAATCCAATGATTATATCAAGAAAAGGATGAACTAGGGTTTCACCCAAATCAATCAAATGCGGAGATTTCAACCAATAGAAAGAGGGGAAAGGGAGGAGAATACCTTGGGGATTCGAAGGACAACCGGATCCACCGATCTTCGGCTCAGATCAGCAACACTTGAGTGGGGAGAGGGAGGGGCGAAATGAGGGGCGCCATGGTGGGGAAAGAAACATAGGGAGAGGAGAAAGAACGAAGCAGAGGCGAAGGTGCGGGCGGCTGGTATGTGTGAAGGGGTATGGCGCCCTGGGCAGGGGTGTTATGCTGCTGAGCATGGCGCCCTGGCCAGGGGCGCCATGCTGCCGTGCCCTGCCAGCGTGGCAAGTCAGCGCTGACGCGTATGGCGCCCTTGACCAAGGCGTCGTGATGTCTAGCATGGCGCCCCGGGCGCGGGCGTCATGCGGGTAGGGCCATTTTGTGAAATATTTTGAAAAGAGGGTCATTTTGTGCTGAACTTTGGTCAAAGGGCCAGTTTTGTCATTTTTCACCATGTGTGCGGCCTAAACCCGAATATGTAAATTTACCGGAACCGGTATGTACCGATGGACAATCCATCGTTCATTAAATTCATCAAGATTGGTGTAGCTGGTCAGATATAAACAGGAGAATTCTTTCCAACAACAATACTGGAGAATACATCCTGCATGTCAGCTTTTTGCCAGAGAAGAGAGAGACAGTACGTCCTGCCCATGGAGAGTGACTGCGCATGAATGCATTGTTTTTCCCCACATAATGACATGCATTTTATTTCATCTTCGTTTTTTAAATGATTGATATGTTTTAAACCAAATGTCCATTTTTGAAACATTTTATATATTTGAAATCGTGGTGACAAGATCTTCGGATGAAGATCAATTTTGGATATATTTGGACTACTTTTTTATTTTATATATTTCAATTATCTTTGGAATCACTTTCATAAAACATAAGATTGTTTCGCTATTTCATAAAAATGTTTTTGACAGTTTTGCTAATTCACTCATTTGAGAAAAAATATTTCACTCACTTTCAAAAGATGGATTTAGGCCCATTCAAAATGATGGATTTCACTCATTCCAAAATTTATTTCACACATTTCAGAAAACTGATTTCACCGATTTCATCAAACAAATGATTTCACTCATTTGATACAACTGATTCAGTTGTTTCAATTGAAAGAAATACATGTTACAATAATTTTCAACAGCTAATTTAACTCATTACAAATAAAAAAATCTTGTTTCAAGAAACTGGTATATGTCAAATAAAAATAAACTTAAATCATTTCATAAAACAAACTTCACTCGTTTGATTTCACTCGTTTCGAATAACTCATTTCAAGCATTTCAAAAACCCGATATCGCTCAATTCAAAAAACAAATCCGCTCGCTTCATAAAACAGCTTTTGCTCGTTTCAAAAATTATGTTTCACTCATTTCAAAAATGATTTTGCTCATTCAAACAATGATTTCAAGAAACTAATTTCAGAAAACATATTACACTCACTCAAATGGAATACCATATTTCACTTGTTTTGGAAAAGTGATTTCACTTGTTACAAAAGATAGATTTCACTCATTTCACTAGTTTCAGAAAACACTTTACACTCACAATATACACACTGAAATAAGGAGTTTCACAAAAATAATCATTTCACTCATTTCAGAAGACTGATTTCACTCATTTGAAAATACTAATTTTGCTCGTTTCATTTGAAAAGACATGCTTGAATTATTTCACTCATTTTAGAAAACTGATTCCGGTCATTATAAAAAATTGATTTTCAATCATTTTGACTTAGAATAGTTGTTTCAATTCTTTGAAATAATTTATATCTATTAACTTAGTGAAATTTGTTTGAACTAAGTGAAATCTATGAAACAAGAATTTTTTTGGAGACTGTGAAACGCGTTATTTTTAAATCTAGTTTAAAAATATTTAAGATTGATCTTGTTCTGAAGATTATGTTGCAAGGAATTTGAATATATATAAAAAAATCAATAAGAAAATTTTAATGTGAAAAATAGTGGCTATCTAAAATTGTAAGCAAAAATAAAAAAGATGGATTTGTTTGGGAGTGGAGAGAGAGGAAAGAAGTTGCATGCATGCATGCACTGTGACAAAAGCCGTACTTGTAGCTGATATTGTAGTCCCAAATGGTGAAAAGATGTGGGCCAACCATCTGACATACTACAGTGCTATACGAGAGGTGGCTTATGGAAATACAGTGCTATACGAGAGGTGGGCCACCGGAACGCACGAACCGCAAACCAGACGAACGGCAGATCAATCGCCGGTACCTCCCTGAACCAGTAAAAAGAGGTTTGCGGGCCTAAACCGGACGGATAGAGCGAGTGTTTGATTATTTGCGACCACGTACCAACATACGAATCAGGCGAATTTTGGCGGCAAAACCAGATATTCTTCTTGGGGAATCCTATTCCGCGCGAAGGTCACTATGTAGGTCCTCTTCTGAGCCAGCCCATTCCTGGTTCTTCCCCATACCAGTTTTGAGAAGGTTCTAGAACCTTCCTTGAACCTTTTTTTTCTATAGTTTTTTCTTTTGGTTTTTTCTTTCCTTTAAGTTTTTAGTTTTTTCTTTTCATTTTCATTTTTCTCTCTTTTCATATTGTGAACATCTTTTCAAATTCATGAATTTGTTTTTTGAAATCATGAACATGTTATCAAATTCACAAAAATATATTTGAAATCGTGTATATGAAAATTCACGAACATTTTTAAAATCATGAAGATTTTAAATTTGCAAAGATTTTCTATGAAACCATTCAATTTTTTTTATTTCAGCAAGCATTTTCTTGAAATAAATGAAATTTTTTTGTCTGGCAAATATTATCTTTAATGTATGAACATTTTTTGAATCGATGAATGTCTTTTTGTAATGAGTGATATTTAAAAAAATTACAGAAAAATCATGGAGATTTTTTGAATTTGCAAATTTTTAGGTTCAAATTGAGGAAAAAATTTCCAAAATCATGACCATTTGTTTAATAAACAAAAATTTATGATTTCAGGAACATTTTCCAAAATTTCAGTTTTTTAGAAAACTGGAACTTTTTTTGTAATCCCAATTATTTTAAAGAAGAAGAAAAAATGAAAACAAAAAGCAAAAGAGAAAAAGGAAAGAAATGGCAAAACAGGGGTGTCCCGGCCCACTCATGGTCCGGACTAATAGGGGCGCGGTATAGCAGGTCTCCTTCCTTTTAAGCGTCGTACCTTTCATTTGCTATCGGAATAAGTGCTAGTTGAGTTGGTTCACGCATCTTGGCTTCTTCCGCACCACTTAGGTTCGAATCCGTGTGCTGCAATTTTTTTTAATAAAGCTACATTTTTTCAGAAACACCTATAGCGTTATTGTATACTCATAAAAATTGCAGGCACATTGATTTACTAACACTGATTTGGATTTAAGATCCAAAACAATAAAAACTAACTCTTATGACTAAGAATTACAATGAAATCTCTTGTAAATACCTTCTTCATGGTATCACTACAAAGAAAATAGTACCGTCCCCTAATCCGTCCCTTGTTCCAATCCAGCCTAGCGCAATCCCAGAGAAGGCCAGGTGCTCCTATGTCTCGCTTACTGCGAGACCTAGGGAACCCTCGCAAAAGGGCAACGCGAGATGGGCCGGCCCAGCTGCGCTGGAGGCCACAAGTTCTTTTTTTTCGAGTTCAACTTTCCTTTTTACATTTCCAATAATGTTGAAAAATGTTAATCACGCATTTATTTTTTTAAATGCATATATACAAAATATTGACCATGTATATGAAAAATGCATACAAACAATATAAAATGTGCGTAGAAAAAATAATCAAGCATTTGAAAAAACATGTTAAATGGTATTTGAAAAAGGTTAATCAAGGATTTGAAAATGTTAAATCTGTATAAAAAAATATTGACCATGCGTCCAAAAAATGTCAAACTTGCATTTGAATTTTTTTGATAAAGCATTTGAAAAATGTTAAATGTGTATAGAAAAAATATTGACAATGTATTAAAAAAAGTTAATCATGTACGTGAAAAAAATGTTAATTGTACATTGGAAAAATGTTGAGCATGTATTCAAAAAATGCTAATCTTGTATTTGGAAACTGTTTAATGTGTATTGAAAAAATGTTGACCATGTATTAAAAAATTTAGATTTGTATTTGCTGTAAAATGATAAATGTGTATAGAGAAATATTGACCATGCATCCAAAAAATGTTAATCTTGCAGTTGAAAAATGTGGAATGAGCATAGAAAAATTGTTGAAAATGTATTTACAAATGTTAATCTTGTACTTGAAAAACTGTTAAATGTATATAGGAAAAATGTTGGCCATGTATTCAAAAAATGTTAATCTTGTATTTAAAAAATGTTAAATGTGTATAGAAGTTTTTTGACCATGTACTAAAAAGATGTCAAACTCATATTTGAAAATGTTAATCAATTATTTGGAAATATGTTAAATGTGTATAGAAAAAATATTGACCATGTTTCAGAAAACTATTAATTTGGTATATGAAAAATGGTAATTAAGCATTTAAAATGTTAAACATATATTAAAATGTATTAAATATATATAAAAATCTATATAGAAAACTAGTGAAACCCGAGAGAAAATACAGAAAACCAATGAAGACGTGAAGGAAACAAACCAAACCGAAATAAAATGAATAAAAAAGAAAGAAAGGGAAAAAACAATAAAAACTGAGAAAGAAAGAAATAAAACTGAAGAAAAAAGAAAGAAAAGAGAAAAGGCAGTAAAAACAGAGAAAGAAACTAAGTAAAAACGTCGAAAAAGAATGAAATAAACAAAAACAAAAAACCTAAAAAAATCAATGAAAAACCTGATCCTTCCACTTGCTTTTTTTATTTCTTTCTTTCTTTTAAAGGTGAGCTAATGGGCGGGCTCAGTTTTCTTGCGCTAGGTGCTATTCTCTTCACCGAGAGCATCTTACATCTCGCTTAAGGCGAGATATAGCTCCCGCGGAGAAGCCCAACCAGCGCTAGCCCAGCCCCTCGACCCCTTCGCCAAGATCCTCCTCTCCCGTCTACTGTTGCGCATTTGGGTCGAAGATAGAGCTTGTACCCCAAGTCGTATGGCCGGGTCTTGCCCCTACCTTTGCCTAACCTTTTGTTGCTAGCGACGTCAATAAACACATTGATTAATGAAATGAAACGTTCCAAGCTCTCCATTTCTTTTAAAGGTGAGCTAATGGGCCGGCCCAGTTTCTTGCGCTAGGTGCTATTCCCTTCAGCGAGAGCATCTTACATCTCGCTTAAGGCGAGGTATAGCTCCCACGGAGAAGCCCAACCAGTGCTAGCCCAGCCCCTCGACCCCTCCGCCACGATCCTCTTATCCCGTCTACTGCTGCGCATGTGGGTGGAAGATAGAGCTTGTACCCCAAGCCGTATGGCCGGGTCTTGCCCCTACCTTTGCCCAGTCTTTTGTTGCTACCGACGTCACTAGACACGTTGATTAATGAAATCAAACGTTCCAAGCTAAAAAAAAAAGAGGTCTACTTTGCCGCAAGAACTCGGCCTCAACGCCCACCGTCCCTCCCCTGCTCTGTTTCTCTCCCTCTGGCGCGCAACCATCGGCTTCTCCTGTGCTCTCACGCTCTTTCCCACCGACCCCCTACTTTCCCTCCCTCTTGCGCCCACGCCGGCGAGATCGAGTCGATCTGCTACACAGGAGGAGGTCTTCATGGAGAGCGTGTGAGACCCAGCCGAACATGAACGCTGCTATACAGACGACAGATTTTGGACGATCTGCGGACGACGCTACACATCAAGCCGTCGATGCGTTAGAGCAAAAGCAGACAACACCGTTCATTCCTGCATCGTGTGGGGTTCGGCCGGCTAGTATCGTCCGTCCAGTAGTTTCTGCCGAACATCGCCACGGTCAGCCCCTGATGGTTTGTGGGCGTCGTGCACCCGAGGACGATCTTCCCAATCTGGGAAACAAACTTCCCTCGTGCAGCCGGACATCGTTGTGCATTGGAGGAAGATCCATATGCCGGGGACTGCACTGCCTGGAGGACAACCCTCAACATCGACTCCACTGCCCCCAAAAGGCTAATTGTTGCTGCACTTCTAGCTGCGTGAGCTTCAGTTTTGCTACTAGCTAATTGCCGATGTGGCTATGTGGTTAACGCACGAGCGAGAGGCTTACAGCGCCCAATCATAAGAGCTGAGAAGTATTGATGGTAGCAGCAGCAACGTTGGGAGATCAGGTGAGAGGCGGCAAGAACGCTGGCTGCTGCCGCTTTCTGCATGCCCGGCCATTGCTAGGCTAGGCACAGGAACGAGAGAGATAAGGTAAGGGGCGGCATGAACGTTGCCAGCTCTGGCTGTGCTATTGAACGAAGGAAGAAGATAGAGGAGACAGGGAACGTTTCTTGCTTGTGGTGTGTGCCATGCATTTTGATTTTCTACTCTGGCCAGGTTATACCGTGTCCCAGATTCTCAGGTAACCATGCACTATGTTGGATTGCCTCCCTCAATTTATTTTCTGTATTTGCTTACTTAAATAAGCAAATTAACACATAACAATTTGATGTATACAACCATGGGATAGTTTAAATAGAATATAAATAGAGTTTCATGGTAGATTTTCGATAAAATTTATTAAATGGGCCAGAATGATACAGAAGAATATTAACAAATATTGAACCCCGACTTTCAGGTAACCATGTGAATTATGTTGGACCGCCTCCCTGAGATTCTTTTCCGAATTTGTTTGCTTAAATAAGAAAATCAGTATATAATACATTGATGTATGCAACCATTGGATAGTTGAAAAACAATGTAAAATAGAATTGCATGGTAACTTTCCGCTAAAATATATTAAATGACCAAAGTGATGAAAAAGAATATTAACAAATGTAAGCATAGAAATGACAACGAAGTCCTGATATTAGAAATATGAATCATTGATAGATTACACTTAAGTTAGATATTGTTTTATCGATAAACAACTATACTATTATGCATGGTTTCTTGCATCTGTAATTCTTTTTTGTTGCTTTAAGAGATCATTATTTTTACTTAAAGTAACAATGGACCACGATAAAAATCAAACAACCAACATGTGCCAAGGGCAAAAGAGGCAACGGGGTAGGGAACGGGAACGATTGATGTGGGATGTGCATGAAGATCATAAAGTTACATATATGTTTGACATCATTGATGTTGAGTCATTGGAATATTTATGCCTCCGTAGCAACGCACGGGCAATTTCCTAGTTCAATAAACATTGTGTAACTACCGTGGACTGATTGGGAAGTAGTCACACCCTAGATCGAGGAAAGCGACAGTTGACTTTGAACCTTGCTAGCCTTATGGGTAGTTTTCACTAGGTTGGATGCCACCAAGGGCCGAAATCACTGGTTTGACCCTTTTTGGAAACTTCAGCACGCAACTGACCCAGGTTTCAAAAAAATTGGGATCTAACCCTTTTTCTAAAGTTGTAGGCCTCGGCGGTAGGCTAACACACCCTACTGCCAGGGTCCTCGGCGGTAGGGTAACGGTAGCCGCTAACGGACCCATCAGTGCCTACTGACGTAGCTAAGACCCTACCGCCGGAGGCCCTGGCGATAGGGTGTGTTAGCCTACCGCCGAAGACCATGGCGGTAGGCTCCTGAAGAATTAAGTGAGTGCACTACAAAAAAAAGACACATCCGTGACATTTATGCCTGAACGAATTTTTTTTTCTGTCATGCTTATGACACTTCTATGACGATAATTGTGACAAAACCACGTATCATCATAGATGTGGTGGGCTCCTACTTCTATGACAAAAAATCATGATAGAAAATGGGCTTGTCGTCCTGGGTGGGCCGGGGACGCACCTGCATGACATTCTTTGGGCCGTCCATGACGGAAAAAATCATGGTAGAAGCGAGGGCGAGGAAAATATCGGAGAGTTCCCGGTTACGGTGGGTGGTCGGGGTCGAGCGATGCACGGAGGTTTGCGCGTTTCTCTCGTACACGTACGCGCGTGTGTGCGAGACATTGGGCTCTAACTGAACCCGAGCGAGGCGTTCGCTTACTGAACCCGAGCGATTGCACTAGCTACGCGCGTTACTGAACCCGAGCGATCGATCCCTTGGCTGTTAACTGAACCCGACCGATTCCTTCGCTACTGCTGCTAACTGAAGTCGATCGAACCTGCTGCCTCTTGATGAACAGTGACCGTTGTTGGGGGTTGGATGAACAGGACCCCATGGTAGTAGAGGCCGTTGCTGCTGGATGAACAGTACCCCGATCGAGGAGGTGGGATGGATGAATAGGACCCCGTGGAGGGCTGGTTGAACAGTAGCAGGTGGAGGCTGGATGAACAGTAGCCCGTGGATGAACAGTAGCTGGTGGAGGCTGGAGGAAGTCGACGGTGGATGAACAGTAGCAGGTGGAGGCTGGAGGAAGTCGACGGTGGATGAACAGTAGCCCATGGACGCTGGAGCGAGGCAGTAGACGGTGGATGAACAGGAACCCGTGGAGTCCCGTTTTGAGGTACGCCACACCCCTCCCAATGAATAGGACCCCGTTTCGACCGTAGGTGCTCCAACACAAGACCATTTCCTCCGTTTTGCGGTACGCCACACCCCTCCCGGTCAACAGCACCCCGTTTCGACCGTAGGAGCTCGAACACAAGTCCGTTTCGTCCGTTCTGCGGTATGCCAGACCCTTCCCGATGAACAGGACCCCGTTTCGACCGTAGGCGGTCGAACAGAAGACCGTTTCCTCCGTTCTGTGGTACGCCAGACCTTGTTTCGGCTGTTCCGTCCAAGCCAGTTAGCTCCCGATGAACAGAACGTATTCCGACCCAGTCGGTTGCCTCCCGATGAACACGACACTGTTTCCTCCGTTCCGACCCAGCCGGTTGGCTGCCGATGAACAGGACGCCGTCGCTGTACGCGTTAGAGACCTCGCCCGTATATACGTATGTAGCCGTATTTACTTTCTTGCAGCGTGGCTTTACGTACGTGTACACGATATATATAGACGGGACTGTGTGACATGATACGTCCGCGCCTCTACTACGACACGTGCCGCTCATTACTCGACCATGGTTCATCGCTGCAGAGAGACCAATCGACCAGTATGTACGTACACGGTCGCGACCAGACAGACAACGCTACGTACGCTTCGACCGGATTGGTCCCAGCTGTCAGGGAGGATAAGGAGGCACTTCCTTGCGTGCGAAGATATAGCTGGTGGGTCCGAGCTGTCAGTGGAAAGAATCATTTTTTTTTGCCCGTAATATGGACGCACTTCCTTGCGCGCGAAGATGTAGCTGGTGGGTCCCAGCTGTCAGGGGGCAAACGTTTTTTTCGCAAAATACAGAGGCCCTTCTGGTGGGTCCCCGTTGTCAGGTGGAGAAATCATTATTTTGCGCGTAATAAGGAGGCACTTCCTTGCTGCGGCCGTGGACCCAGCTGTCAGCCTCTCCACGTACAATCCTCTTCCAATGGAAGTCGTTCCTTGACCACGTTGACCACGCCGCGCTGGGAGCACCAAGGCGGTGGACGACGGCGAGGCCTAGGAAGGGAATGACCCGGAGTCGGGGAAGACTAGGCAGTTGTTTTCCACGCGGAGGGGAGTACGAGGGTTTACTGGTTCGGCTGCAGTGTGAGGCTGCCGTCGCCGGAGAATAACAAGAGGTCTGGGTGAGTACAGGGATGGCCAGGCCAGCGATGGGAGTAGGGTGGGGCGGTAAGGCCTGTGTGGCAGCACAGTCGGCCACGGGAGGCAGGAGCAGGCGGCACGACTGGCGCTGGTTTGGGCGGCTGGAGTAAGAAGATCAGAGGTTGAAGAAGCACGACGACCGTTGGATGGACATCGTACGGTCACCGCAGCTAGAATCTTTTATATTGACTAAGTTGACAAAGTCCTGCTTCCGCGTTAACTTAGTAGGCCCACAAGTCAGCCTCCAAATATGGTGGGACCCACCTAGCAGCGGGGGTATTCATTTTTTTGTGCGTAATAACTGGTGGATCCAAGCTGTCAACGGGGTGAATATTTTTTTCGCGAAATACTGAGGCCCTTCCGGTGGGTCCCAACTGTCAGAAGGAGGAATCATTATTTTGCGCGTAATAAGGAGGCACTTCCTACTCGCAAAAAAAGGAGGTACTTCCTTGCGTGCAGCCGTGGACCCAGCTGTCAGCATCTCCACGTACAGTCCTCTACCGATGGATGTCATTCGTTGACCATGCCGTGCCGAGAGCACCAAGGCGGTGGACGATGACGAGGCCAAGTAAGGGAACGACCCGGAGCCGAGGAAGACTCGACAGTTGTTTCCCACGCGGAGTGGGTACAAGGGTTTACTGGTTCGGCTGCAGTGTGAGGCTGCCATCGCCGGAGAATAACAGGAGTTGTCGGTGAGTAGAGGGATAGCCATGCCAGGGATGCGAGTATGGTGGGGTCGTGAGGCCTGCCCGGCAGCACAGCCGGCCATGGGAGGCGGGAGCGAGCGGTTCCGCCGGCGCTGGTTTGGGCGGCTGGAGCAGGAAGATCAGAGACTGAAGAAGTACGATTGCCGTTAGATTGACATATAACGGTCTGACGCTGATAGAGTCGATTGTTGACTAAGTTTCTTTTTTTGAGAGACCTTGTGTACGCATGAACTTAGTAGGTCTACAAGTCAGCCTCCAAATATGTGGCAGACAACATAGAGCCCATTTGTTATTTTTTTTAATAATTTGCAGCCCATTTGCTAATTCTTAAGGAATTTATTACAGCCCATTTTCTGCCCAGGACCACGGTCAAAAAGTTCAACCTAATTTTGCATATTTCGGTGGAGTCCGAACTGTTTTAATCCAGAAATGATAAACATTTTTTTAAGAACTTATTGATTTGCCAAATAAAATATTGTTTTTATTTTTAAGCTAATAAGACGTGGGACAGTTGAGTTGGTTTTAGGGAAAACCAGTGATAAAAAAATCAGCGCTGCGAGGGAAAACAACAACAAAAAATAAGGATGTAAAGATGAAAAGGGAACTTTATGTATTTTTCAATATAATAATACGTGTATATGAACTAGTAAAACTATAGGTAGAGATTAGAAAACAGAAGTAGGACATGGCGTTTCAAGAGAAAAATAGAACTGGGCTGTGTGTTTTCTTCAGTAAAAAAACTGTCTGCGCATGTTTTAAGAGAAAATATAACTAAGGCTGGCGGCCAAAGGCCAGTTGATACCTGCTGGATCTTTGTGCCCCATTGTCGTCATGGGTTGGGCCTATTAAAAACAAAACCAAGCCTGGGCAGTGTACAGCCCAGTTGAAACTTGCTCGACCTGAGAAAACAATATACGTGCTTAATCCCAGTTATCAGTCTGTACTTGCAGAATTCTCTCGTTTATTGACTACGTTGAAAATTTCATGGGTTTCACTGTCTCAGACGTTAGCATTATTTTTCCATCGTGACAATAAGTGCATGCACTTGCTTCGTACGGCCATGGACCTGCTGGTTCTATACGGTTAGGCTCTGTATGGACAGCCGTCTTGTGGTTCCACGGACAAATTTCATGCAAATCGGATGGTTTTCAGTGAAAGCGGACTAAATTCATTGCATTTTACATATTTATTTTTATTATGGAATATTTTACATATTTCAACTAATAATAACTGACTAGGCCTTTTTTTAGTCCATGGGAGGCGCTTCACGATCGAGGTCGCGACACTTAACTATTCTGGAATGCCCAAATCCATCGCTCCTCTCTTTTAACAATTTGCAGCTAGGCTTGGCATGCCACAGCCCAGTTCCGACGTGCTGTGTCCAACTATCAGCATGTGAAACCGGATGGATCCCGTGCGTACTTCGAAGATGTAAAAAATTTGGAGAACTGGGAATTCAAACGGCAGGTGCTTATGCTACCCATCAAATAAAAATCAGGGGCCTGAAAATTCGTTTCAAAACAAATGATTCAGCTTTATATCCACGTCGACCCTCGACATGATGGTTGGAAACAAATGCCAAGTTCATACCGAAAGATCCTTAACAACAATACCAACTTGCAGACGACCAGGTAGTACAAGTACCAATACCAAACTAACTTATAATCTTTTTAGTCCTGGCCCTAGTGTTCTTCTGGTAGAAAATCTTGCAAACGACTAGCTCCCGCTCCTTCTCTTGCTCCAGGTCCCTGAGGTGGTACTGGAGCATCACCCAATTGGTCCTCTGCTGGTCGAAGTTCTTGTTGGTGTGCAGCACCAGAACCTTTTTGATGCCCGTCTGCCGGCAGTTGACCATCACCGACAAGGTATTGCCGGTCTTTTGCCACATCGCGTGCATGCCACACTCTGACTGTATCTTGCGACGCATCCGCGTGCCCCTTTTGAACGCCCTGGAGTTGCGCTGGAAGAAATGCTTGCTTAGGCCACTCAGTGTGATACCTGCAGTATTGGCGAATACAGGTTTTAGGGTACATAGTTGGCATTTTCATAACATCTTTGGCATGTTGCAGTCACTTGCTTCACTTTATATTAACTGTCAAATTGTAATTGCTTCACTAGGTCTGCGTATAAAAAGAAAAATAGAGGTATAAACAAAGGAATATGTTTGTGCAAGTAGACGGCCGATCGGTGTCTCACCTGGAAGTTTCTCGAGATGGGTGTAGCATATGCCGTGCTCGCTGTCGATGGTTGGTATGAACAAATCGATGAGAGGGTGAGATCTCGCGCTGTCAGCACTCACTTTGGCCTCAAGGTGCTCGATCAGCTCCTGATCCATGGGATCAAACTTGATGCCAGCCGGCAGCACCGGCCAATCCTTATTGGACTTGCATCGGTTAATTTCAGTTAAACGGTACTCAATGTATGATCAATCAACTGTTTTAAGTAAATGATGAAAGATTTCGACAGATAAGTGGTACTCCAAATCTGAAGTCCACAATACCCGAACAAACTGGGGTCTCGGCTTCATTACTACATGCAGACTCTAAAGACTTGAAAACCCCCCATAAAGATCGAAATCATCATACAGGGCGACGGGACGAATACTCACAGGAGCGGCCTCGCTGGTTCCTTCCTTCATCCGGCTAGCTTGAAGAGCATCCTTGTTGAGATCGATTTTTTCAGTGTCTTCCTTTTGACTACTTGCAATGAAGTATAGCAACTCCAGTAGCTCATCGCTCATCGTACCAAATGGATCGGAACAAGGCGGCGGCTGGGAGGCGGGGAGACCGGAAGAGAATGGGAGAGTGATTTTGTAGAGAATGCGAGAGTGTTGTTGTAGTACGAGAGGGGTGAGGCTCACTTTGGTGAACCGAACACGCCGCTGGGATTCTTGTGTCACGTCACGCGCAGTGTGTTGTCACGTCAATTCAATGTGAGGACATGATGAATAATTTGACCGACGTATACTAGTGCTACTGTACTACTTACTAGTCGGATTTAGTGTCACATTTTAACCATAGGTTTAACTAACAAAATGTCAATGCATGTCACCGAAAACTATACCATTGGAAACTATGTTCAAATACGAATCCAACAATATAATTTTTTGTGACATGCATTAATATTTAGTTAGTTAAATTTATGGTCAAAAATTGACACAAATTACGAAGGGGACCAATAAACTAGGAGGTAGGTAGTAGTACGAGTAGCGCAATATACGGTATAGAGGACTACTAGTACTAGTACAAATTTAGAAATGGAGTACGAAGTTATAAGGTTGTGCGACAGACTTTGTAGGTTACATGAGTAATACAAAATATAATTCCCATTGGACAACACTTTCACCAACAAGTATGCACTTGAAACCTAATTGATATATATATATATATATATATATATATATATATATATATATATATATATATATATATATATATATATATATATATATATAATATATATATGGCTTCTGCACAGCATCTCCATCATCATTATCAGTACATCCTACGCAGGTGAGTTAGGATGAACTTGATCCCAGAAAGATATCTATCCTTCAAACTAACTACAGTATATAATATCCAACAAAAGAGGGTCATGCTACAGCAGCAGGATACATGGCCCAGTCTAGATATCACTATGAATCAAGTTGTGCATATTTGCTGTTGGCATGAACCACATAGCCGCATGTCGGGTTTGCAAAAGTCATTCATCGCTTGGAAGCTTGATGCCTTTCACACACTGAAGATCATCTGGCAACAAGTTGTGTCGACGAATCTCTGGATATGGTGATTCATGAAACCAATGGTACGATGTGTAAACACAGTTCCCCCTGGCGAATGGAAGTTGCATAGCATGGTAATCATCGCCGGTGATATGATCGATGATTGGTTGGATGATCGGATAATTGAGCCCGAGGAACATGGAGTAAAAGCCTCATGCATGCATGCATGCAACATGCAACACTCACACGTACACATGCACGCACGCAACACTCACATATCCATGCGGCACACAGCACACGACACAATACACACGTTCACGCTCAAGTGCTCAACCTACTCCCTCCGTCCGTGAAAGACTGTACATATAGAGATTTACACATTGACCAAGAGGAACCAGAACTTCATGGCATAATTAACGCCCAAAAGTAGCAGACTTATGTGTGCATGCGACCATTGAGAGAAGAAGATTAAATGAAGGTTGTTGCATGTTGTAATTAAGGATAGACATGCAGCCTATAGCTAGAGCACAAGTTGGTTCATTAGTCAATCAATACCGATTAGATTAAAGGCTAAGTGCATTGGAAGTGTGGATGTACACTCTTTGTTCGAAAATTTTCTATTGCTAGATGTACAGTTTTTCACGGACCGAGGGAGTACACATGCATGCACTCACATACACAGCCAGGGTGGTTCACGCACAAGGGTTGGACTCCTGTCGCGCCTGCGTAAAGTTTTGTTTAACTGATTTCTTTGCTCTGCCAACTGACAGGTGGGACCCAGAAACCAGGTGTCAATTTAACCAGTCAACAAAGTGCCACATCGACTATGTGGTCGGTCAGCAGGGTGCAATACGGTGCTCTACGGTGAGCTAGTGACCGTATAATCACCGCAAAACTATATAGTGACCGCAATGAGTGTATTGTTACATACGTTGACTACTAGTGTATTTTTCTCGTTTCAAATTAAGTCATATTAATTGGAAAGGACGCAGTATGGACTAGTACTACTTTGATGTGTCCCGTCAACTCGTAGAACGAGGAGAAGCTTGCTTACTACGCCCTCTCCCTCGACCACGCGCGGTGGCTCACAGGATGAGGAGAAGCTTGCTTACTACATACGCCTACGCCCTCTCCCTCGTCCACGCGCGCGGTGGCTCGCAGGACGAGGAGAGGGTTTTGACTACAGCGCCCTCTCCCTCTCCCTCGCCCTTGCCCTCGCGGTGGACGTGCAGCAGTTCATTCGGTGTCAGATTGTCAGAAGCATATTGTACTGACATTGTTGGACCTTCTGAAGAGGCGAAGAGCCAAGTGCAAGGTTCACAGGAGTACGAACTATTGAACCTCTCGAAGAGGCAAAGAGCCAAGCGCAAGGTTCATAGGAGTTGTCGTCCTAGTACTACAACTATAGCGAACGATCGCTACTGTATGATGCCGCCACGTCACCTATAGCCAAAGCTGTGCAACCTTTTTTTCTCACAGAGCGTGTTGGGGCCCATGCAACAGCCACACAAGTTGCACGTACACATAACACATTTACTAGTAATAAATTCTAAAGGACAAATGCCAGCATGCCACACAAGTTCATCTCCACTTCATGTGATAAATTTGTGCACGACTACTCTACATATATTTACAGCGCTACCATTCACAATTTACCATACTCCACTTACACGTTATAGATGGGCTCCATGTCCATGTCCTCCTCCAGGTTCCAGTCCCAGGTGTTCTTCATAGATAGCACGATCCATAGCGGTGGGCAATGGGAATCGTTGTCGCAGCTTTCTAGTCCGGTTCCACACGATGGAGACTCATCCTAGCTGAAGCAGCATAAATCAGGGATAGCGTGTCCCAGTATGTCGTTCATCCGGCGGTGTGCACTGAAGACACAATCATGCTTCATGAACGGCAGGCATTCGGTGTCGTGCACGGAAGGTGGCATATGTTTCACAATGGGGTAGCTGTCCCCAATGAAAAGCGAGTACTCTCCAAGAGTGTTCCTCGGCCCCCACATAGCATCACGGGGGTCGAACTCGGTGCCGTTCATCTGGTACATGCGGCATCTCAGATCTGGACACATGGTGACGTACATGGTCAAGGTCCATGCATGATAATGTTGTGCTCAAATATGGCGGTCAGTAATATTGTGCAGCAAGTAGTACTACTCCAGTATAGAGGAAGTAAAATAACTGGCTTATTATATATAGCCACTCCTGGCTACATGGATGAGATAGTAAGACATGGAAAAACAAAAATTGTGGGAGCTAGTGGGTTCATGTCTTCAAGGGCCTAGCTAGCTATACGCGTCCTCCAAGGTAAAAAGTACTAGTACTCATTACTACTACAATGAAAGAGAAGGCGAGTGGTTTAAAAAAATTAATACCAAATTGTAGTACTAGTACTAGTAAACATGTCCCAGTCAAGAAAAGAAAAGAACTAACAAGTACTACTACTCTAACACACAGTAATGAGAAAATGGAATACCTGGGTAGATGGTGACGGTTCGATCGTGGTAGATCGTGTGACCATGTTGCACACCAGTGGTACCATGGGTAACGACTGCTAAGATAGTTGATCCTAATATGCCAAAGTCAGCTACAAGGTTCCAGGTTAAAGCGAATCGCGGATGCAAATGCACATCCAGGATCGGCGATCTGATTTTGATCGGGGGATGACTGGTCCCTGCAAAATAATGGAGTACCGTTAGGAATGCAAATGATGGTTTGTGCATTCCGTTTGTAATCTCCCGTACCGTAGGATGGCAACCAGATGAAACAAGTCCCCTGGCTTGTCACCGTGAAGATGCGGCCTACATGGCACACGGTGTCTTCGAACGTGTAGGGGTACAAATCTGCCGGGGCCAACATGTGCCAGCCTCTGCCGTTACGGCCTTTTGCATTGATGGCAATACTTATGTCGAACACCGCGATGAGATAGTAATCATCGTAGCTGCGTCACTTTGTCGGCGGGTCCACAATTGCTATCTTCTTCAATCTCATGTAGGCATCATCATACGTATTCAAGCCCAGCCAGTCCGGAAGGCCGATCCCAATAGTGGAGAAGGGGTCTACTGGAACGGCCGCACTACTGTGGATGTTGTGCAAAATGATGGTGGTATCCGGCCGGAGGTATGCAAGCCAATCTCCGTTGGCACCAACCCAGACCTATATATAAGACGGTGGGTAGCGGAGAAATTACGGGATGGAATAACTAAGAACTATATTTAGAATATACACTACATGATCAAACTCCATGACTGACCTGCTCATCGGACAAAATCCAACTCCCTCTCAACGTCGGCAACTCTAGCAGAGTCAACGTGCAACCACGGCCAGGTAGCGGTGGACTGTTCGATGGATTGTCCCATAGAATAACCTTCTGCTCGAGAACGCATGGAAGACCAACAAGCATGGCCTTTTCCCAAGCCTGTTTACGCACCGTCTTAAAATAGTTGGTGCAAGAAGCGGTGAGGATGTCGGAGCGGCGTGCGATTTCTCCCAGAGGATCGTCGTCCAAGGTCTCCCAGCCCCGACGAGGAGGAGAACCGCCTGGCGAATCCATGGCAGCAGCGACAAACTGCCTTGGTCTCTTTGGGGGGAGGGGAACTGGCGAGGAGGAGATAAGAGCGTAACTGCAGGGCCTCGTCCCTTTGTTAAGGAAGTTATGCGGGCACGCATAGTGGTAGTGCGATGGTGTGGCTATTATTTACTTACGTAGTACTGTAGCAGTAGTACTTTCTCAACTAGTAGTACGATGTACTGTACTTCTATAGTGCACCAGTTTTGAACTCTTGAATCTCAAGGACAAGGAGCTACAGTCGCAAGTGGAGGGTACTACTGTTCTCTAGAGCCATCGCCGTTCTATCAATGAAGGAAAAAGTACACCTGCGTAGTGCGTACTCTCCATGCTCTATTCAAGCGCGTAGCTGGCCTACTCAGCCGCTCCTCTCACGCACACACTAGCAGCCTGTTTATCAGCGACGGTTACTGCAGGGGCAGAACATTTGAGTTCTTTGATACAGCGAGACTAGGCTTTTCACTACCATTTGTGGAGGTGTAATGGATCTCGTCAAACTTTGTTTGTTGGTCCTTCCTTCTTTATGAATGAGATGAGGCAATGCTTTTGCCTCCGTTTCAAAACAAAAAAATCACATCAAGAGGAATTTTTTATGGAGTTTAGAGCCGATAATGGAGCGAAGTCCATGCGTGCAACGCCACAAGCTACAGAGTAGTACTTTACATACAGAGCCATATTGCAAAGTTCCCAATGCCGCGCCAGGCATTTTCGGCTCCTCGGGCTTAATTGGGAGGCGCTAGTTTAAATATGGTAGCTGATGAGGAAGCAGCAAGCGAGGTGCGGCTAGGGCGAGCACGCAGGCGAGAAACATTGCACGGTGTGAATTGATATACATGAGTGCTACTACTTTACGCAGTAGTACTAGTACTACTCTAGTACGCGAGCCACGAGATGATGGGAGGGAAAACCCGTTCACGTGGTTGGGCTATCCAGTGCACCCACATTATGGTGTGACACGTCCGTTCGACTTCAAAAGTCAAACTACCAGTGTATAATATTGGCTCGCAGCGAGGTTAATATTTAGAAAAATGCCGCCGTGTGTTCGGCCGGGATCGAACCCACAAAACGAGCTATACACTCCCATGACCACTAGTAGTACAATGCAACCTAGAATCGCCTTTTGTCGCTAGTACATTGTTCCTTACAAGAAACAACTATCAAGAAACTACCACTTTCCAACCAGCCCTACCAAGAAACCACTACTCTACAAAAATTAGCAAAAACATACCGAAATTTTCTTAATCCGTCGCAATAAACTAGCAAGTGCCGTTATAGGCACGTTTCAACCCATGTCGCCCCTTAAGTCAAAGCCGTCTATTTGACCGGCAAGTTAGGCGTTATGACTTGTGGGACCTACATGTCAGTCTGGACAAAAATCCCCGAGTGACCTCTTACCTCCGGCCCGTCCACCTAGTCATCCCCGGCCATGGGACGCAGCTACCGCTGCCAGCAGAAGGCGATGTCAAAAGTGCCGGTGGTGCGGAGCCCATCTTGCGGCAGCCCGAATGCCAGCTCCGTGCGGCGCTCGTGGCCGCTAGCTAGCCAAGCTAGCACACACCCTGCTCGATGCATCCAGCTTCTTGTCTGCAAGGTTTGCTAGCTAGGTTGGCACGGCGGTGCGGCGGCTTGCTCGCGTGCGCTGCGCTAAGGCTAACCATCTAGCTCGAGCGAAGGCCAGTGCGGCGGCTTGCTCGCGCGTGAGCCACACTCGGGCCAGCCAGCCAACCCGTGCGGAGGCTAGCACAGCGTCCGGCCCGTCCGGCAGAGCGGCGGCTGATACGTCTCCAACGTATCTATAATTTTTTATTGTTCCATGCTGTTATATTATCATTCTTGGATGTTTTACAATCATTTTATATCATTTTTTGGTACTAACCTATTGACATAGTGCCCAGTGCCAGTTGCTGTTTTCTGCATGTTTTTTACATCGTAGGAAATTAATATCAAACGGAGTCCAAACGCAGCGAAACTTTTTGTGGATTTTTTTTGGACCAGAAGACATCCAGTGGGCCGGAGAAGCACCTGGGAGGTGCTCCGAGGGGAGCACAACCCACCAGGGCGCGCTTGGAGGCCCAAGCGCGCCCTGGTGGGTTGTGCCCACCTCGGGGGCCTCCCGCACCGCCTCTTTGCTCTATAAATACCCCAATATTCCAGAAACCCTAGAGGAGTCGACGAAAATCAATTCCAGCCGCCGCAAGTTCCAGAACCACCAGATCCAATCTAGACACCATCACGGAGGGGTTCATCATCCTCATTGGTGCCTCTCCGATAATGCGTGAGTAGTTCATTGTAGACCTTCGGGTCCGTAGTTAGTAGCTAGATGGCTTTCTCTCTCTCGTTTGATTCTCAATACAATGGTCTCTTGGAGATCCGTATGATGCAACTCTTTTCTGCGGTGTGTTTGTTGGGATCCGATGAACTTTGAGTTTATGATCAGATCTATCTTTTTATCCTTGAAAGTTATTTGAGTCTTCTTTGATCTCTTATATGCATGATTGCTTATAGCCTCGTATTTCTTCTCCGATATTTGGGTTTTATTTGGCCAAGTTGATATATTTATCTTGCAATGGGAAGAGGTGCTTTGTGATGGGTTCGATCTTACGGTGCTTGATCCCAGTGACAGAAAGGGAAACAACACGTATGTATCGTTGCCATTAAGGATAACAAGATGGGGTCTATTTCTACATAAATAGATCTTGTCTACATCATGTCATCATTCTTATTGCATTACTTCGTTTCTCCATGAACTTAATACACTAGATGCATGCTGGATAGCGGTCGATGTGTGGAGTAATAGTAGTAGATGCAGGCAGGAGTTGGTCTACTAATCTTGGACGTGATGCCTATATAATGATCATTGCCTGGATATCATCATGAGTATTTGAAGTTCTATCAATTGCCCAATAGTAATTTGTTTCCACCGTTTGTTATTTTTCTCGAGAGAAGCCACTAGTGAAAACTACGGCCCCGGGTCTCTTCTTTAATATATTTGCCTTCAAGATCTATTTTGCTATTCGCTCTTTTATTTGTTTGCAACTTTTATTTTCAGATCTATTTATCCAAAAACCCAAAAATACCTCGCTGTATTTTATTTGCTTTTATTTGCATCTTTCAATCTACTACAATTTTATCTATCTCGTTACCCGAAGGGATTGACAACCCCTTTAACACGTCGGGTTGCAAGTATTTGTTCTTTGTGTGTAGGAGCTGTTTACGTGGTGTTGCGTGGTTCTCCTACTGGTTCGATAACCTTGGTCTCATCACTGAGGGAAATACCTACCGTCGCTATGCTACATCATCCCTCCCTCTCTGGGGAAAAACCGACGTAGTTCTAGCAGACATCAAGAGGAGTTTCTGGCGCCGTTGCCAGGGAGACATCATCAACATCTACCAGGTTCCTAATCACAAATCTCATCTCCTTGCAATTTACATTATTTGCCATTTGCCTATTATTTTCCTCTCCCCCACTTCACAAAAATTTGCCGTTTTATTCGCCCTCTTTTTCGTTCGCCTTTTTCTCGTCAGATCTCATGTTTGCTTGTGTTGCCATGTGCCTTCTATTTGCTTTCATCTTCGCTTGCTAAAAATATATTGTTATGGATCCTCATCCACTTGCCAATCTTTTCAAAAGATCCAATTATGATGAACCAATTGCTAGTGAATTGAGTTCACTAGATTATCTTTATGAAGTTTTTCTTGAGATTTATGAATCTGAAAATTGTGATGAAGTGTTAAACGAAGGAATTTATAAAGTGATTCATGATAGCTCCTTGAATGAAAAGCATGATTGCAATGACGTTATTATAAATTCTATTAATGTTAATTGTGCTAATAATATGCAAAAACCCAAGCTTGGGGATGCTAATTTTGATATGTCCACTCCTTATTGCAATGATCATGATTGGGGTGATAATGTTTCTTATGATCTTGAAAATTTATTTAAGCCTCATGATGACTTTGATATTGATAATAATGTTTGCAATAATATTGAAAGTGGGTTTGGAAGAGTGTCAACTTTAGGTAAAAATAATTCCACATATTTGGAGAGTGTTCAATCTTACAAATTTTTTGATAAAAGTGGGTTTGGAGAGGTCATGACTTTAGTTGATGATAATCCCACTATTTTGGAAGAGTGTCAACTTTGCATGCATGTGGATCATGTTGAGAATATTTTATGTGATAGCTATATTGTTGAATTTGATTATGATTCTACATGTAATTATTATGAGAGAGGAAAATATGGTTGTAGAAATTTTCATGTTACTAAACTACCTCTCGTTATGTTGAGATTGCTATTGTTTCTTTCTTCTTCCTTGCATATGCTAAATATTTCATTTATTGATAATTTGTTTGACTACAAAATTCCTATGCATAGGAAGCATGTTAGACTTAAATGTGTTTGTCACATGTATTATGATGCTCTCTTCGTGTTTCAATTCTTATCTTTCATGTGAGCTTCAATAAAATTTCATGCCTAGCTAGGGGCATAAAACGATAGCGCTCGTTGGGAGGCAACCTAATGAATAAAATTTATTTTTGTCTTTTTCTTTATGTTTTTGAGTGTTTGCACAATTATGCTACTGTTATGATTGTGTTTTTTGTGTTTGAATTAGTGTTTGTGCCAAGTAAAGCCTTTGGGATAGCTTTGGTGATAGTTGATTTGATCTTGTTGGAAAACAGAAACTTTTGTGTCCAGTAAAACAATTTTGAAAATTCACAGAAGTGACAAAAAATTCTGAAGTTTTTACACAAGATTGATATACAAATTGCCTCTGTTGTCCTAATTTTTCAGAATTTTTGGAGTTACATAAGTATTCGAAGTTTTCAGATTGCTACAGACTGTTCTGCTTTTGACAGATTCTGTTTTCTTTGCATTGTGTGCTTGTTTTGATGATTCTATGGTTTTCTTTGAAGAGTTTTTGCCATAGAAAAGTTGGAATACAGTATATATAATGCAAAAATAAAATATGAATTGGTTTTCAACAGTACTTAACATAGTGATTTGTTTTCTTATACTAACGGATCTCACGAAGGTTTTGTTGAGTTTTGTGTGATTGAAGTTTTCAAGTTTTGGTGATATTACGATGGATGAAGGAATAAGGATTAGCAAAAGGCTAAGCTTGGGGATGCCCGAGGCACCCCAAGATAATATTCAAGAAGTATCAAGCAACTAAGCTTGGGGATGCCCCCGAGTGGCATCCCCTCTTTCTTCTAATGACCATCGGTATTTTACTTGGAGCTATATTTTTATTCGTCACATATTATGAGTTTTGCTTGGAGCGTCTTGTATGATTTGAGTCTTTTCTTGTTTTGCTTTTTATTTTATGTCTTGAATCCTTGCTGGACACACCTTTTTGAGAGAGCCAAAAACTATGCTATGCTTGCTCCTATGCTTCACTTAAATTTTTAGAGCCTTGGAATTGCACTAGTGCTTCACTTATATCTTTTGAGCACGGTGTGCTTTTTAGTATTTTTTTGAAGAAATGCTCTCATGCTTCACTTAGATTTATTTGGGAGTTAGTTAAATTTTGAATAAATTCTCTCTTGCTTCACTTAGATTAATTTGAGAGAAAGAAATATTATGCTCATGTTCTTCACTTATATTTGTTTGAGCTTATTAAAAGCAACATATGAAACTAGTCCCAAAGTGATAGATATCCAAGAAGGATATAATAAAAACTTTCATGAAGATCATTGGACAAAATAAACTTGGTTCTTTGTAATAGTTTTGAGATATGACGATATAATATGTGAGCCATGTTGATGAGTAATTGTGCTTTAGTAAGAATATTGGTGTTAAGGTTTGTGATTCCCTATGCAAGTACGAAAGTCAATAGTTATGCAATGAAATTATATCTTACTTGTGGTGCATTATTTGGTGTTACTTATGCTTAATGCTTGCTTATGAGATTATTCGTTTCTTGGTTGGGCGCTTCTCAATCTTTTTGCTATCCTTCATTTGCACCAAGTATGATCACTACTTGTGCATCCAAAACCCTTTAAACCAGTTTTGCCATATGAGTCCACTATACCTACCTATATGCGGTATTTCTGTGCCGTTCTAAGCAAATTTGTATGTGCCATCTCTAATTTTCAAAATAAATTTCTCTTTTGTGGGCTCGTACCACTCGCGAGGCGGTGAGGGGTGGCCGATATTTTCCATGCTAGATGTGTTATTCTCACGATGAGTGTTTATCAACTTGTCATTGCACGAGAGTACGGCAAAGGTATTAGGGATGCCTAGTCCCGAAATGAAAAATGAATTTACTTTGTGTTGTCAAATAATAGATTCCTTGGAAAGTGTTGGTATGGAGGGCACCCGTGGATATGGCTAGCCATGGAAAATGAAAGAAATGGTGGAAAAAGGAATAAACTTTATTTTCTGTTTGGGAACCGCCTATGATATATCTAGCATGGAAAGTGTTGGGAGCTCTAAGTCGTTTTCGTTGGTGGGAAAAGTATACCTCTCAAAATGTTTTTATCTCTCAATTTAAGCTTTGAGCTCTGGCACCTCTACAAATCCCTACTTCCCTCCGCGAAGGGCCTTTCTTTTACTTTATGCAATTTTTATTTTTAATTTGAGTCTCCATCTTCTCTTACAAAGCACCAACTAAGGGGCACTATGATCGCACTTGAGCATTGGGTGTAGCTAATATTCGAGTGTGTTTCATGAATAGATTAATGATTGAGCATGACGGGCTAGGGATAACTTGCTTTAGCATTGATATTTTGAAAGACATGGTTGCTTGTTGATATGCTTGAGTATTTAATTTATCATGTCAAAACTAGACTATTGCTTTGAACCATATAAAAGTCCAAATGTCCATTCTATTAAGAAAAGAATATGTGATGAACATGTTAGGCAGCATTCCACATAAAAAATTCTATTTTTATCATTTACCTACTCGAGGACGAGCAGGAATTAAGCTTGGGGATGCTGATACGTCTCCAACGTATCTATAATTTTTTATTGTTCCATGCTGTTATATCATTCTTGGATGTTTTAAAATTATTTTATAATCATTTTATATCATTTTTTGGTACTAACCTATTGACATAGTGCCAAGTGCCAGTTGCTGTTTTCTGCATGTTTTTTACAACGCAGGAAATCAATACCAAACGGAGTCCAAACGCAGCGAAACTTTTTGTGGATTTTTTTTGGACCAGAAGACATCCAGTGGGTAGGAGAAGCACCTGGGGGGGTGCTCCGAGGGGATCACAACCCACCAAGGCGCGCCTGGAGGCCCAGGCGCGCCCAGGTGGGTTGTGCCCACCTCGGGGGCCTCCCGCACCGCCTCTTTGCTCTATAAATACTCCAATATGCCAGAAACCCTAGGGGAGTCGACGAAAATCAATTCTAGCCGCCACAAGTTCCAGAACCACCAGATCCAATCTAGACACCATCACGGAGGGGTTCATCATCCTCATTGGTGACTCTCCGATGATGCGTGAGTAGTTCATTGTAGACCTTCGGGTCCGTAGTTAGTAGCTAGATGGCTTTCTCTCTCTCGTTTGATTCTCAATACAATGGTCTCTTGGAGATCCATATGATGTAACTCTTTTTGCGGTGTGTTTGTTGGGATCCGATGAACTTTGAGTTTATGATAAGATCTATCTTTTATCCATGAAAGTTATTTGAGTCTTCTTTGATCTCTTATATGCATGATTGCTTATAGCCTCGTATTTCTTCTCCGATATTTGGGTTTTGTTTGGCCAACTTGATCTATTTATCTTGCAATGGGAAGAGGTGCTTTGTGATGGGTTCGATCTTACGGTGCTTGATCCCAGTGACAGAAAGGGAAACGACACGTATGTATCGTTGCCATTAAGGATAACAAGATGGGGTCTATTTCTACATAAATAGATCTTTTCTACATCATGTCATCGTTCTTATTGCATTACTCCGTTTCTCCATGAACTTAATACACTAGATGCATGCTGGATAGCGGTCGATGTGTGGAGTAATAGTAGTAGATGCAGGCAGGAGTCGGTCTACTAATTTTGGACGTGATGCCTATATAATGATCATTGCTTGGATATCATCATGAGTATTTGAAGTTCTATCAATTGCCCAACAGTAATTTGTTTCCACCGTTTGCTATTTTTCTCGAGAGAAGCCACTAGTGAAAACTACCACCCCCGGGTCTCTTCTTTAATATATTTGCCTTCAAGATCTATTTTGCTATTCGCTCTTTTATTTGTTTGCAACTTTTATTTTCAGATCTATTTATCCAAAAACCCAAAAATACCTCGCTGAATTTTATTTGCTTTTATTTGCATCTTTCAATCTACTACAATTTTATCTATCTCGTTACCCGAAAGGGATTGACAACCCCTTTAACACGTTGGGTTGCAAGTATTTGTTCTTTGTGTGCAGGAGTTGTTTACGTGGTGTTGTGTGGTTCTCCTACTGGTTCGATAACCTTGGTCTCATCACTGAGGAAAATACCTACCATTGCTGTGCTGCATCATCCCTCCCTCTCTGGGGAAAAACCGACGTAGTTCTAGCAGACATCAGCGGCCAGCTCGCTCATCACCGGCGCCACCGACGAACACACATAAGAACTGTTTGAAGTAATGTTCAGGAAAAATAATGATTTGAGGAGGAAGAAGAGGATAGAAGGTCAGATGTGGGTCCCTCATGTCAACGGTCAAACAAACGGTGTTGGTTTAAGGTGCCTCGTCAGCACGGACGTGTGGGCCAACCCTATCATAAACGGGTTTAAACTAGCCTAATCGGCACTAGGTAGTAGTTTTTTGGAGCGGATTAAGAAATTTTGGGCATGTTTTTGCTATTTTTTGTACAATAGTTTCTTCCTAGGGCTGGTTGAAAGTGGTAGTTGTTTGTTAAATAGTCTACATACTGTAAGTAGGAGTGGAAGTTAAGCTTTGGAAGCCAATAAGCACGGCTAGTTACATAGTGCCTATGTGTACATAATTCAAACTAAATATCGACCATGAGTGACTAATATCTTGATGGAAAACTCGAAACTATGGAAATACTAGCAATTTTTTTTTGCATGGTTGGGCATACTAGCAATGTGCACGTGCGTTGCAACGGATCATAATTAGAATAATACTTATTCACAAACTTGATGGAAAACACTCTAATTTTGATATACATATATCACTAAAAATATATTATGTTTCAATCAGAATATATTCCTTGGGCTGTTTTGGTGAGGTGAGGGAGGGATGTGGTTAGTTTTAAGATACTAATTAAGGGGTTTTCTTCAAATTGGGTAGAGAAGTGGGATGTTGTTGAGAAAAGGCAACAACTTACCTCACAGTCATTAGATGTAGATCTAATGGTCAGAAATGACGGATGGCAGACACACCATCATCACCAACTAAGTCTTCTGTAGGAGTACTAGCAAGATGCCCGTGCATTTCATGGAACATCAAGATGCATTTTTTTATAAAACACCTGTTGTGATTGACACATGCGGGAGTAATACCATGTGTAAAAACTAATGATATCTTGAGAAAGAGGAGAGATAAGGTGAGGAGGAGTGGGGCGTGGTGGTGATTGGTGGTCGGACAGAGCGGAGGCATGGGGATGGACGACGCCGGCAGCGACCACCATGCCAGATTGTTCCAGAGGCTTCCTTTTTTATTTTCCCAACAATGAGGTTGTGGGAGATAAGGATGAACGAGGGAAGGCCTTGTCTGCAAATGTGGAGAGAGGTGCGGGTATCTTTTAGTTTGCTTTCTATCCGTCAGATATAAATCGGATGGACTACATTGCAAGATGGCAGGCATACCATCATCACCAACTCGGGTTTTTTTTATAAGAAGCGATATAAGTATGGAGATACAAACGTATTATCGATACTTGTTTCCATAAACTTGGATCTACATTCTATTCAACGGCTGAGCATGTGGGTCCTTAGCACGATGACTTCCCGACTGTGTAAAACAAAGGTTTTCCCGTCGCCGATAAGGAGGGGGTGACGGCGGCGCGCTTTCGGCTCGCTCTAGTCCTAGTAGTCATACTAGGTGGTCTACGGACATGTAGATTTATTCTTTTTCACGTCTCGTGTTCGTCGTACTGCCACGACTATTGATGAATAGACGGTAAGTTATTCACGAGAAAACCTTGGTTGAGCGTGTGTGCGAGAGAGAGACAGCGCGTGTGTGTGTGATATGTTGAGACTGAGGCAATGATAAGAGATTCTTTGTGTCTCTGTGTGTGGAGGATAGAGAGAGACATGTGCATGGGGCTTTGTGTTGTGTAATGTGGAGACATGTAGACATAATCAGAGAGTGAGTGTGTGAGATACACATGCGGACATGGGGAGAGATGTATGAGTTAGAGAGACGGAGAATTTTGGTGTGCATGTGAGCTAGAGAGAGAGGGGGGGTATATATATACCTAGAGCTGGAGAGAATATGCAACGGTGTGTGTCTTAAAAGAAGGATCCAGATAGATGGGTGTTTGTGCCTGTCTGTGTGTGTTTGTGCGCACGCGTGTGTGTGAGAGGGAGTGTGTGTATGTGGAGAAGAGAGACCACTAATGATGTAAACCTAGTAGGGAAGGGGGAATGGTGTGACATGTGTGTCCAAGAGAGAGAAAGGCATGTGTAGTAGCGGGATGGCATGGGTGCGGGCGGGGAGTAGACTATTTGGAAGAGACATCGAGTGTGTGTGGGAGAGGGGTGTGAGAGCGAGAGAGAGAGAGAGAGAGCGAGCGAGGGAGAGAGAGAGGAAGATAGGGGGGGAGAGAGGGGTCGTTTGTGTGCGGAAGTGGCGTATAGATAGGTAGACAAGGTTGATGTTGTTCGAAAGTGGCCTATGTACGGAGACGCAAGGGAAGTGAGTCATCGTGTGTGTGATAGAGACTTCATGAGAGATCTAGAATAGATGGTGTAGAGAACAACGTGCGAGATTGAGAACGATGATACGCTAGGGAGCTATGGAAAGAGTCACGACATATATGTATATAGGGAAGGAGCTGGGTCGGGTCCACATGTGGGAGAGATAGAAAGAGGAGAGTGGTGCACAAGGAGACAAAAGGTGCTTGTTTGTAGTGGCGGTGGTGAGTGAGGTGAGTGTGTGTGAGAACCACATAACTAGGGAGATAGACGTTTGGGGGCGACGTTTTGTGTATATGGGAAAGATACACTGCTATATAGTGCGTGTGCTTGGGAAAGAGAGATGCCGGGAGACCTAGAGAGTGGGGGAAGAGATGTGTGCATGCCCGAGAGACAAAGTGATAGAGACCTATATTAGGGTCCAGACTTAGAAGAGAGAGGGGGGTTAATGTGCTCCTGTGTTCATGTCCGGGGAAGAGAACGACTTGTGGGGGGGGGGACGGGGTGGGTAGCTTCAGATAAAGAGTGAGGTGTCTATATTTGAGAGACTTAAGCGTAATTGAGATATATATGGTCAATAGTGTGTGCACTCATGGTTGATAAATTTGTTTCACATTTTGGACTATGAGATAACGATACTTTTGAACATGCGTTATATACTTTGAAGTACCAGAATTACAAACCTAAGATTGGAATTTTAGAATTCGACTCCATTATTAGCTTTTGTAATTCATTTAAACGGAGGTACATTTTTTAAGCCGGGATTTCGTGATTTCAAATTCATATATCAAACCTAGAGATATATACATACGGGCATGTTCAAACCTTATAATCATCCACTTTATTCATACACATACACATTTTTGTTTTTGTCATCATATTTAGGATAAACACATCTGGAATTTCATTTGAATTGGACCATACGATGGTATTTGCTTCCACTAGCTCAATGATCCATATTTGAATTGAATGGACAATCAAAGTTTCGAGTTGGAGACATTGATTTTCGAAACTTGCACTTTTTTTTGCGTGCAAAACAAATAAATTCTCGGCCATGATATCATAGTCGGCCGTACGAGAGTAGAACACTTAATTTCAGCCGCCAAAAGCTTTCAAACTTCCGGCTCACATCGAAATATCTCGCGCCCGAAAGTTTAGCCCTCGATATTCCTGTTTTATCCCCGCCACATGAACGGAAATGGGCTGCTTTGGTAACTCCATTGTTTTCCCCTCTTTGCCCCCAACATTCTTCCCTAGAGCCCCTCCCCTTCCCCTCCCCGCCTCCTCCCGCCAACCACGCCAAGCCGCCGAATCTAGACCTCTGCCGTAGCGGTGGACCTCACACCCCGCCGGATCTACCTTCCGCACCTTGGAACCCCCAACTGCCAACTCACCACTTCACCGGAGCCGCTTCAACGACTGGCTTATCCACCGCTCCAGATCTCCTTGACCGCCATCATGGTCCACCGCACTGGATCTGCTTCACCGGCACCCTCGTCCACCACAGTGTAGGCCCTTCACCGACTCCCTCGTCCGCCACATCACTGGCCCTTCATACAAGCCCTCGTCCGCTGCAACAGATCCGCCTCACCGAAAGCACTGTACACCGCGCCCGATGTGCTTCGCCGACGCCTTCGACCACTACACCGGACCCGCTCCACGAACGCCATATTCAACTCCACCGGCCCTGCTTTACTGACGCCGTAGCCTCATTAGGTTATTTTGATTTCTACTCCTTCGGTTTTTCTCTTCTTTATCATGCAACTGTTCACTTACCACAGATGAGCTTTCTTGTATGTAGACAGGCGCCACAACCGAAGCACCGGAGCTGCTTCAGCAACAGCGACAGCTGGCCCAACTCAACTGCAACACGAGCACCATCGACGATCCTTAGCTTTCAAGTATGACAACGATACCCATACACCACCAAGAATCAGGTACTATTATCCAACAGCCGGCGCCTACATTCACTTTCTTAGCATAAGCACCGCACCTTCAAATTTCTTTAGGGTATCATTCAATTTTTCATGAGATGCGTTATTCTGCTTGCACCTGTAGGGCCATACGTGTGGCAGTGAACAGGTTACATGTGCTAAATTACAAACCAGTGCACATATAGTTACAATGCTTTTGTTTTGTCCTAAGTATTACTGTACTTCCTAGATATCACTACCTACTATTTTACTTCTTGCATGCTATATTTATGATAATGGTGTTGTTCTGATGCCACCTGTGGTTACATCAGACTGCTTCTATGGCCCCGTTTGGATACTCTAACTTAGCTAGAGGTTAGAGTTAGTTTCTAGCTCATGACTAACCCTAAACTAACTCTAGCCAAAGAGGTGTTTGGATGACAGGGTTAGATTGACAATAAATGCACTAGGAGAACTAGCTCCTATTGGCACCTCTTGGGTGGGATAGTTTTTTTGGGTGGGTTAGATGCAACAAGCTCAAAGTAGCCCTCATGTTTGGATACTTTAGGGCTATTTGAGCCCAAACTAGCTCTAACCCATGGATCCAAACAGGGCCTATGTTCTCTATGCTTAATTACACATCAGCAAATTAGCTTGTGGTTCTGCTGCTTTTTGTTCGTTTTACCCTACATTTTCCGATGCTATCTATTACATCACTGCTCCGAGCCTCTGTTCATTACTTTTTGTGCGTTCTTGATCTTCCCAAGTTGCATGTCTAATTTGATGCTTCTATTAATTATGGAGCTGCCAACCCCATCAAGCAAAATATTTGTACTTTTGGGGCTGGCACCTCGAACAAGCATAAAAATAGAGTGAAGCACATATATTGTCTTGTAAGCACACACCCTTCTTTCATTAGTTTAGATTAACCATTGATGATCAATTCGAACCAGTGCATGTGATTAAAATTAATTTTACCTAAATAGAGGGGGAAGAATAATCTACAACAACTAGATTTGCAACCACGGGATGCTGACGATATCTTCAAAGAACATTGCAACAGCAGCGAGGCTTCACAACAACATATGGTAAGCCAGTGTGTTTTAGTACATGTGAAATGTAATGCGTGTGGGCTTCTTTCTTGGATTGTGCCCTCAACCTGTAATCCTACAGAATTACAAATAGTTCAGTTGTCTGCTTTGTTGTATTGCTTGATTCGAATGCTTGTTTGTTACTTGTTAGGCTATACCTGAGTTGGCCAATATGTCAGCAGTGCCTGCTGTACTATCATAAAGAAATGCATGCCTAATTCATTTGACTCCTTAATGTTTCCTATGAACTTCATCACAAGACTGTCTTCGTAGTTTATATGAGGCCACACTGTTTAAGTGCTTTCTCAGATTATTTCAACTGCTTAGATGCCTGGGCAACTTAAATATAGCGGTGGTACACTGCCTTTCATCTTACCATTTTAATTTGTTTTCGGCTAATGCTGCTTCAAACCATTTAAATATAGCTTGCCATGCTCTGTAATAATTCGTATGTCGTTTACCATGTAAGCTTACTGCCTGGATCATGCGATAACTATCTCTTACTTATGTCCAGCAGAAATCTTTCAGGATGCCGTTCACACTAGGACACAATGTACAACCCCAGAATCTATTTGTGGAAGCAGTGCGCCATCCATGTTACCAGATGGTAGCAGTTCAGAGGCAACACCGCTGGAGAGCAGTCTGAGCACAGATATTATAGTTCTTGAGGCTCTACTAGAGGTAGAAAGAGATGGTGTGGCTGCAATGAATGGGGTAATCTTGATCTTGAGGTTGGAAATTATGCAATTAGCTGCACGCATTATGCAAGCAACCCAAGAATTGGAGGAAGTAAGAATGTTGCATTTGAAGACGGAGGAGGTCCTGCTGCTTCTGCTATCTGAAGCCCAGGGTAATCCCAGTTCTTCTTTATATACCAATTGAAATTGTCATTAGATTAGTACACTTGCATGTTGTGTCATGTCTCTGAATGGATTATGTTGTAAGACCCCCTTTGTTCTCCATGTGTTGTAATGATCTGAATTTTTTAGGCGAGGTAATCCTCAGTACTTGTATGATTGACATAAGGTGAACTGTTCTTCATGTGAGCATATTGTATTGGATGAAATAACTGTTTGACTGAAAGTATATCCAACCTACTAAATTCGAAGATCACGGCATTTCTAAATCATATTCATATATAAAGGTGGAATAAATCTTTGTCGTGGTTTTGAAGAAATAAATAACAAAACATAGAATGATGTATGGATATTCGTAATCGAATACAAATTGGATTTGAATTTAGTTGCCAGGGCCCAGGGTAAACGTGAATGCTAATTCTCCCAAATTTTGAACGAAGCAGCAAAACACCCACTATCATTTGTCGGCTGCCCGAAGCCAGTGTTTGCGAGATGGAAATTACTGTCTACCCTTGACACTTCACATCCTAATCGACCCGATTTCCACTGCTGTCGATAAGGGTAGACTAGTAACTTCAATCAGATGTGACACGACCGCCTGTCTCCCCATTCAGACACGGTGGGCGCGAAACATGGGCGGCAAACACACATTTGATTCAAACTCGTCCAAAATACCTCTCTCTCTCCCTCAATTTTCTCATTCATACACGTGGGCGGCAAAACAAACTCTCCTCGTCCGAAATCGATGTAGGCAAATATTTTAAATAGTGGCAGGTGTGTAACTTCCCTGAGACGTGACACAACCGCCCTACCTGTCAGCCCTGTTCATACACCATGGGCACCAACCGTGGGCGGCAAAACACCCTCTCCTCACCCGAAATCGCTATCGGCAAATATTGGGGAGATGCGAGATTACCGTCCTATCCCCAACCGACAAGATGTCCGAAATTTTAAACGTGGTCTAAGTTCGTAACTTTCCCACATTTCAGACAAGCGCGTCCCAAAGTTTGAGATCCACTGCCCCTCCGCCTCCATTTCCCCATTCATACACCGTCGGCGCCACAACAACCTCCCCACTCCGGCCAGCCTCCTCCGTCCGCCACCCCATCCTCCACCTTACCGGAGCCACTACCCCTACCCCATCGTCCACTGCAAGAGATGGACGTCTCTCATCCATGGCGCAGGACCAGGATCCTTTCATCGCGCCCTCTCGCTTCATCGGCGTTGTTGTCCACCATGTCGTTGCCGCTCCTACGACCGCATCGTCCATCGCAACAGGACTTATCCCCCGACCTGGCCGTCTGCTGAAGGAAATATGCCCTTGAGGCAATAATAAAGTTGTTATTTTATATTTCCTTATTCATGATAAAAGTTTATTATTCATGCTAGAATTGTATTGATCAGAAACTTAAATACATGTGTGAATACATAAACAAATAATGTGTCCCTAGTAAGCCTCTACTAGACTAGCTCGTTGATCAAAGATGGTTAAGGTTACCTAACCATGGACATGTGTTGTCATTTGATAATGGGATCACATCATTAGGACATCATTAGGAGAATGATGTGATGGACAAGACCCATCCGTTAGCTTAGCATATTGATCGTTCAGTTTATTGCTATTGCTTTCTTCATGTCAGATACATATTGCTTCGACTATGAGATTATGCAACTCCCGGATACCAGAGGAATGCCTTGTGTGCTATCAAATGTCACAATGTAACTGGGTGATCATAAAGATGATATACAGGTATCTCCAAAGGTGTTTGTTGAGTTGGCATAGATCAAGATTAGGATTTGTCACTCCGAGTATCGGAGAGGTATCTCTGGGCCCTCTTGGTAATACACATCATAAGCTTGCAAGAAAAAGACTAAGGAGTTAGTCATGAGGTGATGTAATATGGAACGGGTAAAGAGACTTGCCGGTAATGAGATTGAACTAGGTATGAAGATACCGACGATCGAATCTCGGGCAAGTAACATACCGATGGACAAAGGGAATTACGTATGTTGTCATAACGGTTCGACCGATAAAGATCTTCGTAGAATATGTAGGATCCAATATGGGCATCCAGGTTCCTCTATTGGTTATTGACCGGAGAGGTGTCTCGGTTATGTCTACGTAGTTCTCGAACCCGTAGGGTCCGCACGCTTAACGTTCGTTGATGATATAGTGTTATATGAGTTATATGATTTGGTGACCGAATGTTGTTCGGAGTCCCAGATGAGATCACGGACATGATGATGAGTCTCGAAATGGTCGAGAGGTAAAGATTGATATATAGGACGATGGTATTTGGACACCGGAAGTGTTTCGGGGGGTACCGGGTACTTATCGGGTCACCGGAAGGGGTTCCGGGCACCCCCGGCAAAAGATATGGGCCTTATGGGCCAAGAGGGGAAACGCACCAGCCACAAGGGGCTGGTGCGCCCCCCATATGGGCCGGCCTAAGGAGGAGAAGGAAAGGGGAGAAGGGAAAGGTAAGTGTGCATTAGGATTCCCACTTCCTTCCCTCTCCCCCCCCCCCTCTTTCCTTCCCCCTCAACCAAACATGGCAGGGGGGGCGCGGCCAAGGGCAGGAGACCAAGTAGGATTCGTACCTACTTGGGGCACCCCTTGGCCTCTCCCCGCTCCCTCCCACCTATATATATGAGGAGGGGGGCGCCTAGCACACCCCAGATAATTGCCTAGCCGTGTGCGGCGCCCCCCTCCACCGTTTACACCCCCAGTCATATTTTCGTAGTGCTTAGGCGAAGCCCTGCGGAGATCACTTCACCATCACCGTCACCACGCCGTCATGCTAATGGAACTCATCTACTACCTCTACGTCTTGCTGGATCAAGAAGTTGAGGGACGTCACTGAGTTGAACGTGTGCAGAACGCGGAGGTGCCGTGCGTTCGGTACTTGATCGGTTGAAGCGCGAAGAAGTTCGACTACATCAACCGCGTTGTGAAACACTTCCGCTTACGGTCTACGATGGTACGTAGACACACTCTCCTCCTCGTTGCTATGCATCTCCATGGATAGATCATTGTGTGTGCATAGAATTTTTTTTCTTCCATGCAACGTTTCCCAACAGTGGCATCATGAGCCAGGTCTATGCGTAGATGATATGCACGAGTAGAACACAAAGAGTTGTGGGCGTTGATAGTCATACTGCTTACCACCAACATCTTATTTTGATTCGGCGGTATTGTGGGATGAAGCGGCCGGGACCAACCTTACATGTCCATGCACATGAGACCGGTTTCACCGACAGACATGCAACTAGTTTTGCATAAAGGTGGCTGGCAGGTGTCTGTTTCTCCTACTTTAGTTGACTCGAATTTGACTGCGGTCGGTCCTTGAAGAAGGTTAAAACAGCAAACTTGATGAATCACCATTGTGGTTTTTGCCGTAGGTAAGAACAGTTCTTGCTAGAAGCCCGTAGCAGCCATGTAAAACATGCAACAACAAAGTAGAGGACGTCTAACTTGTTTTTGTAGGGCATGTTGTGATGTGATATGGTCAAGACATGATGTGATATACATTATTGTATGAGATGATCATGTTTTGTAAGTTATTGGCAACCGGCAGGAGCCTTATGGTTGTCTCTTTATTGTATGAAATGCAAACGCCATGTAATTGCTTTACTTTATCACTATGCGTTAGCGATAGTTGTAGAAGCAATAGGTGGCGAGACGACCACGACGCAACGATGGAGATCAAAGTGTCGAGCCGGTGACGATGGAGATCATAACAATGCTTTGGAAATGGAGATCAAAAGCGCAAGATGATGATGGCCATATCATGTCACATATTTTGATTGCATGTGATGTTTATCTTTTATACATCTTATTTTGCTTAGTATGGTGGTAGCATTATAAGATGATCCCTTCACTAAATTTCAAGGTAAAAGTGTTCTCCCTGAGTATGCACCGTTGCTATAGTTCGTCGTTTCGAGACACCACGTGATGATCCAGTGTGATAGACTCTACATTCACATACAACGGGTGTAAGACAGTTTTGCACATGCAGAATACTTGGGTTAAACTTGACGAGCCTAGCATGTATAGACATGGTCTCAGAACACTGGAGACTGAAAGGTCGAACATGAGTCATATAGTAGATATGATCAACATGAAGATGTTCACCATTGAAGACTACTCCATCTCACGTGATGATCGGACTTGATTTAGTTGATATGGATCATGTATCACTTAAACAACTTGAGGGATGTTGATTTAAGTGGGAGTTCATTAGTCATTTGATTAATTGAACTCAATTTATCATGAACTTAGTCTTGATAGTTTTTGCATATCTATGTTGTAGATCAATAGCTCACGTATAGCTCCCCTGTTTTATTTTGATATGTTCCTAGAGAAAACTAAGTTGAAAGATGATAGTAGCAATGATGCGGACTGGGTCCGTGATCTGAGGATTATCCTCATTGCTGCACAGAAGAATTATGTCCCTGATGCACCGCTAGGTGACAGACCTATTGCAGGAGCAGATGCAGACGTTATGAAAGTTTGGCAAAGCTCGATATGATGACTACTTGATAGTTTAGCGCGCCATGCTTTACGGCTTAGAACTGGGACTTCAAAAACATTTTGAACGCCACGGAGCATATGAGATGTTCCAAGAGCTGAAATTAATATTTCAGACCACTGTTCAAGATATCTTCCGATATTCCGATAAATCGGCCGATTTATCGCTTACCGTTGTGTGACCGATAAGATAAATCGGCCGATAAATCAGCCGATATGGCGATAAATCGGCCGATATGCCGATAAACTGGCCGATTTACCCATTATCATGGGTTGACTGATAAGTTCCCGATAAGCGATATCCCCAACATTGTTTCAGACTCATGCCCATGTCGAGAGGTATGAGACCTCTGACAAGTACTTTGCCTACAAGATCGAGGAGAATAGCTCAGCCAGTGAGCATGTGCTCAGAATGTCTGGGTACTACAATCGCTTGAATCAAGTGGGAGTTAATCTTCCAGATAAGATAGTGATTGACAAGAGTTCTCTAGTCACTATCACCAAGCTACTAGAACTTCGTGATGAACTATAATGTGCAAGGGATGACAAAAACGATTCCCAAGCTCTTCGCGATGCTGAAATCGACGAAGGTAGAAATCAAGAAAGAGCATCAAGTGTTGATGGTTAACAAAACAACTAGTTTCAAGAAAAGGGCAAGGGACAGAAAGGGAACTTCAAGAAGAACAGCAAACAAGTTGCCGCTCCCATGAAGAAGCCCAAAGCTAGACCCAAACCTAAAACTGAGTGCTTCTACTGCAAAGGAAATGGTCATTGGAAGCGGAACTGCCTCAAATACTTGGCGGATAAGAAGGATGGCAAAGTGAACAAAGGTACATTTGATATACTCCCTCCGTCCCAAAAAAAGTGTCTCAACTTTGTACTAACTCGAGTATAAAGTTATGCTAAGCTTGAGACACTTATTTTGGGACGGAGGGAGTACATGTTATTGATGTGTACTTTACTAGTGTTCATAGTAGCCCCTGGGTATTTGATACCGGTTCAGTTGCTAAGATTAGTAACTCGAAACAGGAGTTGCAAAATGAACAGCGACTAGTTAAGGGCGAGGTGACGATGTGTGTTGGAAGTAATTCCAAGGTTGATAAGATCACCATCGCATACTCCCTCTACCTACGGGATTAGTGTTGAACCTAAATAAATGTTATTTGGTGTTTGCGTTGAGCATGAATATGGTTGGATCGTGTTTATTGCAATACGGTTATTCATTTAAGTCAGAGAATAATTGTTGTTCTATTTACATGAATAAAACCTTTTATGGTCATACACCCAATGTGAATGGTTTATTGAATCTCGATCGTAGTGATACACATATTCCTAATAATGATGCCAAAAGATGCAAAGTTGATAATGATAGTGCAACATACTTGTGGCACTGCCGTTTAGGTCATATTGGTGTAAAGCACATGAAGAAACTCCATGCGGATGGACTTTTGGAATCACTTGATTATGAATCATTTGATACTTGCGAACCATGCCTCATGGGAAAGATAACTAAAACTCCATTCTCCGGAACAATGGAGCGAGCTAATGACTTATTGGAAATAATACATACCGATGTATGCGGTCCGATGAGTGTTGAGGCACGCGGCGGGTATCGTTATTTTCTGACCTTCACAGATGATTTGAGCAGATATGGGTATATCTATTTAATGAAACACAAATCTGAAACATTTGAAAAGTTCAAAGAATTTCAGAGTGAAGTAGAGAATCATCGTAACAAGAAAATAAAGTTTCTACGATCTGATCGCGGAGGCGAATATTTGAGTTACGAGTTTGGCCTTCATTTAAAACAATGTGGAATAGTTTCACAACTCACGCCACCTGAAACAACATAGCGTAATGGTGTGTCCGAACGTCGTAACCGTACTTTATTAGATATGGTGCGATCTATGATGTCTCTTACCGATTTACCACTATCGTTTTGGGGTTATGCATTAGAGACAACTGCATTCACGTTAAATAGGGCACCGTCTAAATCCGTTGAGACCACACCGTATGAACTCTAGTTTGGCAAGAAACCTAAGCTGTCGTTTCTTAAAGTTTGGGGTTGTGACACTTATGTCAAAAGGCTTCAGCCTGATAAGCTCAAACCCAAATCGGAGAAGTGCATCTTCATAAGATACCCTAAGGAAACAATTGGGTACACCTTCTACCAAAAATCCGAAGGCAAGATCTTTGTTGCCAAGAATGGAATCTTTCTAGAGAAGGAGTTTCTCTCGAAAGAAGTGAGTGGGAGGAAAGTAGAACTTGATGAGGTAATTGTACCTTCTCTCGAATTGGAAAGTAGCACATCAGAGAAAACCGTTCCTGTGATGCCTACAACAACTAGAGAGGAAGCTAATGATGATGATCATGAAACTTCGGATCAAGTTACTACAGAACCTCGTAGGTCAACCAGAACACGTTCCGCACCAGAGTGGTACGGTAATCCTGTCCTGGAAGTCATGTTATAAGACCATGGCGAACCTACGAACTATGAAGAAGCTATGATGAGCCCAGATTCCGACAGATGGCTTGAGGCAATGAAATCTGAGATAGGATCCATGTATGAGAACAAAGTGTGGACTTTGGTGGACTTGCCCGATGATCGGCAAGCCATTGAGAATAAATGGATCTTCAAGAAGAAGACTGACGCTGATAGTAATGTCACTATCTACAAAGCTTGACTTGTCGCAAAAGGTTTTCGACAAGTTCAATGGGTTGACTACGATGAGACTTTCTCACCCGTAGCGATGCTTAAGTCCATCCGAATCATGTTAGCAATTGCCGCATTTTATGATTATGAAATCTGGCAAATGGACGTCAAAACTGCATTCCTTAATAGATTTCTTAAAGAAGAGTTGTATATGATACAACCAGAAACTTTTGTCGATCCTAAAGGTGCTAACAAAGTATGCAAGCTCCAGCGATCCATCTATGGACTGGTGCAAGCATCTCGAAGTTGGAATATACGCTTTGATGAGGTGATCAAAGAATATAGTTTTATATAGACTTTCGGTGAAGCCTGTATTTACAAGAAAGTGAGTGGGAGCTCTGTAGCATTTCTGATATTATATGTGGATGACATATTATTGATTGGAAATGATGTAGAATTTCTGGATAGCATAAAACGATACTTGAATAAGAATTTTTCAATGAAAGACCTCAGTGAAGCTACTTACGTATTGAGCATCAAGATCTATAGGGATAGATTGAGATGTTTAATAGGACTTTCACAAAGCACATACCTTGACAAAGTTTTGAAGAAGTTCAAAATAGATCAGTCAAAGAAAGGGTTCTTGCCGTTGCAAGGTGTGAAGTTGAGTAAGACTCAAAACCCGACCACGGCAGAAGATAGAGAGAGAATGAAAGTCATTCCCTATGCCTCAGACATAGGTTCTATAAATATGCCATGCTGTGTACCATACCTGTTGTGTACCTTGCCATGAGTTTGGAAAGGGGGTACAACAGTGATCCAGGAGTAGATCACTGGACAACGGTCAAAATTATCCTTAGATGCCTTAAAGAGGACTAAGGAAATGTTTCTCGGTTATGGAGGTGATAAAGAGTTCGTCGTAAAGGGTTATGTCGATGCAAGCTTTAACACCGATCCGGATGACTCTGAGTCTCAATCTGGATACATATTGAAAGTGGGAGCAATCAGCTAGAGTAGCTCCATGCAGAGCATTGTAGACATAGAAATTTACAAAATACATGCGGATCTGAATGTGGCAGATATGTTGACTAAACTTCTCACACAAGCAAAACATGATCACACCTTAGTACTCTTTGGGTGTTAATCACATGGCGATGTGAACTAGATTATTGACTCTAGTAAACTCTTTGGGTATTGGTCACATGACGATGTGAACTATGGGTGTTAATCACATGGCGATGTGAACTAGATTATTGACTCTAGTGCAAGTGGAAGACTAAGGAAATATGCCCTAGAGGCAATAATAAAGTTGTTATTTTATATTTCCTTATTCATGATAAATGTTTATTATTCATGCTAGAATTGTATTGATCGGAAACTTAAATACATGTGTGAATACATAAACAAATACTGTGTCCCTAGTAAGCCTCTACTAGACTAGCTCATTGATCAAAGATGGTTAAGGTTTCCTAACCATGGACATGTGTTGTCATTTGATAATGGGATCACATCATTAGGAGAATGATGTAATGGACAAGACCCATCCGTTAGCTTAGCATATTGATCGTTCAGTTTATAGCTATTGCTTTCTTCATGTCAGATACATATTCCTTCGACTATGAGATTATGCAACTCCCGGATACCAGAAGAATGCCTTGTGTGCTATCAAACGTCACAATGTAACTGGGTTATCATAAAGATGCTCTACAGGTATCTCCGAAGGTGTTTGTTGAGTTGGCATAGATCGAGATTAGGATTTGTCACTCCGAGTATCGGAGAGGTATCTCTGGGCCCTCTTGGTAATACACATCATAAGCTTGCAAGCAAAAGACTAAGGATTTAGTCACGAGGTGATGTATTACGGAACGAGTAAAGAGACTTGCCGGTAACGAGATTGAACTAGGTATGAAGATACCGACGATCGAATCTCGGGCAAGTAGCATACCGATGGACAACGGGAATTACGTATGTTGTCATAGCGGTTCGACCGATAAAGATCTTCGTAGAATATGTAGGAGCCAATATGGGCATCCAGGTTCCACTATTGGTTATTGACCAGAGAGGTGTCTCGGTCATGTCTACATAGTTCTCGAACCCGTAGGGTCCGCACGCTTAACGTTCGTTGACGATATAGTGTTATATGAGTTATATGATTTGGTGACCAAATATTGTTTGGAGTCCCGGATGAGATCACGGACATGACGAGGAGTCTCAAAATGGTCGAGAGGTAAATATTGATATATAGGACGATGGTATTCGGACACCGGAAGTGTTTCGGGGGGTACCGGGTACTTATCGGGTCACTAGAAGGGGTTCCGGGCACCCCCGGCAAAAGATATGGGCTTTATGGGCCAAGAGGGGAAACGCACCAGCCACAAGGGGCTGGTGCGCCCCCCATTTGGGCCGGCCTAAGGAGGAGAAGGAAAGGGGAGAAGGGAAAGGTAAGTGTGGATTAGGATTCCGACTTCCTTCCCTCTCCCCCCCCCCCTCTTTCCTTCCCCCTCCGACAAACATGGCAGGGGGCGCGGCCAAGGGCAGGAGCCCAAGTAGGATTCGGACCTACTTGGGGCACCCCTTGGCCTCTCCCTTCTCCCTCCCACCTATATATATGAGGAGGGGGGCGCCTAGCACACCCCAAACAATTGCCTAGCCGTGTGCGGCGCCCCCCTCCACCGTTTACACCCCCGGTCATATTTTCGTAGTGCTTAGGCGAAGCCCTGCGGAGATCACTTTGCCATCACCGTCACCACGCCATCGTGCTGACGGAACTCATCTACTACCTTGACGTCTTGCTGGATCAAGAAGGCGAGGTACATCACCGAGCTGAACATGTGCAGAACGCGGAGGTGCCGTGCGTTCGGTACTTGATCGGTTGAAGCGCGAAGAAGTTCGACTACATCAACCGCGTTGTGAAACGCTTCCGCTTACGGTCTATGAGGGTACGTAGACACACTCTCCTCCTTGTTGCTATGCATCTCCATGGATAGATCATTGTGTGTGCGTAGAAATTTTTTTGTTTTCCATGCAACGTTTCCCAACATCTGCCGTCTCAAGTCTTCTTCCGCGCCGCCGACAACCATCGCACCCTCAGCACCCTCAACGTATCAACAGGGACCTACACGGTGTCGCAAGAGAGGTGGTACTCTTTCATACCTGCTTAAGTTATTGATCTCACCTGGAAAATAGATTGTAACTTGTTTACTGTACTTTTCTTGTCCATACCAAATTGTAGTGGCTAATTGAAAGCAAACATTGGTTGCAAAGTAGCCTTTGTCCGGTTTGCACCTTCAGATCCACCATGGCACGGTCACTATACTCGTAAAGCTTATGGTTTCCCCCCTTTATATTCACTACCATCATCGTAGGTGCTTCGTGTGGTGCTAGCACTGCTCCTCAAGACCTCAACCCATCAAGCGAAACAACATGCCACTCATAATTCAAAAGCTTAGTTGTTGAAATACGAATCTGATATGATGCTCATATTTCTAAAACAGAGAATGTTTAATTGGTCAGCTAATGTTCCTATATTCGTTTCGAAAAGCATCTGCGCCACATATAGAGAGACAGCAGGGATTTGCATTTCTCTGTGCGCTCTGGTTCATCATGGGTGGGCAACACACATTGTATTATCTAAAATCTACTTGCTTTTTGTTATCATGTTCCTCTTCTGTTCTTCTTAATAAGTATATTACTTCCTCCGTTCCTAAACTGCCTTGGGTGCGTGCGTGTGTTGTGGTGGCCTACGTTTGTATCGGGTGTTGTTCATCGTTGCTTTATTTATAAAACGGGGCGAAAGCCTTTTTCGGTGGAACATAAGTCTTTTTAGATATTCCAATAAGAACTACATACGGATGTATATAGACATATTTTAGAGTGTACATTCACTCATTTTGCTCCGTATGTAGTCCGCATTCGAATCTCTAAGAGATTTATATTTAAGAACGGAGGGAGAAGTACAGTATGTTCCTTGTCGGGAAGTGGAGCAGGGACATTTGCAGTCAACAGGTCTATTGGGTCGCTTCAGATGGATGCTTGCAACTATTCTAGATGGTCTGCCATAATATCCGGGAAATGCAGGGAGCTATGTCGTCTTTGATAGTCTAGACTGATAGTAACAGTATTGTGCCTTCAGTTGAATAGAGCTGCCCCTTTTGGGGCCGAACCCTTTCTTTCCGTACCGGCAATACAAGCCCATATGGTCCAGCTAGTTCCACTTTCCTGATTTTACTCTTGATGCTTAGGGTTTCCCCCTTTTATCTACCCTACTATGATCTGCGTAGGTGCTTTCTATCATACTAGCAGTACTCCACCCTTCAAGCTAAACAACACAACACTTATAATTCCAAAGCTTAGTTGTTCAAATATGATTGTGATATGATACTGATATTAGTTAATAGACACATTTAATTGGTTAGCTAAAGGTCCCACTTGAGTTTCCAAATGCATGTCGCGACATATAGAGAGACAGCAGGAATTGCATTTCTTTGTCACTTGTTGACTGTACTTTCTTGTCCATACCAAATCTTAGTTGTTATTTCAAAGTAAACATTGGTTGCTAAGTACCCTTTGCGCGGTTTGCAGCTTCAGATCTGCCATGCCACTGCCACGATCAACACTATACTCATCATGCTTACGGTTTTCCCATTTTATGATGATCACGATCAGCCTACGTGGTTTGTGTCGTAATAGCACTGTGATGACCCACAAGTATAGGGGGTCATCCTTTCGATAAGTAAGAGTGTCGAACCCAACGAGGAGCAGAAGGAAATGAAAAGTGGTTTTCAGCAAGGTATTTTCTGCAAGCACTGAAATAGTCGGTAACAAGTAGTTTGATAACAAGATAATTTGTAACGAGCAAGTAATGGTAATGATAAATAATGTGCAGCAAGGTAGCCCAATCCTTTTGTGGCAAAGGACAGGCCAAAACGGTCTCTTATGATAAGCAAAGCGTTCTTGAGGGTACACGGGAATTTCATCATATTACTTTCATCATGTTGGTTTGATTCGTGTTCGCTACTTTGATAATTTGATATGTGGGTGGACCGGTGCTTAGGTGATGTTCTTACTTGAACAAACCTCCTACTTATGATTAACCCCCTCGCAAGCATTCGCAACTATGAGAAAAGTATTAAGATAAAATCTAACCATAACATTAAACTTTTGGATCCAAATCAGTCCCTTACGAAGTAGCGCATAAACTAGGGTTTAAGCTTCTGTCACTCTAGCAACCCATCATCTAATAACTACTCCACAATGCATTCCCTTAGGCCCAAATATGGTGAAGTGCCATGTAGTCGACGTTCACATGACACCACTAAGGGAATCACAACATACATACCATCAAAATATCGAACACATATCAAGTTCACATGATTACTTGCAACATGACTTCTCCCGTGACCTAAAGAACAAAAGTAACTACTCACAAATAATAATCATGCTCAAGCTCAGAGGGGTATTAAATAGCATAATGGATCTGAACATATAATCTTCCACCAAATAAACCATATAGTAATCAACTACAAGATGTAATCAACACTACTAGTCACCCACAAGCACCAATCTAAGGTTTCGGTACAAAGATTGAACACAAGAGATGAACTAGGGTTTGAGAGGAGATGGTGATGTTGAAGATGTTGATGAAGATTGCCCTCCCCAAGATGGGAGAGTTGTTGGTGATGATGATGATGATGATTTCCCCCTATGGGAGGGAAGTTCCCCTGGCGGAATCGCTCCGCCGGAGGGCACAAGTGCTCCTGCCCAAGTTCCGCCTCGAGACGGCGGCGCTTCGTCCCGAAAGTCCTCCCTTTATTTTTTCTAGGTCAAAATGACTTATATACTAGAAGGGGGGCACCGAAGGTGGGCCGAGGAGGGCACAACCCACCAGGGCGCGCCTAGGGGCCCTAGCGCACCCAGGTGGGTTGTGCCCACCTGGTGGGCCCCCTCTAGTAGTTATTTGCTCCAATAATTCTTAAATATTCCATAAAAAATCTTCGTGAAGTTTCAGCTTATTTGGAGATGTGCAGAATAGGTAACTCTGATGTAGCTTTTTCAGGTCCAGAATTCCAGCTGCCGGAATGGACGTATCAACTCCCCCAAGCTTAGACCTTGCTTGTTCTCAAGCGAAAACCGAAATCAAAAAACATGCCCACGTGCTTAGAGAGAGAGGTGTCGATAAAAAAAAATACGGACATAGAAGCATCATGCATATTATTGTAACAGCAAGGAACTTTAACATAAAACTTTATCACACAACTTTTATCATATAGCTTCTCATGAACAAGTAACAATTCATCACAACATTGAAGTATAAAGCATAAACCTTATTGAAAACCAACAAACTATGTTCTTAGTCAACTTTGCAACTACAATTCATCATATTTTCAGGAAAGGTCACGTATCGGAGCCTTTAGGCAAGTCCACATACTCAACCATCATTTAATCTTCTATGATTGCTAACACTCATAGCGTACCCATGAACAAAAAGTTTCAACCAGACACATAGAAAGATAGGGGCTTATAGTTTCGCCTCCCAACGTACTCACCTCAAGGGTGATGTCAACAATAATAACTCATGCCTACTCATATCCAACTGGATATATGTGCCTAGATCTTTCCTCACCACATGATGCTTGCAAAAAGAGAAAATTAAAAAGGAATAGGGAAGAAACTTTGACTCTTCATAAAAGTAAATGCATAAAAGTAAAAGATAGGCCCTTTGCAGAGGGAAGCAGAGGTTGTCATGCACTTATTCATTTGTATACCAAATACCTTAATGCAAAAGAACGTCATGTTATATTGCCCCTTGTGATAGCAACCTTTATTATGCAGTCCGTTGCTTTTATTACTTTGCCATCACAAGTTCGTACAACGCTCAATTTTCTCTTACACTAAATGATCCAACACATTTAGAAGCAAATTTTATTGCCTTATTGCACTGATGACAACTTACTTGAAGGATCTTACTCAATCCATAGGTAGGTATGGTGGACTCACAAAATAAGCTTTGGGTTAAGGATTTTGGATGCACAAGTAGTATCTCTACTTAGTGCGGAATTTTTGGCTAGAAAAGATATTGAGCAAGCACCACATGTTAAAGGATCTATGACAATATAACTTCTATGTGAATATGAACAAACATAAATCATTACGTTGTCTTCCTTGTCCAATGTCAACTATTTTGACACTAAATATTTAATGGGGGCTCACAATCATAAAAGATGTCCAAGATAGTGTATTTGCATGTGAATCTTCTCTACCTTTATTAATTCTTTCATGAGTTGCACCATTGACTAATGCAATGTTTGTCAATCTACAACAAATTTTACCACTTATACTTTTCCTTATGTTATGTCATTACTTACCATAAGATTAGCATATGATCTTTTCATTTATTTTCCTTTCCTTTTATTGAGACATAAAAGTAAAGAAACAAAACTCGAACTAATCTTTATTATATATCTCGCACACGATTACATCGATTGATTGATCACTAAGCAAACACTCGAAAAGAAAGGATTGAACTAAAATTTTTATTCAACTAAATCATAGGAAACTAAAGATCGAACTAAAATAGGTAAAGGCAAGGATAGGGGTGGTGATACGATACCGGGACACCTCCCCCAAGTTTGGCACAAGCCAAGGGGAGTGTCCATACCATGAACTCAAGTCTCCTTTGGTGATGAAGAAGGTGGTGGTGGTGATGAGGTAGTATCCTTCTTATCTTCCGGTTTCCATGGCAGTGGCTCACCATCATAAGAGGAGGAGAGAGTCTCGCCAGTCCTGCAACTAGCGGCCAAACTCATACCTTTAAACCTTGCCTCATATTCAAAGACTTGGTTTTGGAGTTCATAGATTTGGCTTTGCAGAAAGCTGATTTGCTCGTTGAAGGTGAAGACGATGTCCTTCATGGATTTGCCATCCACCTTGAGATCACGGGTATAGTCCACGATCATGAGGTGATTGGCATTGAGTCCACGTTCCACCATCCCCTTGCACTTGAAGACCTCCTGCTCCACAGCTTCGAGCCCGGCATCCACGGTCCCCGTCCCCTTGGGGCCCTGGATGTCGCGGATGTGGAGCACCCCCTCACGCATCTCGATGGCTTGAGGGTGCTGCATCACCTCCCACAAATACGGGTTGATGACATTCTTGAAGAACTTGTCCTTGGAGGAGCTCGAAGCGGCCATGGTGATCTAGATCTGTCAGAAAATAGCAAGAAAGAAGAACAGAAGATTTCTCCGTGATACGGTGGTTAATACGTTCAGGGGGTATATAAAGATTTTTTATCTTGGGAAACAAGCAATCGGAAGGAAAACGGAGTCTAGAAGGTACCCGAGGTGGGCACAACCCACCTAGGTTGTTTCTTATTTTCCTGGTGTCTTGTGCCCACCGGGGTTGCCTTCCTGGTTGTTTCTTATTTTTCTAATTTTTGTTATATTCCAAAACTGATAAAAAAATATTTTTGTGGATTTTTCGGAGTCCGTTTACTCACCGTATCACGTACCTCCTCTTTTTTCACGATTCTGGAGTGTTCCGGAAGGTTTCTTTTATGTGTTCCTCCGGTGTCATGGTTTGAATAATATTGCTTTCAACATTAATAGACGTACCTAAGATATAGCATTTAATTCTTTGCCCATTGACAACCTTTGGGTTAGTACCTTCGGCATTATTTATTTTGATAGCTCCAGAACGATAGACTTCTTTGATAACATAAGGTCCTTCCCATTTGGACAGAAGCTTTCCTGCAAAGAATTTGAAACGAGAGTTGTACAAAAGGACATATTCACCCACTTTGAACTCACGCTTTTGGATTCTTTTATCATGCCATCTTTTAAATTTTTCTTTAAACAACTTGGCATTTTCATAAGCTTGGGTTCTCCATTCATCTAGTGAGCTAATATCAAATAACCTCTTTTCACCGGCAAGTTTAAAGTCATAGTTGAGTTCTTTGATTGCCCAATATGCTTTATGTTCTAACTCAAGAGGCAAATGACAAGCTTTCCCATATACCATTTTATAAGGAGACATACCCATAGGATTTTTATAAGCTGTTCTGTAAGCCCACAATGCATCATCTAATTTCTTAGACCAATTCTTTCAGGACCTATTAACAGTTTTTTGTAGAATTAATTTTATTTCTCTATTGCTAAGTTCAACTTGACCACTAGATTGAGGATGATAGGGTGATGCAATTCTATGGTTAACATCATATTTAGCAAGCATTTTACGGAAGGCACCATGAATAAAGTGTGAACTACCATCAGTCATTAGGTATCTAGGGACTCCAAACCTTGGGAAAATAACTTCCTTAAGCATTTTAATAGAGGTGTTGTGATCAGCGCTACTAGTTGGAATAGCTTCTACCCACTTAGTATACCCATTAGAGGAAGGAAAGGGTCCTATGTAATCAAAACCCCAAACATCAAATGGTTCAACTACAAGAGAATAATTCATAGGCATTTCCTGACGCTTACCAATATTACCAATTCTTTGACATTCATCACAAGATAAAACAAACTTACAGGAGTCCTTGAAGAGAGTAGGCCAATAAAAACCAGATTGCAATACCTTGTGAGCAGTTCTATCTCCCGCATGATGCCCTCCATAAGCTTCAGAGTGACATTTCAGTAGGATTTGTTCCTGTTCATGCTCAGGTACACAACGTCTAATAATACCATCTACTCCTTTGTAGAGATGTGGGTCATCCCAAAAGTAATGTCTTAAATTGTAGAAGAATTTTTTTCTTTTGTTGGTATGTGAAACTAGGTGGTATATATTTTGCAACAATGTAATTAGCATAATCAGCATACCAAGGAGTGTTATGAGAAACATTTATTGCATCTAGTTGCTCATCAGGAAAGCTATCATTAATAGGTTGTGGGTCATCAAGAATATTTTCTAACCTACACAAGTTATCAGCTACGGGGTTCTCAGCTCCTTTTCTATCAGTGATATGTAAATCAAATTCTTGTAACAGGAGAACCCACCTAATGAGTCTAGGTTTAGAATCTTTCTTTTCCATAAGATATTTTATAGCAGCATGATCAGTGTGAACAATCACTTTGAATCAACAATACAAGATCTGAATTTATCACAAGCAAATACAACTGCTAAAAATTCTTTTTCAGTGGTAGCATAGTTTCGTTGAGCATTGTCTAGAGTTTTACTAGCATATATAATGGATAACATTTAACTTTTTATCAACTCTTTGTCCTAGAACAGCACCAACAGCATAATCACTAGCATCACACATAATTTCAAAAGGCAAGTTCCAATCAGGTGGTTGAACAATAGGTGCAGAAGTTAAGGCTTTCTTAAGTGTTTCAAAGGCTTCTACACAATCATCATAAAAAACAAACGGAACATCCTTTTGTAAAAGATTTGTAAGAGGCCTAGAAATTTTAGAGAAGTCTTTAATAAACCTCCTATAGAAACCAGCATGACCGAGGAAACTACGAATACCTTTGATATCTTTAGGACATGGCATTTTCTCAATTGCATCAACTTTAGCTTTATCCACCTCAATACCTCGTTCAGAAATTTTATGCCCCAAGACAATACCTTCATTAACCATAAAGTGGCACTTCTCCCAATTCAAGACAAGATTAGTTTGCTCACATCTCTGCAAAACTCGATCAAGGTTGCTTAAGCAATCATCAAAAGAAGTTCCATAAACAGAAAAGTCATCCATGAAAACCTCAACAATCTTTTCACAAAAATCAGAGAATATAGCAGTCATACATCTTTGAAAGGTAGCAGGTGCATTGCATAAACCAAAAGGCATACATCTATAAGCATAAGTTCCAAAAGGACAAGTAAAGGTGGTTTTCTCTTGATCAGATTGTGAAACAGGTATTTGAGAAAAACCAGAATATCCATCAAGGAAGCAAAAGTGTGTGTGCTTTGATAATCTTTCTAGCATTTGATCAATAAAAGGCAAAGGGTAATGATCTTTTCTAGTTGCTTTATTTAATTTTCTAAAATCAACTACCATTGTATAGCCAGTAACAATTCTTTGTGGAATGAGTTCATTTTTATCATTAGGAACAACGGTAATACCTCCCTTCTAAGGGACACAATGAACATGACTTACCCATCTACTATCAGCTATAGGATAGATTACACCTGCTTCCAGAAGTTTTAATATTTCAGTTCTTACCACTTCTTTCATCTTAGGATTCAAACGCCGTTGATGATCAACAACGGGTTTAGCATCAGGTTCCATATTAATCTTATGCTGACAGAGAGTGGGACTAATGCCCTTAAGATCATCAAGAGTATATCCAATAGCAGCACAGTGCTTCTTCAGAATTTTCAATAATCTTTCTTCTTCATGTTCTGAAAGGTTAGCACTAATAATAACAGGATATATCTTTTTCTCATCAAGATAAGCATATTTCAAAGTGTCTGGCAATTGTTTCAATTCAAACACAGGATCACCTTTAGGTGGAGGAGGACCTCCTAGAGTTTGAATAGGCAAATTATGTTTGAGCAGAGGTCGTTGTTCAAAGAAAATTTTATCTATTTCATTTCTTTCATGCATGTGCATATCATTTTCATGGTCTAGCGAATATTGTTCTAGTGGATCAGTAGGAGGCACAGCAATAGAAGCAAGACCAATTATTTCATCCTTACTAGGTAATTCTTTCATGTGAGGTTGTCTATTAAACTTGGAAAAATTAAACTCATGAGACTCATCACCAAAGCTAACACTGACAGTTTGTTTTTCACAATCTATTTTAGCATTGACAGTGTTCAAGAAAGGTCTACCAAAGATAATGGGACATAAATCATCTTATGGGGAACCAAGAAATACAAAATCAGTAGGGTATTTTATTTTCCCACACAAGACTTTAACATCTCTAACAATCCCAAGTGGTGTGGTGGTGTCTCTATTAGCAAGTTTAATAGTGACATCTATGTCTTCTATTTCAGCGGGTGCTATATCATTCATAATTTCTTGGTATAAAGTAAAGGGAATAGAACTCACGCTAGCACCTAAATCACATAAACCATGATAACAATGATCTCCTATTTTAACTGAGACAACAGGCATACCAACAACAGGTCTATGTTTATCTTTTTCATCGGGTTTGGCAATTCTAGCAGCTTCATCACATAAGTAAATAACATGCCCATCAATATTTTCTACCAAGAGATCTTTAACCATTGCAACACTAGGTTCTACTTTGATTTGTTCAGCTGGTTTAGGTGCTCTAATATTACTTTTATTGACCACGGTTGAGACCTTAGCATGTTCCTTTATCCTAACAGGGAAAGGTGGTTTTTCAATATAAGCAGTAGGCACAACTGGATCAACATTGTAAATAATGGTTTCATCTTTAGCTATGTCGGGTTCTTTAATTTCTTCTTTGATAGGTGGGTGATATTTGAACCACTTCTCCTTAGGGAGATCAACATGAGTAGCAAATGATTCACAGAAAGAGGCTACTATCTCAGAATCAAGTCCATATTTAGTGCTAAACTTGTGAACAGCATCGGTATTCATAAAAGATTTAACACAATCAAATTTAAGCTTAATACCTGACTCTTTACCTTCGCCGAGTTCCCAATCTTCAGAGTTGCATTTAATTCTTTCTAAAAGATACCACCTGAATTCAATAGTCTTCTTCATAAAAGAACCAGTACAAGTATCGAGCATGGATTGATCATCACGAGAAAGCCAAGCATAAAAATTCTGAATGATAATTTCTCTAGAGAGCTCATGATTGGGGCATGAATATAACATTGACTTAAGCCTCCCCCAAGCTAGAGCGATACTTTCTCCTTCACGAGGACAAAAATTATATATATAATTCCGATCACGATGAACTAGATGCATAGGATAAAATTTTTGGTGAAATTCCAATTTCAATCGATTCCAGTTCCAAGATCCAATATCATCGCATAGCCTATACCATGCCAATGCTTTTTCCTTCAAAGATAAAGGGAAAACCTTCTTCTTAGCTTCATCTCCGGGCAAACCTGCAAGCTTAAATAATCCACAAATTTCATCCACATATATTAAGTGCATATCAGGATGTTCAGTTCCATCTCCTGCATAAGGATTAGCTAGCAGTTGTTCTATCATACCCGAAGGAATTTCATAACCAATATTTTCAGTAGGTGCAGTAGGTTAAGGGGTAACTAATTGTGGTTCCGGTCGAGGTGAAGATACCCCAAACAAGCCCCTCAAAGGATTGTTCTCCATAGTAACAAATAACAATAAATTTCAGCACGTAGTAATAATTTTCCCTTACCAATTTCCACTTACCAAGAGCGCTTCACTCCCCGGCAACGGCACCAAAAAAGAGCCTTGATGACCCACAATTATAGGGGATCAATCATAGTCCTTTCGATAAGTAAGAGTGTCGAACCCAACGAGGAGCAGAAGGAAATGGCAGGTGGTTTTCAGCAAGGTATTTTCTGCAAGCACTGAAATAGTCGGTAACAAGTAGTTTGATAGCAAGATAATTTGTAACGAGCAAGTAACGGTAATGATAAATAATGTGCAGCAAGGTAGCCCAATCCTTTTCTGTCAAACGACAGGCCAAAACGGTCTCTTATGATAAGCAAAGCGTTCTTGAGGGTACACGGGAATTTCATCTAGTCACTTTCATCATGTTGGTTTAATTCATGTTCGCTGCTTTGATAATTTGATATGTGGGTGGACCGGTGCTTAGGTGCCGTTCTTACTTGAACAAACCTCCTACTTATGATTAACCCTCTCGCAAGCATCCGCAACTACGAGAAAAGTATTAAGATAAAATCTAACCATAGCATTAAACATTTGGATCAAAATCAATCCCTTACGAAGTAGCGCATAAACTAGGGTTTAAGCTTCTGTCACTCTCGCAACCCATCGTCTAATAACTACTGCACAATGCATTCCCTTAGGCCCTAAAAAGGTGAAGTGCCATGTAGTTGACGTTCACATGACACCACTAAGGGAATCACAACATACATATCATCAAAATATCGAACACATATCAAGTTCACATGATTACTTGCAACATGACTTCTCCCGTGACCTCAAGAACAAAAGTAACTACTCACAAATGATAATCATGCTAAAGATCAGAGGGGTATTAAATAGCATAATGGATCTGAACATATAATTTTCCACCAAATAAACCATATACTAATCAACTATAAGATGTAATCAACACTACTAGTCACCCACAAGCACCAATCTAAGGTTCCGGTACAAAGATTGAACACAAGAGATGAACTAGGGTTTGAGAGAAGATGGTGTTGTTGAAGATGTTGATGGAGATGGCCCTCCCCAAGATGGGAGAGTTGTTGGTGATGATGATAATGATGATTTCCCCCTCCGAGAGGGAAGTTCCCCCGGCGGAATCGCTCCGCCGGAGGGCAAAAGTGCTCCTGCCCAAGTTCTGCCTCGAGACGGCGGCGCTTTGTCCCAAAAGTCCTCCCCTTATTTTTTCTAGGTCAAAATGACTTATATACCAGGAGAGGGGCACCGGAGGTGGGCCGAGGAGGGCACAATCCACCAGGGCGCGCCTAGGTGGGTTGTGCCCACCTGGTGGCCCCCTCTGGTAGTTATTTGCTCCAATAATTCTTATATATTCCATCAAAAATCTCTGTGAAGTTTCAGCTCATTTGGAGTTGTGCAGAATAGGTGGCCTGACGTAGCTTTTTCAGGTCCAGAATTCCAGCTGCCGGTATTCTCCCTCTTTGTGTGAACCTTGCATATTATGAGAGAAAAGGCATTAGAATTACTCCAAAAACCATTATTATGCATAAAAACATTATAAATAACAGTAGGAAAACATGATGCAAAATGGACGTAATAATGCTTCCTGTAAAGGAAAGCGCACTTTCAGCCGCAGTCAAATGCAAATACGCCTCCTAATACTGAAAACGTATTTTTGAAGAAAGGCATTTCCACTTAACGCGCGGGCCCGGGGCTTATGTCACTTACACGTGGGGTCAGGGGAAACGCGGGGCCCGCCTAGACCTGTCGTCTCCTTCCTTTCGCTGACCCCGAGCAGAGCAGAGGAGGATGCAGGGGAGGGGCGATGCAGGCGATGGCCCCTGCCGACTCCGGCCGGGGCGAGGGCACCGGCGGCTGCGGGGAGAGGTGGCGTGTCCACCAGGGTAGGCTGCGGGCGCTGGGGAGGGACGGACCTGCGGCTGCTCAAGGCAACTAAGAGCAGGGGCGGGCGACGGCCGGACTAGGGGACGACGGACACAGCAGCTCCGATGAGAGAGTGAGGTGGTGGGGAGGATCTCCGACATGTGGGGAAGAAGATGGTGTGGTCAGGGAGTGGAGGAGGGGTTCGGGTGGCCGTAATTTAAGTCAAGGCTGAAGTGGTCATGGCGGACGGCGGTGGACAAAGGAGGAGTGGGGTGGCTCCGGTGGACTAGGAGGGCCGGGAAGAGAGCGGCGAGGTGCGGAGGAGGTCGGGGCACCAACTTATAGGCCCGGGGCGAGCCCGGGAGGGCTCAAGGAGGCTCGGCCGACCGGACAAGGAGGAGCAGAGGAGGTATGCGGCATGGGCAAGCTCGACGCGACGCAACGACGGCAAGACAGGTCGGGGCAATGGCATAGGATGAAGCAGGGGACCACGGGGGGGGGGGGGGGCTCCAGGACACGGCGAAAGCTCGAGAAGAGGAGGAACGGACGAGCACAGGGGGCTCCACTTGCCAGAGCGCGCCAGTGTGCATGCCAGCCACTCATATTACTTTCATCATGTTGGTTCGATTCGTGTTCGCTACTCTGATAATTTGATATGTGGGTGGACCGGTGCTTAGGTGTTGTTCTTACTTGAACAAACCTCCTACTTATGATTAAACCCCTCGCAAGCATCCGCAACTACGAGAAAAGTATTAAGATAAAATCTAACCATAGCATTAAACTTTTGGATCCAAATCAGTCCCTTACGAAGTAGCGCATAAACTAGGGTTTAAGCTTCTATCACTCTAGAAACCCATCATCTAATAACTACTCCACAATGCATTCCCTTAGGCCCAAATATGGTGAAGTGCCATGTAGTCGATGTTCACATGACACCACTAAGGGAATCACAACATACATACCATCAAAATATCGAACACATATCAAGTTCACATGATTACTTGCAACATGACTTCTCCCATGACCTAAAGAACAAAAGTAACTACTCACAAATAATAATCATGCTCAAGATCAGAGGGGTATTAAATAGCATAATGGATCTGAACATATAATCTTCCACCAAATAAACCATATAGTAATCAACTACAAGATGTAATCAACACTACTAGTCACCCACAAGCACCAATCTAAGGTTCCGGTACAAAGATTGAACACAAGAGATTAACTAGGGTTTGAGAGGAGATGGTGCTGTTGAAGATGTTGATGAAGATTGCCCTCCCCAAGATGGGAGAGTTGTTGGTGATGATGATGACGATGATTTCCCCCTCCGGGAGGGAAGTTCCCCCGGCGGAATCGCTTCGCCGGAGGGCAAAAGTGCTCCTGCCCAAGTTCCACCTCGAGACAGCGACGTTTCATCCCGAAAGTCATCCCTTTATTTTTTCTAGGTCAAAATGACTTATATACCAAAGGGGGGCACCGGAGGTGGGCCGAGGAGGGCACAACCCACCAGGGCGCCCCTGGGGGCCCTGGCGCGCCCAGGTGGGTTGTGCCTACCTGGTGGGCCCCCTCTGGTAGTTATTTGCTCCAATAATTCTTAAATATTCCATAAAAAATCTCCGTGAAGTTTTCGCTTATTTGGAGATGTGCAGAATAGGTAACTCTGACATAGCTTTTTCAGGTCCAGAATTCCAGCTGTCGGTATTCTCCCTCTTTTTATAAACCTTGCATATTATGAGAGAAAAGGCATTAGAATTACTCCCAAAAGCATTATTATGCATAAAAATATGATAAATAACAATAGGAAAACATGATGCAAAATGGACGTATCACACTGCTCCACCGATCAAGCTAAACAAGCTTAGTTGTACAAATTCGAATCTGATATGATGCTGATATTAGTAAAACTGAGACAGGTTTAATTGGTCAGCTAAATGCTCCTACTTTAGTTTCCAAATGCATGTGAGCCACATATGTAGAGACCAGAAGGAATAGTATTTCTCTGTGCGCTCTGGTTCATCATGGGTGGGCAACACACATTGTATTATCTAAAATCTGCTTGCTCTTTGTTATCATGTTCCTCTTCTGTTCTTCTTAATAAGTATATTACTTCCTCCGTTCCTAAACTGCCTTGGGTGCGTGTGTGTGTTGTGGTGGCGTGCATTTGGACCGGGTGTTGTTCATCGTTGCTTTATTTATAAAGCAGGGCGAAATCCTTTTTTGGTAAAACATAAGTCTTTTTAGATATTCCAATAAGAACTACATACGGCTGTATATAGACATATTTTAGAGTATACATTCACTCATGTTGCTCCGTATGCAGTCCGCATTCGAATCTCTAAGAGACTTATATTTAGGAACAGAGGGAGTAGTACAGTATGTTCCTTGTCGGGAAGAGGAGCAGGGACATTTGCAGTCGACAGGTCTGTTGGGTTGCTTCAGATGGATGCTTTCAACTATTCTAGATGGTCTACCATAATATCCGGGAAATGCTGGGAGCTATGTCGTGTTTGAGAGTCTAGACTGATAGTAATAGTATTGTGCTTTCAGTTGAATAGAGCTACCCCTTTTGGGGCCGAAGCCTTTCTAATCGTACCGGCAAAACAAGTCCATATGTTCCAGCTAGTTCCACTTTCCTGATTTTACTCGTGATGCTTAGGGTTTTCCCCTTTTATCTACACTACTATGATCTGCGTAGGTGCTTTCTATCATACTAGCAGTACTCCACCCTTCAAGCTAAACAACACAACACTCATAATTCCAAAGCTTAGTTGCTCAAATATGATTGTAATATCATACTGATATTAGTTAACAGATACATTTAATTGGTTAGCTAAAGGTCCCACTTGAGTTTCCAAATGTATGTTGCGACATATAGAGAGGCAGCATGAATTGCATTTCTTTGTCACTTGTTGATTGTACTTTCTTGTCCATGCCAAATCTTAGTTGTTATTTCAAAGCAAACATTGGTTGCTAAGTACCCTTTGCGCGGGCAGCTTTAGATCTGCCATGCCACTGCCACGGTCAACATTATACTCATCATGCTTATGTTTCCCCATTTTATGATGACCACGATCAGCCTACATGATTCGTGTCGTAATAGCACTGCTCCACCCATCAAGCTAAACAAGCTTAGTTGTACAAATTCGAATCTGATATTATGCTGATATTAGTAAAACTAAGACATGCTTAATTGGTCAGCTAAATGTTCCTACTTTAGTGTCTAAATGCATGTGAGCCACATATGGAGAGACCGGAAGGAATAGTATTTCTCTGTGTGCTCTGGTTCATCATGGGTGGGCAACAGACATTGTATAGAAAGACTTGTAATATCTTCAATCTGCTTGCTCTTCTGCTCTTCATTAACATGATCCTCTTCACTTCTTCTTTAATAAGTATGTTCCTTGTTGGGAAGAGTAGCAGAGACATTTGCGGTCGACTAGTCAGGTCGAGTTGTTCTCCCTTTGTACATTTTGAATCTGTCAGGTCAGGTTGACTTGTTCTTCTTTACTATATGTTGAAGCTGTCATCTGCGAAGTATCATCACTTCTGGAGCTCTCATATTTTGAGTAGTAGGCCACATTATATTAATGCACACACCAAATTACAGCATGCATGGCATCTCTCAGAAGAATTGCAGAGATTGCACAAAGGGGTTTACAGGGAGGCAGTATTGGATTAGAATCACTTCTGCATTACAAAGATAATCTCACTTATTTTTATGTTTTCATGCATGCCAGGTATTGAACATGATCAAAATGAATATGAGAATGGGAGCACGAGAGGAATATTGCGGAACAATCCACTGGCTAACAAACTTGGCATGGTGGAGGATGGCCTATCTTATTCACCCATCAAGGTGCTTGCTCTAACTTGGCAAGGTTGTATTGGTCGCACATATTTTGCATATGGCCTCTTGCATTACTTCTACTTTGATACACCACCATCTGCTTAGTTTAAGCATCATATATGAGTATATGCCATACCTATCCATTTTTTGTACCTATTCCATGTGTCATCATACTATGTTTTTTCAGTCAAATGTTGTTCTTTCGTAATAGATGTCCAAAAGGAAGAGGGTGAGTGCAGATCCTCAAGGAGTACAAACTAGGTGTTTGGAAAAGGTAGTGATACCTGTTAAATCAGATAGATCAGCAGCCACAGAAAACACAGGCCCAACTGTACCACACTTTACCCCTACTCCACTAGCCAAACCCCTATTAGAACTACAGAGAGCCCAGCGTCAGGTACTGTCTGTGATATCAATTCAAAATTTGAACTCCTACATTTCTGCATGTGCCTTATCTTCTCTCTTGTATGAAAACTAATTTCAGATGAATCTCATTTCTCAAAGGATCATAGGATCTCACAACAATACTGGGCACTGCATTGCTCTTGTCAGTACTTCTTGCCCTTTGTCAGCATACTTACACTCGTTGCTGTTTGATTATGTAGCATCACTGTAAATGTTCGCTTCCTTATCCTCCCTTTGATTGAAATTATAAGATCTATATTTACTCTTAGATAAATGTAGAATTAACACAATGGTTATGAAGTTTTGGATTGCTCATGTAAGTACATGTTGTCATGTACTCGCTCCGTATCGAATTAATTGTTGCTCAATTGGATGTATTTAGAACTTAATAGTGCTAGATACATCCATTTGAGCGACAAGTAATAACGGACGGTGGTAGTATTACTGTACTTGCATTGCGAGGTAGTTGATTGCCTAGCATTACTCTGCATCTTATCTGCCCTACCCTCCACTTTCTCCAAATTATCAGATCTACATTTACTCTTACCAAAATGTTGAATAAAGCCAATGCCACTGCACATGTTGATGTCTGCATTCCTCTTGTCAATACCTTTTGCCTTGTAACGCTATACTTAATTAATAGCTATTTGATTATGTATCATCACTCTGCACCTGAGCTTCATTATCCTCTATGTCTTCCAATATTATTTGATCTATATGTACTCTTTACAAAATGTAGAATAAAGGCAACGCTTATAAAGAAGTTTCTTTGGGGAATTTCTTGAATTATCCTTCCATCGACATGGAGAAGGGCTTTGTCCAGCCCGTGTTAACATGTAATGTAAGTTCATCCTTCTCAAGCCTTCAAACTTTGTTCTAGTATAGATTTGGATAGGCATCATTTCCTCCACTGCTGTTTACTTTGGTGTTTACATTTGATTGGATGTTTGCAACAACTATCATTTTTAAATTGTAGTTGTAAAAACATGTTCCTTATGCAGAACGGATCCATTTATTTGCTTATATAATTGTGAAACCTGTTACGTGTCTCCTTGTTTTTCTTTCAGAGTCATATCTCTTATACCAGGCAGAACTTTAGGGAAGATGGTGAGCCAAACCATCTTGAAGAGAGCGAGATGACCCCAAGGTCATGTATTGATGAAGACAGTGAGTTGAAGCTACTCACCAGCAGCTGTGAGACAACCTCTGTGCAGTTGCTACCTCAATCAATTCAACTTCTTCAGTCTCAACTTAAAGCGGAAAGGCTTGCTTCAGCTCAGCTCCGACTTGATGTCAATGATGCAAAGAAGACCTCAGAGGACAGCCTTGCGGGCTTTCGTGCTATACAGCTAGGGTTAGAGCATCTATCGTTGACACAACTGAAGTCTCATCAGCTTGTTCTGCTGCTTGTCGTGCACCTCCAAGCCAGGCCTAATGCCTTCTGAAGTGCTCTCAGTTTTGTATATTCTTTTGTCGACGCGTTTATATGCACTGGTGGCGACCTTTAATGCCCAGTGTATGTAATCTGCGGTCTCGTTGCGCTTTATTATCACCGGTGGCGAACTTTGATGCCAAGTGGATGTAATATGTCGTAATTTCTTTATTGTATAGTCTAGGTTTATTCTTAGTCGGTATGCTATAATTTAGGCCAGAAGCTTCAACGGATCTCAATGTTGTCGGTCTTCAGGCTGGCCCGTAACTCGCTACGCTATATATGGGCCGAAACGTGGGCCTATAATCATCTTGGGCCTTTAGCGGGTCTAAACGTATAGTAGTTTTCCGCCTTTAACAGGCCGAGTAAAGTTCTGGCCAGCTGGGCCAGAGAATACCATGGCCTTTTAACAGGCTAAAAACTAGATTGGGCTAGCTTTGAGCCGAAAAATTCACGGGCCAACACAGGCCGAAACTGTCTTAGGCCCATGTTTGGCCCAAATAGAAAATGAGCCGTTAACATGCCAAAATATATCTCGGGCCCTGTTTGGCCCAATAAAATTATGGGCTTTAAGCAGGCCGGTATCAACGCGGGCCATAGGCCCAACTGTGTCACGGGCCATTAACAGATGGGCTGTAAGCAGGCCGGATTCAACGCGGGCATTAATTAGGCCCAACTGTTACATGGGCCATTAACAGGCCGATAGGCACGTTGGGCTGAAATTTATCCACGAAGACTACGGGCCGTTAAGAGGCCTAAAGTCACTTCGGACAAGAAATATCCCAGTTTCAGCACGGGCCGTTAAATGGCCTAAAGTGAAACCGGGCCGACAATAGCCCAGATGCACCACGGGCCGCTAACAGACCGAAACTATTATCGGGCCGAACTGGTAAACGGGCATTTAACAGGCTGAAATACAAACCCGGCATAGAATGGGCCCAAAAGAACAGTGGCATGTTAACGGGCCTGATCTGATATGGGCCGTAATTTAGCCCAAAACACAACAGGCTGTGAACGGGCCAGATTTGATATGGGCCTTAATTTAACCCAAAACATGGCAGGCTGTTAACGGGCCGGCCCACTAGTGTCTGAAAAAATATGGTGGGCCTTTAGCTGGGCCGGCCTTTTTACCTTAAATGGGCCACTGTTGGGCTGTACCACGTGTCGACATAACATAGGCGTCTTCCGTCCATTGTAGGGATGACATCTGTCCCAACGATGAGCTGACACGTGGATCATCCGGTGAATGAGAATTTTACACGTGCAAAATCCCCATTGGTCGGGGCTATTAACGGGTTATCGGATCCAAACCAGAACCCGATAGCTTAATGGCGACCCGTTACGGTGGATGCCACATGTCAGTTACCCTTGACGAAAACACTTCTATGACGCGCCATTTATCGTCATGGAAGTGGACACTTCCGTGATGATAATTTTGGTATTGTCATGGAACACTTCTACGACAGCACAGGTACGACTATCTTGATTCTGTCATAAAATCGTCATGGATGTACATGCATGACAGAAAACGTGACCTACTGTGACAAACATGTATCATCGCGGAAGTGTTTTTTTGTAGTGGTGGGGGCCTGGGTGGGCCCCCACCCACCCATTCACTTAACCCCCCCCCCCCACTTCTTCCTCCCCCGAGCTCAGCCTCTCTGCCCCCTCTCTCCTTCACCCAAGCCCCCACTAGATCTCTCTCCATTTCTTGAGATTTCTTTGGTGGATCCAGAGCATTTTCATCACTCAAGGTACCTCTCTCACCACCCTCGTTTTGGTTGGTTGGAATCGCTCATTTGGTGCCATTGTTCACTTTTGTGCAAAGCCTGGTTCTTGCTCTTTTTATGGTGAAATCAATGGATATGATGCATTTTGGGTTTGTCCTGACTATGTGTAGTATGCCTAATAGTGTTGTTGGTACCAATATCTAGGGCTAGGGTTATGTATTTTGTTAGGGTTAGGGCTAATGAATGACCCCATTTATGTGTTAATTTGACCATGCTATTTTCTTACTTGTTTTGTTCTTTGAATTTAATGCATATAATATCCTTGATCCATGAGATGCATAGTATAGGTACTTGATCCATATAAATCGGCCGACCCATAGATGATTTTAGCTATTTCACATTATTTTTAGATGGATAGACTCGTTAATCTTCATTATTTGGACAAGGAGGCACTAACGAATGGCAATGCCGATGAAGGGAAAGAACCCATGGTTTTTTACTCAAGCCCAAGCTATGAGGAGGTTGTTGTCAAAGTGAGAAATGTGTTAGATTGGATTGACCCAAATGATGAGGTTAAAGTTATTGGAAGGTATGGAGTGGGATCAAAGTCTCAATTGATGAGTATGCCTATCACCTCGGAATTGCATTGGAAGGCGTACAAGGATAAAGTTGAGGAATCGGATGACAAGTCACTTGAAGTGTTTGCCATGAAGGTTTCCTTGGCTACAAATGGACTTGAACTGGAATGCATCCTCCCCAATGCATCATAGGAGGGTCGAGGTGTATGTGCCCAATTCTTCTAGCCAACCACCAAGTATCCAACCAAATGAAGCCGGGATGAATGCTAGAGCCATAATAATTCAAGAGCAAGAGATTCATGTTGTTGCTCATGGTGATGATGATGATGTTATTGCTCATGGTGATGATGATGATGTTATTGCTCATGGTGATGACGATGATATTGCTCATGGTGATGATGATGCAATTACTCACTGATGGCCTGCAAGTGCACATGGTTTAGTTGTAGCCTTTTCGAAGTAAGAGTATCGATCCCACAGGAAGCACAGGAATTAAGTGTTGCCTCTTGTACTGAATTACAGATTTGTGCCTGCAAGTAATTGTAGACTCCAGATAAAGTGAGGGCGGAAATAAATAATTGTTTTAGTGCAAAGCAAACAGAAAGTATATGGCATAAAAAGTAATAAGAAGGCAACAACACGAGTAACAAACGGAACTGACAGGGGAGTAAGGCATTCTCAGGGAGTCTGGAATTCCCATTAGTATGTGTCTAACGAACTTATGCAATCGCATAATTTAGTATGGATACTTCAGCCACTCTTGATGATTATGCGGGGCGGAGCCAGGTACAATACACGTTCTACTCTAGGTAGACTTTGTGCCATGCACGCCTCTACCGTAGTCTCCCCCTACAGGTTACGACTATGGTAAGTTGGTAACTAAGGGTTACCCCATGACGTGGCCTCTCTAAGAGTTCTCCGTAAATCCCCTATCAGTTGCGAAAGGTAGGAGAAAAGGCTTTTCGTCTCACCTCAAATTACCTTCACATCCTAACCTTTACAATGACAGTGGCACACTTCGTGGCTTTTCGTCGACAATGCTGAGTGGGACCCCTTCACACCATACACGAAGTTTATTAAACTAAGCATTATAGAGGATGTCATATCGAATATAATGTTTTGGATCCTATAAATACCAAGGTTATTCCATATCCCCGAGAACTAAGGGGTCTAATCACAAATGAAGACAACGAACATCATGGGGGTGGTGATGGCAAACATGAATGGATCACATACGTATAACACAAGACGATCCACTAGGGTTCCTGATGTTACAGTGAGATGGATCTGGATGATGATGATGACAGTGGAGATGATGATGATGATAGTGGTGATGATGTTGGCATCCCCTTGCACTTGGTGGTGAAAAGATGGCGATCTCCTCCTTGCCAATCCCTCCTCTGGATCACCCTGGAGGCTAGGTTTCTGCCTTATGCATATGTTTCTTGTGTGCGTGTTCGTCCCATCCCCGATCTGACTTCACAGGGTGGAAATAGTGGACGAGGCGGCAGTGCTGGCACCTCATATGATTGCGCATACAAGTGGGCGTGCTCATATGAAAGGTCGTCTTTGTCTTTGGAAGCGCCGCAGTAACTCCTCCTTTGGTCTCTTTGCTCCAATCTTTTATGGTAGTTGATTATCACATTAAATAACGTGATTCCACTACCATTCCTTGGGATTCCTCCCATAAAACTTAGTTTCTCCAGAAGGTGTTACCTGAGAAATAGTGCTACTTGTGATAGTAGTTGGATTTCCCCGAAGAGGAAGGGTGATGTAGTATAGTAGTAGATAGTATTTCCCTCAGTAAAGAACCAAAGTTATCGAACCAGAAGGAGATGACACACAGACAACGTGAACGGTACGTGCACACACACAGGGGGTCGTCACTCCCCTTGTTCTTGCCAGTTGCAAGTATCAAATCTGGTAGTGATAGGTGATACATCTACAACGTATCTACTTTTCAAAACACTTTTGCTCTTGTTTTTGACTCTATTGCATGCCATGTGAGCTTGTGGGCCCCACGAGCCTCCGTACTACCTAATTCCTAGACTACAAGTACCGTCTTGCCGAGAAAAAAATTAGAGAGAAAATTTTATTGTGTTACAATACGGAGCCACTGCCACCTCCTATTCTTCATCGGGAGCCCTAATCTAGAGTCCGTTCAGGGCTCCGAAGAAAGGGATTCATCGCCATCGTCATCACTAACCCTTCTCCATCAACAATTTCATGATGCTCGCCATCATTAGTGAGTGATTTTATTGTAGGCATGCCGGAGGTAGATGGAGATGGATGAGATTTCTTATGTAATCATGTCAATTTGTTGGGGCTTGATCCCTAGTATCCATTATGTTCTGAGATTGATGTTGCTATGACTTTGCTATGCTTAATACTTGTCACTAGGGCCTAAGTGCCATGATTCAGATCTGAACCTATTATGTTTTCATGAATATATTTGAGTTCTTGATCCTATCTGCAAGTTAGACACACCTATTATTGTTCGGAACAGTAGACCCCATAGTGAAAATAATTGGAATACTCTCCGAGAATGACAGTAGACCACACCGAGAGTTTTCCTATCTGAGGATAGATGATCTGGATGGGGCCCCGACCTCCCTTTATAAAGGCAGGGGGTCTAGGGTTTACAGGGCGGTAGATGTGACCTAGGGCGCTGCCGCCCTTAGTCTTGCAGGGCACGAACGTCTCTGGCGCTTCCTCAGGCTTTTCCCTCATTCTAGGCCGAACGGGCCCCTTGTAGACATGGAGACCTAGCCCCCGAGAGAGAGCCACCCCCGGTACAAGGCACCGTCCGTAGCCCCCGAGTGCGGCGGAGGTCTCAAGGGGAACTCCTGGGATCTTTGGCGGGCTCTACATTCTTCCAGGCCCTGGCTTAGCCCGCTTTTGTAGGGAGGCTAGGCATCAGTGCAGCTTGCGTGTGTCATCCCGCCGGAGGCCCCGAGCCTTAAGGGATGCTCGAACCCAGTGGGGCCAAAGGCTTCTTGAAGATTTCTCATTGGGTGCTCCGTGAACCCTGGGGCATCGCGACGATGCCGCCGCAACTCTTGCGTTGGTTTCCTGTGAAAAAGGAGATCCTAGGAAATAAAAATCGTTTATCTCGCCAGCATGGGACGATGCCTTGATTTTGGGCATCTATAAGAGGAGGGAAAACAAAGGGTTTTCGGCCCCATCCCGCCTCTGCTCATTTCGACCCCTCCTCGCGCCATCGCTATCTCTCCTTGTTCTCTCACCGCCTTTTCTTGCCGCACCTTTCTTCTTTGTCTCCGATGGCTAAGACGAGGAGCGCGAAGAGGGAACGGGCTTCTGGTTGAGAGCCCTTGCTCCGTGCCGCCGGTAAGAAACGGAAGTGGGTCTCATCCCGAGGTGGAGGAAACCTGGCCCGCACCGGCCCCAAATCCCACAGGAAAGTGGTTCCCCTCCGTGGCTATGGCGGGCGAGATCCACGCGTACAAGGATCATCTCTTGATGCCGGCGGATCTAAGGGTTCGGCTTCAATCCGGAGAGGTCCCGCCGGAGCCTCGCAATGGTGAGCATGTCTTGTGCCTGGGATATTTTGGGACAGGGCTTGGATTCCCACTCCACAGCTTTGTGCGAGGCCTTCTGCGGTTCCTCGGCTGTCAGCTGCATCACATCCCACCCAACGGGGTGCTTCACATCGCCAACTTCATTACTTTTTGTGAGTGTTTGATACGTCCATTCTGCATCATGATTTCCTAGTGTTATTTATAATGTTTTTGGTCATTATTTCATGTTATGATGCAATTCTAATGTTTTCTCTCTCTTAATTTTCAAGGTCTACATGAAGAGAGAAATTATCGGCAGCTGGAATTCTAGACATAAAAGAGCTATAGCAGAGATAGCTATTCTACGGAGCTCCAAATGACCTCAAACTTCACAGAGATTTTTTATTGAATATATAAAAAATACTGGAACGAAGAACCACCAGAGGGGGCCACCTGCTGCCCACATGGCAATAGGGCGCACCCCCCCCCCCCCCCCAGGGCGCGCCCTGATGCCTTGTGGGGCCTACAATAGCCCTTCGGTGCCCTCCTTCTGCTATATGAAGCCTTTTGCCCAAGAAAAAATAAGAGAAAGATTTTCGGGATGAAGCGCCGTCATCTTGAGGCGGAACCTGGGTAGGAGCACTTTTGCTCTCCAGCGGAGCGATTCTACAGGGATACTTCCGCCCGGGAGGGGGAAATCGAAACCATCGACATCACCAACAATTCTCTCATCGAGGGAGGACCAATCTTCATCAACATCTTCACCAGCACCAGCACCATCTACTCTCAAACCCTACTTCATCTCTTGTATTCAATCTTTATCCCAAAACCTCAGATTGGTACCTGTGGGTTGCTAGTAGTGTTGATTACATCTTGTAGTTGATGCTAGTTGGTTTACTTGGTGTAAGATTATATGTTCAGATCCTTAAGCATGTACAATACCCCTCTGATCTTGAACATGCATATGATTTGTGAGTAGTTACTTTTGTTCTTGAGGACATGGGAGAAGTCTTGTTATAAGTAGTCATGTGAAGTTGGTATTCGTTCAATATTTTGATGTGTATATTGTTCTTCCTCTAGTGGTGTACACTTCACCATATTTGGACCTAGGGGAAGGCATTGAGGAGTAGTAAGTAGATGATGGGTTGCGAGAGTGACAGAAGTTTAAACCATAGTTTATGCACTATTTCATAAGGGACTGATTTGGATCCATATGTTTCATGCTATGGTTAGATTTATTTTAATTTCTTTTTCATAGTTGCGGATGCTTACGAGAGGGGGTAATCATAAGAGGGTTGCTTGTTCAAGTAAGAACGGCACCCTAGCACCGGTTCACCCACATATCAAATTATCAAAGTAGTGAACACGAATCAACTAAACATGATGAATGTCACTAGACGAGAATTCTCATGTGTCCTCGAGAATCTTGTCCTTTGCTATCAAAAAGATTGAGCCACCTTACTGTACTCTTGTTACTATTGTCACTTGTTAATCATTACGAATTATCTTGCTATCAAACTACTTGTTACTGCTACTTTCAGTACTTGCAGAGAATACCTTGCTGAAAATCGTTTGTCATTTTCTTCTGTTTCTCGTTGGGTTCAACACTCTTACTTATCGAAAGGACTACAATTGATCTTCTATACTTGTGGGCCATCGGTGTTACCTCGGCATCTGCGTCCAGACAAAAGAGGGAGCCATCTGCGATCTTGGCGGCGCTATATTGCAACTCCGCCCCAACTCCACGTCCTTCTCCTTTGACCTCGCAAAATCGTTTCTGGAGTGGCACAAGTCATGGTTCTATGTGGAGGAGGGCCTCGGCGAGGACTTGCCGGCCTTCGCGAACAAGCCTCCGCGGAAGCTGAAATTGTGGGCTTCGTTGACCAAGTGACGCCGGAGGCCAAGGTACTGGCGGAGGCCACCGCTCGCCTAAAGAAGGCCGGATTAACTGGAGGCCACATCGTGCGCACCTGGTAGGCGCGCCGCGTCCTGCCGTTACAAGCCCGGGAACTCCTGATGTCCCGGTATGCAGGCCCGAAGGACCCTGCGTAGGTCTCCCAGGAAGAGCTGGACCCGGAGGCCGTCGACATCTGTCTTGGCCTGTTGGTGGGACCCAACGCCATCACCAAGTCACATAACGAAGCCATCAAGCCCTTTTCGGCCAACCTTCCGCCGGGAAGCATAAGTGTTCTTCATGGTTCCATCTTTATTAGAGGTCAGTGGACCCCCGCCATAAGTTCTTTCATCTTCACTGAGCACGACTTCGCCGCTTTTGAGGCGTTTCATTCAGAGCCTCCGCTGCGCTTATGACCGTGGCCTCCCCCGAGCCCTCTCAGGCGAAGTGTGGGCCTGCCAAGAAGCGGAAAGGAGCCCCCGAGGAGGTCTCCGAAGAGGAGGACTCTGCAGAGGAGGGTGATGAAGGCGCAGCCTCCCTGTCGAGCGGTCGTGGCAGCTGCGACGATGGCGGTGATGGTGATGAGGGAGATGATGACGACGGTGTTGACGGTGATGACGATAAAGATATACATGTTCGTCATGTGCAAACATTCAAGCTTCAGAAATGGCATTTCCAAAATGAACATGAAGATATACATGTTCGTCATGTGGCACATTGTTCTTTGGCAAGATCCTTGCTGCAGCTTCGGAGAAAGAATTTCTTCATTGAAGATTATACATGTGTCATGTGTGATCAATATGTACTGGAGTCCTGAGATCATCTGTTCTTTCGGTGTGATTTTGCAACCATCTGTTGGAACTATGTTTGTCCAAATTCGAATCCTCTGCAAGCATTCGTGACCAACTTGCAAATCTCAAGACAATATTTGATCTTCCTTTTGGCATGGATAACATAATTCTCATTGCCTGGTCCATTTGGAATACCAGAAATGACTTCATCTTTAGAGACATATCTCCAAGTCTTTATTCTTGCAGGAAGAGATTTAAAGAAGAGCTCCAGTGGCTTGTTCACAGAGCAAAAAGAAAGTCATATGCTGCTCTGTCTGATTGGGTTCAGACCTTCAGATAAGTTGGGGCATTCCTTGCCCCCCTTGGCTCTGCTGTTGTTGTTTTTGTTAGTTTTTTGTGTGTGTATATTTTGCTTTTAGATTAGCGTAGCTTTACTTAGCTTAGCCTAGTTTTTATTTCTTCTGTCTTGATCTTTGTATGCACTTTGAAAAGCTATAAATATATACCATGAGAAGAAATTCTCAGAGTTTCAGGTTAAAAAAATGATCGTCATATGAACTTTGCAAGGGTCTTAGAAAAATGAATTTCACAATGTTACGAAAATCATCAGCAATCCAGCAAATCATGAATACTCCACCGTCATGCCTTTTGTCATCTATTGCTCCAACATCAGTATTTCCACCAAAATGGTATGGATCACCACCAGATGGTTGACTTTTGTACATTATATGGAATTCCACCTATAATTAAAAGAACTTAAATAAACTTAGCTAAAATAGGTCGCTCGACTATTCAGTAGACAATATCAAAGTGCACTACCTGATTCATGGTGTGGACATTTTTACTAAACAATGTTTACATAGCTTTGTCATCGCAGGATACACATAATGGTCATGGAATAAAAAAATAAATAGGAGGAAACAAAAGGATTGATAGTTTTGAGAACATCAAGGTTCTTGCAGTGTACTCCCTCCGTTCCAAATTAGTTGACTTGGATTTATCTAGATACGGATGTATCTAACACTAAAACATGTCTAGATATATCCGTATCTAGACAAATCTGAGTCAACTAATTTGGAACGGAGGGAGTAGGATATATTGACCATTGTCTGCCCATTAAAGCTCTAGAATCAGGAGATACTATTCTTATGAAACAGTGAGCTCAGCTGTTCGATTTGCCGTTTGGATCAGCATGTTGAACTTCGCATCCTATGTCGACCCAAACAACGACAAACTAGCTTAGAGGGGGAAATCGCAGAAGAAATGTTGGAGATGTCAATGCTGAAATCAGAATAAACAAATTTTCAGGTGGTCAACTTTGAAATCAAATGTTAGTCTTGGACCATGCAACGACCTGATCTTCATTGAGACCTTGTCCAGAACTCCCAGGTCTCAATAATGAAGATCAGGCACGATAGTACCTGAATGCATATCTATACTTCAGGAAAAGAGCACACAGCTGCAGATCTAGTAACTTGCATAAGTTACCCCATCCATTGGAATGTTTGCCTAGCTAACTTCCTGTTCTTCACAAAACCATGTGCACATTACATGAAGATCACAGCTCAAAAAAGGTGCACACATCAGGCTCATAATAAAGCCAGATCAGCGACAAAAGGGAAACCTAGCTATGCATCAAGTACTGAGATAACTATACCAGATGTCAAGATTATGACTGAATAGACGGCACCCCAAAAGGTTGTTTCTATCTGAACTCTGACTAGTTCATATATATTTCTCTAACAGTTCAAGGTTGTTACAAGCATGCACATAGAAACCAACAGCCATCGGATTAATAACTTCCTCCATTATCAGAAAAGACCGTGAAACAGGCATTCTGAAACCAACTAAAATCTCAATGCTTATCTGTCACCCAGCAATGCTTACCATGTGTCAAATACGCATCTTAGTTAGTTTTCCTGCTCAAGTAGTTAACAAAGAAATCTAAAACCCTGTAGCACTAAATTAAATCGCAATATATATACAACTCTAATAAGGCAAAATCTACTACGTACTAGGTTGGAGCGTTGGGATTCAAATTGCATTAAAATGGGCCCCAATTTATTAGTATCTTCCCATAAAACTGTTCTTCTCACTTATAAAGAAGAAAAAGGCATGCAATTCTCCTCTAGATTCATATGTCCACATCAAGCTAGTAGAAATCATAGTTCTGTTTTAGAGAGATAGCAAGCATAGTTCTGTCTGAACCCTTTTCTTGCACATATGGATGTGCTAACGCTAAGACTAACATTAAAACTGAATATATGTCCATGTTTCCTAGCAAACAAAAACATTGGAGGATATTGATCACCTGTGCAACGGTAAGCCCCAGCAAAATTGGCCCTAATCCGTCGCGTGTTTCCCTTTTTTTACGCCCGACGAACAGAAAAACAGAGCACTTGAGGAACTCGTCCACCAGCTGCTAATCCACCACGTCTGCGAAGTCCATGTCGATGAGGAACTCGTCCACCTGCTGCCGCTCAGCCGGCGTCAGGTCATCGTCAGTCCTGAGATCGTCGAGCGCCGGACCTGGGATGATGCTGTCCGAGCGGACGTCGCAGGGGGGCGGCTCCGGGAAGTCGCTGCGGAGGTCCACGGACGACCCATCCCCGTCATCAGTAGCGGCCGCCGTGGGTTTTTGCTCGAAGTTGGTCCTGGCCGCGGCCGCCGTGGGTTTTTGCTCGAAGTTGGTCCTGGCCGCGGCGCCGTACATCCCGACGGCCGCCGCATCGTACGCTCCGGCGGCCTCCTCGGCGGTGTCGAACCTTCCGACCGTCACCACCTTTTGCCTCCCCGAGTCCCATAGGCCCGCGACGTACTTGCCGTTCGGCTGCCGGGACACGCCGACGAACTCGGTCCGGGCGTCAGGCCGAGGCGCCGCCGGCTTCTTCTTCTTTGCCGCAGCCCGGCAGACCGACTCGGAGACGCCGTCTTGCTTGTAGTTTGTCACAGCCCGCGCACCGTGCAGCCTGATGGCCGCCTCGTCGTACGCCCTGGCGGCCTCCTCGGCGGTGTCGAAGGTGCCGAGCCACCGGTTCCGCCCCTTCGAGTGCCCGATCCGCGCCCCGTAGTTGCCGGCACGTGCCCGGGACACGCCGCGGAACTCGGTCCGGGCCTCCGGCCGCGGCGGCGCCTTCTTCTTCGCCGCCCTCCCCGCACCGTACGCTCTGGCGGCCCCCTCGGAGGTGCTCCCCTTCGGCCCGGTCTGGGCCCTCTTCCTCCTCATCCCACCCGCAGCTTCCGCGGTCCCGTCGCGCTCCACCGCCCCCACATCCACGCCACCCGGCAGGGCTTGTTCATGGACGCTCTCCGCCGTCGCCACCATCATCACACTGGACTGAGCCGGGGTGGGCAGGCCGCCGCAACAAGAGGCGGAAATGCGCGAGCTTTTGTGGGGTTTTGAGGGACAGCTGGCGTAGAGGCTCTGGTTTCCTCTTGTGCTCATCGGTTGTTTGCTCGTGATTCGCGCAACCTGGAAGATTTCGCGTTGCAGTTGCTCGGCCAGTATAGCTGTCAGGTTATGCTGAAAAGGAAAAGGAAAAGGAAAACTGTCAGGTTGATTTTTAGTTTGTTTTCAGGGAATGGTTACCTTGAGGGCTTTTCTGAATTGCAAGAATCTGAGGGGAAATGCATGGTTAGGATGTTGTGTAATGTATGAATTTTAACATAATTTGGAAAACACAGGAATATTATGAGAGGTGTCTTTTGATGTTACACAGGAAATAAACTCATGAATTTTAAGCTCATGTTGAGATTACTGTAAAATTGAGGGCATATGAATGGATTCCGCAGAAATTTGGCAAACATATTCCTTTGATCCAAATGTTTTCTTAGAAAATATGCTTATGGATTAGAATTCTGCAAAATTTCTATGAAATTACTTCGATTCAAAGGGGTCCTAAATTGTGGACAGGGCGTCTGGTTGATTCATTGTCACTATGGCTAGTGTTCCTCCGCTTGATGAACAACACGCTTGCTTAATAGACATGGGCCAACGACAAGGACGTGGCTCACGATGGCCCTGGTTTTGATTCATTGTCACTATGGCTAGTGTTCCTCCGCTGGAGGTGGTAACGACGTGGTCCAACGATGAGGACAACATGAGCCTTCACAAGCACGGATGGAGGCGGATAAAAAAACAATGACATGAAATGGTGGTGATGGTGAATGTGAGAGTTTTGAGTTCGTGGTGCATGGCTTTGGGTTGAGGTGGGGGTAACGATGTTGGAGAAGAAAACCGTTACCTACCCCTCCCACACACACTAGATTAGATGAATGGTTGGAAGGACAATGGTGGTGGTTGGGTCAATGTGAACCGGTGAGGTAACACGGTAGTGACATTGGTCATGGATAGAGGGAGTTAACCAATTGTACATAAAATGGTTGGAGGAGGAAGAAACATGACAATGGTTTTTTTTTTGCGGGTGAACAAGCTTGTATTAATTAAGGAATGATGTTGCACTCATTTTCATAGATTTTACATAAAATCATCCGCCCAAATCCTAACCAGACCACCATGTGTTGGGAGCAAGGCCCCATCCGAGCCATGAAGTGTGCAGCTTCATTCACCGATCTTCGGACGTGGACGAAGCAATGCCGTCGGATCCCATGCAGAAGGCTCTTCGTCTGCTCCACTATGCCAGCAAACAAAGATCTGTCAAAAACATGTTGGCGGTTTGATCTATCATCGACGGTCAAATCCCAATGTTGAGCTAAAACAAGGCACTTGAGCTATAGAACAAATATTTAGCTCCGTGAAAACACATATTTGACGGTGTTGTGGAAACTGGTATTAAAAGAAGTGTGTTCTTCTTTTGGGATCTAACTAATCTCAACTGTTCATCAACGGCAAATTATAAACTATGTAGTGAGAGACACATTTATTAATTTTACAGGAAAGGAGAGAGACACATAATCATTTTGCATTCCAAACTACCACCAGATTTACATGTTCAATTTGCTAATTTTAGCATTGCCTTATCAGGTAACACATTTTTTCGGGGGTAAAAAGGAGTTTTATTATAAAATTATAGAGTTACAACCGTCGGGCAAGAGATCATCGAATACGAAGGAGTTTAACAAGGCAAGTAGGGACCAATGACCCCATACAACTCACACAAGACCTTATTACTCTCGTAGTGATACATTCAATGCGGTTATAACTTGCCAACCATATTATGGTTCTTATGAAGCTTTTGTGGAATAAACTGCCGCTCAAGCATCAAGGCTAGCTGCCCATAAGTAGATCGACCCAAGGACTCACCAGATAAAATCGATAAAATTGTCAACGTGTCAGGTCACAACCAAAATCAACCAGGCTGGGCTCTTGAGGCCTATTTGTATGTTGTTTGTTCTGGGCATGTTTTCGTCTACACACACAAAAACAACAGTGTCATGTTCATATTCATACGTCTCAGACGTAGTATTAACAATGTCATGGTGCAATTCAGTCGAGGTTGTATCAGATTGCTTATTTGCTGCTGGACACCTTGAACTCCATGGATTATCTGGGTCCTCATGTGGCAATAGTGGCCAATTGCAAACAACTGCGTTGGAGTTCAGAAGCATTTCTTTCAGCATTGCTACCGCGATGCAAATCAAGTGGCAGATGAGTTAGCAAAGTATTCTTTTATTAGTAGATCCTCTAGTTTTTCGGAATCTGTGATTTCAGATTTTAGTTCTCATTTTCTTGTAAACGACATGTCTATTACTCCCTCCGTTTCAAAATACAGTGCTTCCTCTATTCCCGTGCTTCAACTTTGACCATAAATTTAACCAATGATACCGACTGCGGCGGGAGCAAAAATTATACCAGTGAATTCGTATTCAAAAGAAGTTTTCAATTATATAATTTTTTATCCCGCCGCAGTCGGTCTCGTTGGTTAAATTTATGGTTAAAGTTGGACCTCGGAAAGCGCGGGCGCACTATATTTTGGAATGGAGGGAGTATTTGAGAAATAAAGTCTTTTACCTGTCAAAAATGAAAACAATGCCATTTATTATGGCAGTTCTGTATCAATGCACATCGAGCAGATGATTCTACCAAGTGCAGATTACTATTTCTCCAGACTAGTAAGCGTGCACGTGCAATGCACGTCTTTGCGGAAAGCAAATCTTTGCTCGTGGAATCATGCAAGCCATTCTTCGATTTAAGCTGATGTAATAATGTAGGATGCATTGTCTAGTCACATTTCCTTTCAAATGCACCGTGTAAATCTAATTGGGTTATATATAATGAACTGAATTATGCATGCTCACTTAGTCATTGAAATACATCTAATGCATTTTACCAAAGAAGACATGTTGAAACAAAAAGAATGACACTCATGTCAGGTTTAAATTCACACAAGATAAAATGGGAAATAAGATCAGAGCATCTCTAATAGTCTGTTTGTTGCTCGTGGAATCATGCAAGCCATTCTTCGATTTAAGCTGATGTAATAATGTAGGATGCATTGTCTAGTCACATTCCCTTTCAAATGCACCGTGTAAATCTAATTGGGTTATATATAATGAACTGAATTATGCATGCTCACTTAGTCACTTATATTGAAATACATCTAATGCATTTTACCAAAGAAGACATGTTGAAACAAAAAGAATGACACTCATGTCACGTTTAAATTCACACAAGATAAAATGGGAAATAAGATCAGAGCATCTCTAATAGTCTGTTTGTTGCTAAATTTACCATACCACTAACCAAAAGAGTGTATTTGGTTTATCTAGCGGGTGATGAGAGAATGTACAACGTTGCTCTCTCATTTTACCGTGGAGCTTGTATATGGGTTTTGGGTTCATCCTCATACAACCTTGCTCTCTCTCCTCATTTCCGCATACATAATGAGTCATTTATTGCCGACAAGAAAAAGAAAATAGCTGAAGACGATACATGAAGGAAAATTCTTAAGGAACCTTAAACTTCTGGTTCCTTTCCATGTACAAGAAGGCAAGAATAAATCTATATGATTGGTACTTCAGCACAAATATCCATCTTACAAATAAAAATCATAGTTCATTCACATATCTGATCCGGAACACAATGATGGAAACGGACCGCCTCCATGGCGAAATGACATGAAACAATGAAATCTCATAGAATGGACCCCAAAAAACATGTGTATGCTCCTCCACTGAGATCGATAGAGTGCATCAAGACTTAAATTGCGAAGACAGGATAATATCATCCGTGGAGACAAAAACACCTAAAAATAAGCAACAACAAAAGCATAGTTTATGACTTTCAGACAAAGACAGATTCTTCATTAATACTCACAACACCCCAATGATGAAAATTTAGGAGGTAAAATAGAAGCAGAAGGCATGATCACAACCGAAATAGATGACAATATAATCAATAAAATATTTAGTACAAGGTTAATGACACTTCAACGATGCATAGATAAAAAACTGCTGCTAGAAGCAAACCATACCTCAAGGTAAAGATAAATGTTCTGGCACTTGGATTCAAGAAGATGCATACTTAAACTGGAAGCACATGTAAAACCTCCTTAAGTATCCTCTTTGTATCATTATGTAGCACGGCTTTCTACTTTATTAGCCCAACAGAACTGCTAAAGCTGGCTGCATAACATGCATAGAAATAAGGAAAAAGAAAAGAATAAGTAACCTATATGACAATAAGTACACCTTATATTATATAGAGAATGTCGTGTTATATGAGGTGTATACTGTCTTTCAACAGTTACAAAACCATCAGGAGCAGGGTTGAGTTGAAAAACAGCACACACTTAGATACCTGCAGGTCAACATCCCAATGCATTTAGGAATTTCTACTACTCCAAATACGGATGTGTTTCCAACTTGCTCAAATAGGTTGCTAGTTACCTTTCGACCTTAATATCGTGTACTGGTATTTTAAACAGACCAAAAGTTCAATCAAGAATTTGGGATCTGAACAAAATTAAGTAATAGCCGGTTATATAAGGATCAAGTTTCAGAGAATAAGAGATACACAACTTGTTGGTCGACCTCTGTGGCACAAGTGTAACTTACCCACCAATTGACAGGCATCAATGCTACAGTTTGGAAGAAAGAGACTGCTACCTGTACTGTCAGGTTGTGTGATCATTTTGCTTGCAAACTCAATCTATGGTGCTTCAGATAGCTTCAGGATCTGAACCAAAACTACAAGAGCGTTCAACCACTGAAGGTAAAAATAGGTGTGAAGTTTTCTCTCCCCTGTAAATAAGTTTCGAGGCTTCTTTCCATGTTCCTATCTAACTTTGGAGGATGCAAGAGTCTGAATGTGTCATTGTAGAACTGCAACCATTGACTGACTGCAATCTTACACTTGAACTGTTATTTTTTGCAGCTGATGCCCAAGTTATCGTTGTCGTTGTCGTTGTCGCTGCAACTCAAACTCCACGCCTTCCTGCTCTGGCTGTCCGTCGGCTTCCTGATGCATGTCGGCATGCTACTGATCAGGTTATCTCGCAACGTGAAGAGCGCCAAGGCCGTAATCACATAATTAAGCAATGCACATCTCAACTTACCAGGCAACATGAAGAGTAAATATGAATATTTTAGCAGATAACTTTAAGACTAAGCTGCTCTGAATTTATTTATTTGCGAAAAAGGATACTGCAAGGTATATCATTTTATTGTACAATCAGCTCTCCAAAAGCACCTAAATTTCAGTGTACAGACAGAATTGCTAATAATACCTATAACAATATAGGCATGGAAATTCTTAGTGCAAAGATTAAAACAACAGAGTTGCATAAACTTACAAGTTTCACAGTTTTTTCTGAAATAGATTATTTTACATCAGATTATTTTCTAGAACTAATATAGTGTTGGGATAGTTTACATGATGATTGGCAGTAGCAATTAGTATCCATCAATATTGTTAGTCGAATTGAGATTGCTTACAACCATTTGCTACATAATTTACAGGTGTGCTGAAGGATATTGATCAAGAGCTAGCTAAATGCCTAAATCATTCCATATAGGGAGCAAAAATCAAGAATTACTGGTATTAAGGTAATCAGTCAAAGCACATAACCGAACAAAATTTGAAGCAGCCATTTTTGATAACGTTGGTCTGATGATCCTCCCATTAGTCTTCGTAGCAACGACTATTATATTAGATTAGAAGATGATTTTGAATCCAATTTGGAGCTGAAGCCAAACCTTGTTGAGCCCTCTATCGCCTCGCGCCCGCACATTCACACACACGCTGCATGCCTCGCGCGAGCCTCGCACACCTGCACGTACATATTTTAAAATATGCCTGTTTAAAATGAAATTCTGCATGGACTGCCACTAACGTAACCCAAGCCTTGTATAACGTTGCACATGTTTCAAGGTAAATTTAAAAAGTATTGGTAAACAATTAAGAAGACCAGTTCCAGAAGCCATATAAAGGTTCGACCAAAGCGTTGTGACCTCTAAAAATGCACTACATCAAACATAATTTAAATTCAGAGTGGTTTACTTGATTCTCGATGGTCTTTATCAAATATCAGCGGTCATTATCGTCAAAGGAAATTGGATTGACCATGCACATAAATGGAAATGAAAGAAGAAAGATTAGTACAAATCAATGAGGAAAACTACTCTATTTAGCAGTTCCCACGATAACAGGCCAGCTCGTGAATAGCATGGACATACCGGCTTTCCTCATCTGTGGATGCCATCCTGAAGTATGATTCCTGATCATATCAAGATAGTGCTCCGCTTCATGATCAGCAATATTCAAGAGCACGGCGGAACTATATTGGAAGACAACCACATAGCATAGCAAAATCTGTTGTCCTTCACTCGAGTGTACCACAAAAAACATGAGATAAATGAGGTTATCTGATGTGCATACAACAACATCACCGTGGCACGCAAGGTCTTCCTTGACGGGGGATATAGGGCGCCAGGCCTTCATCTTGCTCCTCCAATGGATGCGTGGGATACGGGGTCGCCTCTGCCGCCGCCCAGATCCAGGCCAGAGTCGTGGGCTTCATGGAGCGATGTTCCAGGCCGAGGTCCCGAGGCCAGAGTCCGGGCGTCATGGGGCGGGGGCGCGGTGGCAGCGACCGCCACTGCTGATGAAAAATTAGACACGTGGGCGGCGAAGTGCGTCAGTTGCGCCGGAGCGGGGCTCGATGGTGAGGCGGTGGAGATGGTGGCGGCACGCGCGCAGCCCGAGCATCGGTGGCAGGCGTGGAGGTGGAACGGGAGTGCCGAAGTGCGGCGGCGCTGGGCTCGCGTGGAGGCCGTAGGTTAGGGCGGAGGTGATTGTGGGGGCAACGCGAGTGGGAAAGTGGGTCTGGAGCAGAGGAATTAGCAGCCGATTCGGTGTGGAACTGATCCGCAAATCAAGGCATTGCGGGAGGGGCCGTGGGGCACGACGTTTGGTAGGCAGAACATTTGATCTGAGCTGTTGATCTGGATAGTAATTTATTGATGTAATATGAGCAGTAGGATATGTTTAAATTAATTTAATCGGAGAGTCCTTATTATTCTGGGTACAGTTTGTCGTGTGGTTTTAGGGGAATTTATATTTGCTCTTTTACTAGTAGTGTAGATGTAGAAAAGAAAAACAAGTGCAGATTATTGTTGCGCTTCGCGTGCGCGTTATCATTTGTTCCATATCGGATATGGTTCAGAGAGGAGCATGCATACATGCAGGTGTCTCAGGCCAAGTCTTCACCTGAAACTACCGATTATTTGCAGATCATTCAACATAGTATCTGACTATCTGATTACTGATAATCACCACAGGACGGTCGTAGATGCTCATTCAGCCATGAACATGTCGCGGAATGCCTGCATCTTCCCCGCGGCAATCGACACCGATGCCTGCACCGAGCCGGCCTCCCTCCCGGCGACGAGCACCATCTCGCCGTCGTGGTTCATGGACGCCAGCTCCACCCTCGCCGGCCTCCCGAACCCGAAGTCCATCCCGTACGCGGGGAACCAGGGCGACCCCGCCAGGATGACCGCGCGGCCCGGCGGGATGGCCGCGAACTTGGTGCGCCACCGGGCGAGGTCACGGAGCGGGTCGCGCTTCACCTCCGCGACGGCCTCCCTGACGGCCACGAGCGCCCAGGCGGGCCCGTCGGGCCCAGTGAGCTCCGACCCGCTCAGCGAGGCCATGCAGAGCGCGACGCAGTTGCCCGCGTAGGCGCCCGGCGCCGGGGGCGACATGTACGCGCGGCAGTCCGCGAGGAAGGCGGCGAACACCGGTGCGTCGTCGGCGAAGCCGCTGGCGCGCGCGATGGACACCCACCCGTGCGCCGCCAGGGCGGCGAAGGTGGACGGCGCCGTGCCGATGTTCGCCGCGGACGCAAGCCTCTGCTTGAGACGCTGCACCGCGGACGCGGCGAAGGTGAAGGTTCGCCGGCTGAGGCAACGACGGGCGTCGAGCGCGGGATCTTGCCTCGGAGCAATCTGCGGTTGGTTCAGTGACTCAGTGACATGGATTGTAAGCTTTGGCGAACATGCATAGGATTAGGATCACTTTGATTTGCCAATCTTTGTCTCGGAAGTCGTTTCAGTTTAGCTTGGTCGAGACAGTGAAATCCAGCGCTCACCCTGGGCAAGTTCGGGGCGATTTGCCGCAAGAACAGCCTGGCGATCTCTTCGTCGCCGTGGAACCGCACCAGCCTCCGGTCATGCAGCGGAGCCGACCCGGTGGCCACCCGGCTAGCCTCAACACCGGCCGCTGCCGCCGCCCACATCTCAAAGAACCGCCAAATGCCGCGCCCGTCCGCCGCCGTATGGTGCACGGCCACCCCCAGTGCCACGCCACCGCCGCCACCGACGAACTCCGTCACCTGCTTACCCACGCATTCCGCGTAAGGAAAGGCAACCCCGGATAACTTACACGTGTGAGGTGTGACGCGTACCTGCGCGGCCATCACGGGCGCCGGGAGCTGGTCACGGCGGATGTCCGGGGCAAGCTGTCCGAGAGCGTCCTGGTCGTGTTCTGCCGCCTCCTCGACGAGCCGCTCGAAATCGAGGTCCGTCTCGGCCTCGACGAACGTGACGCCGCCGCAGGAGCAGCCCTCCCACTCGTCCGGGAGGACGATCGACAGAGCGCGCGAGTCCGCCGAGTATGTGAGTGCGCCGGCGAAGGGGTGGAAGGCTGGGAGCACTTGCGCGAGGGAGGACCTGAGGGTGCCGACGACGTCCGAGAACGGGACGCCGGGCGAGGAGCGGAAGAGGAAGACGCGGCGGACGGGGGGCAGCGCCACCCAGAACGCGTCGAACGGGGACAGCGGGACGAGCCGGCCGGGGTCCGGGAGCTCCGCGTCGCCAGCGGCGGGGAGTGGGACGGCGGTGGTGCTCCGCGTGCGCACCATGGGCGGCATGTTTCCCGATCTGTTCCTTGGCATTCACAGCTTCCTCTTCTGGCATAACCGCATAAATAAATCGCCGGAAGCGGCGGGGGATGCTGTCTGCTTGCGCGCTTCCGCGGCGCGCGCTCGTCACCCATGCCGACCCAGCGGCAGTCTACAAGACTCGTGTTCGATTTCAACGTGTCTTCATCTGATTTATTTCTGAAAAAAACTGATTTTTAAATATTTTTCATGGTTTTTGTTTTGATGATTTTTATCTTTTCCTTTTTATGTTCGTAAATACGTATCTTTTTTTTCGTTCATTTTGCCTTTTTCTTTTCTTTTCTTCTTTCCTAAGAACAATTTTCCTATATATAAACATATGTTTCGCCCCTAAAAAAACATATGTTTGGAAAACATTAACTTTTTATATATCCAAAAACATTTTTCTTGCATATGTGATTTCTAAATACTTGGATATTTCTTTGATCCAATAAATTTTCTTTACATACAAGAATATGTTTTAAAATGGACTAACATTTTGCGAACATTCTTTTACATACATGAACACTTTTTAAAATACATAAAATCTTATACCCAAGTATGACTAAATTTTTATTCATGCGCGAACATTTATTTTCTAGATGTGGTTTTTTATAGCACAAGGCATTTTTATTGAGACTTTCATATATAACAATAATGTATTTAAGAATTATATATAAACTAAAAAAATTGTGGGGCCAGATAAACACTGGCACATATATGATCGTTGCAGGCTAGCATGTCGGTCCACATCGAATCAACACAGGTCTTGTTTGTTTGAGCTATTACCACGAGTAGTTGTTTGGGGGGGGGGGGGGGGGGGGGGTGGGGTGGGGGGGGGGGGGGGGAGTTTGTTGTGCTAAGAGCAACTGTAGTAGAGTCATCATATCGGTCTGATTGTCATAATAATCGTTATTTTGGCGATTTGGGCAAAAAATATGACACTAGCGAAACCGTTATACCTGACAAGATCGTCATAATTTATGAAAAATCCTTCAAATATGGCCTTCCAGCCTTCATATATGGCGACTCGTATGTGACGCGCAGAAAACTTCAGATGGCCCACATCAAACGTGGGATGGCAAGGATGTTCGGGAAAAAGTGATGTCTCATTGATGAGTAGGTCCCATGATTATGGACCCATTAAATATGAAGACTCTTAGTTTGCGCATAAGACCAGTAGTCTCCATATCTATATGGAGCATGCTCGATATAGCGGATGGCAATCACAAATATGACGACTCTGCTAGAGTTGCTCTAATAATCATCTACGATGACAGTTGTTTGCTTAGCTTGCTTAGCAGTAGAGCCGTAGAATGGTTGTGAGATAACTAAAAGCAACTACATCAATCAAACCACAGCTTTTATTATTTGGCTAGCCCCTTTCTTTTTCTTCTCGTAAGGTGACCAGGCAAAGTCTTCTTTCCCTCGATCTTCGTCGGTGAGTCTGTGGATTCACCTCCCCTTTGCTTTCCACTCCGATGCCCAGTGTCAAGAAGGGGAATCTAGATGCATCAGCTCCAGTCAGTAGATAGGTTAGGGAGTGCTCGGGGGTTCGGGCTCAAGCATATGACAACACTTCATCTTTGAGTCGGTCTTTCAGTCTTCGGTCCTTCTCGAGTTTGTCTGTCGGGACGGATTAGACAGATCACCTGGATAGATTCCTATCGCCTCCTCGAGGCAACGCGGTTAGGATTTCTCATTGTGCGTATGCGACGACCAAATTTGATGTCGTGTTTTTCGGATCGATTCAAGGGTTTAACGATGACGATTATGGTTGTGGGGCACTGGTCCTTAGGGGCACGTGCACGAAGACTTCCTGGTTATGCTTGACAAGTTCAGGTTGGTTCCATTATGGGAATGACAATAACGGTGTGTCGACGACTCATTTTGTGATTGGCACGGTCGTTCGATGGTTCAGAGATGGTCTAATGTAATTTTTATTATGTTTGAGATGTCAGGTATTGTGAATCTTTATACTCTCGCCGATCCATATTAATTCTCGCTGAGTAATAGATTTGTGTTGTTTCCCAAAAAAAATATAAAAAAGTACAATTATTTGTTTTTTTAGAAACAATATAAATTTACTAGTAAAACGCCCATGCATTGCTACGGGCTACAATGTATATAAATGAATCAAACAAATGATTAAGGTCATCTTTAGGGTTGAAGCTCATTTCTCTCGCATATGTCCTGGTGTGTACGAGTGCCCAACAGACTCCCCAAAATTCAATCGTCTGGAAAAGGCTGGGCTCCCCCAAATCCATACCATATGCGATGGAGAAATGTGGTTGTCCGGATTATCCACCATGTTACCTCCAACATGCGAGCCCTACACAAAAACCCCCCATGACACTACTGGAATCCACTTCTTTGCCGTCTGCCACTTCTTTGCCGTCAGCTAGCGGACGGCAAAGAAAGGCTTTGCCATCAGCCACTAGAAAACTGACGACAAAGAAGCAGCGGACGGCAACGGATGGCTTTGCCATCAGCATATCTTTGCCGTCCGCTAGTGGACGGCAAAGAGGGTGGATGGCGGGCGTACGAGGGCGACCTAACGGCCATCTTCTTTGCCGTATGCTGGCTGACGGCAAAACATCTTTGTCGTCCGTCAGCAGACGGCAAAGAAGATGGCCGTTAGTTCGTCCGTTTCCCCCCGGCCCCATCCCACTAGGTACGCTCTTTGCCGTCTGCTGGCAGACGGCAAAGAGCTGTGACCTAGCAGATAAGGGGCCGCGCCCGCGCCCGATCTGTCCATTCCCTCTCTCTCCCTACCCGAGCCGCCCCGACCCCTCACCCCTGTCGCCGCCCGGCCGCGCCGCCGCCCGCCCCGCCCAGCCCAGCCGCCGCGGCCGGCCGCGCCGCCCCGCCCGCCCGGCCGCGCCTGAGCCGCCCCCGCCCCGCGCCACCCACATCGTCGGCCGCCCCGCCCCGCCCATCCCGAGCCATCACCGCCCAGACGAGCCACCGCCGCCGGCCGCTACGCCCCGCCCGCCCGGCCGCGCCGCCCCCGTCCCAAGTCGCCGGCCGCCCCGCCCCCGTCCCGAGCCGCCGCCGCCCGGCCGCACCACCCGGCCCTGCCCCGCCGCCGCCCCGCCCCTCATCGTGGTGAGTTTTTTTTTCTGTTTTTTTAGATTTAGTTTATATTTGTTTAGTTTAGGTTAGTTTAGTTTAGGTTAGTTTAGTTTATTTAGTTTAGTTTAGGTTAGTTTATGTTAATTTAGTTTATTTTAGGTTACATTTAGTTTATAGTTTTAATTGTTAGGTTTTTTTCCTGTTTTTAAGAATAATCAAGAAAGATGAAAAAAAAGAAAAAGAAGAAGAGGAAGAAGAAGAAGAAAAAAGAACAATAAGTAGTAGAAGAAGAAGAAGATGAAAAAAAGAAGTAGAAGTTGAAGATGAAAAAAAGAAGTAGGAAAAGAGGGCGCCCGGGGATGAGCGGGTTAGGGGGTTCCTCGGTGTCGATGGAACCCTAAATATCAAGTATCGTCGGTGCGAGGTACATGTGGCCGTCGGTGTCGAATACTACATCCACGTCCCACAAGTGACGCCGACGTCCGGCGTCCCAAAGCAACTGTTCTCGGCATCGATGGCGGTCGAACACCATTGTGAATTTGTCTGGCAGCCTCTGCGATGACGATTAAAAGGCAAGTGTTGAAACTTGAAACACCCAAACTGACTCAAGTCGGTTTGGTTGTTTGAAATTTCAAAACTTGGATTTAATCCTCATCGCAGAGACTGCCAGACAAATTCGCCAAGGTGTTCGACCGTCATCGGCCACCAGAACTATTGTTGCGGGACGCCGGGCGCCGGCTTCACTTGTGGGATGTGGATCTAGTGTTCAACGCCGACCGCCTCATGTAACTTGCACCGATGGTAGTTGCTATTTAGTTTACCCGGGGACGAGCGGGTTAGGGGGTCGTTGTCGATGGAACCCTAAATAGCAAGTATCGTCGGTGCGAGATACATGTGGCCGTCGGTGTCGAACACTACATCCACGTCCCACAAGTGACGCCGGCGTCCGGCGTCCCACAGCAACAGTTCTCGGCATCGATGGCGGTCGAACACCATTGCGAATTCGCCAAGGTGCTCGACCGTCATCGGCCACCAGAACTATTGTTGCGGGACGCCGGGCGCCGGCTTCACTTGTGGGATGTGGATCTAGTGTTCAACGCCGAGCGCCACATGTATCTTGCACCGATGACACTTGCTATTTAGGGTTCCATCGACGCCAAGGAACCCCCTAACACTTGCTATAGGTGTCTTCAATCATCAGTATGCATGACCACTATGCGTCTCCCGTTCGAAAGGGTTACATCTATAAATATGCATGCATTTGCATATTTTATAATCGTGATTCTTTCGAATTGTCCAACGTTATCCATGGACAGCCCGAGTATGTGTAGATTGGGTTCATTTTCCCATATGCTCAGCTCCGGATCCGATGCAGAATTTCGTCAGTGCCTCCCTGTTGTTCTCCAGGTACACATTCTCTCTGCTTATTGCCGAGACATGTATCAGGAGAACAGCGGGGAGGTGCTGCCGAAATTTTGCGTCGGATCCGGAGCAGAGCATGGGAAAACGAACCCGATCTACACATACTCGGGTGGGATTAGGACCTATCTTTACCTATTAGCGTGTAGGTTGCATGGACGTAATAAAACTGACAAACTCCATTAACTGATGGATATGGTTTGCTTAATTATGTATATATTTCTTGTGTGTCCAGTAGGAAGTCAATATGAGTGATTGTGCATGGATGTACACCGGTTACACTAGTCAGAAAGTTTGGACCGAGGAATGGTTAACAAAAACCAAGGGGTTTGTTAGAGCCGCATTTGCAAATGGCCAGGAATTTAGCTGGTGCCCCTGTGCCCGTTGCGACAACTATAAAAAGAGGGACGAGCTTGAAATGAGTAAAGACCTACAGAAGTTTGGTTTTACGCCTGGTTACACGGTCTTCATCACATTTGTTGGATCAATTGTTACCTTAGTTGCGATCTTCATCACATTTGTTGTGATGAGGGTAAGTTTTCTCTAGTGTTTTGCTTTACAAATGGATACTTAGCTTATTTTCCTCCTAAATGGCATAATTACCTAAGTTAGATAAAAAATAAGCTATACTTAGCTTATTCAGTTCATTTATGACATACTTAGCATACTTAGGTAAAAAATGGCATGATAATCTTTGTTAGCTCCAAAATGATATAGACTTAGCTTATTTTCCTCGAAAATGACATAATAACCTTACTAAGCTCCAAAATGACCTATTTACCTACCTTAGCTCTAAAATGACCTACACTTAGCATTTTTACCTAGCTTAGCAATAAAATGACATTTTTACCTACCTTAGTTAGAAGAAGAAGAAGATAAAGAAGAGGAGAGGAGAAAAAGAAAGAGAAGAAAAAAAATCTTCTTCTTCTTCTTCTTCTAACTAGTCTTCTTCTTCTTCTTCTTCTTCTTCTAACTTTCATCTTTCCCAATTTGCAGATTTGCTTTACATGAGGAAGCTTGGATTTATGGAGTGTACTATTCTTGTGGTGCTTCCTTGTTGTTTATGAAAACTTGTTTGGATATGTATGTCTATATGGATATGTTGTTGGAAACTTGTTTCTGGTTATGTATATATGGATATGTTGGACTTTGTTGAACTATGTTGTTGGATAGGATGAAATATGTTGTTGGACATGATGTTGGATATGTTGGATATGTATGCATGTATATCTGTGTTTGAAACCATGTCTATTTAATGGGATTTAAATAAAAAAAGGGATATATAGCCTCTTTGCCGTCCGCTAGCGGACGGCAAAGTGACCATCTATGCCGTCTGCCAGCAGACGGCAATGATTCAAACCTCTTTGCCGTCTGCTGGCGGACGGCATATCTGGACACGTGGCAGCTTCCCAGTGCTGCCTAGCTGGGCTCTTTGCCGTCCGCCAGCGGACGGCAAAGAGCGCCGTTAACCCCCTAACGGCTCTCACCCCACCGCACTGCCGTCAGCTGGCCTCGGATGGCGGACGGCGTAATCCTTTGCCGTCCGTTTCTAAGAAGCGGACGGCAAAGAAGGCCTTTGCTGGCAGGATTTCATCCGGACAGTTTGCCGTCCGCTAGCGGACGGCAAAGCATTTTACCGTCCGTGATCTATGCCTTTGCCGTCCGCCATGGCGGACGGCAAAGAAGCTGATTCCAGTAGTGTGACGCACATTCATGCCGGACTCTCCCCTTCCCGCTCAGGTTCCTGCCGTAGCAGGACATTTCTCACTGGAGCCCTCTCCTTTAAAACCGGATGACTCCCACCTCACCTTCACCATGGGTCTACAGTGGCAAAGAAATGCCCGTGCATTACTACATGTAGAAGGCGAGAAATGCAACGAGCACGCTACAACAAGCGCTAAAGTTCCTCTCTCATATCCAACCTTTCCATTGACCACTGTGATTCCCTAGCATGCTTAAGTTTTGACAATCAAATGGGAATGCTTAATTAAAGCACTTCCAAAGAGAAGCAAATCATATGATGCAAGAGTTAGATGTATTTTCTTTTATTTATAAGAAATATCATATTGGGTCGATGAATCCCTTTCTTTGATGTAATCTCATAAATAATACAAGACAACCATGATGGCTTTCTTCAATGGCAACTTAAGCAATACCACTCACAACTAACTAAAATAAAACATGAACTCTATGAAGGTGCAAAATATTGTATAGAAATAAAAGAATATAATCTTCTTTCTTTAGAAAAATAGACCCTCCTAAATAATATCCCACGAAAAAACCCTCTTAAATAGCATGTCCGCCCATGTGTAGGACCTAGGACGCCGCCACCCGTCGCTCCGCGGCGCTGCGGTCACCGCCTCCGTCACGAGGAACAACCTAGAAGCTCGGGCACGGCTGAATGGAGCGGATCCAAACACCAGTTGTGAGGAGCATCTCCGCCCCCAAGGCCACCACTGCCACCTACTGCTCCGAGATGTTACAGTCGCTGCCATCACCTCCTCCATGGAGGCTCCTGTAACACATCAAGAACAAAAGGACCGAGTGTGGAGGAGCCGAATCGAGCGGGTGTTGCATGGTAGACGACTTTAAATCATTGGGGGAGAGCGTGATGCCACAACTCATCCACCTCCTCCTTCCCGCCTGGTCCTCGAGCTGACGCAGAACGGGCAGACGTCGCTATCGGGGTTAGGGTCTCATCATGGAGGAAGAATGGTGACATCTATAGGTCGATCACCGCCTCCGTCACGAGTCACAACATCTGGATCATCTCTGCCCACGTGTTGGCCCAGGCCGCCTCCACCACCTACCACTCTGAGAGATGTTGCGCTCCCTGCCATGTGCCGCTAGGGCCGCCACCACCGGTGTCCAAGAAGCTATTCTTCATTTCATTATTGCTCGCCAGATTATTTTTAGTTAAACTACTATCATACTCAAATTTCATATTCTATGGCAAACCATTTAATTTCAAGAAACACAAAGAGGTCTAATCGACAACAATTATATTACCATCATACATCAAATTTCATATTCATCGGCCGCCGCCTCCGTGGTGGCTCCTGCGACACATCAATAACAGAAGGACCAAGTGTGGAGGAGCCGAAAAATCGAGCAGGTGCTTGATAACCCACAAGTATAGGGGATCGCAACAATTTTCGAGGGTAGAGTATTCAACCCAAATTTATAGATTCGACACAAGGGGAGCCAAAGAATATTTGTAAGTATTAACAGGTGAGTTGTCAATTCAACCACACCTGGAGATTAAATATCTGCAGCAAGGTGATCAGTAGCACAGTCATATGATAGTTTTGATAGAAGTGATAATAGTAGCAGTAACGGTAACAGTGATAGCAATGATTTTGTAGCAAGCGTAACAGTAGCAACAACAGTGGTAACTTAGCAAGAGCAATATGAGGAAAATTCGTAGGCATTGGATCGGTGAATTCGTTGGATGATATTCATCATATAACAGTCATAACCTAGGGCGATACAAAACTAGCTCCAGTTCATAAATATAATGTAGGCATGTATTCCGTTAATATTCATACGTGCTTATGGAAAGAACTTGCATGACATCTTTTGTCCTACCCTCCCGTGGCAGCGGGGTCCATAAGGAAACTAAGGGATATTAAGGCCTCCTTTTAATAGAGAACCGAAACAAAGCATTAACACATGGTGAATACATGAACTCCTCAAACTACGGTCATCATCGGAAAGTATCCCGATTATTGTCACCCCGGGGTTTACGGATCATAACACATAGCAGGTGCATATGACTAGCAAGATCGGATCTAGAACATAGATATAATGGTGAAAACATAAACGGTTCAAATCTGAAATCATGGCACTCGGGCCCTAGTGACAAGCATTAAGCATGGCATAGTCATAGCAACATCAATCTCAGAACATAGTGGATACTAGGGATCAAGCCCTAACAAAACTAACTCGATTACATGATGAATCTCATCCAACTCCTCACCGACCAGCGAGCCTATGAAGGAATTACTCACTCCCGGTGGGGATCATCATAGAATTGATGATGAAGGAGGGTTGGTGATGACGAAGATCGAAGATCTCCCTCTCCGGAGCCCCAAACGGACTCCAGATCTAGCCTCCCGATGAAGAACAGGAGGTGGCAGCGGCTCCGTATCGTGAAACGTGATGAAACTTCCTCCCTGATTTTTTTCTCCAAATATAGGTATTTATGGAGTCGGAATCAGGGTCTGCGGGGCCACCAGGTGGGCACAACCCACCTGGGCGCGACTGGAGGGGGTGGCGCGCCCTGGTGGGTTGTGCTCAACCAGGGGCCCCCCTCCGGTGGTTCTTGGCTCCAGTATTTTTCTTTTATTGTGCAATAATTCTCCAAAAAGTTTCGTTCCATTATGAGAACTTTTATTTCTGCACAAAAAACAACACCATGGTAGCTCTGCTGAAAGCAGCGTCAGTCCAGGTTAGATTCATTCAAATCATGCAAATTAGAGTCCAAAACAAGAGCAAAAGCGTTAGGAAAAGTAGTACGACAGAGACGTATCAACTCCCCCAAGCTTAAACCTTTGCTTGTCCTCAAGCAATTCAGTTGATAAACTCAAAGTGAAAAAGAAAAACTTTTACGAACTCTTTTGTTCTTGTTTACATAAATAAGCTTAAGTAGCACCCAGGTTTTCAGCAAAGATTATGACTAACCATGTCAACAATAACTCTGAAAAATTATATTAACTCATATCAATAGCATAAGCAACTAGCGAGCAATAATAAGATATCTCAAATGACAACACTTTGTCAAAACAACCGTGATATAATATGACAACAGTGGTATCTCGCTAGCCCTTTCTGAGACCGCAAAACATAAATGCAGAGCACCTCCAAAGTTCAAGCAGCGACTATACATTGTAATTCATGGTAGAAAAGATTCAGTCATGATGCATCCAACACTCTATGCACAATGCATGAGGATGACAATAGTGCTCTCAAATCTGGCACTTATTTGAGAAGGTGATGACTCAACATAAAATTAAATAGATAGTCCCTTCACAGAGGGAAGCAGAGATTTGCAGCGGTGCCAGAGCTCAGAGTTTTAAGAACAGAGATAAATGTAATTTTGGGAGGTACACCCTTCTTGTCAACGTTACGACCAAGAATTATCAATATCTTCCATGCTAAACACATTAGTGGCGGTTCCCAAGCGATAAAAGTAAAGGTTTACTCCCCCTCCACCAACAAACACACTCCACGGCTAGCCGAATCCACGGGTACCGTCCATACCAACATCAGTCCTGGGGGAATTTTGTTTAATTATTTACAATTTTTTATTTCGAGACTGGGAATCCCTATTACCGCCCCTCTAGTGCAAGGACGAGTGAATAAACACTCATCATTAGAATAACCCGCTTAGCATGGAAGATACTGACCACCCCCTGTCGCTCCATGAGCGGTCCAGGCACACAAAATGGATGTTTATTTGAAATTTTAGAGGTGGCACATGCAAATTTACTTGGAACGGCGGGGTAATACCGCATATAGGTAGATATGGTGGACTCATCTAGAACAACTTAGGTTTTAGGATTTTGATGCACAAGTAGTATTCCCGCTTAGTACAGGCGAAGGCTAGCAAATAGGTTGAGAAGCGGCCAGCTAGAGAGCGAAAACAGTCATGAACATGAGTTTTGCATAATTAACATTGAATACTAGCATGAGTAGGATATGAACACCATGAACATAAATGTCGTAGAGGCTATGTTGGTTTTGATTCAACTGCATGCATGAACATGTGCCAAGTCAACCAACTTGAAACATTCGGAGGAGGATACCATATCATCATACTACATCACAATCATTTTAATGCATGTTGACATCAAGATAAATCATTATCCACTCCTAGCTACTTAAGCATGGCATGAGAAACTATAATCTCTAATTGTCATTGCAAACATGTTTGATCATAATATGTTGAATCATGGATACTAGGTTAAACATATTTAAAAAAACAGAACAAGTTGAGTTCATACCCGTTTCTCTCTGCCACAGCCAGTTCATCAAATATCGTCATTATTGCCTTTCACTTGCACGACCGAACGATATGAAAATAATAATAGTGCAAGAGTGTCATGGACTAAGCTGGAATCTGCAAACATTTTATTCAAAAGGAGAAGACAAGGTAAAATGGGCTCTTTGTTAGATCAATATCAATGCATATGAGAGTCACTCAACATTTTCATCATGATCTTCTCCTTGGTATGACTCAATAAAAAAAATCAGAGAAACACACTAAAATATTTTTGGAGTTTTTAGTTTTTCGTGAAGAAAGCAAATTAAAGAAAAAGAAAAACAAAAGCGAGAAAAACTATTTACACGGGAGAGCTCCCAACAAGCAAAAAGAAGAACAAGAAAGTCTTTTTGGGTTTTCTTTTTAAAACTACAACTAACTAAACTAGAAAGAAAAACCGAAAAGAAGCAGGAAACATTTGTTGGATTTTCTCAAAGTTTTTCAAACACATAAGAAGAAAGCGAGAAAATAAATCTAGCATGGATAATACAATAAAAAAGTGTGAACACCGACAACTGAAATGAAGTGTGTAAATATGAATGTACTGTCGGTGGAAATACGTACTCCCCAAAGCTTAGGCTTTTGGCCTGGCTTGGTGATCACCACTCGCGGCCTGCATAGTAGTCAGAATGATAGCTCATGGAGGCTCTTGGTGCAACCACCTCAGCCCGCCGAGCTGCCTCGATCTCTGCCTTGCACGAGCGGGCCTCGCTCTCAAGAACATAATGTCTTCTTTTGCTGTCAAAAACAAAGAGAGCAAGCGCAGGCAAAACAATAGGCACAGTGGTTTCTTTATTAAACCTCAAGCTATAAGTATAATCAATGATTTTGCCTTTAAGGAACTTATGGCACTTCATGGCCTCAAAGTCTAAGTACTGAGTAGGTAATATGGGGTCATAAGGCAGGGGTGTAACACCGACCTCTTTAGCTAAACGAGAAGCATAAATCCCACCATAAAAATAACCACTACCAGCATTATGCTGCAACCTACGTGCAACAATTGCTCCAAGATTATAACTTTTAATTCCGGTCAGGGCAGTGTGTATAAGGCTCAAGTCAGGAGCACATAGTGTGCTACAATCTTGCTTGCCCATGATGCATTTGCCATTAAAGAGTGCAAAGTATTGAATTGAAGGGAAATGAATACTCTTTATTCTACCTTGTGTCACTCCTCTATCCTCACCATAGCAATGGCTAGTCAAGAATGTCTCATATTCAGATCTTGGTGGCTCGTCTAGAGAACCCCAAAATGGAATTTTGCAGATATTAGAAAAGGTCTCTAGAGGCATGGTATATGGATGATCATACATGTTAAACGAAACTCTAGACTCACGGGGAAAATATTTAAATTTCTTAGTAAAGGTTTCTGTGAGGTTGAGATGCTGAATGCACTTATCTTCAATGTAGGGGCCGAGCTTGGCGTTGTGAACATACTGCTCAAATTCTTCCTTAATACCTGCGCTCACCATGAAATCGTTACACGGCCATAAGCATGATTTGATAGCCGCATCCCGCATTTCGCTTGCGCTTGGTTCAACATAAGACCGACGTATCGAGCCACTACTGGATGATGCCTCCGTAGACCTCTTCCTCGAAGAACCCCTAAAGAATTGCATTTTTATTTGCGAACAATTTCTGGAAAATTTTGGGACACAAAATTTTTGTCAACGAAACTTCACAAGATTGATAGCAACTACTCATAAGAGTGCATAGAGGCCATATTAAGCATTGAAACTACTTAGAACTCTAAGAATTCAAGATACAAGCTCATCTACTGCAGCACCAAGAGTAGCTAATTATTCAAAATACAAACCACTAAAGAAAAAACTAACTGGAGCAATGGAGGAGTCACATACCAAGTGGCAATCCCCCAAAACAGTTTTGGAAACGGAGTTTCGAGCAAAGAGATCGAAATCCGTGGGTTTGAGAGCAAGAACACGAGAGAGAGAGAGAGAGAGAGAGAGCAATGGTGATTTTTTTGGAGGTAGGAGATGACATGGGCTAAAGAGATAAGTAAGGGGACCCGCGTGGGGACCACAACCCACCAGGGCGCGCCTGGGGCTGCTGGCGCGCCCTGGTGTCTTATGGTCACCAGGTGCACCCCCCCTCTGATGTTGTTTGCACCAAAAATTCAGAAATATTCAGAAAAAATCGTATTAAATTTTCAGGGCATTCTGAGAACTTTTATTTTTGGGTCATTTTTTCATTGCCCGGGAAATTCAGAAAATAGACAAAACATGGCATTTTATTTTATTTAACTAAGAAAAACAAAAAACAATAATTGGGAGCAGATGGTTCTGCTTACTAAATTCATCAACTTCATACCTCTCAAAAATGATCCATTAATAAGGTTGATCCAGTCTTATTAACAACCACCTTCGATTAGCATGAAACCGAAGAACTTTCGTAAAACACTAAGTTACCTCAACGGGGATATGCATGTCCCCAACAATAAGCATTTCATATTTCTTTTTGGCAGCAGGTAGAGGTAGCTGAAAACTTCCAATAGTAAGTGTCGGAGATTTTTCAATAACATTAATACCATTCAGTTGGAATTGTTTCTTTGGAAAGTACACCATATGTTCATTACCATTGATATGAAAAGTGACCTTGCTTTTATTGCAATCAATAACAGCCCCTGCAGTATTCAAAAAGGGTCTACCAAGGATAATCGACATGTTGTCGTCCTCGGGCATCTCAAGTATAACAAAGTCAGTTAAAATAGTAACATTTGCAACAACAACAGGCACATCCTCACAAATACCGATAGGTATGGCAGTTGATTTGTCAGCCATTTGCAAAGATATTTCAATAGGTGTGAGTTTATTCAAATCAAGTCTTTTATATAAAGATAAAGGCATAACACTAACACCAGCTCCTAAATCACATAAAGCAGTTTTAACATAATTTCTTTTGATGGAGCAAGGTGATGACCCACTATTACAGGGGATCAATCGTAGTCCTTTCGATAAGTAAGAGTGTCGAACCCAACGAGGAGCAGAAGGAAATGACAAGTGGTTTTCAGCAAGGTATTTTCTACAAGCACTGAAATAGTCGGTAACAGGTAGTTTGATAGCAAGATAATTTGTAACGGACAAGTAAAGGTAATGATAAATAAAGTGCAGCAAGGTAGCCCAATCCTTTTGTGGCAAAGGACAGGCCAAAATGGTCTTGTATAATAAGCAAAGCATTCTTGAGGGTACACGGGAATTTCACCATGTCACTTTCATCATGTTGGTTTGATTCGTGTTCGCTACTTTGATAATTTGATATGTGGGTGGACCGGTGCTTAGGTGTTGTTCTTACTTGAACAAACCTCCTACTTATGATTAACCCCCTCGCAAGCATCCGCAACTACGAGAAAAGTATTAAGATAAAATTTAACCATAGCATTAAACTTTTGGATCCAAATCGGTTCCTTACGAAGTAGCGCATAAACTAGGGTTTAAGCTTCTGTCACTCTAGCAACCCATCATCTAATAACTACTCCACAATGCATTCCTTTAGGCCCAAGTATGGTGAAGTGCCATGTAGTCGACGTTCACATGACACCACTAAGGGAATCACAACATACATATCATCAAAATATCGAACACATATCAAGTTCACATGATTACTTGCAACATGACTTCTCCCGTGACCTTAAGAACAAAAGTAACTACTCACAAATGATAATCATGCTCAAGATCAGAGGGGTGTTAAATAGCATAATGGATCTGAACATATAATCTTCCACCAAATAAACCATATAGTAATCAACTACAAGATGTAATCAACACTACTAGTCACCGCAGGTACCAATCTGAGGTTCCGGTACAAAGATTGAACACAAGAGATGAACTAGGGTTTGAGAGGAGATGGTGCTATTGAAGATGATGATGGAGACTTCCCTCCCAAGGATGGGAGAGTTGTTGGTGATGACGATGGCGATGATTTCCCCCTCCGGGAGGGAAATTCCCCTGGCGGAATTGCTCCGCCGGAGGGCAAAAGTGCTCCTACCCAAGTTCCACCTCGAGACGGCGGCGCTTCGTCCTGAAAGTCCCCCCCTCATTTTTTCTAGGTCAAAATTACCTATATACCAGAAGATGGGCACCGGAGGTGGACCGAGGAGGGCACAACCCACCAGGGCGCGCCTGGGGGCCCAGGCGCGCCCTGGTGTCTTGTGCTCACCAGGGAGGCCCCCTCCGGTAGTTATTTGCTCTAGTATTTTTTATATATTCCAAAACAATTCTCCGTAAATTTTCAGCTCATTTGGAGATGTGCAGAATAGGTAACTCTGACGTAGCTTTTTCAGGTCCAGAATTCCAGCTGCCGGCATTCCCCCTCTTTGTGTAAACCTTGCATATTATGGGAGAAAAGGCATTAGAATTGCTCCATAAAGCATTATTATGCATAAAACACTATAAATAACAGTAGGAAAACATAAAGTGGTTCCTGAGTCATTCTACCTCCTCTAGTTACTACTCTAATAGCATGATCATTCAAATTATTATTCATTTCATCAAGCAATTCTCTTTGAGATTTAGCAACTTGTTCTAGCTGGGTTTGGACCATAGAAGCATGTTTTCCTACACCTCTTACATCATTAGTAACTCTAAACAACAAGTCACTCAAGCGAGCAATCATATTAGAATTGTATTTAAATTGGTTCATAACATTTTCATTGAAGTGATCTTGTTTTCTAATGTAGTTGTCAAACTCATAAAGGCATTGACTAGGATGTTTGTTGTAAGGGATGTCACTTTCATCAAATTTCATTAAAGAATTTACCTCTACCACCTTTGGTGGCGCCGTGTCAAGTCCATGTATTTCTTTAATAGGAGGTAAATTTTTAACATCCTCTGCTTTAATACCTTTTTCCTTCATACTTTTCTTTGCCTCCTGCATATCTTCAGGACTTAGATATAAGATACCCCTCTTCTTCGGAGTGGGCTTAGGCGGTGATTCAGGAAGAGACCAATCATCATAATTTTTCAATATATTATTCAATAATTCCTCAGCTTGCTCAACAGTTCGTTCCCTGAAAACACAACCAGCACAGCTATCTAGGAAATCCCTAGAAGCATCAGTTAGTCCATTATAGAAGATATCAAGTATTTCATTTTTATTAAGAGGATGATCTGGCAAAGCATTAAGCAATTGGAGAAGCCTCCCCCAAGCTTGTGGGAGACTCTCTTCTTCAATTTGCACAAAATTAAATATTTCCTATAAGGCACCTTGTTTCTTATAAGCAGGAAAATATTTTTCAGAGAAGTAATAAACCATATCCTGGGGACTACGCACACAACCAGGAGCAAGAGTATTGTACCATATCTTAGCATCACCCTTTAGTGAGAATGGAAATAATTTGAGAATATAGTAGTAGCGAATCTTCTCATCATGAGGAAATAGGGTGGCTATGTCATTTAACTTAGTAAGATGTGCCACTACAGTTTCAGTTTCATAACCATGGAAAGGATCAGATTCAACCAAAGTAATTAACTCTGGGTCGACAGAGAATTCATAATCCTTATTAGTAACAAAGATAGGTGAAGTAGCAAACTTAGGATCACATTTGATTATAGCATTCAAAAATTTTTCTTTCACTTTGCATAGTAATTTCTTAAGATCATCTCTATCATTGCAGGCAAGAAAATCTCTAGCTACCTCCTCATCCATAACATAGCCTTCAGGTATCTTAGGTAATTCATATCTAGGAGAGCTAGATCTAATAGGTGTTTCAAGATTTTCAGTTTCTAGTACTTCATCAGTTTTAATAATTTCATCAGTTTCAGCATTCTCAATATCTTTAGCTCTAGCAATTTGTTCATCAAGAAATTCACCTAGTGGAACATTATCATCAAGCAAGGTACTAGCATCATCATGTGTATCATTCATAGCAGAAGTAGCATCATCAATAACTTGCGACATATCAGGATTAATAGCATGTGGTGGTGTTGCAAGTTTACTCAAAATAGAGGTGAATCAAGTGTAGAGCTAGATGGCAGTTCCTTACCTCCCCTCGTCTTGGAGGGAAAAAAATTAGTCTTTGTATCCTTAAGATTCTTCATAGTGATAAATAGATAATAATCCCAAGTGACTCGACAAATATAGCTATGCTCCCCAGCAACGGCGCCAGAAAAAGGTCTTGATAACCCACAAGTATAGGGGATCGCAACAGTTTTTGAGGGTAGAGTATTCAACACAAATTTATAGATTCGGCACAAGGGGAGACAAAGAATATTTGTAAGTATTAGCAGTTGAGTTGTCAATTCAACCACACCTAGAGATTAAATATCTACAGCAAGGTGATCAGTAGCACAGTAATATGATAGTTTTGATAGCAGTGATAATAGTAGCAGTAACGGTAACAATGATAGCAATGATTTTGTAGCAAGCGTAACAGTAGCAACAACAGTGGTAACTTAGCAAGGGCAATATGAGGAAAATTCATAGGCATTGGATTGGTGAATTCGTTAGATGATATTCATCATATAATAGTCATAACCTAGGGCGATATAAAACTAGCTCCAGTTCATAAATATAATGTAGGCATGTATTTCGTAAATAGTCATACGTGCTTATGGAAAGAACTTGCATGACATCTTTTGTCCTACCCTCCCATGGTAGCGGGGTCCATAAGGAAACTAAGGGATATTAAGGCCTCCTTTTAATAGAGAACCGGAACAAAGCATTAACACATGGTGAATACATGAACTCCTCAAACTACGGTCATCACCGGAAAGTATCCCGATTATTGCCACCCCAGGGTTTACGGATCATAACACATAGCAGGTGCATATGACTAGCAAGATCGGATCTAGAACATAGAAATAATGGTGAAAACATAAATGGTTTAGATATGAAATCATGGCACTCGGGCCCTAGTGACAAGCATTAAGCATGGCATAGTCATAGCAACATCAATCTCAGAACATAGTGGATACTAGGGATCAAGCCCTTGTTGGGAATCGTTGCATGGAAAACCAAAAAAAAATCTACGCACACGCAATGATCTATCCATGGAGATGCATAGCAACGAGGGGGAGAGTGTGTCTATGTACCCTCGTAGACCTTAAGCGGAAGTGTTTCACAACGTGGTTGATGTAGTCAAACTTCTTCGCGCTTCAACCGATCAAGTACCGAACGCACGGCACCTCCGTGTTCTGCACACGTTCAGCTCGGTAACATCCCTCGCCTTCTTGATCCAGCAAGACATCGAGGTAGTAGATGAGTTCCATCAGCATGATGTTGTGGTGACGTTGATGGTGAAGTGATCTCCGCAGGGCTTCGCCTAAGCACTATGAAAATATGACCAGGGGTGTAAACGGTGGAGGGGGGCGCCGCACACGGCTAGGCAATTTTCTAGGGTGTGCTAGGTGCCCCACTCCCACATATATATAGGTGGGAGGGGGAGGGGAGAGGCCAGGACGCTCCCTAGGGCTGGCCACCGGCCCCCTAGGGGCCCTGCCTTGCCCTGCGCCCCTCTGCCATGTTTTCCCAAGGGGGAAGGAAAGAGGGGGGAGAGAGAAGGAAGTGGGAATCCTAATCTGCACTTTCCTTTCCCTTCTCCCCTTTCCTTCTCCTCCTTAGGCCGGCCCATATGGGGGGCACACCAGCCCCTTGTGGCTGGTGCGTTTCCCCTCTTGGCCCATAAGGCCCATATCTTTTGCCGGGGTTGCCCGGAACCCCTTCCGGTGACCCGATAAGTACCCGGTACACCCCGAAACACTTCCGGTGTCCGAATACCATCGTCCTATGTATCAATCTTTACCTCTCGACCATTTCGAGACTCCTCATCATGTCTGTGATCTCATCCGGGACTCCGAACAACATTCGGTCACCAAATCACATAACTCATATAATACTATATCGTCAACGAACGTTAAGCGTGCGGACCCTACGGGTTCGAGAACTATGTAGACATGACCGAGACACCTCTCCGGTCAATAACCAATAGCGGAACCTGGATGCCCATATTGGCTCCTACATATTCTACGAAGATCTTTATCGGTCGAACCGTTATGACAACATACGTAATTCCCTTTGTCCATCGGTATGTTACTTGCCCGAGATTCGATCGTCGGTATCTTCATACCTAGTTCAATCTCGTTACCGGCAAGTCTCTTTACTCATTCTGTAATACATCACCTCGTGACTAACTCAGTCATTTGCTTGCAAGCTTATGATGTGTATTACCGAGAGGGCCCAAAGATACCTCTCCGATACTCGGAGTGACAAATCCTAATCTCAATCTATGCCAACTCAACAAATACCTTCGTAGATACCTGTAGAGCATCTTTATAATCACCCAGTTACGTTGTGATGTTTGATAGCACACAAGGCATTCCTCCAGAATCCGGGAGTTGCAAAATCTCATAGTCGAAGGAATATGTATTTGACATGAAGAAAGCAATAGCAATAAAACTGAACGATCATTATGCTAAGCTAAGGGAAGGGTCTTGTCCATCACATCATTCTCCTAATGATGTGATCCTTATCAAATGACAACTCATGTCCATGGTTAGGAAAACATAACCATCTTTGATCAACGAGCTAGCCAAGTAGAGGCTCACTAGGGACACGGTGTTTGTTTATGTATTCACACATGTATATAGGTTTCTGATCAATACAATTCTAGCATGAATAATAAACCTTTATCATGAATAAGGAAATATAAAATAACAACTTTATTATTTCCTCTAGGGCATATTTCCTTCAGTCTCCCACTTGCACTAGAGTCAATAATCTAGATTACATTGTAATGAATCTAACACCCATGAAGTCTTGGTGCTGATCATGTTTTGCTCGTGGAAGAGGTTTAGTCAACGGGTCTGCTACATTCAGATCCGTATGTATCTTGCAAATTTCTATGTCTCCATCCTTGACTTGTTCACGAATGGAGTTGAAGCGTCTCTTGATGTGTTTGGTTCTCTTGTGAAACCTGGATTCCTTCGCCAAGGCAATTGCTCCATTGTTGTCACAAAAGATTTTCATTGGATCCGATGCACTAGGTATTACACCCAGATCGGATATGAACTCCTTCATCCAGACTCCTTCATTTGCTGCTTCTGAAGCAGCTATGTACTCTGCTGCACACGTAGATCCCGCCACGATGCTCTGCTTGGAACTGCACCAACTGACAGCTCCACCATTCAATATAAATACGTATCCGCTTTGTGACTTAGAGTCATCCGGATCAGTGTCAAAGCTAGCATTGACGTAACCGTTTACAACGAGCTCTTTGTCACCTCCATAAACGTGAAACATATCCTTGGTCCTTTTCAGGTACTTCAGGATGTTCTTGACCGTTGTCCAGTGATCCACTCCTGGATTACTTTGGTACCTCCCTTCTAGACTTATGGCAAGGCACACATCAGGTCTGGTACATAGCATAGCATACATGATAGAACCTATGGCTGAGGCATAGGGAATGACTTTTATTTTCTCTCTATCTTCTGCAGTGGTCGGGCTTTGAGTCTGACTCAACTTCACACCTTGTAACACAGGAAAGAACCCTTTCTTTGACTCATCCATTTTGAACTTCTTCAAAACTTTATCAAGGTATGTGCTTTGTGAAAGTCCTATTAAGCGTCTTGATCTATCCCTATAGATCTTGATGCCCAATATATAAGCAGCTTCACCGAGGTCTTTCATTGAAAAACTCTTATTCAAGTATCCTTTTATGCTATCCAGAAATTCTATATCATTTCCAATAAACAATATGTCATCTACATATAATATTAGAAATGCTACAGAGCTCCCACTCACTTTCTTGTAAATACAGGCTTCACCGAAAGTCTGTATAAAACCAGATGCTTTGATCACCTCATCAAAGCGTATATTCCAACTCCGAGATGCTTGCACCAGTCCATAGATGGAACGCTGGAGCTTGCACACTTTGTTAGCACCTTTAGGATCGACAAAACCTTCTGGTTGCATCATATACAACTCTTCTTTAAGAAATCCATTAAGGAATGCAGTTTTGACGTCCATTTGACGGATTTCATAATCATAAAATGCGGCAATTGCTAACATGATTCGGACGGACTTAAGCATCGCTACGGGTGAGAAAGTCTCATCGTAGTCAACTCCTTGAACTTGTCGAAAACCTTTTGCGACAAGTCGAGCTTTATAGACAGTAACATTACCATCAGCGTCAGTCTTCTTCTTGAAGATCCATTTATTCTCTATGGCTTGCCGATCATCGGGCAAATCCACCAAAGTCCACACTTTGTTCTCATACATGGATCCTATCTCAGATTTCATGGCCTCAAACCATCTGTCGGAATCTGGGCTCATCATAGCTTCTTCATAGTTCATAGGTTTGCCTTGGTCTAGTAACATGACTTCCAGTACAGGATTCCCGTACCACTCTGGTGCGGATCGTGTTCTGGTTGACCAACAAGGTTCTGTAGTAACTTGATCCGAAGTTTCATGATCATCATCGTTAGCTTCCTCTCTAGTTGGTGTAGGCATCACGGGAACGGTTTTCTCTGATGTGCTACTTTCCAATTCGAGAGAAGGTACAATTACCTCATCAAGTTCTACTTTCCTCCCACTCACTTCTTTCGAGAGAAACTCCTTCTCTAGAAAGGTTCCATTCTTGGCAACAAAGATCTTGCCTTCGGATCTGTGGTAGAAGGTGTACCCAATTGTTTCCTTAGGGTATCCTATGAAGACACACTTCTCCGATTTGGGTTCGAGCTTATCAGGCTGAAGCCTTTTGACATAAGTGTCGCAACCCCGAACTTTAAGAAACGACAGCTTAGGTTTCTTGCCAAACCATAGTTCAGACGGTGTCATCTCAACGGATTTAGACGGTGCCCTATTTAACATGAATGCAGCTGTCTCTAATGCATAACCCCAAAATGATAGTGGTAAATCGGTAAGAGACATCATAGATCGCACCATATCTAATAAAGTACGGTTACGACATTCGGACACACCATTACACTGTGGTGTTCCAGGTGACGTGAGTTGTCAAATTATTCCACATTGTTTTAAATGAAGTCCAAACTCGTAACTCAAATATTTGCCTCCGCGATCAGATCGTAGAAACTTTATTTTCTTGTTACGATGATTCTCCACTTCACTCTGAAATTCTTTGAACTTTTCAAATGTTTCATATTTGTGTTTCATTAAGTAGATATACCCATATCTGCTCAAATCATCTGTGAAGGTCAGAAAATAATAATACCCGCCGCGTGCCTCAACACTCATCGGACCGCATACATCGGTATGTATTATTTCCAATAAGTCATTAGCTCGCTCCATTGTTCCGAAGAACGGAGTTTTAGTCATCTTGCCCATGAGGCATGGTTCGCAAGTATCAAATGATTCATAATCAAGTGATTCTAAAAGCCCATCTGCATGGAGTTTCTTCATGCGCTTTACACCAATATGACCTAAACGGCAGTGCCACAAATATGTTGCACTATCATTATCAACTTTGCATCTTTTGGCATCAATATTATGAATATGTGTATCACTACAATCGAGATTCAACAAAAATAGACCACTCTTCAAGGGTGCATGACCATAAAAGATATTACTCATATAAATAGAACAACCATTATTCTCTGATTTAAATGAATAACCGTCTTGCACTAAACAAGATCCAGATATAATGTTCATGCTCAACGCTGGCACCAAATAACAATTATTCAAGTCTAAAACTAATCCCGAAGGTAGATGTAGAGGTAGCGTGCCGACGGCGATCACATCAACCTTGGAACCATTCCCGACGCGCATCGTCACCTCGTCCTTAGCCAATCTTCGTTTAATCCGTAGCTCCTGTTTTGAGTTACAAATATGAGCAACCGAACCAGTATCAAATACCCAGGCGCTACTACGAGCATTAGTAAGGTACACATCAATAACATGTATATCAAATATACCTTTGTTCACTTTGCCATCCTTCTTATCCGCCAAATACTTGGGGCAATTCCGCTTCCAATGACCAGTTCCTTTGCAGTAGAAGCACTCAGTTTCAGGCTTGGGTCTAGCTTTGGGCTTCTTCCCGGGAGTGGCAACTTGCTTGCCATTCTTCTTGAAGTTCCCTTTCTTTTCCTTGCCCTTTTTCTTGAAACTAGTGGTCTTGTTAACCATTAACACTTGATGCTCCTTCTTGATTTCTACATCCACGGCTTTAAGCATTGCGAAGAGCTCAGGAATTATTTTGTTCATCCCTTGCATATTATAGTTCATCACGTGAGATGGGGTAGTCATCAGTGGTGAACATCTCTATGTTGATCATATCTACTATATGATTCATGTTCGATCTTTCGATCTCCAGTGTTCCGAGGCCATGTCTGTACATGCTAGGCTCGTCAAGTTTAACCCAAGTATTCTGCATGTGTAAAACTATCTTACACCCGTTGTATGTGAACATAGAGTCTATCACACCCGATCATCACGTGGTGTCTCAACACGACGAACTGTAGCAACGGTGCATACTTAGGGAGAACACTTTTACCTTGAAATTTAGTGAAGGGATCATCTTATAATGCTACCGCCGTACTAAGCAAAATAAGATGCATAAAAGATAAACATCACATGCAATCAAAATATGTGACATGATATGGCCATCATCATCTCATGCTTTTGATCTCCATCTCCAAAGAATCGTCATGATCTCCATCGTCACCGGCTCGACACCTTGATCTCCATCGTTGCGTCGTGGTCGTCTCGCGAACTATTGCTTCTACAACTATTGCTAACTCATAGCGATAAAGTAAAGCAATTACATGGCGTTTGCACTTCATACAATAAAGAGACAACCATAAGGCTCCTGCCAGTTGCCTAATATCTTACAAAACATGATCATCTCATACAATAACATATATCACATCATGTCTTGACCATATCACATCACAACATACCCTGCAAAAACAAGTTAGACGTCCTCTACTTTGTTGTTGCAAGTTTTACACGGCTGCTACGGGTTTCTAGCAAGAACCGTTCTTACCTACGGCAAAAACCACAACGGTGATTCGTCAAGTTTGTTGTTTTAACCTTCTTCAAGGACCGGCCGTAGTCAAATTCGATTCAGCTAAAGTAGGAGAAACCGACACCCGCCAGCCACCTTTATGCAAAACTAGTTGCATGTCAGTCGGTGGAACTGGTCTCATGTGCGTGGACATGTAAGGTTGGTCCGGGCCGCTTCATCCCATAATACCGGCGAATCAAAATAAGACGTTGGTGGTAAGCAGTATGACTATCACTGCCCACAACTCTTTGTCTTCTACTCGTGCATATCATCTATGCATAGACCTGGCTCTGATACCACTGTTGGGAATTGTTGCATGGAAAACAAAACAAAATTCTACGCACACGCAATGATCTATCCATGGAGATGCATAGCAATGAGGGGGAGAGTGTGTCTACGTACCCTCGTAGACCGTAAGCGGAAGCGTTTCACAATGTGGTTGATGTAGTCGAACTTCTTCGTGCTTCAACCGATCAAGTACCGAACGCACGACACCTCCGCGTTCTGCACACGTTCAGCTCGGTGACGTCCCTTGCCGTCTTGATCCAGCAAGACGTCGAGGTAGTAGATGAGTTCCGTCAGCATGACGCTGTGGTGACGGTGATGGTGAAGTGATCTCCGCAGGGCTTCGCCTAAGCACTACGAAAATATGACTAGGGGTGTAAACGGTGGAGGGGGGCGCCGCACACGGCTAGGCAATTTTCTGGGGTGTGCTAGGCGCCCCACTCCCACATATATATAGGTGGGAGGGGGAGGGGAGAGGCCAGGACGCACCCTAGGTCTGGCCGCCGGCCCCCTAGGGGCCCTGCCTTGCCCTGCGCCCCCCTGCCATGTTTTCCCAAGGGGGAAGGAAAGATGGGGGAGAGAGAAGGAAGTGGGAATCCTAATCCGCACTTTCCTTTCCCTTCTCCCCTTTCCTTATCCTCCTTAGGCCGGCCCATATGGGGGCGCACCAGCCCCTTGTGGCTGGTGCATTTCCCCTCTTGGCCCATAAGGCCCATATCTTTTGCCGGGGTTGCCCGGAACCCCTTCCGGTGACCCGATAAGTACCCGGTACCCCCCGAAACACTTCCGGTGTCCGAATACCATCGTCCTATATATCAATCTTTACCTCTCGACCATTTCGAGACTCCTCGTCATGTCCGTGATCTCATCCGGGACTCCGAACAACATTCGGTCACCAAATCACATAACTCATATAATACTATATCGTCAACGAACGTTAAGCGTGCGGACCCTACGGGTTCGAGAACTATGTAGACATGACCGAGACACCTCTCCGGTCAATAACCAATAGCGGAACCTGGATGCCCATACTGGCTCCTACATATTCTACGAAGATCTTTATCGGTCGAACCGTTATGACAACATACGTAATTCCCTTTGTCCATCGGTATGTTACTTGCCCGAGATTCGATCGTCGATATCTTCATACCTAGTTCAATCTCATTACCGGCAAGTCTCTCTACTCATTCCGTAATACATCACCTCATGACTAACTCCTTAGTCATTTGCTTGCAAGCTTATGATGTGTATTACCGAGAGGGCCCAAAGATACCTCTCCGATACTCGGAGTGACAAATCTTAATCTCGATCTATGCCAACTCAAAAAATACCTTCGGAGATACCTATAGAGCATCTTTATAATCGCCCAATTACGTTGTGACGTTTGATAGCATACAAGGCATTCCTCCGTCATCCGTGAGTTGCATAATCTCATAGTCGAAGGAATATGTATTTGACATGAAGAAAGCAATAGCAATAAAACTGAACGATCATTATGCTAAGCTAACGGATGGGTCTTGTCCATCACATCATTCTCCTAATGATGTGATCCCGTTATCAAATGACAACTCATGTCCATGGTTAGGAAACCATAACCATCTTTGATCAACGAGCTAGTCAAGTAGAAGCTCACTAGGGACACGGTGTTTATTTATGTATTCACACATGTATTGGGGTTTCCGATCAATACAATTCTAGCATGAATAATAAACCTTTATCATGAATAAGGAAATATAAAATAACAACTTTATTATTGCCTCTAGGGCATATTTCCTTCAGCCCTAACAAAACTAACTCGATTACATGATGAATCTCATCCAACTCCTCACCGACCAGCGAGCCTGCGAAGGAATTACTCACTCCCGGTGAGGAGCTTCATGGAATTGGTGATGAAGGAGGGTTGGCGATGATGAAGATCGAAGATCCCCCTCTCCGGAGCCCCAAACGGACTCCAGATCTGGCCTCCCAATGAAGAACAGGAGGTGGCGGCGGCTCCGTATTGTGAAACACGATGAAACTTCCTCCCTGATTTTTTTCTCCAAATATAGGTATTTATGGAGTCGAAATCAGGGTCTGCGGGGCCACCAGGTGGGCACAACCCACCTGGGCGCGCCTGGAGGGGGTGGCGCGTTCTGGTGGGTTGGTCTCAACCAGGGGCCCCCCCTCCGGTGGTTCTTGGCTCCAGTATTGTTCTTTTATTGTACAATAATTCTCCAAAAAAATTTGTTCCATTTCGAGAACTTTTATTTCTGCATAAAAAACAACACCATGGTAGCTCTGCTGAAAACAGTGTCAGTCCGGGTTAGTTTCATTCAAATCATGTAAATTAGAGTCCAAAACAAGAGCAAAAGCGTTAGGAAAAGTAGATATGACAGAGACGTATCAGTGCTGCAGGGCAGACGACTTTAAATCATCGGGGGGAGAGTGGTGATGCCACAACTCCTCCACTCCCTCCTTACTGCCTAGCCCTTGAGCTGTCACAAAGCGGGACACGTCGTTGTCGGGTGTCGGCCGGTTGCTCACAATGGCAGAAGAAGGGTGGCATCCATAGTTAGGTGCGCATCATGGTAGAGACAGCTTGATATAGAAACCCTAGTCATGGGGAGAGGATGAGTTGAGCGGCGGAGCCTCATTCTGTAGGAGGATCCCTATGTGGAGGGGAATCGCTCGCCGGAGAGAGAGAGAGAGAGAGAGAGAGAGAGAGAGAGAGAGAGAGAGGCTCATGTGGTGCTGGTTGGATCAGAAAAGAATTCAGTAAAACCGATGGGAGGGGAACGATAAAAACCGGTGGGGGTATCCCTTCAATTGGTGGGAGTCGTGGGTAGCAACGAGGACTACTACGGATTGTCATTAAATAATAGATTGACATTTAATAATAAAGAGAGAGATTGTAGACATGTAATTGATTCCTTTCCATAATTGTTGTCTTGCATTATCAAATATTGATTCCTTTGTTGGAAATATGCCCTAGAGGCAATAATAAAGTGATTATTATTATATTTCCTTATCATGATAAAGGTTTATTATTCATGCTATAATTGTATTGATCGGAAACTTAAATACATGTGTGAATACATAAACAAATACCAAGTCCCTAGTAAGCCTCTACTAGACTAGCTCGTTAATCAAAAGATGGTTAAGGTTTCCTGACCATAGACATGAGTTGTCATTTGATAACGAGATCACATCATTAGGAGAATGATGTGATGGACAAGACCCATCCGTTAGCATACCATATGATCGTTAAGTTTATTGCCACTGCTTTCTTAATGTCAAATACATGTTCCTTCGACCATGAGATCATGCAACTCCCAGACTATGGAGGAATACCTTGTGTGTATCAAACGTCACTTCGTAACTGGGTGATCATAAACATGTATCTCCGAAGGTTTCTGTTGAGTTGGCATGGATTGAGATTGGGATTTGTCATTCCGTATGACAGAAAGGTATCTCTGGGCCCTCTCAGTAATACAGCATCACAAGAAGCTTGCAAGCAAAGTGAGTAAGGAGTTAATTACAAGATGATGTATTACGGAACGAGTAAAGAGACTTGCCGGTAACGAGATTGAACTAGGTATGGAGATACCGATGGTCGAATCTCGGGCAAGTAACATATCGACGGGCAAAGGGAACTACGTATGTTGTCATAAAGGTTCGACCGATAAAGATCTTCGTAGAATATGTAGGAACCAACATGGGCATCCAGGTTCCGCTATTGGTTATTGACCGGAGAAGCGTCTCGGTCATGTCTACGTCATTCTCGAACCCGTAGGGTCCGCACGCTTAACGTTCGTTGATGATATAGTATTATATGAGTTAAATATGTTGGTGACCGAATGTTGTTCGGAGTCCCGGATGAGACCACGGACATGACGAGGAGCTCCGGAATGGTCCGGAGGTAAAGATTGATATATAGGATGATGGTTGGGCCAAGGGGTAAGGCCCACAGGGCTTTAGGTCGGTGCAAAAGGAAGTTTTGTGGAGGTCGGGGACCAGACGCCAGGGACCCTGGCGTCTGGTTCTGGAATCCGAGAAGGACTCTTCCTTACATTCCAAACCGACTTTGGAAAGGCCCTCTCCCCAATTAACGACCCCAGGGCTCAACATATAAATGGAGGAGCAGGACTAGCCCCTAGAACACAAGTTTTTGAGCCTCCTCTAGTTGATCTCGTTCTAGTTCTAGTTGGTCCTAGTTGACTAATTAGAGCTAGCCCTAGATACCTCTAATCCTCATAATTAGAAGCCCAGTGTGGTTCTAATCTCCTCCCTCTAGTTCATCCTTCGCTCTAAATCCGTTGTGCTTGGCGAAGCCCTGCGGAAATAGTTTCACCACCACCGTCACCACGCCGTCATGCTGCTAGAACTCATCTACTACTTTGCCCCTCTTGGTGGATCGAGAAGGCGTGGACGTCATCGAGTTGAACGTGTGTTGAACGCGGAGGTGCTGTACGTTTGGTGCTTGATCGGAACGGATCATGAAGGTGTACGACTACATCAACCGCGTTGATAAATGCTTCCGCTTAGCGATCTACAAGGGTATATAGATGCTCTCCCCTCTCGTAGCTATGCATCTCCATGGATAGATCTTGCGTGTGCGTAGAGATTTTTTTTCCATGCAACGTTCCCCAACATCCTTTTCATAGATTTGTTTTGTAAAAATTGATTAGAGATCATCATGATTGATTCATTTACATAACGACATTACTAAATATACCGAAGATCGGCCAACATGATCTGTGTAGATTTGGCAGATAAAAGTCGGATTAAGTAGATCAGCGGGCTAAAAGCCAGTTTAAATAAATTGGTGGGTTAGAAAAAAATTGGTGGGGGAGGTTTAACCAGATTGGAGGCGACCCTAGCAACTCACCATGCTGTATAAGTCTGTGTTGATTCTAATAGTATGTCGAACATAAAATAATAGTTTGGTCGTAGAAAAATGAATCAGAGCAACGGAAGCCAAAAAATGAAACTTAGAACAAAAACGAAAAATAAAAACACGCGCACACGTCAAATGAGTGGGCCAAGTTTGATTATATTTGATCTTTTGATAAGATTTTATTTGTTTTGGGTATGAGTGGTGGAAGGCAAGCCAGTACAAATAATTATAAATTTATTATTTGTTGGAAAGAAACTCCTAAGATGGACAACAACCCGGTGCGAATATGTCATTTGATTGGACTTCTTCTTTGTTTTTTGTGTAAAGTTGTTTTTAGAAGCCCAACACAGAGCCTTATCGAACTTCGGCTCCTCGGTCTATTTCGTGCTCCATGATGGAGGGGAACCCTGCCCCACGGCCCATCTCGCCTCCAGCCCGCGAGCGCTATATCTCGCATTAAGCAATGAGGAAGGATCTCTTGCTGAAGGCTCTATAGTACTCGGGTCGGCCCGTATGCGCACAGTAAATCGAAAAAGCAAGCGCAGCTAACCATTAGCCTCACAGGTTTGGAGATCCATTGTGGAAGGAAGAGATACACTTAAGTTGGGACTTATAAAGCGGATTGGCTATGAGGAAGACACCAATATTTGGCTCGATAATTGGATCCCTAGTGACATTGAGTTGCGGCCTGTATGCCCAAAGTCTCGGAACCCACCGCAGCTAGTCACGGAACTTATTAATCATACCACCGCGGCGTGGGATGCAGCTAAACTTGATGAACATTTTATTGAGATGGATAAGGAGGCAATATTAAATATTCCCCTCAGTTTGAGAGTTCAGGAGGACACTTTTGTGTTGAAATATTGGGTGGGCTTTAGGCCCATCCAACAATTTCAGAAAATCTCTAAGGGCCCATGTGGGTTTATTTGGCACTAGGTGTAGTGGGAAGTTTAGTCCCACCCAGGAAGATGGAGAGGAGTTGGACCTCGTTATAAGGGTTTCTCTTCTACATGCTATTGGAGCTTGAGAAGAGAAGAGGCCATCGCGCACTCCTCCTCCGCCGCCCGCCTCGCCACACTACGCCTCGTCATGACGCGCCGCGGGAATGAGCTGAGCCGAGCTCACACCTACGCGCTTATTTTTGCGAGCCAGTAACAGAGAGTTTTCTGACAACTGGGCCACGATCTGAGACGTCGGATCGTGGGCTGTCACGGACTCAGACGTGGGTCGAGCCCACGTCTCTCCACGCGGCTGCGCTTATATAAGTGTGCGGTGTCTCCTAACCCTAGCCTCCATGAACAGATCACATCTGCTCCACGCGCACTCCCACCGTTGTTCCTTTGCTGCTGCTGCCACCGGTGACTCCATCCCGTCTGCCGCGTACATGGTCGACGGGAGAGCAGGTCTCCGAAACCCCGCCCCTCCGGTTCCTGTATGGGAGAGGGGCGAATAGGTTTTTGGGAAGCGACTGCTCGCCTCCGATCCACTACTTCCTCTACGTCCGTGTCGTCTTCATCATCACCATGTTGCAGTCCCACCCCGACCGTCTCTCTGCCGAGAAACTCGAGGCTGACAAGAAGGCCGCCGAGGATGCTGCTGCCGCCACCACCGCCGCGGCTTCTGCATGGCCTACTGGAGGGTATAACTCGTTTATCCCGCTCCTACTGTTTTCTGTTTTAGCCATGCTAGCGTTATACGTAGATCTTTCTGCAATTAGCGTAGTATGTGCTTGCATGATTGAATATCAGTATACGATTATTTGTGTCAATGCCATGCTAGTGATTTACTCGTGGATTAAGTTAATCGAAAAATTGTCTATTTACTCAACAATCCAAAAACCTATTATGTGTAGGAATTTTTCGGCAAGTGGCTTTGCCGCTGCACTGAAACCGGATAAGTTTACCGATACATACTTTAAGCATTGGCAGACTAAGACCACTTTATGGCTCATGGCTATGAACGTGTTCTGGGTCGCGGGTGTCTCCTCGGGAACGATTACTCCTGAACAGGAGAAGGCGTTCAGGGAGGCCACCGTCGTATTTCTCGGAGCAGTTCTTAGCGTGATCGGAGATAAACTGGTCGACGCATATTTACATGTGCATGTCGCCAAGGACTTGTGGGAGGCGCTCGAATCTAAGTTCGGGGCCACCGATGCCGGGAGCGAGATGTATATTATAGAGCAGTTCCACGATTACAAGATGGTTGAGAACCGTCCTGTATTGGAGCAGACTCATGAGATAATATGCGTCGTTAAGGAGCTTGAGCTTCTTAAGTGCGATTTACCGGGCAAGTTTGTCGCGGGCTGCATAATCGCTAAGCTCCCTAATTCCTAGAGGAACGTTGCCACCACTCTGAAACATCAGAGGCGTGAATTCTCTGTGGAGGATGTCATTGGCCATCTAAGTGTTGAGCAGAATTCAAGGGCAAAGGACTCGCACGGAAAAGGGGCCGAAGGGACTTCTGTCGCCAACATGGTGAACCAGAGGAACTTCAACTCCCACAAGCTCAAGGGAAAGAACGGTGTCCAACATAATACCGACTTTAAGAAGAAGGGTAAGAAGACCTTCAAGAAGAACAAGAAGGATGAGGGCTGCTTTACTTGTGGTTCGGTTGAACATTGGGCCAACAAGTGCCCAAACAAGTTTAGGAAGTCAGGACAGGACTCCAAGTCTGTCAACATGATTATGGGCAACAATGAGAATGGTGCATCTGGGTACGGTAATTTATTTACTATTTTTTCAGTGTTTCAGCCCACCGATTGGTGGGTGGACACAGGTGCAGGTGTTCATGTTTGTGCTGACATTTCATTGTTCACTTCTTACCAGGTCACAGGCCACGGGTCCATATTGATGGGGAATGACGCGAGTGCTTCTGTTCATGGTGTTGGCACGGTCGATCTGAAGTTTACTTCGGGAAGGATCGTGCAGCTGAAGAACGTGCAGCATGTCCCCGCCATCAAGAAGAACCTTGTTAGTGGCTCCCTTCTATGTAGAGAAGGGTTTAAGTTGGTCTTCGAGTCTAATAAATTAGTTGTTACTAAATATGGACTATTTGTTGGAAAAGGTTATGAGAGCGGAGGGATGTTCCGCATTTCCCTCGCAGATTTTTGTAATAAAGTCCTGAACCATATTCATTCGAGTGTTAATGAATCTGAAGTTTGGCATTCACGTCTTTGTCACATTAGTTTCGGTGTTATGACGCGGCTAGCTAAGTTGGATTTAATCCCGAGTTTCACTTTAGCCAAAGGTTCTAAGTGCCTTTCATGTGTGCAAGCTAAGCAACCTCGCATGCCTCACAAGGCCGTGGAGGAGAGACACTTGGCACCATTAGAACTCATACATTCTGATCTTTGTGAGATGAATGGTGTGTTGACTAAAGGTGGAAAGAAGTACTTCATGACATTGATAGATGATTCCACTAGATATTGCTCTGTGTATCTGTTAAATACTAAAGATGAGGCTCTACACTACATTAAAATCTATAAGGCAGAAGTTGAGAATCAACTTGAAAAGAAAATTAAACGAGTCCGATCAGATTGTGGTGGAGAGTACTTCTCGAGTGAGTTTGATTCTTTTTGTGCGGAACACGGCATTATTCATGAGAGGACGCCTCCCTATTCACCCCAGCCAAACGGGGTTTCCGAGCGGGAAAACCGTACTCTAACTGATTTGGTTAACGCCTAGATACATCGGGTTTATCCAAGGCATGGTGGGGGGAGGAAATTTTGACGGCATGTCAGGTCCTGAATAAAGTTCCAACAAAGGATAATGAGATCTCTCCCTATGAGAAATGGGCAAAGAGAAGGACAACACTCTCGTACTTGCGTACTTGGGGCTGTTTGGCGAAAGTCAATGTGCCTGTCCCAAAAAGCGCAAGCTTGGACCAAAGACTGTGGACTGCGTTAATTTGGGATACGCTAAGAATAGCGTTGGCTATAGATTTCTAGTAGTGAAATCTGAGGTACCTGACCAGAAGGTCGGTACAATTATGGAGACTAAGGATGCTACATTCTTCGAGGATATTTTTCCTATGAGAGATATGCAAAGCACTTCTAGACAGGAATCTGAGGAGACTCCTAAGCCTGCCATTCCTATGGAATATTATGAACGAACACATGATGAAAATCCTGAGGAGGATGACGAGGAAACCCTTGGTAGGGGCAAGAGACAAAGGACTGCAAAGACCTTTGATGATGATTTCTTCGTGTACCTCGTGGATGATACTCCCACTTCTATTTCAGAAGCATATGCCTCTCGAGAAGCTGACTACTGGAAGGATGCGGTCCGTAGCGAGATGGATTCCATCATGGCTAATGGGACATGGGAGATCATTGAGCATCCCTATGGTTGCAAACCATTGGGATGTAAGTGGGTGTTCAAAAATAAGCTTAGGCCCGATGGTACGATTGAAAAGTACAAGGCTAGGCTTGTGGCCAAGGGCTATGGCCAGAAAGAAGAGGAAGATTTCTTCGATCCTTGTTCCCTGTGGCCAGACTGACCACCATTCGAGTATTACTCTCGTTGGCGGCCTCGCATGGTCTTCTCGTCCACCACATGGATGTTAAGACGGCTTTTCTGAATGGAGAGCTAAACGAGGAAATCTACATGCAACAGCCAGATGGCTTTGTGATAGATGGTCAGGAAAGAAAGGTGTGTAGGTTGCTGAAATCTTTATATGGCTTGAAACAAGAACCTAAGCAATGGCATGACAAGTTTAATACAACTCTAACATCTGTTGGCTTCGTTGTTAATGAAGCTGACAAATGTGTATACTATCGCCATGGTGGAGGCGAAGGAGTTATATTGTGCTTGTATGTTGATGACATACTGATATTCGGAACCAACCTCAAAGTCATTGAGGAGGTCAAGTCGTTTCTGTCTTAGAACTTTGAGATGAAAGAACTTGGTGTGGCTGATGTTATCTTGAACATCAAGCTACTGAGAGATGATGACGGTGGGATTACACTTCTGCAATCCCATTATGTTGAGAAGGTGTTGAGTCGTTTTGGATATTCAGACTGCACACCATCTCAAACACCATATGATCCTAGCGTGTTGATTCCAAAGTTCGAAGGCACGGCTAAAGATCAATTGAGATACTCTCAAATCATTGGTTCACTCATGTACCTAGCGAGCGCAACGAGGCCTGACATCGCATTTGCTGTGAGCAAACTGAGCCGATTTGTTTCCAAACCGGGTGATGTACACTGGCATGCTGTTGAAAGAGTTATGCGCTATCTGTAAGTGCATCTAGTGCCCCTTAGTGATTTTGGTGTATTGAAGACTTATAGGTTAAGGGACTAATGTGTTTGTGAGTGTACACAGGTTCTATAAGTCAATGAGGAGTTTGATATTTATGAAGAAAGTCGACCCCTAAAACTGAATGTCTTCAGTTGAAGACTTTGGTTTTCTTGAAGACTTTGAAAATGAGGAAATTGGTGTGACCTTGAAGACTTGATATTGATGCGAGGATTATGAAGCATGAAGACTTTTGTTTTCATAGTTTTATTTTCCCTTTCTTGAGTCATAGGAAACACCGTACTGTTAAAGGGGGTCGAGGTAAAACTAAGGAAAAGTTTCCAAGTGATGCTCAACTCAAAAATCCTACACCTACCCAATCCTTTCGAATGAAGCCATTGGAAATCTCATACAGTTCAGTCAAGTTCTTCAGTGACAGAGACGAAGTTCTTCTGTTCTCTGAGGAATTTGTTCTAACTGAGGAGTTAGGAATTCGGCAGTGCGGATTGCCTACAAGTGAGGATCATGATAGCCTTGAGGAATTTGAGAGCTCAAATTTCCGACCGTTGCTGTGCTATGCGCCAGCTGTCCAAAATATCCTATCCACCTAACGGTCATATCATTGAAGGGCATTTATGTCTTATCATGTCGGGCTGCTCCCTAGGTTATAAATAGCCGCCCCCTACAACCACTAGCTGGTTGGCTGCTCCGAGAGAAACTGACACTTGTCATTTAGAGCATCCCATCCTCCGAGGACTTTGAGCGAAAAGCATCAAGTGAGGAAAAACCCAAACCCAACACCTAAAACCCAAAGTGATTGAGCTTCACTGAAGAAATTGTTCCTATGTGGAACCGACGCTTGTTACCTTTGAGGACTGTGCATGCTCCAGACGGTTAGGCGTCATGGTCTAGAGCATCCAAGAGGAATTGTGGATCGCCGAGTGACCAAGTCTGTGAAGGTTTGGAAGTCACCTGTGAAGACTTACCACGAGTGATTGGGCGAGGTCTGTGTGACCTTAGCTCAAGGAGAATACGGTGAGGACTGTGTGTCCTCAGGTTTAAATACCTAGCCGCTCCAACCAGACGTACAACTGTCACAGCAGTTGGAACTGGTCTACCAGATCACTGTCTTCACCAAGCTACTGGTTCTATTTCCTCAACCCTTTCATTTCCTCGCATACTTGCTGTGTACTTGATTGTTACTGTTTGAAGACTTTGACTGAAGACTTTCTCAATTTCCTCATTCCTGTTTCTTCAGTCACTTTGTCTTCAGCCTGCTTATCCTGTTTACACGCTACCTATGCTCTGTTTTGTTTCATTTCATCATGATGACTATGCTACTGCATTGTTATCCATGTACCTGAGTACTTATTCTGCTGCTTGTAGTTCGTTGCTTAGAAAATTCCTCACGTAGTATTTCCTCAGCGACAAATTCTTAAAAATCGCCTATTCACCCCCCCTCTAGTCGATATAATGCACTTTCAATTGATATCAGAGCAAGGTACTCCATTGTTCTGTGTGATTTTGGTTTAACCACCTGGAGTTTTAGTTATGTCGACTACAGGCATGATCAAGGTCTCGGCTGGGTGTCCTACCTTTGATGGGACGGACTACCCCTACTGGAAGAATAAGATGCGCATGCATCTTGAGGCAATTGACAACGATCTCTGGTACGTTGTGGAGAATGGTGTTCCCTCTGTCACTCCTTCTGTGAACGCTGCTGATGTGAAGAGATTCAAGCAACTCGACTCTCAAGCGAAGAATATCATATGTGGCCATCTGAGCAAAGGACAGTACGGCAGAGTGAGTGCTTTGGAGTCTGCAAAGCTTATCTGGGACAGGCTGTCCAAGGTCAACGAAGGAATCTCAACCCAACGTGATTCTCGAGTTGACGTTCTTCGCAATCTCTTCAACCGCTTCAAAAGACTCGACAATGAGAATGTCCAGCAAACCTTTGATCACCTCACTAACATTTCAAACGAGCTTCAAGCATTGGGTGCCACTGACATCACCGACCATGAGGTGGTGAAGAAATTGCTGAGGTCACTCGATTCTTCATTCGATACACTGGCACTGATGATTCAAGAACGTGGAGACTACAAGTCACTAGATCCTGCTGATATTCTTGAGAGGCTGAACACTCATGAATTCCAACAAGCTGAAAAGAGAGATCTCTACGGGCCAAGCTATGGAAGATCACGCGCACTGAAGGCCAAGGCAGTTTCCTCATCTGAAGGAGAAGATTCTGATAGTAGCCTTGGTGACCCTGAAGAACTAAGCCAGGAGCTAGCAATGCTCGTGAAGAAATTCCAGAAGTTCTCAAGGCGTGGTCGCTTTATAAAATCTTTAAAAGGTGATGACACAAGATCAGATTCCTCATCCCGTGATTACAAGAAGAGGACTTGCCACAAATGCAAGAAACCTGGTCACTACATAACTGATTGTCCTCAGTGGGCAAAGGAATCAAAGAAGAAGAAATACAAGGATGATAGTTCACATGACTCAAAGAAGAAGAAGAAATCTCCAAAGTCTTCATCTCACAAGAAGAGCAGTTCCAAGAAGGCTCGGGCATTCATTGGCAAGGAAATGGACTCTGAAGCTGAATCTGAGGAACATGAGGAAGAGGAGGCATCTGAGGAGTCAGACTCTGGTGTGGCGAGCCTAGCCCTCGCTACTGCTTACGTCAGCAAGTCCATCTTCAACACTAAGGAAAATGGCTTCCACAACACTACTGATGACGGCAACGATGACTATGCTCCCACCTATTGCTTCATGGCAAAAGGTGCCAAGGTATTCAAATATCCCTCCTCTGAATCAAGTGAGGATGAATCTGATGATAACCTTAAACCCAGCTATTCCAAACTTGCTAATATTGCTGTTAAACAACAAAAGGCTTTGGAAAAGGTTCAAAATATGCTAGACAAAAGCGATGACCTGTTAGGTGAGGAAATGGATCGAACTCAAACACTGACTGATAATCTTCAGCAACTACAGTCTAAGTTTGACAACCTTCAAAGTCATCATGAAACTCTCTTAGCCGATCATGAGAAGCTTTCTTATGAATTTCTTCAAAGAAAGCAAGATCTTGAGAAGCTAAGGGTGAGTCATGAAGATCTTCAGAAGGAAAATGATTCATTGCTTGCTCAACAGATCAGTTCTGCTCAGGAAGAATTTATTCTACCATGCTTGAAATGCATTGAACGTGAAACTGCTAATTCTTCACCTGGAAGTTCAAATGCTTCTATTGCTGCAAATTCTTCAACTATCTCTATGGTCACAAATTCCTCATCTGAGGATACCACTAGTATCGCTGACGAAAATGCAGGGTTGAAGGAATTGTATGTGACAGGCATGTACAAAAGCCTCAAAGGGCATCAGACTCTTTGCGATGTGCTCAAAAAGCAGATCTTGAACAGGAACCCTAGGAAAGAGGGTATTGCCTTTGAGAGGAAACTCAATGCTGATGGAACCTACTGGAAACCTGAGCAGTATCCCAAAACCTCATGGGTTGCTGCGAAGGGACCTCCCATAGATCCATCCACTTTATCTGGCTTTACTTGTGAATCGTCATATTCATCTGATGAGTCATTTGACTCCAACTATAAACTGTTCAAAAATCAGAATGGTGAAGTATTTGCTAGATATGTTGGAACTAACTGGAGGAATGGTCCCCCTATGAAGAAAATCTGGGTTCCCAAAAGGTGCCTTGAAAGTCTTCAGGTGAATGTCCTCATGACACCACCTGTGAAGAATAAGAACCCTAGATCAAATTCTTCATATGGATCCAAGTCCTCTTATGGATCAAATTCCTCACGTGGATCCAAGTCCTCATATGATCATCATCATGCTAACACTTCTGTTTCGCAAGGAAAATCTAAGAGTTCTGATTATGTGCATTATTCTTCAAATCATTATGTTCATAAGTCCTCGAAGAATTTCTCTGCTTACTCATATGCCTATACTAATCCCTCTCCTGTGAAACGAAGCGCTTTGGCTTCAATGCCACCTTTCTCTTATGGAGCTCGCAGAATGATGAACTCTTTGTCACCTCTCCAGATGTGGGTGGTGAAGAAAAAGAACTAACCTCTTATGCAAGGTCAGGTCTCTAGACGAACTAAATCGTCTGAAGAATTTTCTGGAGACCTGAAATGCTTGAAAGGACGCAAGCTAATCATGAAGAAATGATTCATTCATTTCTCACGTTCTCATACTGCTATATATACATATGTTGCATTAATTGATGAAATTATGTCTGATGAAATTGATGTCATATTCTTCACTCTGAAGATATGTGTTCCTAAGATGCACTAATTCATCTGCAGGATGATTTACCCAAAGCTACTGAGTGGGTCCTCGATAGTGGATGTACTAATTACATGACCGGTGACAAGAGCTTACTGATGAACACTCCTTTATCTCCATCACATTTGAAGCATACCACCTACGCAGACAAAGGCAAAAGCAAGGTATTGGGTCTAGGTAGGGTTGCAATCTCAAAGGATCGACACATGGACAAAGTCATGCTTGTCGAGTCCCTCGGATTCAACCTCATGTCTGTCTCAATGCTTTGTGATCTTGATATGGTTGTTGTCTTTGGCAAATATCGCTGCTTAGTGCTCATGGAATCTAACAATTCCAAAGTCTTCGAAGGCTTTAGGAGAGGAGACTTGTATATTGTTGATTTCTCTGCAGGACCACAGCCTGCCACTTGTCTACTTGCAAAAGCTTCAGAAGGCTGGCTATGGCATCGACGACTGGGTCATGCTGGCATGAGGAACTTACACATGCTCGTGAAGAAAAAGCACATCATTGGCATTGAGGGTGTCAAATTCCTCAAAGATCATCTTTGTGGGGCTTGTGAGGCTGGAAAGATGACCAGAGCCAAGCACCCCTCGAAGACTATCATGACTACCTCTCGTCCTTTTGAATTGCTTCATATGGATCTTTTTGGCCCTACTCATTATGCCACACTAACAAATGCAGCATCTCTATATGGCTTTGTCATTGTTGATGATTATTCTCGTTACACATGGGTGCATGTCATTACTTACAAAACTGAAGTGCAGGAAGTCTTCAGACGATTTTCTTCAAGGGCTTCGACGAATTTCGGTGTGAAGATCAAGCATATTCGGAGTGACAATGGGACCGAGTTCAAGAATACTGGTCTTGATGACTATCTTGATGAACTTGGTATTACTCATGAGTTATCTGCCCCATACACTCCTCAGCAGAATGGCGTTGTGGAGCGCAAGAACAGGACTCTAGTTGAGATGGCTCGCACCATGCTTGATGAATACAAGACACCTCATCGCTTCTGGCCTGAGGCAATTGATACTGCATGCCACATCATCAACAGGGTATATCTTCACAAATTCTTCAAGAAAACTTCATATGAACTCCTCACTGACAAGAAACCCAATGTGAGTTATTTCAAAGTCTTCGGTGCTAAATGTTGGATTAGAGATCCCCATCACAATTCTAAATTTGCACCGAAAGCACATGAAGGTTTTATGCTTGGTTACGGAAAGGACTCACACACCTACAGAGTCTTCAACACCTATCACAACAAGGTTGTTGAAACTGTAGATGTGCAGTTCGATGAAACTAATGGCTCTCAAAGAGGGCACCTACCTCCTGTGCTAGATGAAATGTCTCCTGAGGAATCCATCAAGCTAAAGGCTACTGAGGATGTCATACCTACTGAAGAATCTGCTAAAGAAGTCATTCCAGATCGTGAAGAAAATCATGATGGTGCATCTGAAGAAAATGGCTTTGAAGAAAATGCTGAGCCAAGACAAAGTCGTCAACCTGCTCATCCTCGCGTTGCAAATGAAGTACAGATTGAGAGAATCATCAACGCACCAGGTCCTCTCACTCGCTCAAAAGCTTCACATTTGTCTAACTTTTGTGGGCATTTTGCTTTCGTCTCTATCACAGAGCCCACCAAAGTAGATGAGGCATTTCTGGAGCCTGAGTGGATTCAAGCGATGCAAGAGGAATTACATCAATTCGAGCTGAACAAGGTGTGGGAGCTTGTCAAGCGACCAGACCCATGCAAGCACAATATCATCGGCACCAAATGGATCTACCGCAACAAACAAGATGAAAATGGCCTAGTGGTGAGGAACAAGGCTCGTCTTGTAGCTCAAGGCTACACACAGGTTGAAGGAATTGATTTTGATGAAACTTTTGCACCTGTTGCTAGACTTGAGGCTATTCGCATATTGCTTAACTATGCTAACCATCATAATATCATCTTATATCAAATGGATGTGAAAAGTGCATTCCTCAATGGTAAGCTTGAGGAAGAAGTATATGTTGCTCAACCCCCAGGTTTTGAAGATCCTAAGCATCCTGATCAAGTCTTCAGACTCAATATGGCCCTCTATGGCCTCAAGCAGGCCCCTTGGGCGTGGTATGATACTCTGAAGGAATTCCTCATGAAGAAAGGCTTCAAACCCGGTTCACTCGACCCAACTCTTTTCACCAAAACTTATGATGATGAATTATTCGTGTGCCAAATATATGTTGATGATATTATTTTTGGCTGTACTAACCAACATTACAGTGACGAATTTGCTTATATGATGAGTGAGGAATATCAAATGTCCATGATGGGAGAATTGAAATTCTTCTTAGGCCTTCAAATTCGTCAACAACGCAATGGCATCTTCATTTCTCAAGAGAAATACCTCAAGGACGTTCTGAGGAAATTCGGTATGCAAGATTGCAAAGGCGTCAAAATCCCTATGCCCACAAATGGCCATCTATGCACCGATGAAAATGGTATAGACTTCGATCAAAAGGTATACTGCTCCATGATTGGCTCTTTACTGTATCTATGTGCATCTAGGCCAGATATTATGCTTAGTGTTTGCATGTGTGCCCGTTTTCAAGCTACACCGAAGGAATCACACCATAAGGCTGTGAAACATATTCTTCGATATCTAGCTCAAACTCCAACACTTGGATTATGGTATCCCAAGGGCTCGGCTTTTGATCTCATTGGATATTATGACTCTGACTATGCTAGTGATCATGTGGATCGCAAGTCAACATCAGGCACATGCCATTTCCTCAGACGATCTTTAGTATGTTGGTCCTCGAAGAAGCAGAACTGCGTATCACTCTCTACTGCTGAAGTTGAGTACATTGCTGTTGGTTCTTGCTGTGCTCAATTACTGTGGATGAAGCAAACCCTCAAGGACTATGGCATCAATGTGAAGAATGTGCCACTCTACTGTGACAACGAGAGTGCGATCAAGATTGCTCATAACCCAGTTCAGCACTCAAAGACAAAGCACATCCAGATTCGTCATCATTTTCTTCGAGATCATGTGTTGAAGGGCGACATCTCTATTGATCACGTGAAGACTAAAGAATAGCTAGCGGATATCTTCACCAAGCCCTTGGATGAGAAGAGATTTAGCAAGTTGTGGTGTGAGCTAAATATCTTAGAATCTTCGAATGTTCTTTGAAAAGGACACACATCCTAACACTTATGCAAACTTGATGACTTAGATGTGCAACACACGAAGAACGTTTTTCTTCAATCAATGAAGACTAACCCTCTAAGTGTGAAGAAATTAACGAAGAATTTGATTCTCAGAGCCCTACGACAATTGTACGCGGCGTCTGAAATCATCATTCTTATACGGTGGGTCACGCCACCACAAAAGTTGAAAATCTTCAAAATTGAGTTTTTTCATCATTTTGCAAATTCTTCAATTTTCAAATTCTTCAACTTTCAAATTCTTCAACTTGCAAAGTCTTCAAAAAATTTCGACTGATGTTCTTCATTGACTATATATATATATATAATTGAGTTTTTCATGTCCTCAACAGCATTCACTTATTGCTAATTCTTCAAGTTGATTTTCTTCTAAGTGAATGCGATCGGACCCGTTCCCCCTCTTTGCTAAACTCAACCCAGTCTGTTCATAAATTCTTCATGTGCATTCTATTTGAAAACCGTTCAAAGTCTTCACTGTGTCCTTGACAGCTGAAGAATTTGCGAATGAAATGTTAAAATTTTCATATCTGAATTTTCGGCTTTTGCCGCTCAAACCGTTCCGCATCCCGCGATAGGATTAAACTACTCACCCACGATCTACCATGATCTCCATCTCTCTATACGTGCGTGACACATGTCGTTAGAAGAGCAAGGGTCAGGGGCATGTTCGTCCAAAAATTTTGGATGGGCAGTTTTTCACCGTGGCTATAAATACCCCTCCCTTCCTCTGTTCTCATTTACTCCGCTCAAACACACTCCCCTCGCTTGAGCTCTCAGAGCTAGCGCCGCCGCTACTCTCCATCATCGCCGGTGAGGAAGAGCTTCACTGCCTCGACCTCGTCGCCGTCGTACTCGCGCCGGCCGCGGAAATCTTCACTCCGCCGTCGCGTAGCTGTCTCTCACCGCCAAGTTAGGGCGTGGGAGATCTGAACGGACGAACTTCTCCACTTCCACTTCCAGTTCGTCGTGTTCTTCATCCAAGGTAATTAAAATCTGATTTTACTGCCCTACTTTGATTCTGATGATTTCACAAAATCTTCAAAAGGTGTTTATTCTTCAACTTCCCATTCCATAAACTCCCGAATGCTTCTGTATCTTGATTTGTTTCTCTAAGCTATGTTTTTCTTCAAGATTCCTTAATTGTGTGGATTTTCTAATCTATACAACTCTGGAACCTAAGTCAAGAACGCTTAGTGAAATTCCTCAAGACTCCCCTGGTCAAATTCCTCAAACTTGATTTCTTTTGAAAAATTTCTGAGAACGCATATGACCTCTCCAAATTCTTCGCACCTATACTCTGTTCACAGGTACAAAATGTCTGCTGCTGAATCACTAGGTTCTCATCAACTTAACTCATTTGCAGCGTTCCTCGAAGATAAGTTGCACACTTCCTCAGAAACATCAATTGTTCAAAATCCTCAAGTGAAGAAAATGGCTGATGGTAAAAGACCTCAGAAGGGAGGAAAGAGGCCTGAAACAAACACTACTTTTGAGATCCCTGAAGACATATATGATGAATATTGCACTCCTGATGAAGCAACTCATGGAAAAGAGACCAAGACTCAGCGCAAAGTGCATATACAGAGAATTGAGAGAAGATGGGCTAAGGAATGGAGGGAATATCGTTATGTTACTCCCAAGTACATGAAGAAATTCGCCGTTAACCCTCCATGTCCAAGACCTCCATTGGCTCCAGGCCAAGAAGCTAATCCCTCAAGCATTAGGTGCGGTGAGGAATTTCCCAGTGAATGGGCTAAGCGCCAAGCCAAGTTGGCTAAAGTAGCAAAGAAAGCAGTGAAGAAATTCAATGAAGACTCTGCTGCTGCTGAGGCCTCTGCTAGCAAGCCCAAGAAGGCTTTACCGAAGAAATCTGCTGTGAAGCCGAGTTCCTCAACTGCTATGCCCTCACGGCCAATTCCTCAGGCAACCACTTCAAGGGCAGCTCCAATTCCCTCAGCTGCCACAAAGTCTTCAACTTCAGCTGCAAAGTCCCCTGCACCTATGCATCCTGCCACGTGCCAACGGACTAAAGGAATCTCTATTACCTCAGGAGCATCTGCAAGTTCCTCAGCTCCGCCACAATCTTCAACTGGTCCAATCTTGCTGAAGAAAAAGGCCACTGCTGGACGAGGCCCAAGGCCAAGTCCTCACAAGAAGCATGTTGCCTTCCAAGTTTCGTCTGATGACGATGATGCTGATGATGAAGAACTTGCTGAGATCATCAAAGACAGGCAAGAAAAGGCCGCTAGAGCCAAAGGCAGTGCTGTGCCACTCATGCTGGATCCTAAAAGGATCCTTGATTTCATTGATCTATGGCACAAGGATCCAAATACTCCTTTGCCTGAATTGAACCTCACTCCTGGCCAGAGCCACATGTTGACGGCCTTCATAGCCGAAGAAAAATGAAAATTTGAGAAGGCCAGGCAAGTCAAGAAAGCTCAATACAAGAAGGAGCGCTTTCTGAAGAAGAATGTTGTGAAGATGACTCCTGAAGAACTTGTGAATCTGCAAAAGGAGATCAAAGCTCTCAGCGATGAATTTGATGCATATCATGCAGATTGGCTAGGTGCCAAAGTCAGATTTGTCAGAATGGCCAAGGGGTTCAACCCAAATGTTGCAGCTCCATCGCAACAACAAATTCCTCAGGCTGATGCATCTGCTCAGCCTACTGAAGAGAATGCTAGCACAGCTGATGAAAATCAGTCTGTTGAAGAAACTGAAAGTTCCAGGGCTGCTGAAGAAATTCCAGCTCCTGAAGAAAATACCAGGGCAACCTCCAATGTTGCGCCTGAAGAAAAACTCAGGTCAGCTGAAGCATATGAAGCTGCGCCTGAAGAATCTGAACAAGCCAGGGCAACTGCATCAGTTGTGCTTGAAGAAACTGCACCACTTTCATCTGCTCCTCCTGCAAAGTTATCACAGATGAAAGATATCAACCTTCCTTCTACATCAGAAGTGAAGAAAACCAAAGCTGCAAAAAAGGCAGCTGTGAAGAAAAGGAAGGCATCAGAAACTGCAGAGTCTTCAGCTCCCAAGAAAGTGAAGACTTTGCAAAGCTCGTACACCAACCCCATTGATGTTGTTCCTATCTTAAGCATGCCATCAAAGGAAATTGTTCCCTTTGGTGAGGAATATGTCATTCTAGATGACAGTGATGAAGCGAATCCTTCTGCTGCTACTTCAGAGCAGTTGGATGAAGAAATTGAAGTGAATGATATCCCTTCAACCCCACTGGTATCATCGCCAGTGCCTCAGTTCACAGCTGAAGAGGCAGGCGTTGAAGAAATTGATGAAGAAGATGAGGATGTGGACATTGGGTCTACTACACCAGTTCTCAATGATGATTATTGGGAAAGACATCATCCAAATTCTCCATTGACCACTCCTCTGCAACAAATTCCTCAGTCCCCTGTGCAGACTGAAGAAATTCATACGGGCTCTGAAGGACATTAATCTTCACTTCATTCTATTCCAGAAGAAGTTCCAGCTACTAATGCTGAAGAAATGGAGACCAAGACTGCTACTGATGAAATTGCTATGGAAATTCCTCAGTCTGTGGCTCCAGAGGTTGTGCGCCAAGCGGCTGTGAAGACTTCAACTGTTAATCTTCAGCCCAAGCCACAAAATCCTCATACCAAGAAGCAGAAATTCAACGCTGATGATTTCCTTGTTGAGCATCATTTCTTCACGGATTACAATCCCTATGACTCGGCAAGACTGCGACGCAAGCGCTTCTGGATAGCAAGTCAAATGAACTATTACTCTTCCCTCCTGTTTGGTAAGAACAAGGTATTTGACCACGAGCAAATTCCTCATGTGGATATGGAGTCGCTTCCTTGCTTCCATCCAGTTCTCAGTGTTCTTCATGACGCTGGGCTTCTTAACTTCTGCACTGACATCTGCGACTGGAATGAAGAACTCATTCTTCAATTCTACGCCACACTGCATATCACTGGAAATGTTGAAGATGTGAATTCATGGGTGTTAGACTGGATGACCGAAAATGCTCATTACAAAGCACCGGCCTCTGAATTGCTTCACACCGTCCCAGTCAGTCCTCCCACTGAAGGTGCTAGGCTCATCTATGAGGAACCTGAACTCTCAAATCATCTGATGCAAGTGCTGATGAAGCCTTTGAAGGCTGGCCAAGCTCCAAGGACCACCTTCCTTGTGAAAGAATTGCTCTATGTACCAAGGACTGTGTATCGCATATTGACCAAAACCCTCAGTCCAATCAAGGACCACAACTCTGATGAAGAAGAGGTTGTTGGCATCATGAAGAATCTGTTGTTCAACATGATACATGGCATTCCCATTAACTACCATGATTTCTTCATGAGGACTTTGGCCAATGCTGCTCTGTCACCTTTTGAGTTGAAGCCTTACGCTCCCTGGATCATGAAATTCATTAGATCAAGGTCTACAATTCATTATCAGGCTGACTTTCAGAATCATCTCAGCTATTTGCCACCTATTGAAGTCCTCAAGCGGACTATTTCCTCAGCTGATGAGAAGGGCAAGGCTGCTATTATAGATGAAGGCACTCGTCCATTGGATGGACAGTTTCGCAAAGCTGCATCCTATTCCACCAATGATGACTCTGCAACACAAGATTCTACCGCCAAAGCTTCAAAGCAAAATCCTTAAGCAACAGCTCCGCGTGTGATGACTGATCGTGAACTTCTCCTCAGTCTTCATCAGAAAGTTGATCGAAATCACAAGTGGGTCAAGCGTCAGTTTGGTGCAATTCTTCAGAACATGATAGTCACTCAAAACACTGTGAAGAAGAATCACTACTACTTGCATGAAGTCTTTGACCGCACTTGGGCTATTCTGTCGAATCTTTATAGTGCTAAAAATCTCAAGGAGATGGGCTTTCAATAGGACTTTGACTGGTCTCAGCACCTTCGAAGAAATTCAAGAAGGTCAAAGTTCCTCAGCTTGTTGCCAGTTCATATTCTTCATCGCGCGAGACGGATGAAGCTGAAGATTTGAACGACACTGCGGGAGGCCCTACCTCAACGGACGACCCCAACAATGCTGGCGCTCCTCCATCGACATCATGATGATATTCTTCAGGGGCGTTAGTCCTCATTTTTCGTCCCTTTTGGTCATTCGATGACAAAGGGGGAGAAATTTGAGTTAGTCTTCAAGCGGGTCTTATATATGGGCTATTTTTTCTGTTAAGTTACAACTCTTGCTCTTCTGAGGTGTTTAATCTGATGAGTTGTAAACTTAAGTCCTATGGTGGTCTGATACTTTTGAACTGCTTTCTGCATGCTTATTTCCTCAAGTACCTTAATGCACGCATGCTGAATTTCGTCAGACACCATATTTCATCATGCATTTCAAATTCTTCATATCATATGTTAAATGTGTGTATGAATTACAAGATATAGGGGGAGATCTCCATGATATTACTCTACAATGTGCATTTGCAATCCAAAGCAAAATCCTCAATATGCACATCTTCAGGGGGAGTTTCTCTATATCTTGCAATCAAATTCCTCAATATCAGTATTTACACTTCATATGTTTTATCCCCGTTGAAAACTTAACCTATTTGTCATCAATCACCAAAAAGGAGGAGATTGTAAGTGCATCTAATGCCCCTTAGTGATTTTGGTGTATTGAAGACTTATAGGTTAAGGAACTAATGTATTTGTGAGTGTACACAGGTTCTATAAGTCAATGAGGAGTTTGATATTTATGAAGAAAGTCGACCCCTAAAAATGAATGTCTTCAGTTGAAGACTTTGGTTTTCTTGAAGACTTTGAAAATGAGGAAATTGGTGTGACCTTGAAGACTTGATATTGATGAGGATTATGAAGTGTGAAGACTTTTGTTTTCATAGTTTTGTTTTCCCTTTCTTGAGTCATAGGAAACACCGTACTGTTAAAGGGGGTCGAGGTAAAACTAAGGAAAAGTTTCCAAGTGATGCTCAACTCAAAATCCTACGCCTACCCAATCCTTTTGAGTGAAGCCATTGGAAATCTCATACAGTTCAGTCAAGTTCTTCAGTGACATAGACGAAGTTCTTCTGTTCTCTGAGGAATTTGTTCTGACTGAGGAGTTAGGAATTCGCCAGTGTGGATTGCCTACAAGTGAGGATCATGATAGCCCTGAGGAATTTAAGAGCTCAAATTTCCGACCGTTGCTGTGCTATGCGCCAGCTGTCCAAAATATCCTATCCACCTAACGGTCATATCATTGAAGGGCATTTATGTCTTATCATGTCGGGCTGCTCCCTAGGCTATAAATAGCCGCCCCCTACAACCACTAGCTGGTTGGCTGCTCCGAGAGAAACTGACACTTGTCATTTAGAGCATCCCATCCTCCGAGGACTTTGAGCGAAAATCATCAAGTGAGGAAAAACCCAAACCCAACACCTAAAACCCAAAGTGATTGAGCATCACTGAAGAAATTGTTCCTGTGTGGAACCGACGCTTGTTACCTTTGAGGACTGTGCATCCTCCAGACGGTTAGGCGTCATGGTCTAGAGCATCCAAGAGGAATTGTGGATCACCGAGTGACCAAGTCTGTGAAGGTTTGGAAGTCAACTGTGAAGACTTACCACGAGTGATTGGGCGAGGTCTGTGTGACCTTAGCTCAAGGAGAATACAGTGAGGACTATGTGTCCGAGACTGTGTGTCCTCAAGTTTAAATACCTAGCCGCTCCAACCAGACGTACAACTGTCACAGCAGTTGGAACTGGTCTACCAAATCACTATCTTCACCAAGCTACTGGTTCTATTTCCTCAACCCTTTCATTTCCTCGCATACTTGCTGTGTACTTGACCGTTACTGTTTGAAGACTTTGACTGAAGACTTTCTCAATTTCCTCATTCCTATTTCTTCAGTCACTTTGTCTTCAGCCTACTTATCCTGTTTACACGCTACCCGTGCTCTGTTTTGTTTCATTTCATCATGATGACTATGCTACTGCATTGTTATCCATGTACCTGAGTACTTATTCCACTGCTTGTAGTTCGTTTCTTAGGAAATTCCTCACATAGTATTTCCTCAGCGACGAATTCATAAAAATCGCCTATTCACTCCCCCCCCCCCCCTCTAGTCGATATAACGCACTTTCACTATCTAAAATGTACTATGAACTATGGACTTCACTATATTGGATACCCGTCGGTACTTGAAGGGTATAGTGATGCGAATTGGATCTCTGATGCTAATGAGATGAAGGCCACAACTGGGTATATGTTTACTCTTGGAGGTGGCGCTGTTTCCTGGAAGTCTTGCAAGCAAACGATCTTAACGAGATCGACAATGGAAGCAGAATTAACAGCATTAGACACATCTGGTGTCGAAGCAGGATGGCTTCGAGATCTTTTGATGGACTTGCTATTGGTTGATAAACCGGTTCCGGCTATCCTTATGAACTGTGACAATCAGACTGTCATCACCAAGGTGAAGAGTTCAAAGGACAACATGAAGTCCAACAAACACATAAGAATGAGATTAAAAGCTGTCAGAAAATTAAGAAACTCCGGAGTGATAGCATTGGAGTATGTCCATACGGCTAAGAATCTGGCAGATCCCTTTACAAAAGGGCTATCACATGTTGTGATAGATAATGCATCGAGGGAGATGGGTATGAGACCCACATGAGTTGCCATGGTGGTAACCCAACCTATGTGATCTGAGATCCCATGAAGTAGGACCTGGGAAAACAAACCAGTGGTGAACTAAGGAGAGTAACTATACTAACCCACTCCGTTGGAGATGCGATACTCTCGATACTGTATGGTAGGATGACTACTGTCTTAATGTGTTCCAAAGCTTATGTAAGCAAGATGCTATCCTACAGAGCAATCTTTGGAGGAACACACCTATATGAGCCCGACTGCTGGTCACAGTCTATGAGATTGGGGTGATCTCTAGTAAGCTCATGAATAGGTCAGGAGTGTGACTTATATGCTCCACCCGAGGGGTCAGCCTTCGACAGCCTAGTACTAGTAAGACATGTGTTGAAGCTTCTTTACGCCAAACTGACAATTCAAGGCTTAGTCCATTGTTCAGTTGTGAAGGAGTGTAGCTGCTTGCTCTAGGTGAAGTTCAACCTTAACATGCCTTCACTGAAACACTGGTATATCGAAACAGCAATTGGAACAGAGGACACAATGGGCCCTCGAGATCTGGTGGGGGATTGTTGAAATATGGGGTGGGCTTTAGGCCCATCCAACAATTTCAGAAAATCTCTAAGGGCCCATGTGGGTTTATTTGGCACTAGGTGTAGTGGGAAGTTTAGTCCCATCCCGGAAGATGGAGAGGAGTTAGACCTCCTTATAAGGGTTTCTCTTGTACATGCTATTGGAACTTGAGAAGAGAAGAGGCCCTCGCGCACTCCTCCTCCGCTGCCCGCCTCGCCACGCCACGCCTCGCCAGGACGCGCCGCGGGTTGCGGGAATGAGCCGAGCCGAGCTCACCCCTACGCACTTATTTTTGCCAGTCAGTAACGGAGAGTTTTCTGACAGCTGGGCCACGATTTGAGACGTCGGATCGTGGGCTGTCACGGACTCAGACGTGGGTCGAGCCCACGTCTCTCCACGCGGCTGCGCCTATATAAGTGTGCGGTGTCTCCTAACCCTAGCCGCCACGAACAGATCACATCTGCTCCACGCGCACGCCCACCGTCGTTCCTTTGCTGCTGCTGCCGCCGGTGACTCCATCACGTCCACCGCGTCCACGGTCGACGGGAGAGCAGGTCTCCGAAACCCCGCCCCTCCGGTTCCTGTACGGGAGAGGGGCGAATAGGTTTTTGGGAAGCGACTACGTGACTGCTCGCCTCCGATCCACTATGTCCTCTACGTTCGCGTCGTCTTCATCATCACCATGTCGCAGTCCGACGCCGACCGTCTCGCTGCCGAGAAACTCGAGGCTGACAAGAAGGCCGCCGAGCACGCTGCTGCCGCCACCGCTGCCGCGGCTTCTGCATGGCCTACTGGAGGGTATAACTCGTTTATCCCGCTCCTACTGTTTTCTGTTTTAGCCATGCTAGCGTTATACGTAGATCTTTCTGCAATTAGCGTAGTATGTGCTTGCATGATTGAATATCAGTATGCGATTATTTGTGTCAATGCCATGCTAGTGATTTACTCATGGATTAAGTTAATCGAAAAATTGCCTATTTACTCAACAATTTGGTCCTGGCATTATGAGCACAAAGGGGTATTTACAGTAAGGTCGGCGTACAGACTTTTATCAACAACCAAAAAACAGCGGACGGACTGGTTGGAGCATATTCCGGGCCACTCTCATGTGGAAGATGATCGGAAAGCTTGGACGAAGTTGTGGAGTTTGAACGTACCATCAAAAATCAAAGTGTTTGCTTGTCGCCTCACTCAAACATCTCTCCCCACTGGTGATGTTCGGAAGCATAGAAAGATGTCTGAAACAGCAGCTTGCACTATTTGCCACTCTGACTTTGACTCCTGGCGTCATTCCCTATTTGACTGTCGGATGGCGAGGTGTGTGTGGGCTCTCGCGGACGAGGACCTTACTGATGTGATCATCTCTAACCGTAGTGAGGATGCTAAGGTTTGGATGTTCTGGCTAGTCGAGACGTCATTCCCTATTTGACTGTCGGATGGCGAGGTGTGTGTGGGCTCTCGCGGACGAGGACCTTACTGATGTGACCATCTCTAACCGTAGTGAGGATGCTAAGCTTTAGATGTTCTGGCTAGTCGAGACGCTACCCTCGGCGGACCTCACACGGGTCTTGGTAACGATGTGGGCAATATGGTGGGCTCGGCGACGTGCTATACACGATGAGCAATTTCAGAGTCCCATGAGCACGTCTTGTTTCATTACAAAATTTCTGGAGGACTGGGAATCTGTGCCTACTCGCAATTCAGCTACATCCAATGACGTGCATGCAACGGCCAGAGGCGTGCATGCAATGACTGGAGCACAAAATATTAGCAATCCACCTGCTGTAGGCGCGCTGTGGCTCCCTCCAGTTGATCACGACGCAAAGATTAATGCTGACGGGGGCATCTCCAGGAGCGGCACTCGGGGCGTAGCAGCAGTATGCCGGGACAAGCATGGACAGTATCTTGGGGCCTCCGCGGTCGTCTACGACGGCCTCGTGGACCCGCGACGCTAGAAGCTTAAGCATGCAATGAAGCCTTGGCCCTTGCCACTGACTTACATATTGATTCCATCTGTATTGCTTCTGATTGTGCAGAGGTTGTCACTAACATTGAAACCGGGACTCCGTGCCGCTATGCTACCATCCTCCGAGAGATAAATCATCGACGGACTTCGTTTCGAGCACTCAAGATCATTCACGAGAAGAGAAAGCATAATGGAGAAGCTCATTCCCTCGCAAAGGCGGCTTCTTCCTTACCTTTTGGGCGCCATGTGTGGCTTTCTATTTTGCCTGATTTAATCTGTATCCCTATGAACATTGATACTTAATAAAGGTTACAGATTCTCGAAAAAAAGCTAACCATTAGCCTCTGCCTTGGATTCGTGATAGAGTAGTAAGGCTAGATTACTTAAGTCCACACGAGTCGAGGTTTTCATCGTTTTTCCTCCGTATTACAGGTTTTCTTCTTCTTCTTTTTTTCTTCTCCATTTTTTTCATTCTTTGCATTTTTTCTTCATTTTGTTTTGTTTTGATTTTGGTTATTATTTTATATGTCAACACCATTTTTCTAATACATGTCTAACATTTTTCCAATATAAATTAAACATTTTTGTAATACATAGTCAACATTTTTTCTATACACATTTTAACATTTTTAAGTGCTTGATTAACATTTTTTCAATAAAATATTAATATTTATTAAATACATGGACAACGTTTTTCCTATACATTTTTAAAATGCTTGATTAACAGTTTTCAAATACCCCTACAAAACAGTTTTGAAATAAAAAGATTAACATTTTCTGAATACATGGCCAAAATTTTTTCTATACATATTTAAAATTTTCCAAAGTCTTGATTACCATTTTTAAACACTTGTTTAATGATTTTTAAATGCTTGATTAACATTTTTATATACACAATCAATTTTTTTCATCATTTTTTAATACGTGGTCAACATTTTTTCTATACACATTTAACATTTTTCAAATGCTTGATTAACAATTTTCAAATACTTGTTCAACATTTTGTAAAATTCTTGATTAACATTTTTATATACACGATAAACTTTTTTCATCCTTTTTTAAACATGGTCAACATTTTTTCTATACACATTTAACATTTTCTGAATGCTTGATTAATATTTTTCAAATACTTGTTCAACATTTTTTATATGATTAATTAATAATTTTATTTACATGATACAAAATTTCATCATTTTTTAATACATGATCAACAATTTTTCTTTTTACATTCAATAATTTTTCCGAATGCTTGATTAACATTTTTCAAATACATGTTATTTTTTTTCAAATTTCTTTTCTGGAGTCTTTTTGGTAATATATATATTTATAATATTTTAAAGTATAAACAAAATTACAAAAAAAAACCAAGAAACGAAAACAGAAAATTGAAAATATAGGCTGTGGCCTGCCGTACATGGCGAGTCCACGGCGAGACATAGGGGCGCCCCCTCCAGCCGCCGATGATTTCCCCGGCGGGCGAAGCCGGGCCGGGGGGAGACGACGCCAGGACCTTCAGCGCGAGGCTTGAGCCTCCTGTTCGGCACCCCGGAGGAGATGGAGCCCATGTGGTTGCCGCCCAGGGGATTCGACGTTGGCGCCGAGTTGGCCTCCGCGGTGGCGGGGGCCAAAGGGGCTCGTCGCCGGCGAAGATCTGGGCGCCATCCCCACCCACTGCGGCGCCGGCCTTGGCGGAGTTCGACCCAGCCGCGCCCCATTCCTCGGAAGGCGCCCCAGAGGTGAGGCCGGTTGACCCCGTCGATGATTTTCTAGCTATGCCAGAATCCCCGCCTACTGCGGTGTCTGTAGACATGCAGGAGCAGCTCTAGTTCGTCTACGGTTCCGCGCCGGTGCCGCAGTCTCCGCCGTTCCCACCGGCGAAGCCGCCGGCAGCAAATTAGAACAGAGCGCACCGGCGTGCACCCTTGATTCAATTTCTATGCCGTTGCCTCCCATACCTTCCACAAATGATGTAGATCTGGTGGCAGAGGATGGTTCTGAGACTTGCTCTCCTTCAGAGAAAATGGCCTCAGCATCCATGGCTGCTGTTGATCTGAATGCGGCCGGGTGCGGTGCCTCAGGTGCCATCAGTATGAATGACACATAATTTCGGGGATCACAGTTCACAGAGGCCTGCAACGACCACGGTGGCGGCAAAACCCACACCATAGGAACCGGAAGAAGACTCATGTACAGCATCCATTGGCCATTTTCTCTGTGGATTCAGAGCTAGGAAGAAACAGTGAAGGAAGCGACCTCAATAGGATAGCATGAGTTGGCGGTCGCGACGATTGAAACCCCGGCCAGTAAACTCAGTAGGAATTGGAATCGAGAAAATCAGTTGAGCACCCAAATGCCAAATGTTCCATGATCAATCCCTCAAAAATAGAAACGCGTTACATAATTAAAGCCTCCGAGCCCTTTTGATGCACAAAGGCATGGGCAACAAAGTTTGACCAGCCTCATCGTGCTGCAGGGCCGGCGGCCACCGTTGACACCCTGCTAGAGTTAGGCCCCATCCTGGGCGCTGCACTGCTCTGGGCGACATTGGAGGTGGGCTGGTCAGTGGTGGCGTACATACTAGAACTCGAGCTGGGATCATCGCTTGTGCTAGCGGTGTTGACGATGCCGTTCGTGTCACCACTGACGCTGGTGTAGATGGTGCCGCGGCTCTCCTCGAGTTCAAGGCACTCCAGCAACTGCGCCATCACGCGGGTCATCGTCGGTCGCTTCGCGGGAGTTTGCGCCATGCACTCGAGCGCGAGGTCGGCGACCTTCCACACGCCGTTGACATCGTAGTCGCCTTGCATGCGTGCATCCACCACGCACTCGATGTCCCCAGATGAAAGGCGCTGCTGCACCCACTTGACAATATGAATGGGTTGCGCCCGCGGGGTTTGCACGAATGGAGGCTTCCCCGTGATCACCTCCAGCAACACGACACCAAAGCTGTACACATCGCTCTTTTCGGTGAGCTCTAGGACTGTTGCGTACCTGCAGTGCACATGTACACATATGTGATGGATTCGTGTTACAGTCGTCTCAGACGCATCACTAGAATTATACTGAATTCTCAACAGCTTAAAGCAAGGAGACATACTCGGGGGCAAGGTAGCCTGGTGTGCCAACCACCCTGGCTGTGGATACATGGGTATCACCATCCTGATTGAAAGCCTTCATCAAGCCAAAATCAGCAACCTTAGCTTTTAGATTTGCATCCAGTAGGATGTTTGACGTCTTCACATCCCGGTGTATGAAAGGCGGGCTACATGCCTTGTGCAGATACTCGAGCCCTGCATGCACATCATACCATTGACATTGGCTACTCCACATGTGCTAGCATGCAAATTCCCAGAGATCAAAAGCAACAAATGATGGGAGAACAAAATCCTAGCCAGAAGAATGTATACCTTGCGCGGACTCCAGTACAATATGGAGCCTCTGTCTCCAGGTTAAACATCCATCATTGTGATCTCTCCCTGCAGAACATGGTCAGTGTTAGCATTGGGGAACTTGAAAATGGAGATTCCAAATGCTCCTAGAGTTGAAATGACCTCTGAGTTTATGTTGGAGGTCTCCTTCGGACATATACTCATATACAAGGGCCATGTACTCCCCATCCTTGCAATAACCAATCAAGCTGACTAGATTCCTGTGATGGATCCCTGTTAAGTTTTGTGCCTGAGCCAGAAGAAAACAGATTAATTAGATACCGTCCAAGCGAATCTAGGTGACTATTTACATACGCGATCATGCATTACCTCTGTCAAGAACTCTTTTACACCCTGATTGGAAGATTGAGACCGCAGCTTGACTGCAACTTGAGTACCATCCTCCAAGAAGCCATCATAGACAAGGCCAAACCCTCCTTCCCCAAGCACTCGCTGGAAGTTGGATGTTATCACCTTCAGTTCCGTGTATGTGAATCGACGATTGCCCGATTGCACGTTACCCTCCTCATTATGTATATTTGCCGGTTCTTAATATGGCAATTAAGAACAAAACAAGTATTTCCCACTGTGGCATCATCACCGTTGCTTGCAGTTACAGATGCACACAGGTAGAACAATAGTTGTGTTAATGCCAAGTGTTTCTTAGGCTCACCTTGTTTTCTTCTTATTACGAAAAAGAGTAGTAGTACCACTAGTACTACTACAACCACGGATGCCACTACAACAACAGCAATGTAGCCGGTGGTTTTAGAGTTCCGGTTCTCTTGCGTAGGCTGGCAAGAACTGCTGTTGCTGCAAAGGTTTGGACTGTGGTCGTATCTATCAAAAAGAGGAAGCTATTAGCTTGGTGTTGGAATAAAATAAATGGCGGCAGAGGCATATCTGATTGGTTAACCTTAGAGTTAGGTTGCCATCTTGAATTCGTATCAGAAGGCCGAACGGAATCGTTCCACTAAGCTTGTTGCCTGTCAAATCTCTGAAGGAACCAAACAGTTTTGACGTCAGAAGAAAAGTGTCGTAAGTATAAACAATAGTAACATACTAACAACATCGAAAGGACATGTATAATTTTTAGAGTCGTTTTTTGGGTTAAAAAAACCTATGGGATTATTTTGGTACAGTCAATTGCAAAAATGGATAGCAGGGTTGTAGCCAGATCAATCTTAATATTCTTCCATAACTAAAATACTACTACCTCCGTACCAAAATATAAGACGTTTTTGTAGGCTAAACTAGCATACAAAAACGTCTTACATTTCGATACGGAGTTAATAGACACCAAAGTTAACATGATTTAGAAGTACTTACAGTAGCACGAGAGAGGGTAGTTGTGAAAGACCATCAGGAATTGATCCAGTCAAGTTATTATGTGACAAATCCCTAACACATATGCCAGCATACGTAATAGTGAGCTGTACTGCCAAAATTCATTTTGAAAATGGATTAAAAAAACGGTACTTACAGGTACTGGATAGCTTTGAGATTGGCAAAGTATGACGATATATCACCACTCAAACCGCCAAATGACATGTTTCTGTAGAAATGCACAGTACTTCAGACAGCACAACTATATGCTCAACTCTCATTGTGTGACAGATTAACCCCTTACGCCTGCCAGAAAAAACATATTCAGACTTACACGCTTGTGATTCTCTGAGGTCTGGAGATGGGATAGCTACAGTTCAGTCCATCCCAAACTAGGTTCTTTGGGGCGCATGGGTCACCCACCCAGTTCTTGATCAACTGGTACTTAGCCTTGATTGCAGTGATGGCAGATACTATTTTTTTCAGTAACACAAGGGGGGGAAACAGCACAAGTTAGTCAGACCATGTGCATCTATGTATATTAAGAAAATTCTAGCGTCAGTATTCACCATCCTGAGCGTCGGTCCCAACCCTGGCGGTGGAAATAGGGGTGAAAAGCTCGGCGGCGTTGATGAAAGGCGGTAGTATTGTGGAGTTGATCTCCATGATCGGTCGCAGTGTCGTGGCGTTGGCGGCTCCTAGTATGACGAGGTTCTCCTTGGGGCTGACGAACGGGACGGGTCGTCCGGTGGTCCTGGAGACGACGGTGGTGACAAGGTAATCAAAGTCGCCTATGAGCCAGGAAGCAGAGGAGTTGGGCCGCTTGAGGGTTGAGGCTGATGAGGAACACGCGCCGCTCCTGCTTGCTGTCCACGGTCTCCAGCTCCGCCAAATAGAAGACAGGCAGGAGCCTGCAATGGGTACGTGCAAATTACCACTTACTCAGATGCAAGATTTTGGCTGGAACTTGAAGTCGCAATTCATACTATGCTGTGAAGTACTATCATGTGCGCACCCAGGCATGGGGTAGACGTTGAGCATGCCTGCCTGCAGAGTTGAATTATACGAGATGTTGGAGCTCAGTACCGGTGCTGTCGGGCGCGCTCTGGCAATGAACATGGGGGACGCCGCCGGCCATGCAGAGCAGGAGCAGCAACCACGGGGCCGCCATTGCTCTCGGCGATGATCGCTCCAGTTCACGGCGACAACGTGCTGACATGCTACAACCTCTGCACCCAGCACTTAAGAGGGGCTAGCTAACTAGGACAACAAAGTACCTGTTCCGCGACATATAAGTAGAGCCTTCACCCTAGTCATGCAACGCAACCAAAGGCGCTTGGCATGAGCGGTTAGCCATCACAAGATTAAAGAGTCATGCAACCAAGATGGTTGCACGTACATGTGATAAACCTTATCATTTGACACGCAATTATATGTCTATTCACCGCAAGTCAAACCGCCCCATCCAATGTGTTAGAAGGGAGATAGAGAGGGATTGACAGAATATGATAGATGTATTGCTTGAGCCTCGTAGGCATATATATATAGGAGTATATGGTCATCTTGGAGTACAAGACAAGCCAGAATAAATCCTACTCTATCCTACGTTTCCTAAATAACCCTTATACTCAACATCCCCCCGCAGTCACAACGGTAGCGACACAGACGGTGAGACTGGCGAAGAATCCGAAGGCAAGCCGACGGACACCCCACCCCCCCCCCCCTCGCGCAGTCGTAACGGTCGATGCATCACGGAAGTCGTGGCTGGAGTGGCAACCGACGAGGTTGCTCAATCAAGGCGGTAGCCCTTTGTGCCGTTTGTCGAGGTAGCCGAGAATGTAGGTGGTGGAGCCGTGGTCGAGGTAGCCGTGCGAAGAATGTCGTGGTCGATGTCGAGTCGGGGTGGCCGGTGTCGAGGAATTCGCCGTGGAGCCGCGGGCGCAAGAAGGCGCCGAGTTAGTCATAGGCACAGTGGTGTCGAAGTAGTGGTGCGTCGGGAAGAAGACGTTACGACGCATCGCGCCGGGTTTGCCAAGCCCGGGGACACATCATGGACGAAGGCACACATCGGTGTTGTCAGCACCGAGCATGCGTAGACGGATGAAGACGAAGTTGACGATGCGCCGACCAGGCTTGCCACGCCCGGGGACACGTCGTGGATGAAGGCACGCATCAGTGTTGCCAGCACCGGGCATGCGTGGACGAGGGACCTGCACGAGTTGTACGCCATGTCGAGGAGTCGAAGGGCCAGCAGAGAAGAAGACTCGACGACGGTTGTGGCGCCAATCGGCATGGGGGCCGATGTCAAACGCTGGTCGGGGTAGATGACGGCGACGCTGGCGATGTGTGTGTGCTGGACGAAGACGAAGGAGGTGGACGGGCGGCGGCGGCTACGGTGGTAGTAGCGGCAGCGGCCGAAGAAGAGTGGCGGCGGGTTAGGAGTGCGGCAGCGGTGCTTGAAGTAGGCGAGGAACCCGACAGCGTGATGAAGACATGCGCGGAGGGTGGCGTTCCCGCGCCAAGGGAGACGGCGCGGCGCATACCACGGGAGGTTGACATGCGGTGACTGTCGTGGGAGTAAGTCTGACAGTAAGAATAGGGGGTACGTAGGAGGAGGCAGGATCCTAGCTACGGTGAGGTTGTGCACGCAAGATGTACGAGTTCAGACCCTTCTCGGAGGAAGTAACAGCCCTACGTCTCGGTGCCCGGAGGCTTGATCGACTGGATTATGCGTGAGAGTTACAGGGGGTGCGAACCCTTGTGCCAGTGGAGGGGGGGTGGCTTATATAGAGTGCGCCAGGACCCCAGACGTCCCATGTTACACAGAGTTCAATATTCATTAAGACAGGGCGTTACTGGTAACGCTAGCTATAAAGAGCTATAAATGATCTTTAAGACTATAGGGTGAACGCCTGACCGTTGCCATCCTGAGTGACTTTAGGTCTTCCGTACTCCAAGTGGTTTTTTGTATGGTCGAGTGACTTCATCTTGGTCGAATGGAATTGGGGTATCCGAGTGACATAACTGGTCGAGTGGATTGCACTCCAAGGTGAACTCAGTCGGTTTCTTCTGTTGCATTTTGAATGTCTCTGACTCTAGGGCAGTGTCCTTAGGTAGGGTGTCTAGGTCGGGCCTATGACCCTACCCTAGGTACATGTCGTCGTCATTAGCCCCCGAATAGATTGAGGACCGAGTGAAGAAAGAGTTGAAGTTGACTCCGACTCGATTCCATACTTCGGAGGTATTTCATCAGGGTCTGCGAATCATGTTGAAGCTTCAATCTGGTTTCAGTCGCCTTGGTCCATTCAGAGGCCGTCGAGTGGACTATACTGACAATCTTCGAGTGTCGACATGGAACGAAATCTTTGGTGCGATTGGTTGCTCTGCAGTCCCCGGACCTCATGGGATTCGAAATTTTGGGGAAGCGCGCGGGACGGAGCGTGCCGCAGTAATTGGAGTGGTCAGATAGGGACGCCTCGATTTTCATGCCGCCTTTTTTGCCACTTATCGGGCGCGCGACTGTTGCGGGATTTGACAGGATTGCTCGGGCCCACGAGTCAGTCACTCGGAAATAGGTCCATATAAGGCCGTCGAGGCCGATGAGTTTGCACAGTGTGCCTCATTCTCTCCCTTCTTCCTCTATTTCTCCACTGCATCCTCCTCCACGCCGCCGTTCCGCCCATACGCCGTCCGCCGCGATGGGAAAGGAGAAGACGGCGGCCTTGGAGCGCGCTAAGAAGGCGACGGCGGCGACAAAGGGCAAGAAGACGAGTCGGGGATCGTCTTCGAGGTCCGGTCTGCCGCCTGGTTGGATCCAGGGAGACTGGATTTGATCTACGATCCAGAAGGAAGATTTGGAAGACCTGGCCGAGGCGGGCTTGATTGCCCACGGATCTTGGAGGCTGCCGGGGAACGAGACCGAGCCTCAGCCGTAGGAGGGTGAGTGCGTCCTCCTCGCAACTCATGTTGACCGCGGTTTCACTCTGCCTCCGCATCCTTTTTTCCGGGGTTTCCTGAACTTTTTTGGTGCCCAACTCCATCATTTCTCTCCCAACACCATCACATATCTCGCTGCGTATGTCTCTCTGTGTGAAAACTTCTTGGGCTGTCGACCGCACTGGGGCTTATTCAAACACATCTTTACTTGCCGTTCCCAAACTGTGAAGAAGGCAAATTCGACTGACGCAAGAACGCACGTGATCCAAATGTGCGGGGGTTTAGGGATTCAGATGAGGGGTAGGAGTACTTTTCCTTCTATGACTCTTCCCGAGTCAGTTAGGGGGTGGCAGTCAACCTGGTTCTATTGCCGAGATATTCCGACCCCTGGTCAGTCGACTGGCCTTCCGACCTTCACCATGGAGCGAGTCCGCCAACCCTCTTCATTGACCGTGACTCCAGTAGAGAAAGTAGAGGTGTCCATGCTAGTCGACCGGGTAGTTCAATTAGTCCGTGACGGTGTGATCGGCATGGATTTGTTGGAGGTGTTTCTTAGTCGACGCATCCAGCCTCTCCAAGCCCGCGATCATCCAATGTGGATGTACTCGGGCGCTAACGACACTGCTCGGGTCCACCCAGAGGAGGTCACCGAGGAGACGGTGGCACAGTGGCTGCGGAGCATCACGGGAAACAAAGACAACCCCAGGGGGTCTAGAAGAGTTGTACCATTCGACGTTGACAAAGAGCCGGACAAGGTCTGACCCTTGTTACCGAGTGTCTTTTTATTCCGATTTGTAACTGCCCTTGGATCTGACTGATGCTTGTTTAATTCCTTGCCTTGCAGATTTTTACTGAGATGTATTCGATGCCAAATGGAGAGCAAGTCCTGGAGGGAACGGAGAGCGGAGGCGAGAGTGGTGACTGGCAATCCCCCGACGACAATGAAGACGACACTGACGACTCGGACGACAGTGAGGAAGCCGACTCACCACCTCGCTTGGAACGCCGACCCAAACAGTCTCAAGATCCTGCAAGTGGTCGTGGCAAAGCAGCTCCCCCAAGCACACAAACGCAAAAACGCACTCGGACTTCGACTCCGGAGCCGTCTGAAAAGGCCGCCAAGCAGCCCAAGGTCATCCCTTCAAAAGCCTCGGAAGGCTTTGCCCAAGATCAAGGTGGATGTTCCCGTTACTTCTGCGTAAGTGTTTTGCTTTCTCTCTTCGGTTTGCTTGGGAACTTCTACGTTATTGTCGACTCGTTCTCTTGCTTGACCGAGTGAATTCTGAAACTTTCAGCACTGCTACTTCTGGGACCTCCATGGACATTTACAAGGGTCAAGATGATGAGGAGACCGAAGACGTGGCCACTTCCAAAGCGGGTACAACTCTATCATCTTGTCCTCATTTTGTCAATTGTACTATCGGTCGACTGAACTCTTACGGTCGAGTCTTTTGCAGCACCACCAAATGTCATTGAACTTCCAGACGACGACGATCATGAAGATGTGTCTTAGAAGACTACGGGAAGAAAAGGCAGGACTTCGAGCAGGAGGGTGCCTGCCAGCAAGGCACCTTGGTCGACATCAGCGCCAGAACCAGTGATCCAGCAGTCCGAAGATCCAATTCGGGCTTCTGTTTCTTTTGCCGATCCTGTGTCGACTGATCGTCCTTCGGCGTCGACCGCCCAAGCCCCTGCTCCGTCCGTGCAACTCCATGCCTCAGATCCTTTGGTTGCTTCGACTGTTCCGCCAACTCCACTCTTTGTTACCCATCATGTCCCAGAGGACCAAGTGAGCGCTGCTAAGGAAGCTATACGCCAAGCAGGCCTTATGATGGAGCAAATGAAGGTGGTGCACGAAGCTAGCACGGCTGCCTACAATGCCAGCTCTGCTCTTCAAACCAATGTCCAGGTGAGTTGATTTCCGACTGATTTTTCAGCTTGATCTTTGCTCTGTTAGGATATGGTACTTGAAAACTGCTGCTTTACTATTCGTAAGATGTCCGTGGATGAGCGTTTTGAAACATTTAAAGTGCATCTATCATGAGTCTGCATCTTGCATCCGTTCACCCACTGGGTGTTTTAACTTTTGCTGTATAGTTCTTCCACTTGAGTCGACTAGGTCGCGTCAAGTGTATCCTTGAATCAGTGGGGGCACGCAGAGTGCACCCACTCGGTGTAGTCCCCGAGACCGCCGTCGAATGTTTGATTCAGCGGGGGTCTTTGTCAAATGACTCTTTATAGTTCTTTCGCTCGGTCCAGACAGGCTGTGCCGAGTGGGATCCGGACCAGTGGGGGCACGCCAAGTGCACCCACTGGGTGTAGTCCCCGAGACCGCGGTCGACTACGGGTAGTCGGCGGTGGTCTGAGAACAAATGTTGCCGTTTTTTTTACTAGACGGACCATGTCGAGTAGAAAGTCGAACCAGTGGGGGCACGCCAAGTGCACCCACTGGGTGTAGTCCCCGAGACTACTGTCGAATGTTTGATTCGGCAGTGGTCTTAGAACTCTTTTTGTCATGATGACTTGAACTTGTATCTTATCGCTCGGAAGCAATCAATCTTTGTTCCTGTCGACTGACGTGTCTTATTCGTTGATTGCAGAAATCTTGTGAGTTCGGGGTCCAGTTTGCTGAATTGAAGAAGAAACAGGTCCAACTCAATCTCGACCTGGAGCTGGCCAAGGAGAACTTACAAAAGGCTAAGGATGAAGCGGCTGCCATGGGAGGTAATAACTTGCCGACTGTTTGCCTTGCCATCTTTTCTTTTCGCCTTTTGAACTGAGTGACTCCACTCGAACAGATGTGCGTAGTGAAAACAGACAACTCTAAGCTCGTCTGAAGAATGTTATTTCTTTAGACAAAATGAAGCAGGCTCTAGAGCAGAAGGACCTCGACCTTGCAGCAGCACAGAAGACGGCGCGGGAGAAAACTGAACTTGCCGACAAGAAACTGGCTTCAGTCGGCAAGTTAGAAGAAGAAAACACCAAACTGAAGACTGCCATTGACGAAGCCAACAAAGAAGTCGTGCAGCTGAAGAAGGACAAGGCGGCCTTGACCGACAAGGTTGGAGATCTCACTCGGAGGAGGGACGAATTGGAGACCTATCTGGGAGGACTTGCCAAGATGTTCCTTATGCTTGAAGGTACTTTCCCTTTTCCGACTGATTTGCAACTGTCGACTCATCATTTCTCTGTGTGTGCAGAGTTCTGTCAAAACTTCGAGGAAGAGACTGGGCGGCTTGAGACGAATCTGGATCACATTAACTCCCCTGTCAAGGACGAAGCTGCGATGAACGTGCTGCGACTGGAATCACGCCTCGCCGGCGTTATGGACTATCTTGCTCGACTGAAGGTGGCGGCGTCGCGGATTGACACGGAGCTCTGGCCAGGTGTGACATTCCAGAATGACCTCGAGTCTCTGATGACTCGACTTAATGAGATCCCCAGTCGAGTAAAGGCGTGGAAGAAGTCATCTGCTCGGTGCGGCGCTGACGTGGCTCTGTCTCTTGTCTGCGTTCATTGCAAGGAAGTTAAAGAAGAGAAGCTGGTAGCTCTCAAGGTCGCCAATACCAAGAAGCTTCAATTCCAGTCCTTCATGGAGACTTTCATCGACGCTGCTACTCGTATTGCTGATGGAATCGACCTGGACGAGTTCGTCGAGCCAGCTAGCCCTCCTCCTGCGGAGTGAACAAACTTTATGTCTTGATTTTATTTGCCTCGGAATGCCGAGTGATTTTGTAACCGTTAACCTCTTTCGGGCCTGAGGCCTGAGCACTTCCGTTCGTGGTTCTGAACCTTGCTGGATTTATCCGAACTTGGTTTTTCTTTGAATATGGTTGCTTTGTCTTTACCACTTTCAAGTCTCTTGACTCCGAGTGAAACTTGACTCTTCACTCGGAATAGACGTTGTACTTGTGGTGCAGCTCCGACGAGAGGGCCGTGCGTTGTATTTGTGGCGCAGCTCGGAGCGTGTGGCCAAGTTTCCGAGTGAGCGGGTTGCTCTTCACTCGGAATTTGTTTTGTAACTTAGGCAAGTACGGGGTCGCAGCTAAGCCCCCGAGTGGGAGGATTGCTCTCCACTCGGAGTATGTTTTAACTTAGGCGAGTACAGGGTCGCAGCTAAGTCCCCGAGTGGGAGGATTGCTCTCCACTCGGAGTATGTTTTAACTTAGGCGAGTACGGGGTCGTAGCTAAGTCCCCGAGTGGGAGGATTGCTCTCCACTCGGAGTATGTTTTAACTTAGGCGAGTACGGGGTCGCAGCTAAGTCCCCGAGTGGGAGGATTGCTCTCCACTCGGAGTGTTTTTTGAACTTAGGCGAATCGGGTTCGCAGCTAAGCCCCCGAGTGAGAGGGTTGCTCTTCACTCGGAGTGTTTTTTGAACTTAGGCGATTCGGGTTCGCAGCTAACTCCCCGAGTGAGAGGGTTGCTCTTCAGTCGGAGTGTTTTTTGAGCTTAGGCGAATCGGGTTCGCAGCTAAGCCCCCGAGTGAGAGGGTTGCTCTTCACTCGGAGTGTGTTTGAAACTTAGGCGAATCGGGTTCGCAACTAAGCCACCCACTGGGGGATTTGAACACATATGCTTAAGGGAACACAATCACTGAGATACTGCAAAAATCTTGTCTTTGATAAGCAAACTGAAGGATCCTTATTACAACTCGTCTATCCGAGTGCTTAGTTATAAAAATGGCGGAGCAGGTCTGCATTCCACGAGCGTGGCTCGTCTTCTTTCTTGGCTACGTTGTAGAGGTGATACGCCCCGTTGTGGAGTACCTTGGTGATGATGAAGGGGCCTTCCCAGGCCGGAGCAAGCTTGTGAGGTCGCTTCTGGTGTACTCGGAGCACAAGGTCTCCTTCTTGAAACGCTCGACCTCTGACGTTTCTGGCGTGGAATCGACGCAGATCTTGTTGATAGATGGTCGACCGGATCAGAGCCATCTCTCGTTCTTCCTCTAGGAGGTCAATTGCGTCTTGGTGTGCTTGTTCTGCTTCAGCTTCTGAGAAGAGTTCCACTCGGGGGGCGTTGTGCAGTAAGTCACTCGGAAGCACAGCTTCAGCACCATACACCATGAAGAAGGGAGTTCGGTCAGTCGACCGGTTGGGAGTTGTTCTCAGTCCCCATAGGACGGATGGCAATTCAGTCACCCAAGCTCCAGCGGCATGCTTGAGATCGCGCATCAGTCGGGGTTTCAGTCCTTGTAAGATCAAGCCATTCACCCTTTCTGCCTGTCCATTCGACTGCGGGTGCGCAACAGATGCGTAATCGACCCGAGTGCCTTGGGAAGCACAAAACGCTCAGAAATCGTCAGAATCAAAATTGGAGCCGTTATCTGTGATAATACTGTGAGGGACTCCATATCTGAATATCAGCTCCCTGATAAAACTGATGGCAGTGCTTGAATCAAGATTCTTGATAGGCTTGGCCTCAATCCATTTGGTGAATTTGTCGACTGCCACAAGCAAATGAGTGAAACCACTTCTGCCAGTCTTGAAAGGTCCAACCATATCCAACCCCCAGACTGCAAACGGCCAGACGAGTGGAATGGTCTTCAAGGCAGATGCAGGTTTGTGAGACATGTTTGAGTAAAACTGGCAGCCTTCGCACTTGTCGACTATATCTTTTGCCATCTCATTTGCCCTCGGCCAGTAGAATCCTGCTCGGTATGCTTTGGCCACAATGGTCCAAGAGGACGCATGGTGGCCACAGGTTCCCGAGTGGATCTCATTTAGAATCATTCGAGCTTCTTCCGGAGAGATGCGACGCTAAGCAACTCCTGTGACACTTTCCCTGAAAAGTCGCCCTCCAATAACTGTGAAGGCTTTGGATCGACGAACGATCTGGCGGGCCTCATCCTCATCTTCTGGGAGCTCTTGTCTAAGCAGGTACACAATATATGGCACTGTCCAATCGGGGATAATCACCAAAACCTCCATGATCAGGTCGACCACTGCTGGGACTTCAATCTCAGTCGGATCGGTTGAGCTTATCGGTTGTGGGGGCTCCTCTGTAAAAGGATCTTCTTGAACTGACGGGGTGTGGAGATGCTCCAAGAACACATTACTGGGAATTGGTTTCCGAGTGGAACCTATCTTCGCCAGATCATCAGCGGCTTGATTCTTGATTCGGGGTATGTGGTGGAGCTCTAACCCCTCAAACTTCTTCTCCAACTTTCTTACTGCATTGCAATAACCAGTCATAGCTGGGCTTCTGATATCCCACTCCTTCATCACTTGATTGACCACTAAATCTGAGTCGCCGTAAACCATCAGGCGTCGGACGCCGAGTGAAATGGCCATACGTAACCCATACAAAAGTGCCTCATACTCAGCTTCATTGTTTGAAGAATCAAAGTGAATCTGGAGGACATAGCTGACTTTGTCACCTCTTGGGGACACTAAAACCACTCCAGCGCCGGAACCATTCAACATTTTGGACCCATCGAAGAACATAGTCCAATGTTCCGAGTGAACTTGAGTCGGTTGCTCCTGCTCAATCCACTCGGCAAGGAAATCTGCTATTGCCCGAGACTTGATTGCTTTCTTTGCCTCAAACTTGATATCCAAAGGAAGGAGTTCAATCGCCCACTTGGCCACTCGACCAGTTGCGTCCCGATTGTTCAGAATTTCAGATAATGGGGCACCGCTGACGACTGAAACCGAGTGGTCCGCAAAGTAATGTGCAACTTTCTTCGTGGTCAAGTAAATCCCATAGACAAGCTTCTGATAATGCGGGTATCTTTGCTTGGATGGAGTTAAAACTTCAGAAATATAGTATACTGGGCGTTGAACTTTGTAGGCTTTGCCTTCTTCTTCCCGCTCGACCGTGAGCACTGTGCTGACAACCTGTCCAGTGGCTGCAATATATAGCAACAGAGGCTCTTTGCTGACTGGAGCAGCAAGCACCGGCTGGGTGGAAAGCAGGGCTTTGAGCTCTTCAAACGCTGCTTCAGCTTCAGGATTCCACTCGAATTTGTCAGACTTCTTCATCAATCGGTAAAGAGGTAATGCCTTTTCACCGAGACGTGGGATGAATCGACTTAATGCAGCCAAACAACCAGTAAGCTTTTGAACATCGTGCACGCGCACGGGGCGGTTCATTCGGAGGATTATGCCAACCTTTTCTGGGTTTGCGTCGATCCCTCATTCGGAAACAAGGAAACCGAGTAACTTTCCACCTGGAACTCCGAATGTGCACTTTGACGGATTGAGCTTGATATCATATCTTCTTAAGTTGGCAAAGGTTTCAGCGAGGTCAGTCAGTAGGTCAGAACCTTTGCGTGACTTGACCATGATGTCATCCATGTAAGCTTCCACATTCCGACTGATTTGAGTGAGCAGGCACTTCTGAATCATACGCATGAACGTGGCACCAGCATTATTGAGGCCTAAGGGCATGGTAATATAGCAAAAACACCCGAATGGGGTGATGAAAGCTGTCTTTATTTCGTCGGGTCCATACAGTCGGATCTAATGGTACCCGGAATATGCATCCAAGAAGGACAATTGCTCACACCCCGCAATCGAGTCGACTATCTGGTCGATGCGGGGCAGAGGGAAGTGATCTTTCGGGCAGGCCCGATTGATATGTTTGAAATCGATACACATACGAAGTGATTTGTCTTTCTTGGGGACCATGACAACATTGGCGAGCCACTCGGAGTGGTATATCTCGCAGATGAACTCAGCTGCCAGAAGCCGAGCCACCTCCTCGCCAATTGCCTTCCTTTTCTCCACGGCAGACCGATGGAGATGCTCTTTGACGGGTTTTGCTTTTGGGTCGACTCGCAAACGGTGCTCAGCCAGTCCCCTGGGTACACCCGGCATGTCAGATGGTTTCCATGCGAATATGTCCCAGTTCTCACGGAGGAACTGGATGAGCGCTTCTTCCTATTTGCTGTCGAGTGTTGTTGAGATGAGAGTCGGAGCAGCATCGGGATCGGTCGGATGGATATGGACAGGCTTTGTTGCACCGGCCGACTGAAATGCGGACTCTGAAGCGGGCTTCTTTGCTCGCAACAAATCACTCGGATCTGCGTTCTTTTTGTATTCTTCCATTTCTACTGCTGCCATTTGCTCATCAGCAATCTTTGAGCCCTTCTGGAGGCACTCTTCTGCCCTTTGCCGATTCCCTGTGACTGTGATCACACCTCTGGGGCCAGGCATCTTCAGCTTGAGGTATACGTAACACGGTCGAGCCATGAAACGAGCATATGCAGGCCGACTCAGAATCGCATGATAAGCACTGTGGAAATCCACCACCTCGAATGTTAACTTTTCCTTACGGTAATTCTTTGAATCACCGAAAACCACATCAAGAGTGATCTGACCGAGTGAATCGGCTTTCTTTCCTGGGATGACTCCGTGGAATCTCATGTTGCTCTCGCTGAGCTTGGACATCGGAATGCCCATCCCTCGGAGGGTCTTAGAGTACAGAATGTTCAAGCCACTGCCACCATCCATCAGAACCTTGGTCAGTCGGGTGCCCCCAACGACTGAGTCGACCACTAACGCTTGCTGCCCAGGGGTAGCAACGTGCGCTGGGTGATCGGACTGGTCGAATGTAATGGGAGTCTGCGACCACTTTAAATATGTCGTAGTTGCCGGAGCAACCATATTCACTTCGCGATTGATAACCTTCAGTCAACTTTTGCTCTCAATGTCAGCAAAAATCACTAAAGTGGCATTGACCTTGGGGTAACCATCATCCTCTTCTTTGTCTTCTTCCTTATCAGATTCCTTTTCCTTTTCACTGGGCTGACCCTCTCGGAAGCTCTGAATCAGGAGTCGACACTGTCGAGTGGTATGCTTGGGGTAAATCAGGTTTCCCTCTTCATCTTTCTTGGTGTGTATGTGACACGGTAAATCAAGCACATCATTTCCCGCTTGATCTTTCACTTTCTTGGGGATCCAAGGCCCCTTAGGCTTTCCTTTGAACTTCCCTTGGTTCAAAACTGCGGCTTCACCAGGACCTGTGGGTTTGGCTTTGCGCTTCTGTTTCCGACTGGAACTTCCTCCTCCGGCGTCCTGGGCGACTGGTTTATGCTTGCCACTATGGAGTCTGTCTTCTTCCTCGCCGTTAGCGTACCGAGTGGCTATTTCATCATCCGAGCCAGGGACATGTCTCCTGTCTGACCGAATTTCAGGTTAAGTTCTCGGTACCGAACGCCCTCCTTGAAGGCGCAAACTGCCTGATGCTCTGACACATTCTCCACGGTATGATGAAGAGTGGTCCATCTCTGGATATAATCTCTCAAAGTTTCACTCGGTTTTTGGACACAATGTTGTAGTTCAGTCAACCCTGCAGATCGTTTGCACGTGCCCTGAAACGTCCTGACGATCACTCGGGCCAAATCTTCCCAACAGAAAATACTACCAGGGGCCAACTGATTCAACCAAGCTCTGGCTGAGCCCTCCAGCATCAGGGGGAGGTGCTTCATGGCTACATCATCATTGCCGCCACCAATCTGCACAGCCACTCGGTAATCCTCTAGCCAAGTGTCTGGCTTCGACTCACCGGTGAACTTGCTAACTCCTGTCGCCAACCTAAAGTTGGGTAGAATCTCAGCAGCTCTGATGGCTCTGCTGAAACATTCAGGCCCAGACACGTGAACTCTGCTTCCACTCGGATGATTCCTATCTTGTCCTTCCCTGTGTGCTCGGCCTCTGTCGACCAAACCTTGCACGAGAAGTGATCTTGCATCAAACCCAGGCTCTCTTGGGTCGACCGGAGCTCTCCGCTCACCACCATACAAGCGCCTGTCATCATGCCGTAGAGGCGCGTACGATCCGCCTCTCAGAGGGGGCGTAGGCACTCGACGGTTGTCATCACGGCCATAACGATGATCGTACTGTCCGTGGCCTTGAGCCAGATACTGGTCCTGGCGGTGCCCACGATCTTCGCGCCGCTGAGGTGATCTTGGGCCGTGAGCTGACTGAACAGTGTCTGCGGCCATAGATCTACTATGGATCCTGTTGCGCGACTGAGAACCGGCAGAGTTTTGCTCACCTGCTGCCCGGAGCAGCGCTCGAATCTGCATCAAACCTCTTCCAGCCTCTGATTGGGACGGCTGAATCGACTCTGCTATACGGGCTGCAGCTGTAAGATTCTGGATCGGAGTGCAGTATACCTGGGGCTCAGGAGGAAACAACTGTCGTTGCCGTCGACTGGATTCGGGGATCTGCCGACGGGCTCGCTCGTCGAGTGAATGTTGGAGATTTTACAGTCGCGCGCGCTCAGCCAAGGTGGCTAGACGCGCAGCTTTTGAGGCCCGAGCCTCGGAGGTCTCCCCCATGATGGGGGGTGTGGAGGGCCTCCATATTGCGATGATGCAGCTCGTCCCTCTGCCCCGAAGTGAGGGCTTCAGGACGATATTCTTCGTGACCATGCGACGAGCCGCTGCCGCCATCGCTGCCGCCACCGCGACGGAAACCAGGCGGGCCGCGCGGCGTATCGACCATCAGGACCTCCGCCGCAGGGTCACTGCTTCCGCACTCGGACAGAGTCTCGGCGGAACCAGTCGACAGGTCGAATAGTCCATAGGGAGATTCGTCGGGCTCAATTGCCGCGATTTGTGGGGTGGCCGACTGGCGGGCCACCGCATGCTTCACCCATCGCTGAAGCCGCGATCGACCAGATCGCTTGCGACGGCGAACAGCGAGGAGTGAGGATGCCGCGGGAGCCGACCGATACTGGGTCGACGGCTGCCGCAGAAGGACGCCGCGAACACATGCGCGAAAGTGCGTCGCCCCGCGGACGGGGAGCGTCTCGACGTCGAGGGGGGCCTCCTGGAGCCAGGCGGAGTCGTCGGCGATGAGAACGAGCGCGCCGAGACGGATCTCGCGGCCCTCAGCCAAACCACCGCGAGAAACCATGTTGATGGAGATCAGAAAAACTGCAACATCACCGGAAGTCGCTAAGACGCTAGCCCCACGGTGGGCGCCAACTGTCGTGGGAGTAAGTCTGACAGTAAGAATAGGGAGTACGTAGGAGGAGGCAGGATCCTAGCCACGGTGAGGTTGTCCACGCAAGATGTACGAGTTCAGGCCCTTCTCGGAGGAAGTAACAACCCTACGTCTCGGTGCCCGGAGGCTTGGTCGACTGGATTATGCGTGAGAGTTACAGGGGGTGCGAACCCTTGTGCCAGTGGAAGGGGGTGGCTTATATAGAGTGCGCCAGGACCCCAGCCGTCCCACGTTACACAGAGTTCAATATTCATTAAGACAGGGCGTTACTAGTAACGCTAGCTATAAAGAGCTATAAATGATCTTTAAGACTACAGGGTGAACGCCTGACCGTTGCCATCCTGAGTGACTTTAGGTCTTCCGTACTCCGAGTGGTTTTTTGTATGGTCAAGTGACTTCATCTTGGTCGAATGGAATTGGGGTATCCGAGTGACATAACTGGTCGAGTGGATTGCACTCCAAGGTGAACTCAGTCGGTTTCTTCTGTTGCATTTTGAATGTCTCTGACTCTAGGGCAGTGTCCTTGGGTAGGGTGTCTAGGTCGGGCCTATGACCCTACACTAGGTACATGTCGTCGTTAGTGACGACGGAGTGGACCAGGGTCGCGGCGCTACGACCCGAAGGGGTGACGCAGCGGTGGCGGGCAGGTCGGGGCGACGACGGGAAGACCTTGGGGCGGCGGCGGGGACTTCGGGCTGCAGCGCTACGGCCCGAAGGGGCGGCGCAGTGGCGGAACCCGGGTTGGTGCAACCACAGGAACGGTCTCAGGACGGCGGCGTGGACCGCGTGCCACGCTCGCTATGGCCCGACAAGACGACGCAGCGGCGGCGCGAGGGACGGTGCAGCCACGGGGACGACCTCAGGGCGGCGGTGGACCGCGAGCCGCGACACTACAGCCCGAAGGGGTGACGGAGCGGTGACACGGGTCGGTGCAGCCGGGAGAAGAACCACGGGGCGGCGGCGCTGCGGCCCGACGGGGCGACGCAGTGGCAGCCCGCTGCTCGATCGGTAGAGGGGCGCGCTAAACTCGGGACGGTCTTCACGGGGCCTGCGAAGGCGCGTGCAACCGACGGGCCAGGTCGGTCGCACGGCGTAGATGAGGCGGATCGCGGCGGCGGGCGGGTGATCAATCCGATCGCGCGCGAGGTCGGGGACGCCGGTCGGTGAAGGCGGGGTGCCGGCGGAGTCCGAGATTGATGGGCGGGCCGGCGCGCGAACGACGGCTGTGATGGGCCGCCGCATGGCGCGAGACCGCCGGGTGGGGGCAAGGCAGGATTCCCGGTTGGAGTAGGGCGGCGACAGCCGGCGTAGATCGACGGGCGAGCCGGCGCGCGAACGGCGAATGATGGGCCGCCGCATCGCGTGAGGCCGCCGGGTCGGGGCTACGGGTGGGCAGACGCGCAGACGACGGCCGTTAGGGGCCGCCTGTCGCGCAAGACCGCCGGGTCGGTGAAGAGGCCGGCTGGTCGCACCGGTGTTGGAGTAGAGGCGCATGGGGGTCGACGGCGGCGGGGGGCGACGCAAATCGATCAAGCATAGATCGGAAAACCAAAAAGAAAAACGCCGATCAAGATGATCGGCGGGAGAGAGAAAAACCCGGAGCAAGGGCTCGGGAAAAAGACTCTTTAGGGCAGACAGTCAATACGACCGGCGGACGAACCCTAGGTACGGGTGGCGCAGCCCCCGGCGGCTGTCATGGAGGCCAACCGCCCTGGGTGCGGCGCGCGGGTGCGGAAGCGGCGACGGCTAGGGTTTAGGATTGAGGTAAGGCTGATACCATGTTAAAAGGGATATAGAGAGGGATTGATGGAATATGATAGATGTATTGCTTGAGCCTCGTGGGTATATATATATATATAAGAGTAAATGGTCATCTTGAAGTACAAGTTAAGATAAAATAAATCCTACGCTATCCTACGTTTTCTAAATAACCCTTATACTCAACACAATGGCTAGCTTGCAGGTACACCTCCAAATTATTGGCGTCAAGGTCAACGTTGGGCAAGAACAGAACAAGCAGATTGGTCCATGATTAGCGGGGTATAAAGTAGAGAAATACGTAATGGAAAATGCTGAAGACAAACCGGCAACCAGGGAAGCCAGGCACAAACCGGCAACCAGGGAAGCCAGCCACCCTGGCTTAGGTTGACTCGTTGCTGGGCCAACTAGCCGTTCATCACACCGTACCAGGTGTCCAGGTATACTCTATTTCCTCCCAACCAAAGCAACTCATGAAGCACACAAGTCTAAAATAATTACGGATTTGCTATTTTACAGTCAAGTGTTTTTCAATTTGTCGTCATTCAAATTTGTGTCCGTCCATTCTTGCGCGGAGATTCGCGCCGGCTTTCTTTTTTTCTTCGTATTTGAAATGGAATTGTCCCTAAAAAATACAATAGAAATTTCACCTAGAAAATCAATTTCTACTGTATTTTGAAATATGTTTTGTCAGAAAAGCGTGAAACTTTCCCAGATTGCTCTGTATAGTAGTATTGATTTTACATATTTTTTTCAAAATTTCTTGACACTCTGGTTTTTTGGTCAATTCGGTCAAATACATGCCACGTCTGCCAATACTACCTTTAGGCCAAGTGAGGGGGTAATCTAAACGGATTTGAGAATTCAGGGTTGTGTTCTAACTGGTATTAGAGTTTAGGGTTGTAAATTAAACTAAAGCGTGAGTTCAAGGTTGAAATATACACTTCTCTCTTGTTCTTTTGTCATATGTTTTTCAGGTCATGGAACTATAACTAGGAGTGACAGTGGCAACCATGATGCAAATGCAAGTAGATCCCAAAGATCTTTTTTTTTTTGAGAAAGCATACGTGTTCAACTTTAGATCAAAGTCAGTACAGCACCCACACGCATACACAACACTGGAGGCATCCAGATCTGTCCCGGCACAATGCACAAACCACCCCAGAAGAAAGAAATTTACAACGAAGCCCCTCTGGGTCCCTGAGTGCATAGGGCATCATCTCCAACCACGGCCGTGACTCCGCCGTGCTCCTTCTCCTCGTCGCCGCTGCAGCCAGAGAAAGAGGATGGATGCGAAGCATCTACCAGCCTGCGAACGCCATCGCCAATAGAGGCTTTGAAGACCGCATAAGTGCCCGTCCCGGGGGGCGGGAACTAGATTCCGGTTCCGGTGCATCGGCCGGGACGCCGTCTCGAGCAACGCAGGTCACTCCTTCCCCACCGCTGCAAAGGGGAGAGGAAGAGGGAAGACACGAACAGTGACAGAGACGGGGAAGAAGAGGCTGCCCGTCCAGCCGAAGACCGCAGCACACAGCTCCTGTACAAAGAACTCCCAGGCCTCGCGAAGACACCGGAGCAAGGGCCATCACGTCGGTGAAGCCGGAGTACCAAAATCCGCCACAAGGTCGCCGCCGCCGCCACGCCAACCTCGTTCGGAAGACCAGGCTTCTAGATCCGCTGCCGGCCGCAGCACCCCAGGCCGAAGGAGGATCTTGAGCCGGCTTATTGAACGCCGCTGCCATCGCCATCAGAGACAAGGAAACGGCCAGCCCACACCTAGCTACATAGCCTATACGTAGACTACAGCTATACAAGTCCGCACGGCGGATCCGGCAGCTCAAACCCCTCCGACGAGCCCGAGGCCCACGGAGGAGAGGAGCTACCGAAGCCGCCGCCGGCAAGCGAGTCAAACTTCTCTTCGCAATACCAATACTGGACCAGTTTTCAACCTCCTCTTGAGTTCTTAGAAACTCGCTTCACAAGCTTCCGACCACTCAAACTTTTTATCCTTCTTTAACAACTGAGTCATAGTCCTTGCGATCCGGGAAAATTCTTCTATGAACCGACGGTAATACCCGGCTAGTCCAAGGAAACTGCGTATCTCTGACACATTCTTGGGTTGCTTCCAACTGAGTACTGCTTCCACCTTTGTTGTATCCAAGGCAACTCCTTCGGCTGAGATGACATGTCCTAGAAAGTCCACTTGTTTCAACCAGAATTCACACTTACTGAACTTGGCATAGAGTTGATGAGCCCTTAGCCTCACTAAAACCACTCGAAGGTGTTTCTCATGCTCTTCTTCACTCCGGGAATAGATCAAAACATCATCGATGAACCCTACAAGAAACTTATCTAGGCAATCCATGAATACGCTATTCATGAGATACATGAAGTAAGATGGTGCATTTGTAAGTCCAAATGACATTACCAAAAACTCATAGAGACCATATCGAGTAACAAAGGCGGTCTTTGGAACATCTTGTGGGGAATCTTTAACTGGTGGTATCCTGATCTGAGATCTATTTGGGAAATACACATCCTCCCTTCAACTGTTCAAACAAGTCATTAATCCTAGGCAAGGGATACTTATTCTTAATAGTTGTTGCATTCAGCGCTTGGTAATCCACACACATGCGCATGCTACCATCTTTCTTTTTTCACAAATAGCACAGGTGCGCCCCATGGTGATGTGCTCGGCCTAATATAACCCTTCTCTTTTAGCTCCTGAATTTGCTTTTTTAACTCAGCTAATTCAATCGTTGTCATTTTATAGGGTCTCTTTGCAATAGGAGCAGTGCACGGTATTAACTCAATGACAAACTCAATCTCATTGTCTAGTGGCAATCTAGGCAATTCATCCAGAAAGAGATCTGGATACTCCTTCACTACTCGAACGTCCTCAACCGTTAAACTCCTTGACTTTGTTCAGCATGGAATCAACCTCGAGTCGAGGTGCAATCTTGGCTTGGTACTCCACAATGACCCCTTCAGTGCTTGTTAAAGTAACAGAGGTCCTAGAACAATCTACAAATGCCATATGTTTTCTTAACCAATTCATTCCTAAAATGATATCCAAGCCTTTGGAATCTATCAAGATAAGATTTTCTAGGAACTCTACTCCTTCTATAACTATGACCACTTTAGGACACTTCTGCCCAGTCCTTAAAATACCCCTAGGTGATTGCACTACCATTTGCAAGTTCAAACCCTCCGTTCAAAAATGATGTTTTTCAACAAAACTCCTTGAAATGAACGAACGGGAAGCTCCGGTATCAAAAAGGACTGAACCATAATACGAGTTGATCGGGAACATACTAAGAACAACATCTGGTGCCCCTTGAGCCTGCTCGACGGTGACATGGTTGACCCTGCCACGTCCTGGTGCATTAGGTGCACTGCTGGGTGTATTGAAAATGCCTCGGCCACGTCCTGCTGTGGGTGTCTTAGCTGCAGAACCAAAGTTGAACTTCACTGGAACCGGTGTTCTTGTTGGGACATGCAACAGCAAAGTGACCCTCTTTCCCACAACTGAAGCATGCCTTTCCAGCTGTATTAGCATGATTACCTCCCACTTCAGCTTGTGGAGTCTTATATGCATTGGGCTAAAATGTGTTATTGGTCCTTGATGGCTTGACATACGGTGCACGATAGCCAGGATGATGACCAATCTTCTGTCGTGAGGTACCTGTCCCATGGTGATTCTGTGGTGCTCTACGCTTACGATGCTCCTCTAGTCCTCATAGAGTTCTCCTGGAGTATAGCCTTTGACAAGCGCTTGAAAGGTAGGAAAATCATGAGATACCGGCCCGTCCTTCAACCTAGGGTTTAGCCCCATCAAAAACTTGGCAGTCTTGTCAGCTTCAGTTGGAATATCTTCCCTTCCATAACGTGCCAACTGCGTGAAACGACTCAGATATTCAGACACTGTCATCTTTCCTTGAGTAAGAGCTCGAAACTCATCCCTCTTCAGCTCCATGATGCCCGCAGGAACTCATCCCTCTACAACCCTTTGTCAATACTTGCATGCTCCTACCTCCACTCATTAGACAGCAGTCAAAAGGATTGTACGGTATATTAAGCACACTGTGAGTTTGGGACTTTAGTTTAGACGTTCTAGTTCTACTCTTTTGAGTGCTTTCTCTAATGCTGACTGGGAAGGCTGTAGTGACGACAGAAAATCAACTGGAGGTTTTGCTATCTTTTTTGGTACTAATCTTATTTCTTGGAGTGCCAGAAAACAAGAAACAGTGTCAAGGTCAAGTACACAAGCTGAAGCTGAGTACAAATCCTTGGCAAATGCTACTTCTGAAATTATTTGGTTGGAATATTTGCTTGCAGAATTGGGAATTAAACAGCAACGCACTTCCTTAAACCTCCCGTACTATCTTCTGTAACTGCATGTATCTCTAGCGATCAGGCATTGCTTGTAAGACACGACAGGGCTCCTCTACGGAGGAGTAGGAACGCTTCCACGAGATCAATCTTACAACATGTAGTAGATGCTCATAGGTAACTGCAGCACCACGAACTTCTATTGGTTTTGATCTAGCTTAGCTGCTGTTGACTACGCATTCGATTTTTCTATTGTTCTAGCTTAGCTACTAAGGAAGTATCTTGCATGCCCATATTCTAAGCAAGCAAGTATCAATAAGCTAGCTACAAAGTAAGTATTTTGAATGCACCTACATGCATGGCGCCCTCGGTCACGGCGTCATGCTACTGAGCATAGCGCCTTGCCCAGGGGCGTCATGCTATTGTGTCCGGACCGACGTGGCACGATGAGCGTCGATTCATGACGCCCTTGACCAGGACGTCATGAGCATGATGTCCCGGGCCCGAATGTCATGCAAAAGAACCATTTTGTGAAATATTTTTAAAAGAGATTCATTTTGTGCTCAACTTTATAAAAAAGGCCAGTTCTATCGTTTTTCACCACCGCATGCATCGCCCTATGGGTTGTCCTCTCAACGGTGGCCCGCTCGCTTGGCCTCCTGCCAGGCCTACCACGGTGACATCCGTGAACTCCTGCATGCCTACTATTCCCTGCTACAGCCTAGGAGCTGCCCTGTTTGTCTCCACAAATTACCTTGCTTAATTAAACTAACACTGTATTCTTCTACTGGTTAGAATACTGCATGAATCTTCAAATCGCTGAACGGATTCGACAAGGGGGTGTCAGGGGCATCGGGGTGCTATTTTACCTTTTGGATGTGGCTAAATCTCAGTCGATTGATGCTTAACCAAGCCTCAGTCAAGTAACATAACATATAAAAATGAAGAAAGATTTTTTTTAGAAAAATTATACGGATCTCCACGTAAGATCTCACGAATATAGCGTTGACTAAGACTTCCTTAATTCTGAGTCTGAGTGGTATTTAGCAATCCCGTTTCATTTCAGAATGAAAACCTCAAGCCCATGAAACAGGTGAGTCCCGTCATGTTGGTTTATAGTGCTTGATCAAGAGCAGCAGTAGCGTACGTACATCAAAACTAGCAAAGAAGCACACATGCAGGCAGCTTAATTGATCCGGGCGTACGTGCGGCTTTGCCGGAGCTCTCTCTCTCTCTGTACGTGGGCTAGTAACTTGCGCTGGGTTGGGCTGGATCAATTTGATCGAGCCGCCTAGATCGGAACAGCTCTCGCTATCTACGGAACGTCTCGTAACTTGGTGATCTAGAAAACGGAACGTCTCGTAAGAGCATGTACCTTCCCAATCAAGAGGTTGCCCTCCATGCTGATGTCGATGCTCCGTGCTCCTGCCTCCGTTTGACTGGTCCGCTCCTTTGCCGCAGCCGTCGAGCACCATGCCGTAACCATGGAGAAGCAACAGAGAGGAGATGGATGGGGTGGAGGAAGCTAGTGGACCCTGGATGTGGAGCGCCTTGGCCGCAGAACGAGAAGTTCACCGTGTGCAGCGGCGGCGGCGCACACAAGAGGAGAACCAGAGGAAATGAGATTTCTAGGGTTAGGGCGCTCGGTCTCCTGGTTTTGTCTTAGAGATCCACGGTAGGAATTCTCTGGAAGTTGGGCGGGCCAAACAAAATTAAATCGGCCCGAAATTATTTGGTCGAAAGGGACATATGACGGCCCAAGGCAAGATGGCCGAAATTCGGCGAATTTTTTTCCGGCCGAAAATAGCAATTTTATCGTGGCCTTTGTCTTGGATGGATTGACAGCCTGGGCGGGCGTGACTATCAGTCGTATGGCAATGTCCATGTTAGAGTCATGCACGTTAGCATCGTCTTCGTTAACCTCAAAAAAAAAAAAAGCATCGTCTTCGTTGGGTCACCGAATGATGACGGTAGAACATTTGACATCATTTTGGTGTTGCTTTCTCGACTATCCGATCTCGTCTTTCAGGTGAACACGCTAGGTTTGACCTTAATTGGTTTGTATTAGGCAATACTGGTGCTTTTGTATTATTCCTTTGTTGAAAGCATTGTTTTGTGTTTGTTCGGACTTGAACTACTTATAATATGATTTTGGAGTAGTTGGATTCGGCAACCACGACACTTCCGCTCGTTCCCTTCATAAAAGCATTGATTTTGGAGAACCCCTATCACGGTCCATGAGTTGTCAAGGGATACTAATGATGCTTTCTGGATCATTGTTACTCATTTTCACGATTCTTCATCAACTCTTGGCTCTTCATGCTTCATGCGCTAGCGACTAGCTAGGCGATTAGGCTGTTCGCCTCCTGCTGGCGCCGCCGCAGGTCTACCCGTTCTCCCGTGGCCTTAGGCCATGGAGGCGCGGTGGATCTCGGCCCTTGCCGGCGGGAGGGCTCCAGATCTGTTTTTAGTTGTTTTTTTGTGTTCGTTCAAGGTTTGTGTCCTGCTCAGAAAAACGAGGCGGTGGTGGCTCCCTAAAGAAGGAATAATGTCCTTCCCGCCTAGCCCCCGTTCCGGCGGTATGTCTAGCCTCGTCGGAGGGCGTGTGGATGTGTGTCTTCGGCGAATCTCGTGCGATTCGGTCGGTGTTTGTCTTCGACGAATCCGTTTGGATCCGGTCTTTGTTCGTCTACGTCCGTGTGTCTGCAGGATGAATCCTTTCGATCTACGCTTCACTTCATCGGCGGCGGTTGTTATTCTGGTGCGCTAGTTCTATAGGGCCTCAACACGACGACTTCCCGACTGTCTACTACAACAAGGTTTGCCCGGCTCCGATGAGGGAGGGGCGACGACGGCGGCGCCTTTGGCTCGCACCAGTGATTGTAGTCGTCGCTAGATGGTCTATGGACCTGGATGTAATTTTTTACTTCTGGTGTTTTTTGTACTATCTTGACAGTTGATGAATAGATTGAAAGCTTTCTCGCAAAAAAATTTGTTACTCATTTTCTTTTCTTCCTTTTAGTAATTTGCAGAGGCGGATTTGGGCCTCGGGCAACTGGTGTTGTAGCCCCAGGCGTGGCCCGTCTAGTTACCGATATGTGCGAAATCACTAGTTAAGGAGTACTCCTTGCAAAGATCACTCCCACCTTCCCGGGTTGCGACAAGTGGCGCGCTGCATGTGCGCCACTTGTCGCAACCCAGGAGTTTTTCCTTTTTTCGTAGATTCGTTTATTCAAAACATTTTATCTCTTAAACCGTGCGTCCAAATCTTGAACCGTTTTCACCGTTGGATTCCTCGCGTCTAGATCTTCAAAACTAGATCCCATGTTGATAGGTTTTGACAAACTTTTTTTTCACGAAAAAACCGGACTGAAAAACCGAACCAGGAGCACGGGTTTTTTCCCTTTCCGAAAGAGGCACGCCCGTGCCTCTCGCGAAATGACAAGAGTGCCTCTCGCGGAAGCAAACCCGTGCATCTCGCGGAAGGAAAAAAAAGAGAAAATACGTTTTTTTTTCGTTTCCGAGGAGGCACGGCCGTGCCTCTCGCGAAAGCACAACTGTGCCTCTCGCGGAAGCAAAACCGTGCCTCTCGCGAAAGAAAAAAAAACAGAAAACGCGTTCTTTTTTCGTTTCCGAGAGGCACGGCCGTTCCTCTTGTGAAAGCACAACTGTGCCTCTCGCGGAAGCAAAACCGTGGCTCTCGCGAAAGAAAAAAGAACAGAAAACACGTTTTTTTTCGTTTCCGAGAGGCACGGCCGTGACTCTCACGAAAGCACAACCGTGCCTCTCACGAAAACTTTTCTGGCTTCGAGAATCCATCATACTCAGCTAGGAGTAGCGCATATCCGTCACGGGTCTCACGAAAGCACAACCATGCCTCTCTCGAAAACACATGTCAGTTGATGGTTAGTGAACCGATTGATCCTAGCACTGCTTTGGTCCCGTTGGGAAACACTTCTGTTAATGGAAAACAATTTGAAGGAGGAGATGGAGGGCATTTGGCGGATGGAGGGACACCGCAGAAAAGTGTGAATAGGAAGAAGCTGAAGGGCATCGATGGCACGTCAGTGGACAGCAACACGACTACCGAAGAGGCGGCCTCCCGCGAGGAGGATCGCCCAACCCAATGAGTCTTTTATGTTGGAATTGTCGTGGGCCGGGCAACCCCGCGACAATTCGTGAGCTTCGTGTTCTGGCGAAGCGTTTTGCCCCAAGTATTCTCTGCATACTTGAAACTCAGATTGACAGTGTAAGGGTAGAGAATTTATCATCTTCTTTATGTTTCAGTAAGTCTTTGGCTGTTAGTAGCTCTGGAAGAAGTGGTGGCCTAGGTATTTTTTGAAATGATATAATAAAGGTAGAAATTATTGGCTATTCCAAGTATCACATTGATGTAGAGGTGGATGATCTTGGCAATAAGCCCTCGAGAATAACGTTTGTGTACGGAGAAGCCCAGGTTCAGGAGAGATATAAAACCTGGGATACTTTGCGAGGCATTACTCCCGCTAGCTCTCGGCCGTGGATGGCAATTGGCGACTTCAATGAAGTGTTACATCTTCACGAACACGATGGTATAGGAAATCGCAGCCAAGCACAAATTGATGGATTCCGGGATGCGCTGGATACTTGCGGATTGGCTGACATAGGATATAAAGGGAATACATGGACTTCTGAAAAAAAGGTCGCCGGAGGTTCTTATACTCGCGTACGGCTGGATCGCTGTGTGGCGTCGGCCGCCTGGACGCTCGCGTTCCCAGATGCAGTACTTTCACATGAAACGGCGGCGTGTTCAGACCACGTCCCACTACTACTTGCACTCGACGTGCATGCATGCAAAGCTAGCTCCAGGGGCTTCAAGTACGAGATTGCCTGGGAGACACACCCGGAGCTGCAGACCGCCGTGAGGGCAGGATGGGGACAGTCTGCATGTGGAACTGTCCAGGAGATTAAAGGAAGGCTTGGATCGCTGGCTACTGATTTATCTGCATGGGACAGAAATGTCTTTGGGAACGTCAGTCGAGAGATTCGGAAACTACAGAACGACCTAAGCATTCTTCGCGCGATCCCAGGTCGCACTGGCCCTAGTCATGCTGAGACAAAAATGTGTAACAGACTTGTGGAATTATTTCACAGAGAAGAAATATTGTGGCGCCAGAGGGCGCGCATCGAATGGCTAGCACACGGTGACAAAAACACATATTTTTTTCATCTTCGGGCCAGCCGACGCCGCCAGAAAAACCAAATAAAGTCTCTCCAACTTCCGGACGGTCGTTTAACTGAGGATGTAAGCGAGATGGAGGAGTTGGCTACTAATTTTTATAGCAACCTATATTCTTTAGAAGGGGTGCATGACATGGGCAGAGTATTGAATGTGGTTCCATCTAAAGTTACTCCGGCTATGAATGAAATTTTAAATGCAGCATATACGCAAGAGGAAGTAAAAGTGGCACTCTTTCAAATGTTTCCGACAAAGGCGCCAGGGCCAGATGGGTTTCCTGCAGATTTTTTCCAGCGTCATTGGGAGGTTTGTGGCACAGATGTCACTCAGGCAGTCCTTCGAATCATTGAGGGAACTGAGTCCACAGAAAGCATAAACGAGACTATTTTGGTTCTTATACCGAAGGTTAAAAACCCCACACTGTTGTCACAATTCAGGCCTATATCTTTATGCAATGTACTGTATAAGATTGCTTCCAAGGTTACTTCCAATAGGCTGAAACTGGTGCTACCTGATATCATCTCAGAGGAACAGTCCGCTTTTGTTCCAGGTAGACTTATTACTGACAACATAATTGCAGCCTATGAGTGCCTTCATTTCATGAAAAGAAACATAGCCAAGAAAAACAGACATTGTGCTCTAAAGCTGGATATGATGAAAGCATATGACAGAGTTGAGTGGGACTATTTGCAAGCAATTATGTTAAAACTTGGCTTCACAGAGAGGTGGGTTGACATTGTGATGAGTTTGGTCTGAACAACCAAATTTTCAGTGTTGTTCAACGGCAAAAAGTTGCAGGAGTTTAAACCATCTCGTGGGATTCGACACGGAGACCCAATTTCCCCATATCTATTCTTGATAGCAGCAGAGGGCCTTTCGTGCCTTTTAAAATCAATTGACGAGTCATCCAACCTAAATGGTGTTCAGGTGGCTCCTTTGGCGTCGCCAGTTAACCATTTATTATTTGCAGATGACAGCCTGCTGTTTTTCAGGGCTAGTGCTGAGGGAGCAAATGAGTAAAGGATGTCCGGACAGTGTAAGGGATGAGATGAAGCAGCTATTGCATGTACCAAACGTATCACTGAGTGAAAAATATTTGGGCATGCCATCTGATGTGGGGTCCTCAAAAAATGGGGCCTTCAAGTATCTCAAAGATTATTTGTGGAGCAAAGTCCAGGGGTGGATTGAGAAAACAATATTTTCTGTAGGTAAAGAAGTTTTGGTGAAAGTGGTTGCACAAGCGGTTCTTGTCTTCGCCATGTCTTGCTTCAAGTTGCCTAGAGGACTGTGTGAACACTTGAACATGCTGATAAGGAAATTCTGGTGGGGAAGTAAAGACGGGAAGCGTAAACCCAGCTGGGTATCATGGGAAGAAATGACACAGCCAAAGAGCATGGGAGGATTGGGTTTTAAAGATTTTGAGTTATTCAACCTAGCACTGTTAGCTAAACAGGCATGGAGGATCCTACAAACTCCCGATTCACTCAGTGCGAGAATTCTGCGTAGTGTCTACTTCCCTAATGGTTCAATTCTCAATGCCGAACTGGGAAGTCACCCAAGCCAAATCTGGAGATCAATAATTGAAGGCCGAGACATACTGAAACAAGGTCTTATAAGAAGAATAGGTAATGGGGAGACGACTAACATTTGGTTGGACAACTGGATACCTAGGGATGTTATGATGAGACCTTATGGGTGCAGAGTTGGTAACCCTCCAGAACTTGTGTTGCATCTTATTGACCATACATCTGCTACATGGGATCGTGTGAGACTTGAGGAATTGTGCTTGTCAATTGATATCCCTGCTATTGTCGGCATACCTCTTTGCACAACAGACATCGCTGACAGTTGGGCTTGGAACTTTGAGAAAAGTGGGATGTTTACTGTGAGATATGTTTATAGAATGATGATAGATACTAAGATGAGGAGAGGGGCTTGGCTGGATGGCCTGTCGGGATCTTCCAGTACGGATCGTGACTCGGCTTCATGGAAATTATTGTGGAAAACTCCGGTCCTAGGTAAAATAAGAATGTTCTTATGCCATTTGGCGAAACATTCTCTCCCCACAGAAGATGTCAGAGCTCACAGGAAAATGTCAACTACGAGTACATGTGGTCTGTGTGGTGCAGAGGATTCTTGGCAACACTCTTTGCTAGAGTGTTCGATGGCTAGATGTGTGTGGGCTTTGGTTGATGGAGATTTAGCAGAACACCTATGCAAGACAACTGAACCCAGTGCGAGACAGTGGATTTTCTCAATGATAGATACATTATCACATGTTTCGTTTGTAAGATTGGCTGTCACACTCTGGGCCATCTGGTGGGCACGACGAAAGGCAATTCATGATGAGATTTTTCAGAGTCCATCGGCCACACATGGTTTTATATGCAGATTCATTGATGAGCTGAATATGGAACAAGCAAGAAGTTCCGGAACCACTGGGTTGCCGGGCAGAACAAGGGTGAGACCGAAGGCACCCCTACCAGGATATATGAAAATACATGTGGATGCGGCCATTGCAAGAAATCAGATGAGGGGTGCGGCGGCAGCTGTATGTCGTGATGGAGAAGGAAATTATATGGGAAGCTCCTCCTTGGTAATTTATGGCATAAATGATGCAACAACACTAGAAGCTATTGCATGTCGGGAGGCTTTACCTCTAGCAGAAGATATCATGCTCCAAAATTTTGTTGTAGCCTCAGATTCAAAACAAATTGTCAAGGACATAGAGAAAGGAAGTCAGGGAGCACATGGGAACATTATCAGGGAGATTAAAAGTAGGTCTCAATTGTTTAATTGTATTTTTTCCTTTGAAGGCCGAGTTGCTAATAGTGACGCCGATAGGTTAGCCAAGTTTTCGCATTCTCTTGATCAGGGGCGACATGTCTGGTTGGTCCAACCCCATGATCCATTTTGTATCCCACATCATGTACAGTTTGAGCAATAAAACTTGGTTATACCCCTAAAAAAACCAATCAGGCAGTTGACGCATCGATAATTGCGTCGATCGTGTCTCGCCCGATCGTTCCTGAAAAAAATCTGTCGCCCGATTGAAAGATTTGGAACCGTAGCCTCGCTCAGGCGCTGCACCGCCGCCCTAGTCAACCTGCACTGCGCCGCCCCGTCCAGCGTCCTGACCATCCGCCTCTCGTTCTTCCCGTTCTTCTCCCAAGTGTTTTACTCCTGCTAAATTGCAGTGCGCATACACCCGGTCAAACAGGTAATTTGTTTTTGTATCATCCAATTTTTTTTGCTACTTCCTCTATATCAGTCAAATTCAGTGAGTTGGTGATTTTAAATTATACTGTATTACTTAGTCGATTTTGTTTCATTGTCAATAGGAAATCGGAAATCCAAGATGAATCGATGAATCACCATTTGGTATTATATATTGAGCTAGATGTATTTGCAAGCATTGAGAATATTAATATCATACAGTGCTATCAAAAATGGGGAAACACAAGGGGCTGCTGCCTCGTGCATTTTGTCAAAACGACATATTTCGTTTTTGTGTGTACAAAACAATTGACTCAGTCTATTGCTTGTGCTTGATTTTTAAATACTTGATTTTATGTTTACAGTTCAAGGTCCTTCTACCATTGCCGGTGAAGAAACGATGGGCTCAGATTGAGCAAGTCTTCATTAATTTGGTACCAACGCTTGCGATGATGCACTTTGTTCAAACTATTTTTTTTATTAAATTTCCTCTCGTGGTAATAATGAACTCATATTTCACTTTAAATGTGAATTTGTAGCATATACTTCTAACATGCTTTGGTATGTGTGTTGTGTGGTACTAGTAAATATGCCCGGGCGTTGCAACGGGAAAAGAAAAATATCACATGTCTTTAATCCAAAAATAACAACAGCATATCCATATTAATCTAGATGGTGCTGGCGTGGATGAGTGCAAAGCCTGGACGGATTTGAAACAGCCTCCGGCTGGCATCATGTGAGCAGCTGCGCCGTGCGCCGGCCGATCCTGTCGACGTATTTGCCTTGCGAGCTCCACATCAACTTCTTCGACTCGCTTCCCGTGCGGCTCCTCCCTACTTGCAGCCATTGATCGGTAAAGTCGAACTCTGGGAGTTGTTTGTTTGGTGATTTTGACGATGGTCATGACTATGTTGCCCACCAAAGTGTTGTATCGGCATACTTACCGACCGAAATGGAGGAATTTTGCCATAAATTTTGATCCTGGAGGGATCAGACCAATTTATAATAGATGCCCGATAAATCACTTGATAGACCAATAAATCTGCCCCACTGATTAACACAACCGATCTGGCATATTAGAAAGAAATAATGGAAAAAACAAAAAACAAATAAAAGAAAAAGAAAAACACAAATAAAAAAGAGCCCACGAAAAAAAGCCAAAAAAAACACACAAAACAACCACCACCCCCCCCCCACCCACCCCCCACCCACCCACCCCACCCCCCCCCCCCCCCCCCCCCCACCCCCCCCCCCCCCCCCCCCCCCCCCCCCCCCCCCCCCCCCCCCCCCCCCCAAATTGCGATAAATTGGCCTGACGAAATGTATATGTACTTACACACAAAAATTGCCGATGAGTTGAATGGAATTTTAATGAAAATTTTGAACACTGGCAAAATGTATATTTAGTTATTTGCACAAAATGATTGCTCGTGCGTTAAAATAAGTGGCATGTGCAAATTAATGTCATTTCCATGCAAAGCATATCTTTCCCATCTGGTTGCATCTCACTGACAACATACAATCTATGACCCTCATATCTAGAACCTCACATGTATGTCCTTACATTGCATTTCTTACTAAGTGAACTGTCTCATCAATGGGATTGCTTGTATGCTATTTATATTTATATAAAATGTCTCAAGAATACACACCAGAGGAAAAAAACAAAAGCTTGTCAGAACAATTGAGCTAACTTGAATCCAGTTAAGCAACACTTCTCTAGCCTCAACCTGCACTGGCCGGTATTCTTCTGATACAACCCAAATAGCTCTATTGGCTTATTCTTCTTCACAATTAGGCATGACTGATGTTTTCTTCTGATCCTTCTTGGTAAGCTTTTTCCTAATACAACATCTAGAGAGAGAATAAATATCTGTTGCCTCAGATGTAACCCCACTATGAAAGAATCATGGTATGTGATGCTGCCATTGCTATTTGCAAGAACCACATTAGCTAGCTGGCTAGAATAACTGAATTGAACCAACTTTTATGGTCAAATAGTTGATGTTCTACTGTGCAGGTAATGACACTGAGATTACCAGATATGTTCTCCACAAAGACCATAGTTGAAGTTAGCACAGCCAAAAAAAAAAGTTAGCAGCCAGAAATTCGCAGGTTTTCAATGCTCAGCGAAGAACACAAGTTAGTGACCTCAGCTTACACCAAAATCTGTGGCTAAATCCTCCAATCTGCGTGAAACCATTACATAGTCAAGGAAATCATACTCCACATCTGCGAGAATAAAATAAAATGGATCAACCTGGGAACCAAGCAACGACAGGCAGAGCGTGGGTAAAGAAATGAAATGAATGGCATTGAAAACTACGATTTCGTATATAATTGATATGCAAGAAAGCTACTATAATACAAATAATTAGTTACATCTAATGTGGATCCTAGTGACTTCTCATTGCTCAAGCACAAAACAATCACCATTTTTAGTCGCTTGTACTTCAAAACACATTATTTCACCAGATAGATGGGCACAGATTACCCATGATGAAAGTGTCATTATGACATGAATGCACAAAGACAACAGAAGCAAATTATGTAAGCTTCCCACTAATTTTATTACTTTTACACAATTGACATACTCAGCAGATTTTTGTTTTCTTCTCAGTTAAATTGAGAGAAATATCCAATGAAACTCGAGGGAGAAAATGAGGATATGTGACCCATTGATACTCTGCTCGCTCGAGCTCTTGGTGGAATTTACTATTGTGGCTATAAATAGTTACGGATTTGATAACAGTATATTCTGGTAGGTGCTATGAAAACTCTATGAAGGAAAACTACCAACAAACTCTATGAAGGCAAAGTACCAACAACATGTTCAACTCTAGAAGAAAACTGGAAATTTTGAGGGACAAAACAAAAAGTTTATGTTGGCGGAAATGCTCCTCTAAATGGCATATATTGACAAACTCTGTTTTGTACTGAAGATTCAGACACCGAAACCTGATAAGTAGTACAATCCAGAAAAAACAATAATGTTGTAATTACAAAGAATACATTTAACTGAAGTTTAGAGTTCATGAGCAACAACAATCTTGATTCATGTGTCCCTACAGTAATACATATGAATGAAGCACTCTAGACTCTAGTGCAAAAACTGAAAAATATAAATGGGATCTCAGAAGGAAGCTAAACAGCGTGAGGTCGAATATACAAACTCAATATAGAAAACATCATTTATTTTAGTCAGCAAATATACAACCGATGATTGGAAATTGTTGTGAGTCCACTTATTTCTAGCAAATAGTGTGATATGCAGGATTAATCAGCTAAAACACACAGTGTGGGGCCTACTTGACCAGCTTTCCAGCAAGGGTCACATCTTCCGCATCCTAGACGCATTCAGTACTTGGTCGCGGGTTGAGCACTTAATCAGAATTTCTTGAAACAATAAGATATCAAGCATTCTCCCTATAATTATTCAAGGAATGCCCGTTGAGTAGTTAATACAGACTACACATCAAACTACAGTGCATCGGCAGTATATGACAAATAAAGGCGTATGCGTAATCTGGAACATAGTCATGAGGCAGGGAAGACAACATATGAAATCTGAACTCACATCATTATAATGTTCAGGCTTTGCTTTCTTCTTTCTTCCATGTCCCGTCTTCAGCTATTCCACAAGTTCCTCTTCATCTTTTACTTCAACAACTTTCTGCTGAACCAAAAAAAAACACTACTAATGTCAACAACCAAAATGTAATAAAAAAAGTTGTCCAATACACACTGTGAGACATCGCCAACATATTCTGCGATCTGATGCATCTTTTGAAGTAGAAATTCAGAAAATTTTGTTAGCAACTTGTCCAACTTACTGAACCATTAGTAGAATGCAACAGAGAGAAAAGGTAGGCATAACAAATAGAGCAGAATGAGCAGGTTACCTCTCTATATTGGTTGAATGTCACAAGCAGCTAAGATTTGCTCCTTGTGGTGACGGCTCTGATGATGTTTTCATCACCACCATAAGCCTTATGCTGAATCTTCTCATGCAGAGTAATTTGACTTCTGAATGTGCCAACCTTGTGTTGACCTCTAGTTCCTCATATCGTTAAGAGCTTACAAAGTGCCACCAAAAGCTGAAAACAAAGGAAGATGGTTTAGTTATCCATCTGCCAAATACTTTTTCATAAATAAACGACAGTAATATGGACGGGAGTGTCAAAATAAATTTGAAGCTAACTCATAATTGCTTTTTTATCCCGAAAATGATTGTAGTCATCGCCAACCAAAAAAAATTTGCGCTACCTAGATTATAAACCTACAGCCACATAAAACAAAATTAAGATTTGCATCAATCAAGGGTTCTTAACAACTTAAAATCAGCACCCAAGGAATTGGCAATATCGAACCAGCCAAGTCTCTTTTTGAAATCCGAAGCCTCCCCCTCCTCCTCCCTCCCTCTCTCCCTCCACCATCTTCTCCTTCAATCACCACATCTCCGGCGACCCCAAGAATCCGAGGCATAATCCCCCTGAATCGCACCCCCATCTTCCTCGCCCCAAATCCCAATGAATCTCGCGTCGCATCTAGGGACGCAAGAATCATGAATCCCCAAGTATATTAATCAACAATCCGGGAAGAAACCCCCGGCCCCGGTGGTCCGGCCATGGACACGGACCCCCTACTCCCCACCAACGCGCGGCTGCCCGTCCACCCATTGCCAGAACACACACTGGTCTCCAACTTCGATACGCCACCCTCCACGCGCTGCCCATCCCCGGTATCCTCCTACAAGGACCTCCTCATCTTCAGGCCCCACCACCCATCGCCGCCACCCTCGCCTCCCCCCCCCCCGCCGCACCACTACCGCCATGACTTCGATCCAAATCAGAGGCACATGAGCAGGAGGAATACTGATCGGTGACGGCGGATGGCCGGAGAAGTAGACCGGCCGCCGCATAGATTGGCCGGTGGCGGCGGTGCCCTACCCATACGCATCGAATGAGCCCGTGCTCGTATGTGCTGCCCGCTCATGTTTCCTTTTTCTCATATTAGACACTTTAAAAAGGACCGCGGGTTGAGCCAGCGCCGGCATGGAAACACTCACCTGGATTTTCTCTCAACAATCAACAATCAATAATGAATTCAGCAACCAACATGAATCAAGTCCCTAATGGTGAGTTCAACAACACATATAACAACTAATAGGAATTACTCAACAATCAAGAACCATCAATCAAATTCAGTAGCACATACAGATGCCTGAGCCACGTCCCTCCTGCTTCTAACTCCATTGCGAGTGGTGAATCATGAAAAAAAATGGCATCACCAGAACAGAGTCGAAGGGAACGAGGGATGGGGGTTTGAGGAGTTACCATCCCTGTCGCCGGACAGGAGGCTGCATCCTTGTAGGTGATGAATATGGCGCCGAGGAAGACGGGCACGAGCGGAGGTGTGGAGGAAGACGAGTAGGAGCGTCCGCTAGTGTTCGGAGCTGCCGTCGTCACTAGCAACTACGAGGAACTCGTGGTGGAGCCAGTGATCCGGCTGCGGCGGGAGCGCCATGGCCGCCATGCCTCCGCTCTTCTCATGGCTGCGTCTGGGCGCTCGCACCGCCGTCACTACTAGGGAAAACCTTATACACAGAGGATTATCAGTAGCGCGGTTTAAAATGAGGCGCTACTGCTAACTAGCAGCAGCGCGGGTACAGTGGGCGCGCTACAGGTAATACTTAGCAGTAGGGCGGGCTCACGGCCCAGGCGCTGTTGCTAAGTGGGCCACACGGCCACCCCCGGGTCTAGCTTTAGTAGCAGTGCGGTTTGCGTAAACGCGCTACTGCTACGGGCACTAACCGTAGCGCGTCCCCTTGCCCCGCGCTACGGCTAAGACCACCTTATCCCCTACCCCGGTCGTCCCGTCCGTTTCCTCTCCCTCTCACTCTCACTCCATCTCTCTCGCACTCTCTAGTCGCAGTCGCAGTCGCAGTCGCCCGCGCGCCGCCGGCGCCCGTCACCGTCGCCCGCGCGCTGATAACCCACAAGTATAGGGGATCGTAACAGTTTTCGAGGGTAGAGTATTCAACCCAAATTTATAGATTCGACACAAGGGGAGCCAAAGAATATTTGCAAGTATTAGCAGCTGAGTTGTCAATTCAACCACACCTGGAGATTAATTATCTATAGCAATATGCTCAGTAGCAAAGTAATATGATAGTTTTGATAGTAGTAGCAACAACAATAGTAACGGTAACAGTGATAGCAATAATTTTGTAGCAAGTGTAACCGTAACAGCAGCAGTAGTAACTTAGCAAGAACAATATATGGAAAATTCGTAGGCATTGGATCGGTGAATTCGTTGGATGATATTCATCATATAACAGTCATAACCTAGGGCGATACAAAACTAGCTCCAGTTCATAAATATAATGTAGGCATTTATTCCGTAAATAGTCATACATGCTTATGGAAAGAACTTGCATGACATCTTTTGTCCTACCCTCCCGTGGCAGTGGGGTCCATAAGGAAACTAAGGGATATTAAGGCCTTCTTTTAATAGAGAACCGTAACAAAGCATTAGCACATAGTGAATACATGAACTCCTCAAACTATGGTCATCACCGGAAAGTATCCTGAATTCTGTCACTCCAGGGTTTACGGATCATAACACGTAATAGGTGACTATAACTTGCAAGATCGGATCTAGAACATAGATATAATGGTGATAACATAAACGGTTCAGATCTGAAATCATGGCACCCGGGCCCAAACTGACAAGCATTAAGCATGGCAAATTCATAGCAACATTAATCTCAGAACATAATGGATACTAGGGATCAAGCCCTAACAAAACTAACTCGATTACATGATGAATCTCATCCAACTCGCTCACCGACCAGCGAGCCTACGAAGGAATTACTCACTCCCGGTGGGGAGCATCATGGAATTGGCGATGGAGAAGGGTTGGTGATGACGAATATTGAAGATTCCCCTCTCCTGAGCCCCAAACGGGCTCCAGATCTGGCCTCCTCATGAAGAACAGGAGGTGGCGGCGGCTCCATCTCGTGAAACACGATAATTCTTTCTCCCTGATTTTTTTCTCTGAAAATGTGATTTTATAGCGTCAGAGATAGAGTCTGCAGGGACACCAGGTGGGGACAACCCACCTGGGCGCTAGGAGGGGGGCGTGCCCTGGTGGGTTGTGCTCACCCAGGGGCCCCCCTCCGGTGGTTCTTGGCTTCAGTATTTTTCTTTTATTCCATAAAAAATCTCCAAAAAGTTTCATTCCATTCGGAGAACTTTTATTTCTGCACAAAAACAACACCATGGTAGTTCTGCTGAAAACAGCATCAATCCGGGTTAGTTTCATTCAAATCATGTAAATTAGAGTCCAAAACAAGAGTAAAAGCGTTAGGAAAAGTAGATACGACGGAGACATATCAACTCCCCCAAGCTTAAACCTTTGCTTGTCCTCAAGCAATTCAGTTGACAAACTGAAAGTGAAAAAGAAAAACTTTTACGATATCTTTTGCTCTTGTTTACATAAATAAGCTTAAGTAGCACCCAGGTTTTCAGCAAAGATTATGACTAACCATGTTGACAATAACTCTTAAAAATTATATTAACTCATATCAATGGCATAAGCAACTAGCGAGCAATAATAAGATATCTCAAATGACAACACTTTGTCAAAACAATCATGATATAATATGACAACAGTGGTATCTCGCTAGCCCTTTCTGAGACCGCAAAACATAAATGCAGAGCACCTCCAAAGTTCAAGCAGCGACTAAACATTGCAATTCATGGTAGAAAAGATCCAGTCATGATGCATCCAATATTAGCTATACACAATTCATGAGGATGACAATAGTGCTCTCAGATCTAGTGCTTATTTGAGAAGGTGATGATACAACATAAAATTAAATACATAGTCCCTTCGCAGAGGGAAGCAGTGATTTGCAGCGGTGCCAGAGCTCAGATTTTTAAAACCGAGATAAATGAAATTTTGAGAAATGCACCCTTCCTGTTTATTCGCGACCATTAGTTATCGATATCTTCCATGCTAAACACATTAGCGGCAGTTCCCAAGCGATAAAAGTAAAGGTTTACTCCCCCTCCACCAACAAACACACTCCACGGCTAGCCGCATCCACGGGTACCGTTCATACCAACAACAGTCCTGGGGGAGTTTTGTTTAATTATTTGTAATTTGATTTTGGGACTTGGAATCCCTATTACCGCCCCTCTCGTGCAAGGACAAGTGAATAAACACTCATCATGAGAATAACCTGCTTAGTATGGAAGATACCGACTACCTCCTGTCGCTCTATGAACAATCCAGGCACACAAAAACGGATGTTTATTTGAAATTTTTAGAGGTGGCACATGCAAATTTACTTGGAGCGGCAGGGTAATACCGCATATAGGTAGATATATGGTGGACTCATCTGGAACAACTTGGGTTTTAGAATTTTCATGCACAAGTAGTATTCCCGCTTAGTACAGGTGAAGGCTAGCAAATAGGTTGAGAAGCGGCCAGCTAGAGAGCGAAAACGGTCATGAACATGCATTATGCATAAGTAACATTGGATACTAGCATGAGTAGGATATGAATACCATGAACATAAATATCAGAGGCTATGTTGGTTTTGATTCAACTACATGCATGAACATGTGCCAAGTCAAGCCACTTGAAACATTCAGAGGAGGATACCATATCATCATATCACATCACAATCATTTTAATGCATGTTGACATCCAAGATAAATCATTATCCACTCCTAGCTACTTAAACATGGCATGAGAAACTATAATCTCTAATTGTCATTGCAAACATGTTTGATCATAATAGGCTGAATCATGGATACTAGGTTAAACATATTTACAAAAATAGAACAAGTTGAGTTCATACCCATTTCTCTCTGCCACAACCAGTTCATCAAATATCGTCCTCATTGCCTTTCACTTGCACGACCGAATGATATGAAAATAATAATAGTGCATGAGTGCCGTGGACTAAGCTGGAATCTGCAAACATTTTATTCAAAAAGGAGAAGACAAGGTAATATGGGCTCTTTATTAGATCAATATCAATCCATATGAGAGCCACTCAACAATTTTATCGTGGTCTTCTCCTCGGTATGACTCAATAAAAAGAAAAGAAATTCGGAGAAACATACTAAAATATTGTTGGAGTTTTTAATTTTTCTTGAAGAAAGCAAATTAAAGAAAGAAAAATAAAAACGAGAAAAGCTATTTACACGGGAGAGCTCCCAACAAGCAAAAGAAGAGCGAGGAAATCTTTTTGGGTTTTCTTTTTATCATTGCAACTAAATTAGACTAGAAAGAAAAACTGAAAATAAGCGAGAAATATTTTTGGGTTTTCTCAAAGTTTTTCTAAAATATTTGTTGGAGTTTTTAATTCTTTGAGAGTCTTGTTCAATTCTTTAGGGTGACGTTCAGGATAAAGTGGTTGATAACCCACAAGTATAGGGGATCGCAATAGTTTTCGAGGGTAGAGTATTCAACCCAAATTTATAGATTCGACACAAGGGGAGCCAAAGAATATTTGCAAGTATTAGCAGCTGAGTTGTCAATTCAACCACACCTGGAGATTAATTATCTGTAGCAATATGATCAGTAGCAAAGTAATATGATAGTTTTGATAATAGTGGCAATAGGAATAGTAATGGTAACAGTGATAACAATGATTTTGTAGCAAGTGTAACAGCAACATCAGCAGTACTAACTTAGCAAGAACAATATAAGAGAAATTTGTAGGCATTGGATCGGTGAATTCGTTGGATGATATTCATCATATAACAGTCATAACCTAGGGCGATACAAAACTAGCTCCAGTTCATAAATATAATGTAGGCATTTATTCCGTAAATAGTCATATGTGCTTATGGAAAGAACTTGCGTGACATCTTTTGTCCTACCCTCCCATGGCAGTGGGGTCCATAAGGAAACTAAGGGATTTTAAGGCCTCCTTTTAATAGAGAACCGGAACAAAGGATTAACACATAGTGAATACATGAACTCCTCAAACTACGGTCATCACCGGAAAGTATCCCGAATACTGTCACTCCGGGGTTTGCGGATCATAACACGTAATAGGTGACTATAACTTGCAAGATCAGATCTAGGACATAGATGCAACGGTGATAACATAAACGGTTCAGATCTGAAATCATGGCACCCGGGCCCAAAGTGACAAGCATTAAGCATGGCAAAGTCATAGCAACATCAATCTCAGAACATAATGGATACTAGGGATCAAGCCCTAACAAAACTAACTCGATTACATGATGAATCTCATCCAACTCCTCACCGACCAGCGAGCATACGATGGAATTACTCACTCCCGGTGGGGAGCATCATGGAATTGGCGATGGAGAAGGGTTGTTGATGACGAAGATCGAAGATCCGCCTCTCCGGAGCCCCAAACGGACTCCAGATCTGGCCTCCCGATGAAGAACAAGAGGTGGCGGCGGCTCCGTCTTGTGAAACATGATAATTCTTCCTCTCCTCTTTTTTTCTCCGAAAATGTGAATTTATAGTGTCGGAGATAGGGTCAACGGGGCCACCAGGTGGGGACAACCCACCTGGGCGTGCCAGGAGGGGGAGCACGCCCAGGTGGGTTGTGCTCACCCAGGGGCCTCCCTTCGGTGGTTCTTGGCTCCAGTATTTTTCTTTTATTTCATAAAAAATCTCCAAAATGTTTCGTTCCATTCCATTTTTATTTCTACACAAAAAAACACCATGGTAGTTCTGTTGAAAACAGCGTCAGTCCGGTTTAGTTTCATTCAAATCATGCAAATTAGAGTCCAAAACAAGAGGAAAAGCATTAGGAAAAGTAGATACGACGGAGACATATCAACTCCGCCAACCTTAAACCTTTGCTTGTCCTCAAACAATTTAGTTGATAAAATGAAAGTGAAAAAGGAAAACTTTTACGAACTCTTTTGCTCTTGTTTACATAAATAAGTTTAAGTAGCACCCAGGCTTTCAGTAAAGATCATAACTAACCATGCCAATAATAACTCTTAAAGATTATATTAACTCATATCAATGACATAAACAACTAGCGTGCAATAATAGAGCATCTCAAATGACAACACTTTGTCAAAACAATCATGATACAATATGACAACAGTGGTATCTCGCTAGCCCTTTCTGAGACCGCAAAACATAAATGTAGAGCACCTCCAAAGTTCAAGCAGCGACTAGACATTGTAATTCATGGAAGAAAAGATCCAGTCATGATGCATCCAACATTAGCTATACACAATGCATGAGGATGACAATAGTGCTCTCATGTCTGGCGCTTATTTGAGGAGGTGATGACACACCATAAAAGTAAATAGATAATCCCTTCGCAGAGGGAAGCAGTGATTTGCAGCGGTGCCAGAGCTCATATTTTTAAAAAATAAAGATAAATGAAATTTTGAGAAATGCACCCTTCCTGTTAACTTCGTGACCATTAGTTATTGGTATCTTCCATGCTAAACACATTAGTAGCGGTTCCCAGGCGATAAAAGTAAAGGTTTACTCCCCCTCCACCAACAAACACACTCCACGGCTAGCTGAATCCACGGGTATCATCCATACCAACATCAGTCCTGGGGGAGTTTTCTTGAATTATTTGCAGTTTTGAATTCCGGACTGGGAATCCCTATTACCGCCCCTATCGTGCAAGGATGAGTGAATAAACACTCATCATGAGAATAACCTGCTTAGCATGGAAGATACTGACTACCTCCTATCACTCTATGAACAATCCAGGCACACAAAAACGGATGTTTATTTGAAGTTTTTAGAGGTGGCACATGCAAATTTTCTTGGAACGGCAGGGTAATACCGCATATAGGTAGATATATGGTGGACTCATCTGGAATAACTTGGGTTTTAGGATTTTGATCCACAAGCAGTATTCCCGCTTAGTATAGGCGAAGGCTAGCAATTAGGATGAGAAGCGGCCAGCTAGAGAGCAAAAACGGTCATGAACATGCATTATGCATAAGTAACATTGGATACTAGCATGAGTAGGATATGAACACCATGAACATAAATATCATAGAGGCTATGTTGGTTTTGATTCAACTACATGCATGAACATGTGCCAAGTCAAGCCACTCGAACATTCGGAGGAGGATACCATATCATCATACCACATCAGAATCATTTTAATGCATGTTGACATCCGAGATAAATCATTATCCACTCCTAGCTACTTAAGCATGGCATGAGAAACTATAATCTCTAATTATCATTGCAAACATGTTTAATCATAATAGGCTGAATCATGGATACTAGGTTAAACATATTTACAAAAACATAACAAATTGAGTTCATACCCGTTTCTCTCTGCCACAGCCAGTTCATTAAATATCATCATTATTGCCTTTCACTTGCACAACCGAATGATAAGGAAATAATAATAGTGCAAGAGTTCCGTGGACAAGGTAATTTGGGCTCTTTGTTAGATCAGTAATAATGCATATGAGAGCCACTCAATGTTTTCATCGTGGTCTTCTCCTTGGTATGACTCAATAAAAAGAAAAGAAATTCAGAGAAACACACTAAAATATTTTTGGAGTTTATAGTTTTTCTTGAAGAAAGCAAATTAAAGAGGGAAAAACAAAAATGAGAAATACTATTTACACGAGAAAGCTCCCAACAAGCAAAAGAAGAACAAGGAAATCTTTTTGGGTTTTCTTTTTAATACTACAACTAACTACACTAGAAATAAAAACCGAAAAGAAGCAAACAACATTTTTTGGATTTTTTTGAAGTTTTTCAAACACACAAGAAGAAAACGAGAAAATAAATCCAGCATGGATGATACAATGAAAAAGTGTGAACACCGACAACTGGAATGAGATGTGTGAACATGAATGTAATGTCGGTGGAAATACGTACTCCCCCAAGCTTAGGCTTTTAACCTATCTTGGTAATCACCACTCGCGGTCTGCGTAATAATCAGAGTGATAACTCACGGAAGCTCTTGGTGTAGACTCCTCAGCCCGCCGAGCAGCCACAACCTCTGCGTTGTGTGCGCGTGCCTCATTCTCAAGAACATAATACCTTCCCTTGCTGTGAAAATCAAAGAGAGCAGACACAGGCAAAAAGGTGTCCACAACGGACTTTTTATTGAACAATAGGTTATAAGTATAATCATGGATTTCTCTAGTAAGGAACTTATGGCGTTTCATGGCATCAAAGTCTAAGTACTGAGTGGGAAGGATGGGGTCATTAGGCTCAAGTGATACACCTAACTCTTCTGCTAAACGTGAAGCTTAAATCCCACCATAAAAATATCCACTACCAGCGTTGTGTTGCAGTCTACGTGTGACAATCGCTCCAAGGTTATAGCGTTTAACACCAGTGAGGGCAGTGTATATGAGGCTCAAGTCAGGAGCACAAAGTGTACTACAGCCTTGTTTGCCTACGATGCATTTTTCATTAAACAGTGCAAAGTATTGAATTGATGGGAAATGAATACTTTTTATTCTACCTTGCGTCACCCCTCTATTCTCACCGTAGCAAAGACTAGTTAAAAACAACTCATACTCAGCCCTTGGTGGTTCGTCCATCAAAACCCAATATGGAATTTTACATGCAACACAGAATGCATCTAGAGGCATAGTAACTGAACGATCATAAAGTTTAAACGAAACTCTAGACTCACGAGGATGAAATTTAAACTCTTTAGTAAATGATTCTGTGAGACTGAGGTACTGGTTGCACTTATCTTGAATGTAGGGGCCGAGCTCGGCATTGTGGACATATTGCTCAAATTCTTCTTTAATACCTGCACTCAACATGAAATTGTCGCACGGCCATAAACATGATTTGGTAGCGGCATCCTGTATTGAACTTGCACTTGGTTCAACATAAGACCGACGGGTTGAGCCACTACTAGAAGATGCCTCCGAGGACCTCTGCCTCGAAGAACTCCTTCCAAAGAAGTTCATCATATATGCGTACAAATTTCTGAAAAAATTTGGCCACAAAATTTTATTAACAAAACTTTGCAAGATTGATAGCAACTAATCATAGGGATGTATAAAGGCCATATTGAGCATTCAAACTACTTAGAACTCTAAGAATTCAACATGCAAGCTCATCTACAGCAGCACCAAGAGTAGCTAATTATTCAAAATATAAACCACTACAGCAAAAACTAATTGGACAAACGGGGGAGTCACATACCAAGTAGCAATTCCCCGAAACAGTTTCAGAAACAGAGCTTCGAGCAAAGAGATCGAAATCCGCGGGTTTGAGAGCAAGAACACGAGAGAGAGAACAATGGTAAATTTTTTCTGGAGGTACACTACAGGAATCAGCTTCTTTGCCGTCTGCCATGGCAGACGGCAAAGGCATGAATGGCGGTCGGCAAAGCTCTTTGCCGACTACTAGCTGTCGGCAAACAGTCCGGCTCAATTCCTGCCGGTAAAGGCCTTCTTTGCCGTCTGCTTCAGAGAAGCGGACGACAAAGGTTTATGCCGTCAGCCGTTTGCGGCCAGCAGACGGCAAAGAGCGTAGACGGCAGTGAGGTGAGGTGGGAGCCGTTAGGGGTTAACGGCGTGCTTTGCCGTCAGCCGGCAGACGGCAAAGAGGCTAAGGTCTTTGCCGTCTGCTGGCGGACGGCAAAGAGCCCAAATAGGAGTCACTGGGAAGCTGCCACGTGGCCTTATTTGCCATCAGCCGGCAGACGGCAAAGAGGCTAAGGTCTTTGCCGTCTGCTGGCGGACGGCAAAGAGCCCAAATAGGAGTCACTGGGAAGCTGCCACGTGGCCTTATTTGCCGTCTGCTAGCTGTCGGCAAAGGGATTTGAATTCTTTGCCGTCTGCCAGCAGTCGGCAAAGACCTTAGCCTCTTTGCCGTCTGCCAGCTGACGGCAAAATGCCCAAATAGGCAACCCAGTGTTCCCAGGTTGCACAGGTAGCTGCCACGTGGCCTTCTTTGCCGACTGCTAGCTATCGGCAAAGCTCTTTGCCGACTGCTAGCAGAAGGCAAAGCCTTTGCCGTCTGCTAGCAGACGGCAAGAGCCATATAACCCCTGTTTTAATTGAATTCATTCAATTTGACAGAAATTCATAGATATACACAGATAATACATATATACACAACAAGCATATCCAACAATTATTCCACAAGTCCAACATATATCCATATGAATAAGAAGTTTCCAACAACATATCCATAGTGACATACACATACAACAAGTTCCCAAACATGTTTTCATAAACAAAAAGGAGCACAAGGAGAATATATGAGTCCATCAATGCAAGCTTCCTCATCTCAAGAAAATCTGCAAATTGGGAAAGATGAAAGTTAGAAGAAGAAGAAGAAGAGGAAAAGAAGAAGAAGAAGAAAAGAAAAGGGAAAATAAGAAGAAGTTTTATATTTCTTTCTTTCTCCTCCCCCTCTTCTTTATCTTCTTCTTTTCCAACAAATGTAGTTAAAAAAGCCAATTTAGAGCTAAGCTAGGTAAATAGGTCAATTTGAAGCTAACTTAGGTAAATAGGTCATTTTGAGCTAACGCGGGTAAAATGGATCATATTGTAGCTAACTTAGGTAAACTTGGTCTTTTGGAGCTAACGTAGGTAAATGGATATATTGGAGCTAACATAGGTAAACTTGGTCATTTTGGAGCTAACCTGGCTAATTAGGCCATTTTGACATTACTAAGCTTATTGTGTCATTTTAGAGGACAACAGCTAAGTATATGACATTTATGAGGTTAGCAAGGTTACTATGCCATTTACGAATAAAAACAAGTAAGAGGAGGAAAGAAAGAAGAAGAAGAGAAGAAGAATAAGAAAAGAAGAAGAATAAGAAAGAAGAAAATGTTTCTTCTTCTTCTTCTTTTCTTATTCTTCTCTTCTTCTTCCTTCTTCTCTTCTATTCCTTCTTTTCTTCCTATTCCTTGATTTCTTCATTATTATGTCATTTGGGACTAAAAGGCTAAATTATGTCATAAATGGGGCTAATAGGCTAAGCAAGAGGAGGAAAAGAAGAAGAAGAAGAATAATAATAAAAGAAAAGAATAATAATAAGAAAAGAAGAAGAATAAGAAAAGAAGAAGAAATGTTCTTCTTCTTCTTCTTCTTTTTTATTCTTCTTCTTCTTCTTCTTCTCTTTCTATTCCTTCTTTTCTTCCTATTCCTTGATTTTCTTCATCTATTAGTCATTTGTGGACTAAATAGGCTAAATTATGTCATAAATGGACTAAATAGGCTAAATAAGAGGAGGAAAATAAGAAGAAGAAGAAGAAGAAGAAGAAGAAGAAGAAAAGAAGAAGAAGAAAGAAGAATAAGAAAAGAAGAAGAAGAGTTCTTCTTCTTCTTTTCTTATTCTTCTTCTTCTTCTTCTTCTTCTTCTCTTCCTATTCCTTGATTTTCTTCATCTTATTATGTCATTTGTGGACTAAATAGGCTAAATTATGTCATAAATGGACTAAATAGGCTAAATAAGAAGAAAAATACCGTTATCACGGAGGTGAAGGACCGGTCGGGGCTGCGCCAGTGCCAGACTGAGGTGAAGGGCCGGTCGGGGTTCCACCAAGGCCAGACGGAGAAGCATCGGTTGATGCTTGTCGGGAAGCATTCTACACCAAAGATCATTTCCAATGTCTCGTTAGCATGATGCAACATAAATGTGAATACTAGTAACTAACGACCGTTCAAATCAAACTCACCGTGGTCGCCGGAGCAATCTGGGGCATCGGCGGAGGGGTCTGACCGCTTTTCTCGCACATGCTCTACACATTTGGTTCTCACGAGTTAGTCATATTAGTTAGTAATGGAACAAACATTATGTGCATGATTTGGCTAATATGCAGGAGAAACGTACCACCAAGATGTCGTATAGGGCCCGGTTTTGAGCATCGTTCCGGTTCCTCTCCTCCTCCAACAGCCTGGCCGTCCTCTCCTCCAACTCCCTCTCCCTCTCCTCCGCCTGCCTTCTTGCCGCCTCCAAAAGCGTCTGCGTGTTTGCTCTCTCTTTCTCAAGAGCAGCCTGCAACACACCACTCCTCGTTAGCATTGTAATCATCGATGGACGCACACACAATGTAATGGATAGGAAAGGTATCCGAGTCTGTATAACTAACCGCCATGGCGAGCTCCGATGGCCGTGCACGAGGCATTATCTCAGGATCAGAGCTACTCTGGCGCTTCTTGATCTGTGTGAGAGTCTTAGGACAACGTATCAGTCCATCACCAATGGCTATCGAGCCATGGGACCTCCCACCACCAGATATCATAACCAGCTCTGTATCAAAAGGATCCTGGCTCGGGTTAAAGTCCTCCCCTTTCCTTGCCTTCCCCTCGTCTCTGTACCTCACGAGCTTGTTGCGGGAGGAGATGTTGGTGAAGGTCTCTGGATGATCTAGGTCAGACTCCGAGAATGCCTTGGCCTTCTTGTACGGGGCACTATGGGCCATGCCATAGAGGTCGAACAGACTTGGCACGGGCTTCTTGTTGTGGTGCGACTGAGAGAGAGGAACAAAATATTAGTCAAGGGCTCAAGCTAGCATGAAGATTGAAATTGCTATGTAAATAAGGTCATTTTGGAGCTAAGTAAGGTTATTATGTCATTTTTCAGGAAAAAAAGCTAAGTTTAGGTCATTTTGGAGGTAACCAAGATTATTATGCCCATTTTGACCAAACTATGCTAATTATGTCATTATTGAGCTATCCAAGGTAGTTATGCCTTTTTTTAGCTAACTAAAGCATATTTAGGCATTTTATAGAGCTATCTTAGGTTATTATGTCATTTTAGAGCTAATTATGTCATAAATTAACAAGCTAAGATTATTTTACGTCATTATTGAGCTATCAAAGGTAGTTATGCAATTTTTTAGCTAACTAAAGCATATTATGTCATTTTAGAGCTAATTATGTCATAAATGAACGAGCTAAACTAAGTTTAGGTCATTATTGAGCTATCCAAGGTAGTTATGCCATTTTTTAACTAAGTAAGCATTATTGAGCTATCCAAGGAAAAATGCTATCATGTAGAATGAAATTGCATGAATCATGAAGAAAACCACATACCCAGTGACCCCCGTACTCAAACAGGTCGGAGCTCCCTTGATGGTGTGGCACACCAACCATTTGGGCACGCTTATCCTTGGCCCTTTGGTGTTCGACTAGCCATTTGGGAGAGCACCACTCATCCACCAACGCCTCCCAACAGTCCATCCTATCCGCACACCATCTCGGGGGCACCTAAGTTAGTCAAGAGAAATTTCAGCGCTACGCCTACGAATCAAATCAAGAGAACTAAGTTCAAGGCCTTAAGAATAGGTAATTACCAGCATGTACTTCTCCTTAGTCAGAAACTTGCCGCGACACTTCTTCTTCGCCCTCCTAATACCCTTCGAGGCGTAGTAGTCTCGAACGGCCTGCAGCCGAGCCTCGTGCCGTAAGTTCTTAAGTAGGCGCTTGCACTCGACTTCGACAACCGAAGCCGCAGCCTCCTGCTCTCCATCTGAAATCCTGTAGAAGGTCTGCAGTCAAACAAGACAACGCTGATTAGTAAAATCACTACGTACTGTTGATCTTTAATTCTGTAAAGGAGAAATTACCCAGAACCGACGGAACACATTGTCGGCCACCGTCTCGCACTCGACACCGGCGACCATCTCCCCCGGCGGGGCCGGGGCAGCCTCGTACAGCTCCCAGCTAAGTGCTAGCTGTGGAACCTGACCCTCACTGGGCAACGTGACCCACCCAGGGAAGTGCTGCCGGCAAAGCACACCAAGGACCTGGTTGGGCCTGCGGACACCACGGGGGTGTACCCAGCCCCTGCAGTATGTCAAGGCCAATGCATTAGATATTAATTTGAAGAAACATGAAGGCAAAAGGTTAAAAAAGAGTAAATTCACTTACTTCAACCCATTAGGCTGTATCAACCACCTCTGGTCGGGGGTCGTCAGCACGGGCGGGAGCTTTGTACCGCCACGCTGGTAGACCTTCTTGCCCTTGTCAACCATCTCGCCCTCGCTGTAGCTATCATCAGAGAAGGTGTCCTCGCTATCATCAGTAGGGCCACTAGCATCTGGAGTCTCGTGCGAAGAAGACTCCGGGACTGGAGTCTTCTGGGACGAAGACTCTGGGACCGGACTCACGTGGGGCGAAGGAGAGGCGCCCAGAGTCTGGTGGCGCGAAGGATCAGCGACCCCAGTCTGGTGGGGCGAAAGATCCACGACCCGAGTCTGGTGGCGCGAAGGAGAGGCGACCCCAGTCTGGTGGGGCGAAGGATCCGCGACCCGAGTCTGGTGGGCCGAAGAATCGACGACCGGAGGCTCATGGACCGGAGTCCGAGATGGGTCCACGTCAGACGGAGCGGTCCTGTGGTCGGGTGAATCAGCTAGGGGTGGCGGCGAGGAAGGCGTAGCAGCCTTCCTACCTCTCCCGCTGCCACGTCCACCTCTAGCAGCCTTCTTCGTCCTCCCCGCTGTTCTCCTGATACATGTCTCGGCAATAAGCAGAGAGGATGTGTACCCGGAGAACAACAGGGAGGCACTGACGAAATTCTGCATCGGATCCGGAGCAGAGCATATAGGAAAACGAACCCAATCTACACATACTCGGGCTGTCCATGGATAACGTTGGACAATTCGAAAGAATCACGATTATAAATATGCAAATGCATGCATATTTATAGATGTAACCCTTTCGAACGGGAGACGCATAGTGGTTACGCATACTGATGACGGACACCTATAGCTAGCTAGTTTCATTGGCATGAAGACCGGAATAGAGCAAATGTAGGGGGGAGGAGGAGATGTCATTTGTGCTCACCAAGGAAAGCAGGGGCGGAGCTCGTCGAACGCACGGGGAGGTCATCAAACACCACACCCTTGCAGCGACGAAACAACTGCACATTTTAAATCCACCTGATTAACACAAATATATATGATGTTTTGCATAACAAAATCGAAAAATATACGACCTAACTCATAATTCACAAATATATGACCCCGTCGGGGTCGGGGTCGGGGCAGGGTCGGGGTGTGGTGTCAGGGTGTAGGTGTCGATCGGGATGTCAGGATGTCGTATGTCGGGGTCGATCAGGGTGTCGATCAGGGTGTCGGGGTCAGGGTCAGGGTGAAATTTCATGAGAGAAGACATAAACATCAAGTGAAACAATTAACATTGTACAAAGTTGAAAACTTGCCACTACGACGAGGTAAAGTTCCTTTGCGAAATCTATAGTCTTGAAAGCGATATATAATAGCATCATCATCAACCTTTGCAAATATTTCTCGCTCAGTAATTATTTGTCAGTAGCAACGATAAGCAGTACTGCAGTAGCAAATACTAAATTATAGCAAGCAGATCAAAAATGTTCAATCTACAAAATTTTAACAACAACAGCAAGGCAGTAGCATCAGTGTAGCACAATGCACATGACATATTATCCTGTCTGTGAGTGAGTGAGTCTGTCCATTACCATCCGGCTCTTCAGTGCGGCTGCGGCTGCGGCAGACGCGTGGCGGACAGGTAGAGTCGCGGAGACCAGGGCAGGGAGGCCGGAGCCGGAGCAGAGCCGGCGTGCAGAGCAGTAGAGCCCGAGCCCGCAGAGGAGAGCCGGAGAGAGGGAGAGCGGCGGAGCGGGCAGCTTCATTGGCGGAGGCGCGGAGCCGGCGAGCACCGGAGGGGGCAGGCGCGTAGGAGGGAGGGGGCCCGGTGGTGGAGAGGGGAGGGGGCCACGGTGGTGGAGGGGGAGGGGGGGCGGCGATGGAGGGAGGAGGGAGGGGGGCGGCGGGGTAGAGGGAGGGAGGAGGACGGCGTTGGAGGGGGAGGGGGGACGTCGGCGTTGTGTGAGGAGTGGGGGCTGCGGCTCTTTTTGAGGGAGGGGGCGGCGGCGGCCTGTGCGGGAGGGGGCGGCGGCGGCGGCCTGCGCGGGAGGGGGCGGCGGCGGCGGCGGCCTGTGCGGGAGGGGGCGGCGGCGGCGGCGGCCTGCGCGCGTGCGGGAGGCAGAGGGTGGGGAGGCGGGAGAAAGAGATGGAGGAGGGCGCGCGCGCGGGGGGCCAAATTAACCCCCCGCATTGCCGTCTGTTTTTTTTTCTCTTTGCCGTCTGCTGGCGGACGACAAAGAATTCTTTGCCCACCGCCGTGAAACTATGGGCCCCGTGGCCCGTGTGACCTACCCAGTGCAGTACCCCCGTGGGGTCCACTTTGGACTTTGCTGTCTGCTGGCGGATGGCAAAGAACTCTTTGCCGTCTGCTGGCGGACGGCAAAGAGCTCGCAGATGGCAAAGACCCTGTTTGCCATCAGCTGGTTCTTTGCCGTCTGCTTTGAGAAGACAGACGGCAAAGAGCCTCTTTGCCATCAGCTGGCAGACGGCAAAGAGCTGGCAGATGGCAAAGACCCAGATTCCAGTAGTGGTAGGTGATGGTGTGGACTAAAGAGATAAGTGAGGGGGCCCACATGGGGACCACAACCCACCAGGGCGCGCCTGGGGCTGCTAGCACGCCCAGGTGGGTTGTGGCCACCTGGTACACCCCCCTCTGATGTTATTTGCACTAAAAATTCTTAAATATTCAGAAAAAATCATATTAAATTTTCAGGGCATTCTGAGAACTTTTATTTTTGGGTCATTTTTTTATTGCACGGGAAAATCAGAAAACAGACAAAACAAGGCAATTTATTTTATTTAACTAAGCAAAACAGAGAATAAAAGTTGGGAGCAGAAGGTAGTGCCTACTAAATTCATCAACTTCATACCTCTAAAAAATGATCCATTAATAAGGTTGATCAAGTCTTATTAACAACCACTTTCGATTAGCATGAAACTGAAGAGCTTTTGTAAAACACTAAGTTACCTCAATGGGGATATGCATGTCCCCCACGATAAGCATTTCATATTTCATTTTGGCAGTAGGTAGAGGTAGTTGAAAACTTCCAATAGTGATTGTCGGAGATTTTTCAATAACATTAATACCATTAACTTGGAATTGTTTCTTCGGAAAGTGCATCGTATGCTCATTACCATTGATATGAAAAGTGACCTTGCTTTTATTGGAATCAATAACAGCCCCTACAGTATTCAAGAAAGGTCTACCAAGGATAACCGACATGTTGTCATCCTTGGGCATGTCAAGTATAACAAAGTCAGTCAAGATAGTAACATTAGCAACAACCACGGGCACATCCTCACAAATACCGATAGGTATGGCAGTTGCTTTATCAGCCATTTGCAAAGATATTTCAGTAGGTGTGAGTTTCTTCAAATCAAGTCTTTTATATAAAGAGAAAGTCATAACACTAACACCAGCTCCTAAATCACATAAGGCAGTTTTCACATAGTTTCTTTTTATGGAGCAAGGTATAGTTGGTATTCCAGGATCTCCAAGTTTTTTGGGTACTCCATCCTTAATAGAATAATAAGCAAGCATGGTGGAGATTTCAGCTTCCGGTATTTTTCTTTTATTAGAGATGATGTCTTTCATGTACTTTGCATAAGGGGTCGTCTTTAATATATAAGTCAAACGAGTGCGCAAAAAGACTGGCCTAAGCATTTCAGCAAAGCATTCAAATCCTTCATCATCTTTCTTCTTAGTTGATTTATGTAAAAAGGGCATGGGTTTTTGAACCCATGGTTCTCTTTCTTTACCATGTTTCCTAGCAACAAAGTCTCTTTTATCATATCTTTTATTTTTGGGTTGTGGCTTATCAAGATCAACAGCTGGTTCTATCTCAACATCATTACCTGATTGTTTATCATTGTCTGGTTGACTATCTTCATGAACATCATCATTATCTTTTTCATTATCACTAAGTGAATGTTCATTACCAGATTGAGTTTCAGCATCAGAGATAGAAACATCATTATCATTATCAGGAGGTTTTTCTATTTCAGGTTCACTAGAGGCATGCAAAGTCCTATCATTTTTCTTTTTCTTCTTCTTTTTAGAAGGACTGGGTGCATCCGCATTAACTCTTTGAGAATCTTGTTCAATTATTTTAGGGTGTCCTACAGGATAAAGTGGTTCCTGAGTCATTTTACCTCCTCTAGTTGCTACTCTAACAGCAAAGTCATTTATATTATTATTCATTTCATCTAGCAACTCTCTTTGAGATTTAGCAACTTGTTCTAGTTGAGTTTGAACCATAGAGGCATATTTTCCTACACCTCTAAAATCATTGGTGATTCTAAATAACAAGTCACTCAAGTGAGCAATCATATCAGAATTATATTTCAATTGTTTCATAACATTTTCATTGAAGTGATCTTGCTTTCTAATGTAATTATCAAACTCATAAAGGCATTGACTAGGATGCATGTTATAGGGATTGTCCTTTTCATTGAACTTCATTAAAGAATTTACCTCTACCACCTTGGGTGGTGGTGTGTCAAGTCCATGTATCTCTTCAATAGGAGGTAAATTTTTAACATCCTTTGCCTTAATACCTTTTTCCTTCATGGATTTCTTTGCCTCTTGCATATCTTCAGGACTGAGATATAAAATACCCCTTTTCTTTGGAGTGAGTTTATGCGGTGGTTCAGGAAGAGTCCAATCATCATAATTCTTCAATATATTATTCAGTAATTCCTCAGCTTGTTCAGCAGTCCGTTCCCTGAAAACACAACCAGCACAACTATCTAGGAAGTCCCTAGAAGCATCGGTTAGTCCATTATAGAAGATATCAAGTATTTCATTTTTCTTAAGAGGATGATCAGGCAAAGCATTTAGCAATTGGAGAAGCCTCCCCCAAGCTTGTGGGAGACTCTCTTCTTCAATTTGCACAAAGTTAAATATTTCCTGTAAGGCAGCTTGTTTCTTATGAGCAGAAAAATATTTTTCAGAGAAGTAATAAATCATATCCTGGGGACTACACACACAACCAGGAGCAAGAGTATTGTACCAAGTCTTAGCATCACCCTTTAATGAGAATGGGAATAACTTGAGAATATAGTAGTAGCGAATTTTATCCTCATGAGAAAAAAGGGTAGCTATATCATTCAATATAGTGAGATGTGCCACAACAGTTTCAGTTTCATAACCATGGAAAGGATCAGATTCAACCAAAGTAATTAACTCTGGGTCGACAGAGAATTTATAATCCTTATCATCAACAAAGATAGGTGAAGAAGCAAACTTAGGATCACATTTCATTCTAGCATTCAAAGATTTCTCTTTCAGTTTGCATAATAATTTCTTAAGATCATCTCTATCATTGCAAGCAAGAAAAACTCTAGCTGTCTCCTCATCCATAACATAACCCTTGGGTATCATAGGGAATTTATATCTAGGAGAGCTAGGTCTAACAGGTGTCTCAAGATTTTCAGTTTCAAGTACTTCATCAGTTTCAATAATTTCATCAGTTTGAGCATTCTCAATATCTTTAGCTCTAGCAATTTGTTCATCAAGAAAGTCACCTAGTGGCACATCATCATCAAGCAAGGTACTAGCATCATCATGAGTAGTATTCATAGAAATTGCATCATCAATAACTTGCGACTTATCAGGATTAATAGCATGTGGTGGTGTTGCAAGTCTACCCAAAATAGGAGGTGAATCAAGTGCAGAGCTAGATGGCAGTTCCTTACCTCCCATTGTCTTAGAGGGAAATATTTTAGTCTTGGTATCCTTCAGATTCTTCATAGTGATAAATTGATAATAATCCCAAGTCACTCCACAAATATAGCTATGCTCCCCAGCAACGGCGCCAGAAAAAGGTCTTGATAACCCACAAGTATAGGGGATCGCAACAGTTTTTGAGGGTAGATAATTCAACCCAAATTTATTGATTCAACACAAGGGGAGCCAAAGAATATTTGCAAGTGTTAGCAGCTGAGTTGTCAATTCAATCACACCTGGAGATTAATTATCTGCAGCAATATGATCAGTAGCAAAGTAATATGATAGTTTTGATAATAGTGGCAACAACAATAGTAACGGTAACAGTGATAGCACTGATTTTGTAGCAATTGTAACAGTAACAGCAGCAGTAGTAACTTAGCAAGAACAATATAAGAAAAACTCGTAGGCATTGGATCAGTGAATTCGTTGGATGATATTCATCATATAACAGTCATAACCTAGGGTGATACAAAACTAGCTCCAGTTCATAAATATAATGTAGGCATGTATTCCGTAAATAGTCATACGTGCTTATGGAAAGAACTTGCATGCCATCTTTTGTCCTACCCTCCCGTGGCAGTGGGGTCCACAAGGAAACTAAGGGATATTAAGGCCCCCTTTTAATAGAGAACTGGAACAAAGCATTAACACATAGTGAATACATGAACTCCTCAAACTACGGTCATCACCGGAAAGTATCCCGAATACTGTCACTCCGGGGTTTACGGATCATAACACGTAATAGGTGACTATAACTTGCAAGATCGGATCTAGAACATAGATATAATGGTGATAACATAAACGGTTCAGATCTGAAATCATGGCACCCGGGCCCAAAGTGACAAGCATTAAGCATGGCAAAGTCATAGCAACATCAATCTCAGAACATAATGGATACTAGGGATCAAGCCCTAACAAAACTAACTCGATTACATGATGAATCTCATCCAACTCGCTCACCGACCAGCGAGCCTACGAAGGAATTACTCACTCCCGGTGGGGAGCATCATGGAATTGGCGATGGAGAAGGGTTGGTGATGACGAATATCGAAGATTCCCCTCTCCTGAGCCCCAAACGGGCTCCAGATCTGGCCTCCTCATGAAGAACAGGAGGTGGCGGCGGCTCCGTCTCGTGAAACACGATAATTCTTTCTCCCTGATTTTTTTCTCTGAAAATGTGATTTTATAGCGTCGGAGATAGAGTCTGCGGGGACACCAGGTGGGGACAACCCACCTGGGCGCGCCAGGAGGGGGTGCGCGCCCTGGTGGGTTGTGCTCACCCAGGGGCCCCGTCCGGTGGTTCTTGGCTCCAGTATTTTTATTTTATTCCATGAAAAATCTCCAAAAAGTTTCGTTCCATTCCGAGAACTTTTATTTCTGCACAAAAACAACACCATGGTAGTTCTACTGAAAACATCGTCAGTCCGGGTTAGTTTCATTCAAATCATGCAAATTAGAGTCCAAAACAAGAGGAAAAGTGTTAGGAAAAGTAGATACGACGGAGACGTATCAGTGGTTCCTGAGTCATTTTACCTCCTTTAGTTGCTACTCTAACAGCAAAGTCATTTATATTATTATTCATTTCATCTAGCAACTCTCTTTGAGATTTAGCAACTTTTTCTAGTTGAGTTTGAACCATAGAGGCATGTTTTCCTACGCCTCTAACATCATTGGATATTCTAAATAACAAGTCACTCAAGCGAGCAATCATATCAGAATTGTATTTCAACTCTTTCATAATATTTTCATTGAAGTGATCTTGCTTTCTACTCCCTCCATCTCGGTTTACAAGTCATGCACGTGTACCTAGGTCGTTAATTTGACCAACTTAATAAGAGGCATACATTACAAAAAATATATCATTAGAAACTTTAGATATTCTATTTTCTAATGATATAATTTTTATGCTAAACAATTTATTTTATATAAGTTAAATTAGTGACCTAGATACACATGCAATACTTGTAAACTGAGATGGAGGGAGGAATATAATTATCAAACTCATAAAGGCATTGACTAGGATGCATATTATAAGGATTGTCCCTTTCATTAAATTTCATTAAAGAATTTACCTCTACCACCTTTGGTGGTGATGTATCAAGTCCATGTATTTCTTCAATAGGAGGTAAATTTTTAACATCCTCTGCTTTAATACCGTTTTCCTTAATAGATTTCTTTGCCTCTTGCATATCTTCCAGACTGAGATATAAGATACCCCTCTTCTTTGGAGTGGGCTTAAGCGGTGGTTCAGGAAGAGTCCAATCATCATAATTTTTTAATATATTATTCAGTAATTCCTCAGCTTGTCCAACAGTTCATTCCCTGAAAATCAAACCAGCACAACTATCTAGGAAGTCCCTAGAAGCATCGGTTAGTCCATTATAGAAGATATCAAGTATTTCATTTTTCTTAAGAGGATGATCAGGCAAAGCACTAAGCAATTGGAGAAGCCTCCCCCAAGATTATGGGAGACTCTCTTCTTCAACTTGCACAAAGTTAAATATTCCCTGTAAGGCAGCTTGTTTCTTATGAGCCGGAAAATATTTTCCAGAGAAGTAATAAATCATATCCTGGGGACTACGCAGACAACCAGGAGTAAGAGATTGTACCATATCTTAGCATCACCCTTTAATGAGAACGGAAATAATTTGAGAATATAATAATAGCGAATCTTCTCATCATGAGCAAATAGGGTGGCTATATCATTTAATTTAGTAAGGTGTGCCACAACAGTTTCAGTTTCATAACCATGGAAAGGATCAGATTCAACGAAAGTAATCAACTCTCGGTCGATAGAGAATTCATAATCCTTGTCATTAACAAAGATAGGTGAAGTAGCAAACTTAGGATCACATTTAATTCTAGCATTCAAAGATTTCTCTTTCAGCTTGCATTGTAATTTCTTAAGATCATCTCTATCATTGCAAGCATGAAAATCTCGAGCTGTCTCCTCATCCATAACATAACCTTCAGGTATCTTAGGCAATTCATATCTAGGAGAGCTAGGTCTAATAGGTGTTTCAAGATTTTTAGTTTCAACAATTTCATCAGTTTCGGCATTCTCAATATCTTTGGCTCTAGCAATTTGTTCATCAAGAAAATCACCTAGTGGCACACCATCATCAAGCAAGGTACTAGCATCATCATGAGTAGTATTCATAGAAGTAGCATCATCAATAAGTTGTGACATATCAGGATTAATAGCATGTGGTGGTGTTGCAAGTCTACTCAAAATAGAAGGCAAATCAAGTGTAGAGTGTGATGGCAGTTCCTTACCTCCCCTCGTCTTATTGGGAAAATTCTTAGTCTTGGTATCCTTCAGATTCTTCATAGTGATAAATTGATAATAATCCTAAGTGACTGAACAAATATAGCTATGCTCCCCGGCAACGGCGCCAGAAAAAGGTCTTGATAACCCACAAGTATAGGGGATCGCAACAGTTTTCGAGGGTAGAGTATTCAACCCAAATTTATAAATTCGACACAAGGGGAGCCAAAGAATATTTGCAAGTAATAGCAGCTGAGTTGTCAATTCAACCACACCTGGAGATTAATTATCTGCAGCAATATGATCAGTAGCAAAGTAATATGATAGTTTTGATAGTAGTAGCAACAGCAATACTAATGGTAACAGTGATAGCAATAATTTTGTAGCAAGTGTAACAGTAACAACAGCAGTAGTAACTTAGCAAGAACAATATATGGAAAATTCGTAGGCATTGGATCGGTGAATTCGTTGGATGATATTCATCATATAACAGTCATAACCTAGGGCAATACAAAACTAGCTCCATTTCATAAATATAATGTAGGCATGTATTCGGTAAATAGTCATACATGCTTATGGAAAGAACTTGCATGACATCTTTGGTCCTACCCTCCCGTGGCAGCGGGGTCCATAAGGAAACTAAGGGATATTAAGGCCTCCTTTTAATAGAGAACCGGAACAAAGCATTAGCACATAGTGAATACATGAACTCCTCAAACTACGGTCATCACCGGAAAGTATCCCGAATACTGTCACTCCGGGGTTTACGGATCATAACACGTAATAGGTGACTATAACTTGCAAGATCGGATCTAGAACATAGATATAATGGTGATAAAATAAACGGTTCAGATCTGAAATCATGGCACCCGGGCCCAAAGTGACAAGCATTAAGCATGGCAAAGTCATAATAACATCAATCTCAGAACATAATGGATACTAGGGATCAAGCACTAACAAAACTAACTCGATTACATGATGAATCTCATGCAACTCGCTCACCGACTAGCGAGCCTATGAAGGAATTACTCACTCCCGGTGGGGAGCATCATGGAATTGACGGTGGAGAAGGGTTGGTGATGACGAAGATCGAAGATTCCTCTCTCCGGAGCCCCAGACGGGCTCCAGATCTGGCCTTCCGATGAAGAATTGGAGGTGGCGGTGGCTTCATCTCATGAAACACAATAATTCTTTCTCCCTGATTTTTTTCTTCGAAAATGTGATTTTATAGCGTCGGAGATAGGGTCTGTGGGGCCACCAGGTGGGACAACCCACCTGGGCGCGCCAGGAAGGGGGGTGTGCCCTGGTGGGTTGTGCTCACCCAGGGCCCCCCCTCCGGTGGTTCTTGACTCCAGTATTTTTCTTTTATTCCATAAAAAATCTCCAAAAAGTTTCGTTCCGTTTCGAGAACTTTTATTTCTGCACAAAAACAACACCATGGTAGTTCTGCTGAAAACAGCGTCAGTCCGGGTTATTTTCATTCAAATCATGCAAATTAGAGTTCAAAACAAGAGTAAAAGCATTAGGAAAAGTAGATACGACGAAGATGTATCACGCGCCACCACCCGCTGCCGTCGCCGGCGCGCCACCACCCGCCATGGTCGCCCACACGCCACCGCTAGTGAGGTACCTCCTCCTACCTCACTCCTCCTTCCTCCCTCCTTCCTCCCCCCGCCTCCCTCCCTCCCTCCTCCCTCCATCCCTTCTCTTTTTCTGTTCTTGTAGAATGTAGGTAATTTGAATGTAGGTTTTACAATGTAGACATTATAGAATGTAGGTTTTTAATAAAATAATTTTTTTAGGTCATTTGAGTAAATGTATAGTTTATTTTGACTATTTTAGGTGTTTTGAATAGAATAGGAAATTTTAGGTCTTTTGAATAGAAATTTTAGTAATCGAAATTGTTTAGGTATAGAAAATTTTCAATATAGAAATGTATCGAAATGCCATTTGAGAAATTTAGTAACATAAGTTTTCTGTAAGAAAATTTAGGTATGGAAATTTTTAGTAATGAAAATTTAGGTTTTTTTAGTAATGCTTTGGATAGATGGATGGTTGGATAGCTATTAGGGTTAGTAATACAAATTTTATAGTAAATGTAGGTCTTTTGAATCAGCATAATAATGTTTAGTTGACAGCTTATAGGGTTTCACTAAGTCCTAAAATCAGGATAATAATGTTTTTGTTTATATTTTTTTTTGCGGAAATCAAGGAGCCCCTGCATCATCTCCGTCGTCGTCCCCGTCACCGACCCCCTTCGACCTTGAGGTGAGAGCGACCAAATCCCCATGTCGTTGATGTCGATGATGATGTAGATGTTTTCATAGATGTAGTAGTAGTAGATGAGCACGGAAGTTGTGACAATGGAAAGCTGCTAACTTGTCACATGAGTTCATCGATTGCCTCCTCCACTAGACTAATTTTCTTAAAGTCCATCCCATGTGCGACCAAGTACTCCCGCTTTAATATTCTGCTTCAATACTTTTGTTTCATTAATGCTTTTGAAAAATGTCGACAAAATGGATGCATGATACGTCTCCAATGTATCTATAATTTTTGATTGTTCCATGCTGTTATATTATCATTCTTGGATGTTTTACAATCATTCTGTAGCAACTTTATATCATTTTTTGGGACTAACCTATTGACAAAGTGCCAGTGCCAGTTGCTGTTTTTTGCTTGTTTTTTTACTTCGCAGGAAATCAATACCAAACGGAGTCCAAATGCAGCGAAACTTTTTGGTGATTTTTTCTGGACCATAAGACACCTGTTGGGCCAAAGAAGTACTAGAGGGGGGCTCCGAGGGGAGCACAACCCACCAGGGCGCGCCAGTGACAGAAGGGGAACCGACACGTATGTATCGTTGCTATTAAGGTTAACAAGATGGGGTCTATTTCTACATAAATAGATCTTGTCTACATCATGTCATCGTTCTTATTGCATTACTCCGTTTCTCCATAAACTTAATACACTAGATGCATGCTGGATAGCGGTCGATGTGTGGAGTAATAGTAGTAGATGCAGGCAGGAATCGGTCTAATAATCTTGGACGTGATGCCTATATAATGATCATTGCCTGGATATCGTCATGATTATTTGAAGTTCTATCAATTGCTCAACAGTAATTTCTTTACCCACCGTATGCTATTTTTCTCGAGAGAAGCCACTAGTGAAATCTACGGCCCCCGGGTCTATTTTCTCATCATATATTTTGAGATCTATTTTGCTATTTGCCTTTTTATTTATTTGCCACTTTTATTTTTAGATCTATATTTCTAAAAACCCAAAAATATTTTGCTTCACTTTATTTTATTCGTGATCTATTTATCAATCTACTACAATTTATCTCACGTCCGTTTGCCAATTTCTGGCACCATTACCCGAAAGGGATTGACAACCCCTTTAACACGTCGGGTTGCAAGTATTTGTTCTTTGTGTGCAGGTGTTGTTTACGTAGTGTTGCTTGGTTCTCCTACTGGTTCGATAACCTTGGTCTCATCACTGAGGGGAATACCTACTGTTGTTGTGCTGCATCATCCCTTCCTCTTTGGGGAAATACCGACGTAGTTCAAGCTAACTTCAAAAGGAATTTCTGGCGCCATTGCCGGGGAGACATCATCAACATCTACCAGGTTCCTAATCACAAATCTCATCTCCTTGCAATTTATATTATTTGCCATTTGCCTCTCATTTTCCTCTCCCCCACTTCACGAAAATTTGCCGTTTTATTCGCCCTCTTTTTCGTTCGCCGTTTTCTCGTCAGATCTGTTTTGTGTGCAATCTTGTTGATCACTTTTTGTCGTTATGGATAGTTCTTTCTCTATCACGTGCACCCCTGAGAACGAGGTTCTTAACTTTAAACAAAGGGGAGGGGAGAATTTAAAAGATGCTTGGTATAGGATTTGCAATGCTCATAATAGATCTATCCGTAAGCAATCTACCATTGTTCTTCTTCGCTGTTTTTATGTGAGCATCACTACTTGGTATAGATTCGTCCTTGATACAATTACCGGTGGAAATTTCTTGATGTGTCCCTCTCTTGATGCTTTTAATGCTATGGGAAATTTAGTGTGTTCACCGCCTCTTATAACTAATGAAACAACTTTGACTCTTGAGCATGTTATGGAAAGACTGGATGATATCGAAAAGAAGATGCTTACCGAAGAACACTTTGAAAACATGGATAAAAATATGCATAATTTTGCTACTAAATTTGGGTCAAAAACGGGAGAAGTTTTTAAGTTGTTAAAAGAAAAGGGAACCGTAATTCACGAAAGAATTGAAGAAAGCCCTTCTCGGATCGATAAGTTGGAAGAAAATTTTAGCAATTTAAGCACGGCTTTTGTTTCTGCTAAAACTATTGAAAAAACCTCCGTTAAAATTAATAAGAGTACTCAAACCACTAAGAACAAGGGTGCAACTTCTAGTAGTAAAGAAGATCTTAAAATGATTAGTATTCACCCGGATTTTGTCGAAGTTATAAGAGACCCTATTAATAAGAACGATTTCCTCAATTTTATGCCTAGAAATTTTGCTATTTTACTTGCTAAATCTTCAAGGAAATCTGATTGTGTGATTGAAGAGTTGGAAGTCAAAGATGACAACACTTAGATCTTTGCATTATGCCTAGCTAAGGGCGTAAAACGATAGCGCTTGTTGGGAGGCAACCCAATGAATAAAATTTATTTTTGTCTTTTTCTTTCTGTTTTTGAGTTCTTGCACAATTATGCTACTGTTATGATTGTGTTTTTTGTGTTTTAATTAGCGTTTGTGCCAAGTAAAGCCTTTGGGATAGCTTTGGTGATAGTTGATTTGATCTTGTTGGAAAACAGAAATTTTTGCGTCCAGTAAAAGAATTTTGAAAATTCACAGATGTGACTAAAAATTCTGATGTTTTTACAGACAATTGATATACAAATTTCCTCTGTTTCCATAATTTTTCAGAAGTTTTGGAGTTACAGAAGTATGGGAAAAATTCGCATCTTTACAGACTGTTCTGTTTTTGACAGATTCTGTTTTCTTTGCATTGTGTGCTTATTTTGATGAATCTATGGTTTTTATCGGGGGGTATGAGCCATGGTAAATTTAGAATACAGTAGATATAATGAAAGAACAAAATTTGAATGGGTTTTCTATAGTACTTAAAGTAAAGATTGGTTTTCTTATACTAACGGATCTCACGAAGGTTTTGTTAAGTTTTGTGTGATTGAGGTTTTCAAGTTTTGGGTGAGATTACGATGGATGAAGGAATAAGGAGTAAGAAGAGCCTAAACTTGGGGATTCCCCATGGCACCCCAAGCCATTATCCAAAGAGAAGCAAGCAACTAAGCTTGGGGATGCCCGAGTGGCATCCCCTCTTTCTTCTAACGACCATCGGTATTTTACTTGGAGCTATATTTTTATTTGTCACATATAATGAGTTTTGCTTGGAGCGTCTTGTATGATATGAGTCTTTGCTTGTTTTGATTTTTATTTTTAGTCATGAATCCTTGCTGGACACACCAATTTGAGGGAGCCAAAATTATGCTATGACTTGTTAGAATTGCTCTCTATGCTTCACTTAAATCTTTATGAGCTATGGAATTGCTCTAGTGCTTCACTTATATTTTTTTTAGCACAGTGTGCTTTAGTATTTTTGAAGAAATGCTCACATGCTTCACTTAGATTTATTTGAGAGTTAGTATTTTTTTTAGAAATTCTCTCTTGCTTCACTTAAATTATTTTGAGAGAAGAAAATTTTTATGCTTATGTTCTTCACTTAGATTTGTTTGAGCTATTAAAAGCAACACATTAAACTAGTCCCAAAGTGATAGATATTCAAGAGGGATATAATAAAAACTTTCATGAAGATCATTGGACAAAATAAACTTGATTCCTTGTAATAGTTTTGCGATATGTTGATATAATATGTGAGTCAGGTTGGTGAGTAATTATGCTTTAGTAAGAATATTGGTGTTAAGCTTTGTGATTTCCCATGCAAGCGCGAAAGTCAATAGTTATGCAATGAAATTACATCCTACTTGTGGTGCATTATTCGGTGTTAGTTATGCTTAATGCTTGCTTATGAGATTTTTTGTTTCTTGGTTGGATGCTTCTCAATCTTTTGCTAGCCTTCATTTGCACTAAGTATGATCACTACTTGTGCATCCAAAATCCTTAAACCAGTTTTGCCATATGAGTCCACTATACCTACCTATATGCGGTATTTCCGTGCCGTTCCAAGCAAATTTGTATGTGCCATCTCTAATTTCAAAATAAATTTCTATTTTGTGTGCTCGTGCCGCTCATGAAACGGTAAGGGGTGGCTGATATATTTCCATGCTAGATGTGTTATTCTCAAGATGAGTGTTTATTCACTTGTCATTGCACGAGAGTACGACAAAGGTATTAGGGATGCCCAGTCCCGAAATGAAAAATGAATTTACTTTATGTTGTCAAATAATAAATTCCTTGGAAAGTGTTGGTATGGAGGGCACCCGTGGATACGGCTAGCCATGGAAAGTGAAAGTATGGTGGAAAAAGGAATAAACTTTATTTTCTGTTTGGGAACCGCCTATGATATATCTAGCATGGAAAGTATTGGGAACTACTCGATCGTTTTTGTTCACAGGAAAAGCATGCCACCCAAAATGTTTTATCTCTACTTTTTTGCTTTGAGCTCTGGCACCTCTACAAATCCCTACTTCCCTCTGCGAAGGGCCTTTCTTTTACTTTATGCAATTTTTCTTTTGAGTCTCCATCTTCTCTTACAAAGCACCAACTAAGGGGCACTATGATCGTACTTGAGCATTGGGTGTAGCTAATATGCGAGTGTGTTTCATGAATGGATCAATGATTGAGCATAAAGGGCTAGGGATAACTTGCTTTAGTGTTGATATTTTGAAAGACATGGTTGCTTGTTGATATGCTTGAGTATTGAAATCTTCATGTCAAAACTAGACTACTGCTTTGAATCATATAAAAGTCCAAATGTCCATGCTACAAAGAAAAGAATATGTGATGAACATGTTTGGCAGCATTCCACATCAAAAATTCTGTTTTTATCATTTACCTACTCGAGGACGAGCAGGACTTAAGCTTGGGGATGCTGATACGTTTCCATGTATCTATAATTTTTGATTGTTCCATGCTGTTATATTATCATTCTTGGATGTTTTACAATCATTTTATAGCAACTTTATATCATTTTGTGGGACTAACCTATTGACATAGTGCCCAGTGCCAGTTGTTGTTTTTTGCTTGTTTTTTACTTCGCAGGAAATCAATACCAAACGGAGTCCAAACGCAGCGAAACTTTTTGGTGATTTTTTTTTGGACCATACGACACCTGTTGGGCCAAAGAAGTACCAGAGGGGGGCTCCGAAGGGAGCACAACCCACCAGGGCGCACCTGGGGGCCCAGGCGCGCCCAGGTGGGTTGTGCCCACCTCGGCCACCTCCCGCACCGCCTCTTTGCTCTATAAATACCCCAATATTCCAAAAACCCTAGGAGAGTCGACAAAAATCAATTCCAGCCGCCGCAAGTTCCAGAAACCACAGATCCAATCTAGACACCATCACGGAGGGGTTCATCATCCTCATTGGTGCCTCTCCGATGATGCGTGAGTAGTTCATTGTAGACCTACGGGTCCGTAGGCAGTAGCTAGATGGCTTCCTCTCCCTCTCTTTTGATTCTCAATACAATGGTCTCTTGGAGATCTATTTGATGTTACTCTTTTTTGCGGTGTGTTTGTTGGGATCCGATGAACTTTGAGTTTATGATCAGATCTATGTTTTTATCCATGAAAGTTATTTGAGTCTTTTGATCTCTTATATGCATGATTACTTATAGCCTCGTATTTCTTCTTCGAATCTTTGGTTTAGTTAGGCCAACTAGATCGATTTTTCTTGCCATGGGAAGAGGTGCTTTGTGATGGGTTCGATCTTACGGTGCTTGATCCCAGTGACAGAAGGGGAACCGACACGTATGTATCATTGCTATTAAGGATAACAAGATGGGGTCTATTTCTACATAAATAGATCTTGTCTACATCATGCCATCGTTCTTATTGCATTACTCTGTTTCTCCATGAACTTAATACACTAGATGCATGCTGGATAGTGGTCGATGTGTGGAGTAATAGTAGTAGATGCAGGCAGGAGTCGGTCTACTAATCTTGGACGTGATGCCTATATAATGATCATTGCCTGGATATCGTCATAATTATTTGAAGTTCTATCAATTGCCCAACAGTAATTTGTTTACCCACCGTATGCTATTTTTCTCGAGAGAAGCCACTAGTGAAATCTACGGCCCCCAGGTCTATTTACTCATCATATATTTTCAGATCTATTTTGCTATTTGCCTTTTTATTTATTTGCCACTTTTATTTTTAGATCTATATTTCTAAAAACCCAAAATTATTTTACTTCACTTTATTTTATTCGCGGTCTATTTATCAATCTACTACAATTTATCTCACGTCCGTTTGCCAATTTCTGGCACCGTTACCCGAAAGGGATTGACAACCCCTTTAACACGTCGGGTTGCAAGTATTTGTTCTTTGTGTGCAGGTGCTGTTTACGTAGTGTTGCTTGGTTCTCCTACTGGTTCGATAACCTTGGTCTCATCACTGAGGGAAATACCTACCGTTGCTGTGCTGCATCATCCCTTCCTCTTTGGGGAAATACCGACGTAGTTCAAGCTAACATCAATGCATAGATGCATTTTGCATGAAACACCTCCGAGTGGCCTATGTTTTGCCAGAATGTTGATTCATTTCCGTTCCGGCAAATTTCAGGCGTTCAATATGTCGTATTTTAGCAAAGGTCATGCCGGATTTTTTCGTGAATTTTGGTATGACTTGTGCTAGAATATGTAGGAAGTATCGAGTGGCCCGATTTTCTAGAAAGATAATTAAACGACATTTTGGGTTGACTTTAAGTTTGTCGGGGCTCCATACATGACAGTCAAAAAATCAGTGAGGGGGTGTCCACCATATATGCGAGAGGAAGAAGAATCCCGACTGTTGTCGTGGGGGTAGCTTCTTCTTCATTCCAAGGTGCTAGACATTTGGGTGTAATGCACTTTGGAATGATAGGAGGAGCTACCATCACCGACAGTCGCAAATGCCAGAGAGGAAGAATCCCGACTGTTGTTGTGGGGGTCGCTTCTCCTTCGTTCCTGTGTGCTAGACATTTTGGTGTAATGCACTCGGGGACGAAGGGAGGAGCAACCATCACCGATTGTCGAATATATACACCACGTGAGCTGAGAGTTTTCAAGAAAAGACTCGACAAACCGATAGTCAACCTGAAATGTCGTTTCGATAAGTAAGAGTGTCGAACCCAACAAGGAGCAGAAGGAAATGACAAATGGTTTTCAGCAAGGTATTCTCTGCAAGCACTGAAATTGTCGGTAACCAATAGTTTGATAGCAAGATGATTTGTAACGAGCAAATAATAGTAACGGTAAATAAGGTGCAGCAAGGACAGGCCAAAACGGTCTCTTATGATAAGCAAAGCGTTCTTGAGGGTACACGGGAATTTCATCATATCACTTTCATCATGTTGGTTTGATTTGTGTTCGCTACTTTGATAATTTGATATGTGGGTGGACCGGTGCTTAGGTGTTGTTCTTACTTGAGCAAACCTCCTAGTTATGATTAACCCCCTCGCAAGCATTCACAACTACGAGAAAAGTATTAAGATAAAATGTAATCATAGCATTAAACTTTGGGATCCAAATCGGTCCCTTACGGAATAGCGCATAAACTAGGGTTTAAGCTTTTGTCACTCTAGCAACCCATCATCTAATTACTACTCCACAATGCTTTCCCTTAGGCCCAAATATGGTGAAGTGCCATGTAGTCGACGTTCACATGACACCACTAAGGGAATCACAACATACATATCATCAAAATATCGAACACATATCAAGTTCACATGATTACTTGCAACATGACTTCTCCCGTGACCTCAAGAACAAAAGTAACTACTCACAAATAATAATCGTGCTCAAGATCAGAGGGGTATTAAATAGCATAATGGATCTGAACATATAATCTTCCACCAAATAAACCATATAGTAATCAACTACAAGATGTAATCAACACTACTAGTCACCAACAAGTACCAATCTAAGGTTCCGGTACAAAGATTGAACACAATAGATGAACTAGGGTTTGAGAGGAGATGGTGTTGTTGAAGATGTTGATGGAGATGGCCCTCCCAAAGATGGGAGAGTTGTTGGTGATGACGATGACGATGATTTCCCCCTCTGGGAGGGAAGTTCCCCCGGTGGAATCGCTCTGCTGGAGGGCAAAAGTGCTCCTGCCCAAGTTCCGCCTCGTGACGGCGGTGCTTCATCCCGAAAGTCCTCCCCTTATTTTTTTTCTAGGTCAAAATGACTTATATACCAGAAGAGGGGCACTGGAGGTGGGCCGAGGAGGGCACAACCCACCAGGACGCGCCTGGGCTCCCTGGCACGCCCAGGTGGTGGTTGTGCCCACCTGGTGGGCCCCCTCTGCTTGTTATTTGCTCCAATAATTGTTAAATAATCCATAAAAAATTTCCGTGAAGTTTCAGCTTATTTGGAGTTGTGCAGAATAGGTAGCTCTAATGTGCTTTTTCAGGTCCAGAATTCCAACTGCCGGTATTCTCCCTCTTTGTGTAAACCTTGCATACTATGAGAGAAAAGACATTAGAATTACTCCCAAAAGCATTATTATGCATAAAAACATTATAAATAACAGTAGGAAAACATGATGCAAAATGGGCGTATCATGATCTAATTTAGTTTTTGTAGTACATATATTGAATTTTACAAGTTTAATCTTTGAATTATGAACATAGGAAATGTCTGACAACGACGATAGGATCCCGGAGTGCAACTACTGCGGCGACGACCGGGGTCTATGCGATAGGCCTCACCTGCAAGATGGTCGGCGCTTCGGTATTAAGCTAGACGAGTCCTTCGATGTTGAAATGGTACGCAACGATGACAGGTCTTTTTTCGTAATTAAGCATGACTTCTGCTTATTCAACATGTAATTTCTGTCTTTTACAATTTGACTAGTGCATCCCCTGCCATGCAAGAAGCTATGTCTTGGAGAAGCTGAATTTCGAAGATCATGAGAATATGGAGACAAGGAGAGTTCACCTCAGGACCCATCATGGTTATGCTTTTGCCGTAAAGCTATACAATGCCATGAACTACTCCCATTTTGGTTGCTCGAATTGGGAAGCACTGTGCAAGGCGTATGGTTTTCAGGAGGGTATGCATGTCACCTTCGATCTTGGTGATCCTGAAGATGACATCGATGAAGATAATGTCGATGAAGATAATATCGACGAAGCTAATATCGACATTTGGGTCCTTGTTGATACGCTTCCACTTCTACCTCTATGTGAGTTTCTCAAACATATTTATTAACTAATTTATATTGTTTATATAAAAATAGTTGACAGCTTATATATTTCCTTGACAACTTATTTCCATTCTTAAAAAAATGTTCGGAAAATAGTAGACAGAACCTACTACACTGATGGCTCTGAACTAACTTACGAGGAGAAAGATCATCTTGTCTCCTTCATTGTTGATGTTGAGACTTTCAATAAGAATTATGAAACCCCACCACATTATGGTCAATACGTGCCATTGGTCTACGTGTTCAACTACGCCAGCATCCATAGAAATGGCATGGTAAGATTTATTATTATTATGACAGCAATGCATCTTTTCCATACATTCTTCTATAGCTAAACTACATTGCTAACTACATTACTATTATGCTCTACAACAGAAAATCCTGAAAAATTGTGTGCCTCATCTGATGGATACGAAAGGTCACATGGATGTTGTTAGCTTATGGCCAAGTCCGCCTACGGGTCACCGCTGTTCATACAAGATTTTTGAACAGATGAAGACCTCACAAATCGAAGAATGGAATTTTTTTATGAATGATCGTTGGGAGGTACTTGGAAGTAACATTGTGCGAAGCCCACAAATTGGAGACAGGATAATCTCCATTCTCCATAATGGAGAGTCAGGGGCTATGTTGTTTTATGCTATTTTACCTTAGAGAGGCATAGGTCCTAGCTAATACTCATGATCATGTGTTAAGAATAATTAACTAGGGTTGGTTATGACTATGATGATGATGAGTATGACTATGATAACGAGTAGACGTTGTTAGATGACTATGATGATGATGAGTATGACTTGTTATTATGATAATGATGACGAGTTATTATTATGATGATGATGCTGAGTTGTTATATGAGCATGTTGAGTTATTATATATATCAGTGGGTGAAAGAGACATGGATTAGATTCAAGTTGAGGCAACATGGTGCAGATCGAAAGTATTACTAATCCAAACTAAAGTGATCAAGTTTGGATTAGTAGTACTTTCGATCTGCACCATGTTTCCTCCACTTGACTCTAATCCATGTCTCTTTCACCCAGTGATATATATAACAATTCATCATGATCAGAAAATCGTATGATCAGACTATTGTGATGAGACTATTCTACACAAGTTGTACAAATACACCGCCGATATGATGCAGAAAAAATACAGGAAAAGTTAGCAGTAGCACGGGTATGCAGGTAGTAGCAGCGTGCTTTTATCAGCAATGTGCTATGGGCAGAGGAGCTGCTGCTATTAGCAGCAGCGCCTTTTACTAAGAACGCTACTACTATGTAAAGTTAGCAGTAGCGCGGTGTAACACCCCCAGGGGTTAACTACAGTAACCACGTGCTAATCATGCCTTGTCATCATGATCATCCTAAACAAATTGCATTTAGGAAATAATCTAACTCATATTCAAAATTTAAAATACAAGTCAGATTAATATTTCTTCAAACTTCAGAAACTAAAATGTTCATTAAGTAACAAATATTCCAGAGACAATTCTAAAATTGTAACCAACAATTAATAAATTAATTAAGTGACTCTAACAGTGCCCAAAGCAGCAAGCTTTAATACATTTTATTTAATACAAAATTTGTGTGAACTCCATTTGTCTCCAAACCAATTTTTGGCAGTGGTAGATAATACGTAATATTTAATGGTGTAAGTCACATGTTTTGCTAAAGTCATTTTGTGGCCACACAATTTGCAAAACAGAAAATAAGAGAAAAGAATAATAAATAAAAGAAAAGGCAAAACAAAAATAAAAATAAAAAGACAAGGAAACCCCCAGGCCAACTGGGCCATCCGGCCCAGCTCCCTCCCCTGGCCCAGCCGGCCACCACCTGGCCTATATGGCCTGCCTTCCCCCCCCCCCACCGACGCAAACCCTAACCCAACTACCCCCACTCTCCCCACTTCCCCCCCATCTCCTCTGTCCCGATTGGATCGGGACGGGAGGAGGCCGCCGCCGCCCGACGCTCCATGCCGCCCGGCGACCCCGCCGGCCAGCCCTGCTGACCGCCGTCCGTCCTCGTCACCCCCAGCGGCCCACCTCGCGCCATCGCCATCTCCCCGTCCGGCCCGACGCCTGGCGCCCGCGCCCGACCGCCGCCGCGTTGCCCCGGCGCCCCTCCGCCGCACCCCGGCTGGCCTCCTCACCGTCGGCCATCACGCCGCCCCGCCTCACCTCCTTCTCGTCTCTCCTCCGCCGCGGACAGACCCAACTCGGCAGCCCGATGTGATCGCCGCCTCCCCCTTGCCCCTGGCCATCGCCCCAGTCGCCGCCTTTCCCCTCGGTCGTCACGGCCGTCGCCGCGCGCATGCGCGCTCGGGGCGCGCCCACGTTCCCGCCCCCGCGCTCGCCTCACCTCTGCAGGCCCCCGCACCGGACATCGCCCCTGCGCCACTCCCTCGCCGCCCTGCCGCACACACCACGCGCCGTCGTGGCCCTGCTGTGGCTCTACCCGCGCCGTCCCGCCTGGCCTCGTCGTGCCGCCCTGCTCCGGCAGCCACCGCGGCCGCGCCCCCTCCCCCGGTCGCCTCGGGAGTGCGGGCACCCCTTCACCCGCACAGGCCACCCGCGCGCCCGCTTTGGCCCTATGGGCCACTGACTGCTGGGGCCCAGCCCCTGTGTAGTTAAAAAAAAGATTAAAAATATATATATGAAATAATAAATAAATAAATAATTCAGTTAATTAATTCTGGTTAATTAATTCATTTAAATTAGTTAACCTAGTTAGTTAAGTTAAACTGTTAATTAACTTAGCTAGTCATTGACATGTGGGTCCCCCTTGACCCAGTTGACTGGGTCAACATTGACCCAGTCAATGCTGACTGGATCTGCTGACTGGACATTTGACTTAGTCAATGTTTTAAAATTAATTCTAGAAAATGCTTTAAAACTTTAGAAATTAATAGAAAAATAACCGCAGCTCGGATAAAAAAACTTTGAACATGAAAGTTGCTCAGAACGACAAGACGAACCCGGATAGGCTACCCGCATATCCGTGGGATGCCTCTAAATACCTGAACATGGAACATTGCCCCCTCCGGTCATCTGTCTGACACATGTCCGGAACCGGGAAAACTTTCCCGGATGGGTTCCCCCTTCCTCGGTAACGTGTAACACTGCGTTAGGTCACACCGGCACTGCGTATTGTCATGTCTTGTAGTGTGTTACATATGTTTACTGTGTATTTATCTGTTTGCTCCCCCTCTTCTCTCTCGGTAGACCCCGGTACCGATGCAGTTCCCGAGACCGACGCAGCTCCGGTGATTGGCTACCCTACTGAAGACCCTGCCCTTGCCTCCGAGCAACCAGGCAAGCCCCCCCCCCCTTTTGATCATCCCGATATCGCCCATTCTATTTCTCATGCTTGCATTAGAATTGCTGCTGCTGCTTTACCTATTCTGATGCATAGCCTGTTTATTGTATCCTGCTGTTGATAATTACCTGCATATCCTAAACTGCTTAGTATAGGCTGGGTAGAGACCTATCAGTGACCCCACTTATCCCGACTGCCGCGCTGGATTGTCAGAAGACCCGATCAACGGGATTGAAGACCAGGCCCCGACACCGCACATCACCCCCCTTAGTTGTAACGACACTGCAGCGTACTATCGAGTGCCGAGGGTGATACCTCGTGTAGCACTTCTGATGTTAACTCTGTAGAGTAGCTATTCGGTCGTGGTCATCGAGGGTGATTCCTCCTTCACCACTTCCGGTAACGACGCTGTCGTGCAACACATCAAGTGTGAACCCAGTGAGGGTGATTCCTCCGAGTTCACCTTGACGGAGACATCGAGTAGGAATCCAACGAGGGTGATACCTCGGATTCCCCTGATGTTATGGACACACGGATACTTGGACTTTACACTGTTACTTGGATAGGCGGGTCGACCCTGAGGGGTACCCGCGTGCGCCTGAGAGGCGAGTGTTGTGAAGACGGGTGCCTGTATGGTGCCCGAGTGATGAATACGAGGCGCGGCCGGGCATTCTTAACCCTTGCAGCAAGTCCTCGAGACGGGGCGACGGGGTCACATCTTTCGTGAGTCTCTGCTCGTTACCGCAAGCCCTAGTCCATTAACGATTTGGATATTTGATCCGAGCAGGCCTCTGGCTTGATAGCACTAACCATCACGTGGGCATAGTATGGGCGTTCTGCATCGTAGCATCAGCCGAAAGCTCTGTCAGACATCTAGTTCAGCCTTGCGGCCGGGACGGACCGGCGCCCCCCTGGTGCCTGGCTTCCCCCTGCACGCAACGACTCGGAGTCCACAGGGCGATGGCCCAAGACCTTTGAGCGCTTAGGATGTAGACCGACGGGGACCTCTCTGCTGAGCTCTAGGTAGGGTTGCGATGTGTCGTTTGGCCGAGGCCGGGCATGACCCAGGAAAGTGTGTCCGGCCGGAGTTAATCGAGCGTGTTGGGTAAGTTGGTGCACCCCTGCAGGGAAGAATACTTCTATCGATAGCCGGTCCTACGGTAAAGGACACTCGGAGTTGTATCCTGATTGATACAATTTAGAATTGGATACTTGGATACTATGGCTCTGGGATTGCTTTCTCGCAGGGAGTCGAGAAAGGATCTCTGGGTGAGGATGAGACTTAATGATACTGCTACATTATATTGTACTGTTCTACTCTCTTCTACTGCTGCAAGACCGCTGAAGATGCTAGTGTTCGATAGGACTAGGCCTTCTCTCTATTCTGGCATTTCTGCAGCCCAGTCCACATATACAACCTCCCTTTGATAATGTTGCATATGTAGTGTAGATCCTTGCTTGCTGAGTACTTCTGAGTACTCACGGTTGCTTTGTTTTCCTTTTCTCCCCATATCAGTTTGACATGACCAGAAGACGCAGCCCCCTGAGACAGATGCCCCGACGATCGCTACTACTACTACCCAGAGGATGGATACTACTACGAGTTGACTGACGACCAGGAGTAGGATCGGAGGGTCCCAGGCAGAAGGCCTACGCCTTTCGATCGTAGTGTTTTTATTTTGCCCCGCCTTTCTAAAGGCCTTTCTGTTTCTCTTTTAATATCTGTACTCAGATATCTGATGCTTCCGCTGACGCTTGTTCGCAAGTTTATGTATTCGAGCCCTCGAGGCCCCTGGCTTGTAATATAAAGCTTGTATGACTTTATTTATGTTTTGGAGTTGTGTTGTGATATCTTCCCGTGAGTCCTTAGGCTTGATCGTGTGCATTTGCGTGTATGATTAGTGCACGATTGAGCCGGGGGCGTCACAAGTTGGTATCAGAGCCGACTGCCTGTAGGAACCCCCCTTTCCAACTCCTTGGCCGAAGTTGAGTCTAGTGGTCCAAAACTGTTTTACTAACATGGCTGTGTGGCTTACGGGCCCACGTCGCCAATTGGGTGGTATTAGGATCTTTTATTCCTCGTCTATACTCTGGGATTCTGATCTCTCTTCTATTCGGGTTAAATGATTTTACTAATTATAACTCTAGGTTCTCGATACCACTTCCTGCCGGAGAGCCCCTCACTGCAGATGATCGCCTGCTTCACCAGAAGATTCCGAAGATACCCTTCGATGTTTCCCGATACATTTGTGCTCATCGCTTTTGAAATTGCTTACCACCGAGATATCCTTATGGATAACTACATACACCTGCCACTCTTACATTCAACCCCCTTGGTCAATCATCAGTTGATCCTTTTAAAATTATCTTTCTGGCTCAGACGTCATTTTTGAACATGAGCTGGTTCTCGACCAAACTAATTGCCGTCGATCGTACCCTCAGGTCTATTCAAGTTACCCATCCTTGATCAGAGCGTCTGCTTCTGATCCTTCGTAATTGGAATTCAGATTTCCTTTGTTATCTAAGCATCGAATTGTTCAGATGTTCCATAATTCGATGCCTTTGCATTCTTTCTTCTTCTGGTTGTGAGTCGATACTCACATCAGCTCCATTGTGGATCGCTAAATCCATTGTTGGATTATTATCTGACAGTGTCCTTCATATTTAACCGCCTTGTGAATTCTTCCCTCATACATAATGCCTTTGGTAAATTGTATCCTCTCCTTTTGTCAAACATGCTCTGCTTCCGAGCTTGAGTTATTTACTCCTGAAGTTTGTGCTATATGTTCCTAAGATGCCCCGATAGGTTGAACCTATGCCTTCCATATTCTGTGTGAGCCCGAAGATTATGCGGGCTATATCTACTGGCGTTTCGTCGGGTAAATTTTCAACTCTACAACTTCTTTGAAGACGAGAAGTGAATGAAGGGTTATGCATTGAAGAAGTGGGAGTCGACCTTGAACCTTTGTGATCATGCCCATGGAACCGATGTAGAACTCATCATGGAAGCTGCTCGTAAAATGAATAATTCCTTGGTACAAGTTCATCCTGTATCTGTGAATTGATACTTTGCAATCGTGGTTCCGACCATATTTTCTCCTTGATTCCATTACCGGACTAGTTAACATACTTGTCTTCTGCAGATCATTTCATCTGCCCAGCCTATATTCTGATCTACCTCGAGTATTGCCCCCTGTTATCTCGAGAATATCGTGTCATTGCCCTATCTCTTGTGAATTCTTATTGGATGAAACTACTTCACATCATTCTAAGCCTGATCGGCTATGTCATTACGGTGCTAAATTTTAACTGTGCTACCTGGTCCTTATGCCCGAAGCAACTTCCGACGATGAGCTAAGCTTACGTCGATCTACCTCATCTTATCATTTCACCTCGAACAGCAAGCTTGATTTCGAGCTTGTGTCGTGTCCGTGGTTCCAATAACCTTTCGCTTCGACATTTCCTTGCTAAATGTCATCGCCGATCGATTACATCTTCATGAAATCTCTCAACAAATGTGTCGTGATTGTCATCAACATTCTGAGTTCTTCCAAGATATCTATTGAATTCATGATGAGAAATACCATCCTTGCCCCTCGATGATTTGTGTTATCATCGATAACATCATTGCATTCCTTCCAACACAAAACTTGCTGTTGTTCGGTGTTGTACCTTGAGATCATTGCTATTCAACTTATGTTATGTTCTACCATGGAGTATCACCATCTTTGATGTCAAGAATGTGGTGAGGTTTGCTCCACCTCTTAAGGATTCTTGGCATAGTGATATTTCTCACCATCACCATTCTTTCTTGGCCCCCGTGTTGATTCTAACCGGGATACCAATAAGTGAACGATGCTGTTTGGATTCTGTACTTCTAGCAACCCTATTGCTTTGAAGTTAATGATCGACAGTTCATTCTTAGACTATCGGTTATTGAATCACCATTCTAACAATTGATCATGCTACCTAAGCACCTATCTCGGGTGTACTTTTCAACCGATGTTTAATTGTGAATGTTTTCCTCGAGCATACATTATCATATCATTTGATCTGACAAATGCTATCTCACTGTTTACATAATTGTGGAAATCCATCTTTTGGAGGTCTCGATAAATTGTCGCTGAGTCCATCAGCCACCTCATCATCCTCTCCTTGGTTTAATGATGAACTCTTGTTTCGGAATCCGCTTCCATCATTTCCCGAGAGTCTTGCGATGTCATCTCATCAAATTGTGTCGCACCTTTTTCTTCTCAGGCATCCTGAGTCTGAGGTATCCCGACACCAATCAGATCTGAGTCTCGGTCAGATATGATGTCTTATTCTTGAGTGGATCCTGATGGATCCTTGTGTATCCAAAGTCTGACCTTTGCCTGAAGACCATGCCGATGCTATTCCGAAGCATGTCTGTGGTACTCCGTTCATCAACAAGAGCATTGAAAGCGCAATGCTAATTGTTTCTTGAACAGTTATCCAAACAACGTTGTTTGGGTACATATCATGATTCTCTTTACCCCTGTTATCTAAATGGCCATGCCTTTGATCTCCCGACACGTATATCATGCCCTGCTTAACCTGGGGAAGGATATACTCCTACTTAATTGTGTTTAAACAAATCTTCCTTTCCATCGTTTTGTTTAAACTGATAATCACATTTTCCTTTCCATTGGTTTGTTTAACCTTTCTTGTGATCTATAATATATGAGCAGAAATAATCTCTGCTTAAGTAAGCACCTCGGTGTACAACTCGGTCAGCAAGACCCTGTTACTATATTGTTGATAACATTTCGGTAACCACCGATGGATGAGAACCTTGCCTATTGGTCCGCCTCGTTTCAACGAGCAGGAAAATGGTTCTCTTCGTCCCTCGCCCTTGGTACCACCGATGTTGCCAATATAACTGGCAGGCTATGCTCTAAACTGCCCTGCTATCGTGACCGTACAAGATGTCACTGCTCCTTCTATTTAACCACATGGTGGGCCCATAACCCACAGTTCCACAGGATCGAAACCTGACTCTCCTGTACACCCCCTGTTCCCAAATTTATTCCTCGCGCGTGGTCTCGTATGTAATTCACGAGTCACCTTCCGATGAGATCATCAATTCTGGTATCAGACGCAATACTTATTCCCGTTGCTCTGAAACCCTTTCACACTCTGTTTCAGGCAACGAACGATTGTCTATCCGCATGAAACTTCTTATGGTGCCTTCTTACTTGGCTCTCGATGTGTTTTAATTGTTCAACTCGAGAGATACTCATGTGTTCATTCATGGGATAGCCCCAGGTGATTAACCCCTAAAGCATTCTATCATTGTCGAGTTACCCCTTGACCCTTCGTAAGTACGGTGAAGATACTGAAGGAAGAACGACAACTTCATCATGGTGCATTGATGCAGAGAAATGAAGACAACAATGTAATGGATTGACCTCTTTGAGAAGAGCAACCAAGACCGAGAAGATCCGTTAGAATTTCGTAACCCACCTTTTCCCCCTACTCCTCCGCTTAAAATCTCGGGACGAGATTTCTTGTAGTGAAGGAGATTTGTAACACCCCCAGGGGTTAACTACAGTAACCACGTGCTAATCATGCCTTGTCATCATGATCATCCTAAACAAATTGCATTTAGGAAATAATCTAACTCATATTCAAAATTTAAAATACAAGTCAGATTAATATTTCTTCAAACTTCAGAAACTAAAATGTTCATTAAGTAACAAATATTCCAGAGACAATTCTAAAATTGTAACCAACAATTAATAAATTCATTAAGTGACTCTAACAGTGCCCAAAGCAGCAAGCTTTAATACACTTTATTTAATACAAAATTTGTGTGAACTCCATTTGTCTCCAAACCAATTTTTGGCAGTGGTAGATAATACGTAATATTTAATGGTGTAAGTCACATGTTTTGCTAAAGTCATTTTGTGGCCACACAATTTGCAAAACAGAAAATAAGAGAAAAGAATAATAAATAAAAGAAAAGGCAAAACAAAAATAAAAATAAAAAGACAAGGAAACCCCGAGGCCAACTGGGCCATCCGGCCCAGCTCCCTCCCCTGGCCCAGCCGGCCACCACCTGGCCTATATGGCCTGCCTCCCCCCCCCCACCGACGCAAACCCTAACCCAACTACCTCCACTCTCCCCACTTTCCCCCCATCTCCTCTGTCCCGATTAGATCGGGACGGGAGGAGGCCGCCGCCGCCCGATGCTCCATGCCGCCCGGCGACCCCGCCGGCCAGCCCGCTGACTGCCGTCCGTCCTCGTCACCCCCAGCGGCCCACCTCGCGCCATCGCCATCACCCCGTCCGGCCCGACGCCTGGCGCCCGCGCCCGACCGCCGCCGCATTGCCCCGGCGCCCCTCCGCCGCGCCCCGGCTGGCCTCCTCACCGTCGGCCATCACGCCGCCCCGCCTCACCTCCTCCTCGTCTCTCCTCCGCCGCGGACAGACCCGACTCGGCAGCCCGATGTGAGCGCCGCCTCCCCCTTGCCCCTGGCCATCGCCCCAGTCGCCGCCTTTCCCCTCGGTCGTCACGGCCGTCGCCGCGCGCATGCACGCTCGGGGCGCGCCCACGTTCCCGCCCCCGCGCTCGCCTCACCTCTGCAGGCCCCCGCACCGGACATCGCCCCTGCGCCACTCCCTCGCCGCCCTACCGCACACACCACGCGCCGTCGTGGCCCTGCTGTGGCTCTACCCGCGCCGTCCCGCCTGGCCTCGTCGCGCCGCCCTGCTCCGGCAGCCACCGCGGCCGCGCCCCCTCCCCCGGTCGCCTCGGGCGTGCGGGCACCCCTTCGCCCGCACCGGCCACCCGCGTGCCCGCTTTGGCCCTATGGGCCACTGACTGCTGGGGCCCAGCCCCTGTTTAGTTAAAAAAAAGATTAAAAATATATATATATGAAATAATAAATAAATAAATAATTCAGTTAATTAATTCTGGTTAATTAATTCATTTAAATTAGTTAACCTAGTTAGTTAAGTTAAACTGTTAATTAGCTTAGCTAGTCATTGACATGTGGGTCCCCCTTGACCCAGTTGACTGGGTCAACATTGACCCAGTCAATGCTGACTGGATCTGCTGACTGGACATTTGACTTAGTCAATGTTTTAAAATTAATTCTAGAAAATGCTTTAAAACTTCAGAAATTAATAGAAAAATAACCGCAGCTCGGATAAAAAAACTTTGAACATGAAAGTTGCTCAGAACGACAAGACGAACCCGGATAGGCTACCCGCATATCCGTGGGATGTCTCTAAATACCTGAACATGGAACATTGCCCCCTCCGGTCATCTGTCTGACAGATGTCCGGAACCGGGAAAACTTTCCCGGATGGGTTCCCCCTTCCTCGGTAACGTGTAACACTGCGTTAGGTCACACCTGCACTGCGTATTGTCATGTCTTGTAGTGTGTTACATATGTTTACTGTGTATTTATCTGTTTGCTCCCCCTCTTCTCTCTCGGTAGACCTCGGTACCGATGCAGTTCCCGAGACCGACGCAGCTCCGGTGATTGGCTACCCTATTGAAGACCCTGCCCTTGCCTCCGAGCAACCAGGCAAGCCCCCCCCCCCTTTTGATCATCCCGATATCGCCCATTCTATTTCTCATGCTTGCATTAGAATTGCTGCTGCTGCTGCTTTACCTATTCTGATGCATAGCCTGTTTATTGTATCCTGCTGTTGATAATTACCTGCATATCCTAAACTGCTTAGTATAGGCTGGGTAGAGACCTATCAGTGACCCCACTTATCCCGACTGCCGCGCCGGATTGTCAGAAGACCCGATCAACGGGATTGAAGACCAGGCCCCGACACCGCACATCACCCCCCTTAGTTGTAACGACACTGCAGCGTACTATCGAGTGCCGAGGGTGATACCTCGTGTAGCACTTCTGATGTTAACTCTGTAGAGTAGCTATTCGGTCGTGGTCATCGAGGGTGATTCCTCCTTCACCACTTCCGGTAACGACGCTGTAGTGCAACACATCAAGTGTGAACCCAGTGAGGGTGATTCCTCCGAGTTCACCTTGACGGAGACATCGAGTAGGAATCCAACGAGGGTGATACCTCGGATTCCCCTGATGTTATGGACACACGGATACTTGGACTTTACACTGTTACTTGGATAGGCGGGTCAACCCTGAGGGGTACCCGCGTGCGCCTGAGAGGCGAGTGTTGTGAAGACGGGTGCCTGTATGGTGCCCGAGTGATGAATACGAGGCGCGGCCGGGCATTCTTAACCCTTGCAGCAAGTCCTCGAGACGGGGCGACGGGGTCACATCTTTCGTGAGTCTCTGCTCGTTACCGCAAGCCCTAGTCCATTAATGATTTGGATATTTGATCCGAGCAGGCCTCTGGCCTGATAGCACTAACCATCACGTGGGCATAGTATGGGCGTTCTGCATCGTAGCATCAGCCGAAAGCTCTGTCAGACGTCTAGTTCAGCCTTGCGGCCGGGACGGACCGGCGCCCCCCTGGTGCCTGGCTTCCCCCTGCACGCAACGACTCGGAGTCCACAGGGCGATGGCCCAAGACCTTTGAGCGCTTAGGATGTAGACCGACGGGGACCTCTCTGCTGAGCTCTAGGTAGGGTTGCGATGTGTCGTTTGGCCGAGGCCGGGCATGACCCAGGAAAGTGTGTCCGGCCGGAGTTAATCGAGCGTGTTGGGTAAGTTGGTGCACCCCTGCAGGGAAGAATACTTCTATCGATAGCCGGTCCTACGATAAAGGACACTCGGAGTTGTATCCTGATTGATACAATTTAGAATTGGATACTTGGATACTATGGCTCTGGGATTGCTTTCTCGCAGGGAGTCGAGAAAGGATCTCTGGGTGAGGATGAGACTTAATGATACTGCTACATTATATTGTACTGTTCTACTCTCTTCTACTACTGCAAGACCGCTGAAGATGCTAGTGTTCGATAGGACTAGGCCTTCTCTCTATTCTGGCATTTCTGCAGCCCAGTCCACATATACAGCCTCCCTTTGATAATGTTGCATATGTAGTGTAGATCCTTGCTTGCTGAGTACTTCTGAGTACTCACGGTTGCTTTGTTTTCCTTTTCTCCCCATATCAGTTTGACATGACCAGAAGACGGAGCCCCCTGAGACAGATGCCCCGACGATCGCTACTACTACTACCCAGAGGATGGATACTACTACGAGTTGACTGACGACCAGGAGTAGGATCGGAGGGTCCCAGGCAGGAGGCCTACGCCTTTCGATCGTAGTGTTTTTATTTTGCCCCGCCTTTCTAAAGGCCTTTCTGTTTCTCTTTTAATATCTGTACTCAGATATCTGATGCTTCCGCTGACGCTTGTTCGCAAGTTTATGTATTCAAGCCCTCAAGGCCCCTGGCTTGTAATATAAAGCTTGTATGACTTTATTTATGTTTTAGAGTTGTGTTGTGATATCTTCCCGTGAGTCCTTAGGCTTGATCGTGTGCATTTGCGTGTATGATTAGTGCACGATTGAGCCGGGGGCGTCACACGCGGGTCAAAATGCGCTACTGCTAAAAGTTAGCTATAGCGCCATATTAGTAGCGCGGGTCCTTGCGCTACTGATAGCCCTTAGACCCGTGCTACTGCTATGCTTTTCCCTAGTAGTGCGTGATCGTGGATCCGCGGATCCCGCCACCGTGGTCGTTGCGAGGAGGTCGAGCTGGAACCCCACATGCTTGGTCTGGATCCAGTCGTGGCGGGAGCACCATGGCCTCCCTTCTTGGTATGGGGGAAGAGAAGGGAAGGGATAGGAGGGGAGAGGAGGTCGCCGGTGCGGAGAGGTTGGAGGCCGGCGGCCGGGTGGCGGCGTCGCGTGATGTAGCCGGGGTCGAGGGGGATTTTGAGCACGCTCGCCTGGATAAGACAGAACAAAGGAGCGCGGGTTGAATACTTTAAAGTGCAGGGTTCTTTTTGCAAAAGCAAAACATTTTCTCACATATCCACTTAAAAAAGGATTGTGGGTTAAATACCAAGAAACACGGGGACTTTTCTAAAAATTGCCGCAATGACGTACGACCAGAAGCATTACGTGCTTTATTATTAGGGAAAATATGACATAATTTTTAGTAATTTAACTTTAGCCTTAGGCTTTGGGAAATCTTGGCTCCGCCTCTGGTAATTTGGATATGTCCATCCTCGATGTTTTGACTAACTTACGGTATTATCTTGTTGCAGAGGACGAGTGTAATTGGTGTCTACTCGACAGTAACATATTACCCTTTATGAAAATTTTGTATTAGATAACGCACCGTAATCATTTTATTATTTCTAATTTTTTTTAAAATATTCAAATGTGATATATATTTTCCTATTTTCTGAGTGGCAAATATTTTAATGTGGAGTACATAAGAGCCAAGGACACATAGAGGGAAACGACAACTCTCAATAAAACCAAAGCTCACTTTACCTTTGACATTAACAGCGTCTAGCACACCTGGTCTACTAGCCAACATTACGATGTCAATGGCCCGCCAACATCTGAATTGTTTGTGATCATAAGATCAAGGTGCTTTGTTTCGGTTAACCTATCGAACACAAGACCCACTCTAAAATTCAATTGAAAAGGATAGGACAAATTGTTTGAACCGAACTTTGGTCGGTGCGCTAGAGTTACCATATTGTAAGTTATCATACATATGTTGTATCCATGCATGTTTAAAATGTGAATTATAGTATTTTTCTTGTGGGAAAACACAAAATATTGTACTTTATTTTTTAAATTATGGCCAGCATAACAAAAACTTACACAATCTAGGCATATGAAAAAGTTCACAGTCATCAGAACTTACATGAACAACATCAAACTTACAACAACCTAAGAATTGAAATTACACTACATAATCAATTGTAAATTGCACAAAGGTGATACAAGGAAAAATACACACACAAATAATTACCGGATTATGAGATCCAACAGAAGTAAGCTTCTGTTTCAGACATTTAACTTTTTGCAGGAAAGAAAGAGAAGGAGACAAAAATCAATAAACAGAATAACAAAGCAGTCAGCACTACATACATATGGATGAATCAAAGAAAAGGACAAAAGGCATTATCCACTTACAAGGTTCACTTAGAAATCATACATTGTTTTGTCGAAATAGCCACCATCCATTGAAACATTTCTATAAAAAGGGAAGGGAACAACAGTAATTCCTTATGATGGAAACATACATTTGACAAAATGAAAGTAAAACATGTGATTATTGACATGAATAATCTTAAGCAAAGTTTTTAGATACAAAAGATTTTTCTTTAGAATCTACACTACCATCAACATCATTAATTCCCTTCCCACAACCCTTCTCCAGTCTGCCCATCTGTTACATTAACTCACTATATAGGTTACCGATACGTCTTCAACGTATTTATAAGTTTTTTGTGCTAACCCCTTCATATTTGAAATGTTGTTAAAGTTTATTTAGTACTAACCCCTTAATTCGGTGCGTAGTGCTAGTTTTCATTGTCTGCTATTTTTTACTTTTCAGGAAAATAGAATAACTACGATGCCAGAAAATTACAAAATAACAATAATCCATGGATGACTTCTAACTAGAGGAGCCATTGTGCAAGAAGGGGGCCACCTGGGGAGCCTGAGGAGGGCATGTGCCTAGTCCACCAGGGCTCCTATGGTGCCCTAATTTTTCTGGGAGTCTATATATACCTTGAAAAACGACCATCATATTTATAGCATGTTTCCACTGACGCACTTCATGTTCCGAGGCCATCTTCCTTTTTCAGCCCTGATCATGTACTCTGGTGGAGGGGTAATTCATCTTTATCAACATCTATCCTTGTTGCTCCAAGATGAGTGGCGGGTAGTCCACCCTTTCGTCATGAAGGTAACATTGATGTAATCTCTCCTCTTTGTTGTTTAATACAATAGTCACATGATCTACCTATCATGATTGTGGCCCATCTGAACTTAGCGGTGATGTTGATCATGTGATGAATTATTTTTTATGTTCAGAATGTGTTCATGCATTATGTTTGATTTATAGATGCGTAATTTTATCCGCTATGTATCTTCTCTTGGCCAGTTTAGATGGGTAATCATTAGTGAGAAATTGTGCTTTACTTGAGTTTAATCTTGGAAGTAATCTACTTTGGTGATAGTAAATGGAAAAGGTGTGCATTATATTGTTTCCACTAAGGATAAATAATTGTGTGGGGCCTCCAATGAAATTATGCAATCAACAATATGTCATCTTGCTTAAAGCAATATTCTTTTTATACTTAATACTTGGATGATCCAAAGAGAATATCTGTTACAAAGGGTATTATTAGTTATATATGCGGGGAATGTCTCCTAATATGTTTATGGATGTCTTGCCTATATAAGATCAACACGTTCCACACAACCTACCATGAATACAATATATTTTACTTCTTTTTCACATGACTATGTTACTTGCCGCACTTTTTATCTTATGGCAAGTTATATACTCTTGGTGAATTTATGTACCACGGTCTAGTTTTTAGCATAAGAAACCACTTCCAACATCTTTTACCTATACTTTTATTTTCAGTTATTATTTACTCTAGAAATACAAAAATATGACCTACCAAATTAACTGCCAATATTTTGTACAACTAGAAAAGCTAGTAGGTTTGATATCATTGGTGTAAAAACCATGTACCTCGACGGATTAATATCTTGGTTATCACCGAGGGAAAGTCTAGCTGCTTGCTATAGACCTAGGTATGCAGATTAGGAACCTTGAGGGTACCCTTGGACCCTCCTTAGTTCAACTAAATGAACTAAATCTTCAGAATTAGCATCACTTTTTTAAAATTCAATTCATTTGGTTGAACTAAGAAGGGTTAGAGGGCACCCTATAAGTTCCAAATTTGCACTCTTCTACAAACCCTTACAATTGGGAGTCCAACTACTTTGCACATGCAATCATCAGTTACACAAAAGAAAAATAATTGGGGGATATATATCAGAAATTGTGCCATGAATAAGATGACATGTAGGCAGTACGTGACACGGTTGAAGAATATACATGAATTGTTTTCCAAGATTGCACATACGGGCCAACAAAAAATAAACATTTGGATATCTCAAAAATAAGGTTAACAGTAAGTACAAGACACAGTTTCAGAATTTACTTCAAGCAAGAGAGTAAATTACAGTGAAAATTATATGAATAGAAAAAACAACTATGACAAGGCTCAAATTATGGTATACAGAAGAAATATTTGAGACAATACCTAAAAACCCAGTACTAAACAAAATTACAGGAGAGGAAAAAGACTGTTATTATAACGTAACTAGTCAAAACATACATATCATGGTACTTAGCATATAAAAACCCACTATGACCACACAACAAAATACAAGCACATTTCAAACATATGTATATATCTTAACTATAGTACAAAACTAAGTGAAACCATACAACAAAAGCATTCAAAAAATTGAAAAGGCCTAAGCAGTTAATACAACATTTGCACTACTCACAAAACAAAACTACACCCAAATCAACCCTAGATGACAAAACCAATGGTACCATGAGATGAAACAGAGCACTTAGCTCAAATTTAGGAGAACTAACTAGACTAAACATATCTCTCAATTGGGGTGACATTTCAAGCACAAATAGACCAAAAATGACCCCACGAACTACAACTTGCTACTTGGAACACGAAATCTAGAGTCAAACAAACACAACCCCAAGAATTTCACTAGCGTGTCAAGCACATACTACAAATATGGAATTGAAACCAACATGAATACATGAACACTAACCTCAGATTGGAGCACTAGACCAAACAAATCAACAAAAAAACTTGCCAGATCTACAAAATAGACAAACAAAATTAACAGGGAAGGGAGGAGGGAGAGAATAACGGCAACAACCACATAGGCGATCGACTCAAACCACCACCAGCAAACCAAAGCAGATTAATCTTCAAAAATGATGAAGGAGGAGCATCGAGAGTGAATCACGTCCTCTCTCTCTCCCTCTCTCTCTCTCTCTCTCTCTCTCTGAGCACTGAGCTCTCGAACTGTCACTTTGAAAGCAATGAATGGTTAATAAAGAATCCATCACAGAGAATATAATTTAAAAAAAGCAAGCAAACAACACAGGAACACAGATTCATGGGTGGCCTAGAAAATGAGGTGCGAACCAGGCAGAAATAGAGACACAACCTGTTACGAAAATGAATTTCCGCACACAGATAGGTCAGCTAAAACTCTTGTTTTCAACAAGATGAAAATTAGCAAATACTCCATCCTTTCCGGTTTATAAGGCTCCATTTCAAAATCTCTCCAGCCAAGATAGACGGTGAGTGGTGGAATAAATTTCGTAGTTTGCACAAGTACTTATTTAGTACGCTCGTTTTTCTCAAAATGTTATGTTTACCGATGCATTAATTACATCGGGTGATTTAATGCACCTCGAAATCCAAACATGTGATGGTAAGTAGTAGAATTGAGACTTATAAAACGGAAAAATGAATTTTTTTAGATGAGCCCTATAAACCGGAAAGGAGGGAGTATGTTTTAACATGTTCATGAACATTAAAAAATGTTCAGAAAATTGTTTACTCTTCTTAGAAAGTGATCATGAATTTAAAAAGGTTAAAGGAAAATAAATAAATAAATAAATAAGGAAAATGAAACTAGGAGGAAAAAGTAAAACAAGGAACAAAGAGAACCCGGAAGAAATAAAAAAAACTGGAAAATACAAAAGAAGAACAAACTAAAGGAGCATTAACACCTACTATCTCGGCCTAGGAAATTGCTTGGCTTGGTTTAGTGGACTAAGTGTCAAATAAGAAATACTATCTCTAGGTTTACTAGTCCCCTCATATTTAGGGTCATATTTTGACCATGATTTTAATTAAAGTATAATTTATATGTACGAAAAATAATATCATTTGAAATCACATTGAAATACAAACCCAACAATATAATTTTTGGTGATATGCATTAACAGTATACTCTAGAGGGATAATGAGTAACGAGGAGCAGGGGATGAAGCGCCTGGCACTCGTTGATGGCGATAGGTTTGCCCCCCTCGGTGATCCTGCAACGGGGGAGGCCGGACCCAAGCCCGTGATCATCAAGGACAGGAGGATGTTTGAGCTGGCAACCGACGAATTCTTTCAAGATTTTAAGTTGCAAAAATTTTGTGAACCCATAGAAGATGACCATTACACCAGGATACATGATCCCGCGCTTCGCGCTTCGGTCCGTGAAATTTTGGTGTCCGACTACAAGAAATTGCATGAGTCCTCTGAAGGAAATAATAAAATTGTTATTTTATATTTCCTTATTCATGATAAAGGTTTATTATTCATTCTAGAATTGTATTGATCGGAAACTTAAATACGTGTGTGAATACATAAACAAATACCGTGTCCCTAGTAAGCCTCTACTAGACTAGCTCGTTGATCAAAGATGGTTATGGTTTCCTGACCATAGACATGTGTTGTCATTTGATAACGGGATCACATCATTAGGAGAATAATGTGATGGACTAGACCCACCCGTTAGCTTAGCATATTGATCGTTCAGTTTTATTGCTATAGCTTTCTTCATGTCAAATACATATTCCTTCGACTATGAGATTATGCAACTCCCGAATAGAGGAGGAATGCCTTGTGTGCTATCAAACGTCACAACGTAACTGGATGATTATAAAGATGCTCTACAGGTATCTCCGAAGGTATTTGTTGAGTTGGCATAGATCGAGATTAGGATTTGTCACTCCGAGTATCAGAGAGGTATCTCTGGGCCCTCTCGGTAATACACATCACAAGCTTGTAAGCAAACGAGTAAGGAGTTAGTCACGAGGTGATGTATTACGGAACGAGTAAAGACACTTGCCGGTAACGAGATTGAACTAGATATGAAGATACCGACGATCGAATCTCTGGCAAGTAACATACCGATGGACAAAGGGAATTACGTATGTTGTCATAACGGTTCGACCGATAAAGATCTTCGTAGAATATGTAGGAACCAATATGGCATCCAGGTTCTGCTATTGGTTATTGACCGAAGAGGTGTCTCGGTCATGTCTACATAGTTCTCGAACCCGTAGGGTCCACACGCTTAACGTTCGATGACGATATAGTATTATATGAGTTATGTGATTTCGTGACCGAATATTGTTCGGAGTCCCGGATGAGATCATGGACATGACGAGGAGTCTTGAAATGATCGAGAGGTAAAGATTGATATATAGGATGATGGTATTCGGACACCGGAAGTGTTTCGGGGGGTACCGGGTACTTATCGGGTCACCGGAAGGGGTTCCGGGCACCCCCGGCAAAAGATATGGGCCTTATGGGCCAAGAGGGGAAACACACTAGCCACAAGGGGCTGGTGCTCCCCCCATATGGGCCGGCCTAAGGAGGAGATGGAAAGTGGAGAAGAGAAAGGTAAGTGTGGATTAGGATTCCCACTTCCTTCTCTCTCCCCCTCCCCCCCCCCTCTTTCCTTCCCCCTCCGACAAACGTGGCAGGGGGGCACAGCCAAGGGCAGGAGCCCAAGTAGGATTCAGACCTACTTGGGGCGCCCCTTGGCATCTCTCCTCTCCCTCCCACATATATATATGAGGAGGGGGCGCCTAGCACACCCCAGACAATTGACTAGCCGTGTGCGGCGCCCCCTCCATCGTTTATACCCCCGGTCATATTTTCGTAGTGCTTAGGCGAAGCCCTGCGGAGATCACTTCACCATCACCGTCACCACGCCATCGTGCTGACGGAACTCATCTAGTACCTCGACGTCTTGCTGGATCAAGAAGGCGAGGGACATCACCGAGCTGAACGTGTGCTGAACGCAGAGGTGCCGTACGTTCGGTACTCGATCGGTTGGATCGCGAAGAAAGTTCGACTACATCAACCGCGTTGTGAAACGCTTCCGCTTACGGTCTACAAGGGTATGTAGACACACTCTACCCTCTCGTTGCTATGCATCTCCTTGATAGATCTTACGTGTGCGTAGAACTTTTTTTGTTTTCCATGCAATGTTTCCCTACAGTGGCATCCGAGCTAGGTCTATGCGTAGATGATACGCACGAGTAGAACACAAAGAGTTGTTGGCGGTGATAGTCATACTGCTTACCACCAACGTCTTATTTTGATTCGGCGGTATTGTGGGATGAAGCGGCCCAGACCAACCTTACATGTCCACGCACATGAGACCAGTTCCACCAACAGACACGCAACTAGTTTTGCATAAAGGTGGCTGGCGGGTGTCTGTTTCTCCTACTTTAGTTGAATCGAATTTGACTACGGCCGGTCCTTGAAGAAGGTTAAAATAGCAAACTTGATGAAACACCGTTGTAGTTTTTGCCGTAGGTAAGAACGGTTCTTGCTAGAAGCCCGTAGCAGCCACGTAAAACTTGCAACAACAAAGTAGAGGACGTCTAACTTGTTTTTGCAGGGCATGTTGTGATGTGATATGGTCAAGACATGATGTGATATACGTTATTGTATGAGATGATCATGTTTTGTAAGTTATCAGCAACCGGCAGGAGCTTTATGGTTGTCTCTTTATTGTATGAAATGCAAACACCATGTAATTGCTTTACTTTATCACTATGCGTTAGCGATAGTTGTAGAAGCAATAGTTGGCGAGATGACTCATGTCGCTTGAACTATGTCGGTATTTCCCAAAGAGGAAGGGATGATGCAGCACAAGTACGGTAGGTATTTCCCTCAGTGATGAGACCAAGGTTATCGAACCAGTAGGAGAACCACGCAACACTACGTGAACGGCACCTGCACACAAAGAACAAATACTTGCAACCCGACGTAAAAGAGGGGTTGTCAATCCCTCCCGGGTAAGGAGATAGATAAATTTGTAGTAGATCGGATAAATAGATCTCGCGGGAACACGAGATAAAATAAATAACAATAAATTGCAGCAAGATATTTTTGGGTTTTTGGATTAATAGATCTGAAAATAAAAGCAAATAAAAATAGATCCCGAAGGCAAATATGATAAAGAAGAGACCCGGGGGGCCGTAGATTTCACTAGTGGCTTCCCTCGAAAAAAATAGCATACGCTGGGTAATCAAATTACTGTTGGGCAATTGATAGAACTTCAAATAATTATGACGATATCCATGCAATGATCATTATATAGGCATCACGTACAAGATTAGTAGACCGACTCCTGCCTGCATCTACTACTATTACTCCACACATCGACCGCTATCCAGCATGCATCTAGTGTATTAAGTTCATGGAGAAACGGAGTAATGCAATAAGAACGATGACATGATGTAGACAAGATCTATTCATGTAGGAATAGACCCCATCTTGTTATCCTTAATAGTAACGATACATACGTGTCATTTCCCCTTCTGTCACTGGGATTGAGCACCGTAAGATCGAACCCATCACAAAGCACCTCTTCCCATGGCAAGAAAAATCGATCTAGTCGGCCTAACTAAACCAAATATTCAAAGAAGAAATACGAGGCTATAAGTAATCATGCATATAAGAGATCAAAAGACTCAAATAACTTTCATGGATAAAAACATAGATGTGATCATAAACTCAAAGTTCATCGGATCACAACAAACACACCGCAAAAAGAGTTACATCAAATAGATCTCCAAGAGACCATTGTATTGAGAATCAAAAGAGAGAGAGGAAACCATCTAGCTACTAACTATGGACCCGTAGGTCTACAATGAACTACTCACGCATCATCGAAGAGGCACCAATGAGGATGATGAACCCCTCCGTGATGGTGTCTAGATTGGATCTGTGGTTTCTGGAACTTGCGGCGGCTGGAATTGATTTTCGTCGACTCCCCTAGGGTTTCTGGTATATTGGGGTATTTATAGAGCAAAGAGGCGGTGCGGGAGGCCACCGAGGTGGGCACAACCCACCAGGGTGCGCCTGGGCCCCCAGGCGCGCCCAGGTGGGTTGTGCCCCCCGCGGGGCACCCCTCTGGTACTTCTTTGGCCCAACTTGTGTCTTCGAGTCAATAAAAAATCACCAAAAAGTTTCGCTGCGTTTGGACTCCGTTTGGTATTGATTTTCTGTGAAGTAAAAAACAAGCAAAAAATAGCAACTGGCACTGGGCACTATGTCAATAGGTTAGTCCCAAAAAATGATATAAAGTTGCTATAAAATGATTGTAAAACATCCAAGAATGATAATATAACAGCATGGAACAATAAAAAATTATAGATACGTTGGAGACGTATCAGCATCCCCAAGCTTAATTCCTGCTCGTCCTCAAGTAGGTAAATGATAAAAACAGAATTTTTGATGTGGAATGCTGCCTAACATGTTCATCACATATTCTTTTCTTTTGTAGCATGGACATTTGGACTTTTATATGATTCAAAGCAATAGTCTAGTTTTGACATGAAAATTTCAATACTCAAGCATATCAACAAGCAACCATGTCTTTCAAAATATCAACACTAAAGCAAGTTATCCCTAGCCCATTATGCTCAATCATTGATCCATTCATGAAACACACTCGCATATTAGCTACACCCAATGCTCAAGTACAATCATAGTGCCCCTTAGTTGGTGCTTTGTAAGAGAAGATGGAGACTCAAAAAAATAAAAAAATGCATAAAGTAAAAAGAAAGGCCCTTCGAAGAGGGAAGTAGGGATTTGTAGAGGTGCCAGAGCTCAAAGCGAAAAAGATAGAGATAAAAACATTTTGGGTGGCATGCTTTTCCTGTCAACGAAAACGATCGTGTAGTTCCCAATACTTTCCATGCTAGATATATCATAGGCGGTTCCCAAACAGAAAATAAAGTTTATTCCTTTTTCCACCATACTTTCACTTTCCACGGCTAACCGAATCCACGGGTGCCATCCATACCAAAACTTTCCAAGGAATTTATTATTTGACAACATAAAGTAAATTCATTTTTCATTTCAGGATTGGGCATCCCTAATACCTTTGCCGTACTCTCGTGCAATGACAAGTGAATAAACACTCATCTTGAGAATAACACATCTAGCATGGCAAAATATCAGCCACCCCCTACCATTTCATGAGCGGTATGAGCACACAAAAGAGAAATTTATTTTAAAAATTAGAGATGGCACATACAAATTTGCTTAGAACGACATGGAAATACCGCATATAGGTAGGTGTAGTGGACTCATATGGCAAAAGTGGTTTAAATGTTTTGGATGCACAAGTAGTGATCATACTTACTGAAAATGAAGGCTAGCAAAAGATTGAGAAGCATCCAACCAAGAAACAAAAAATCTCATAAGCGAGCATTAAGCATAACTAACACCGAATAATGCACCACAAGTAGGATGTAATTTCATTGCATAACTATTGACTTTCGTGCTTGCATAGGGAATCACAAACCTTAACACCAATATTCTTACTAAGCCATAATTACTCATTAACATGACTCACATATTATATCAACAAATCGCAAAACTATTACAAGGAATCAAGTTTATTTTGTCCAATGATCTTCATGAAAGTTTTTATTATATCCCTCTTGAATATCTATCACTTTGGGACTAGTTTAATGTGTTGCTTTTGATAGCTCAAACAAATCTAAGTGAAGAACATGAGCATAAAAATTTCCTTCTCCCAAAAAAATTTAAGTGAAGCATGAGAGAATTTCTTCAAAATATTAAAGCACATTGTGCTCAAAAAGATATAATTGAAGCACTAGAGCAATTCCATAGCTCATAAAGATTTAAGTGAAGCATAGAGAGCAATTTTAACAAATCATAGCATAATTTTGGCTCTCTCAAATAGGTGTGTCCAGCAAGGATACTTGACTAAAAATAAAAAGTAAAACAAGCAAAGACTCAAATCATACAAGATGCTCCAAGCAAAACTCATGATATGTGACGAATAAAAATATAGCTCCAAGTAAAATACCGATGGTCGTTAGAAGAAAGAGGGGATGCCACTCGGGCATCCCCAAGCTTAGTTGCTTGCTTATCTTTTAGATAATAGCTTGGGATGCCATGGGAATCCCCAAGCTTATGCTCTTCTTACTCCTTATTCCTTCATCCATCGTGGTCTCACCCAAAACTTGAAAACTTCAATCACACAAAACTCAACAAAACCTTCGTGAGATCCGTTAGTATAACAAAGGAAATCACTACTATAAGTACTGTTGCAAACCCATTCATATTTTATTTTTTCATTATATCTACTGTATTCCAACTTTACTATGGCTGATACCCTCCAATACAAACCATAGATTCATCAAAATAAGCACACAACGCAAAAAAAAAACAGAATCTGTCAAAAACAGAACAGTCTGTAGCAATCTGAAAACTTCGAATACTTATGTAACTCCAAAAATTCTGAAAAATTAGGAAAACGTAGGAAATTTGTATATAAATCTTGTGTAAAAAAAGTAAGAATTTTTTGTCGCTTCTGTGAATTTCTAAAATTATTTTACTGGACGCAAAAGTTTCTGTTTTTCAACAAGATCAAATCAACTATCACCCAACATGATCCCAAAGGCTTTGCTTGGCACAAACTCTAATTAAAACACACACAAAAAATCATAAAAGTAGCATAATTGTGCAAACAATCAAAAACATAAAGAAAAAGACAAAAATAAATTTTATTCATTGGGTTGCCTCCCAACAAGCGCTATTGTTTTATGCCCCTAGCTAGGCATAATGTTTTGTTGATGCTCACATGAAAGATAATAATTGAAACACAAAGAGAGCATCATAGAACATGTGACAAACACATTTAGGTCTAACATACTTCCTTTGCATAGGAATTTTATAGGAAAACAGATTGTCAAGAGAAGCAAGATCTAGCATATGCAAGGAAGAAGAAAGAAACAGTAGCAATCTCAACATGAAGAGAGGTAATTTAGTGACATGAAGATTTCCACAACCATATTTTCCTCTCTCATAATAATTACATGTAGGATCATAATCAAATTCAACAATATATCTATCATATAAAATTTTCTTTTCATGATCCACATGCATAAAATTCTTATAGTCTTCCAAAATAGTGGGATTAATATCAACTAAAGTCATGACCTCTCCAAGCCCACTTTTATCAAAAATTTCATAAGATTGAACACTCTCCAAATATGTGGGATTATTTTTACCTAAAGTTGACACTCTTCCAAACCCACTTTCAATATTATTGCAAACATTATTATCAATAACATACTCATCATGAGGCTTAAATAAATTTTCAAGATCATAAGAAGAATCACCCCAATCATGATCATTGCAATAAGGAGTGGACATATCAAAATTAGCATCCCCAAGCTTGGGGTTTTGCATATTATTAGCACAATTGACATTAATAGAATTTATAATGACATCATTGCAATCATGCTTTTCATTCAAGGAGCTATCACGAATCACTTTATAAATTCCTTCGTTTAACACTTCATCACCATTTTTAGATTCATAAATCTCAAGCAAAACTTCATAAAGATAATCAAGTGAATTCAATTCACTAACAATTGGTTCGTCACAATTGGATCATTTAAAAAGATTAGCAAGTGGATGAGGATCCATATCAATAGATTTTTAGCAAGCAAAGATGCAAGCAAATAGAAGACACATGGCAACACAAGCAAACAAGAGATCTGGCGAGAAAACGGCGAACAAAAAAGAGGGCGAATAAAACGACAAATGTTTGTGAAGTGGGGAAGATGATAACAAGAGGCAAATGGCAAATAATGGAAATTGCAAGGAGAGGAGATTTGTGATTAAGAACCTGGTAGATGTTGATGATGTCTCCCCGGCAACGGCGCCAGAAATTGGCACATGGCCGGGAGACTATCTTGACTTGATCCTCTCCGGCAACGGCGCCAGAAATTCCTTTTGATGTCGCTTGGACTACGTCGGTATTTCCCCAAAGAGGAAGGGATGATGCAGCACAGCTACGGTAGGTATTTCCCTCAGTGATGAGACCAAGGTTATCGAACCAGTAGGAGAACCACGCAACACTACGTGAACGGCACCTGCACACAAAGAACAAATACTTGCAACCCGACGTAAAAGAGGGGTTGTCAATCCCTCCCGGGTAAAGAGATAGATAAATTTGTAGTAGATCGGATAAATAGATCTCGAGGGAACACGAGATAAAATATATAACAATAAATTGTAGCAAGATATTTTTGGGTTTTTGGATTAATAGATCTGAAAATAAAAGCAAATAAAAATAGATCTCGAAGGCAAATATGATAAAGAAGAGACCCGAGCGCCGTAGATTTCACTAGTGGCTTCTCTCGAGAAAAATAGCATATGATGGGTAAACAAATTACTGTTGGGCAATTGATAGAACTTCAAATAATTATGATGATATCCAGGCAATGATCATTATATAGGCATCACGTCCAAGATTAGTAGACTGACTCCTGCCTGCATCTACTACTATTACTCCACACATCGACCGCTATCCAGGATGCATCTAGTGTATTAAGTTCATGGAGAAACGGAGTAATCCAATAAGAACGATGACATGATGTAGACAAGATCTATTCATGTAGGAATAGACCCCATCTTGTTATCCTTAATAGCAACGATACATACATGTCATTTCCCCTTCTGTCACTGGGATTGAGCACCGCAAGATCGAACCCATCACAAAGCACCTCTTCCCATGGCAAGAAAAATCGAACTAGTCGGCCTAACTAAACCAAAGATTCGAAGAAGAAATACGAGTCTATAAGTAATCATGCATATAAGAGATCAAAAGGCTCAAATAACTTTCATGGATAAAAACATAGATGTGATCATAAACTCAAAGTTCATCGGATCCCAACAAACACACCGCAAAAAGAGTTACATCAAATAGATCTCCAAGAGACCATTGTATTGAGAATCAAAAGAGAGAGAGGAAGCCATCTAGCTACTAACTACGGACCCGTAGGTCTACAATGAACTACTCACGCATCATCGGAGAGGCACCAATGAGGAAGATGAACCCCTCCGTGATGGTGTCTAGATTGGATATGTGGTTACTAGAACTTGCGGTGGCTGGAATTGTATTTCGTCGACTCCCCTAGGGTTTCTGGAATATTGGGGTATTTATAGAGCAAAGAGGCGGTGCGGGAGGCCACCGAGGTGGGCACAACTGGTTGTGCCCCCTCGGGGCACCCCTCTGGTAATTCCTTGGCCCAACTTGTGTCTTCTGGTCCATAAAAAATCACCAAAAAGTTTCGTTGCGTTTGGACTCCGTTTGGTATTGATTTTCTGTGAAGTAAAAAACAAGCAAAAAACATCAACTGGCACTGGGCAATATGTTAATAGGTTAGTCCCAAAAATGATATAAAGTTGCTATAAAATGATTGTAAAACATCCAAGAATGATAATATAACAGCATGGAACAATCAAAAATTATAGATATGTTGGAGACGTATCAACGACCATGACGCAACGATGGAGATCAAGGTGTCGAGCCTGTGACGATGGAGATCATCACGATGCTTTGGCGATGGAGATCAAAAGCACAAGATGATGATGGCCATATCATGTCACATATTTTGATTGCATGTGATGTTTATCTTTTATGCATCTTATTTTGCTTAGATCGACGGTAGCATTATAAGATGATCCCTTCATTAAATTTCAAGATAAAAGTGTTCTCCCCGAGTATGCACCATTACCAATGTTCGTCGCTTCGAAGCACCACGTGATGATCGGGTGTGATAGACTCTACGTTCACATACAACGGGTGTAAGACAGTTTTGTACATGCAAAATACTTGGGTTAAACTTGACGAGCCTAGCATGTACAGACATGGTCTCGGAACACTAGAGACCGAAAGGTCGAACGTGAGTCATATAGTAGATATGATCAACATAGAGATGTTCACCATTGATGACTACCCCATCTCACGTGATGATCAGACATGGGTTAGTTGATTTGGATCATGTATCACTTAGATGACTTGAGGGATGTCTATTTAAGTGGGAGTTCATTAGTAATTTGATTAATTGAACTTAATTTATCATGAACTTAGTCTTATAGTTTTGCATATCTATGTTGTAGATCAATGGCCCGAGCTACCGTTCCCTTGAATTTTAATGCGTTCCTAGAGAAAGCTAAGTTGAAAGATGATGGTAGCAACTACACGGACTGGGTCCGTAACTTGAGGATTATCCTCATTGCCGCACAGAAGAATTATGTCCTTGATGCACCGCTAGGTGAAAGGCCTGCTGCAGGAGCTAAAGCTTATGTTATGAACGTCTGGCAAGCTTGATCTGATGACTACTCTATAGTTCAGTGTGCCATGCTTTACGGCTTAGAACTGGGACTTCAAAGACGTTTTGAACGTCATGGACCATATGAGATGTTCCAAGAGTTGAAGTTAATATTTCAAATAAATGCCCGGGTTGAGAGATATGAAGTCTCCAACAAGTTCTATAGCTGCAAGATGGAGGAGAATAGTTCTTTCAGTGAACACATACTCAAAATGTCTGGGTATAACAATCACTTGACTCAGCTGGGAGTTGATCTTCCAGTTGATTGTGTTATTGACAGAGTTCTTCAATCACTGCCACCAAGCTACAAAGGCTTCGTGATGAACTATAATATGCAAGGGATGAACAAAACAATTCCTGAGCTCTTCACAATGCTTAAGGCTATGGAGGTAGAAATCAAGAAGGAGCATCAAGTGTTGATGGTTAACAAGACCACTGGTTTCAAGAAAAAGGGCAAGGGAAAGAAAGGGAACTTCAAGAAGAATGGCAAGCAAGTTCCCACTCCCGGGAAGAAGCCCAAAGCTGGACCCAAGCCTAAGACTGAGTGCTTCTACTGCCAAGGGACTGGTCACTGGAAGCGGAACTGCCCCAAATACTTGGCGGATAAGAAGGATGGCAAAGTGAACAAAGGTATATTTGATATACATGTTATTGATGTGTACCTTACTAATGCTCGTAGCAGCGCTTGGGTATTTGATACTGGTACTCATATTTGCAACTCGAAACAGGAGCTGCGGAATAAACGAAGATTGGCTAAGGACGAGGTGACGATGCGCGTCGGAAATGGTTCCAAGGTCGATGTGATCGCCGTCGGCATGCTACCTCTACATCTACCTTCGGGATTAGTTTTAGACCTAAATAATTGTTATTTGGTGCCAGCGTTGAGCATGAACATTATATCTAGATCTTGTTTAGTGCGAGACGGTTATTCATTTAAATCAGAGAATAATGGTTGTTCTATTTATATGAGTAATATCTTTTATGGTCATCCACCCTTGAAGAGTGGTCTATTTTTGTTGAATCTCGATTGTAGTGATACACATATTCATAATATTGATGCCAAAAGATGCAAAGTTGATAATGATAGTGCAACATACTTGTGGCACTGCCGTTTAGGTCATATTGGTGTAAAGCGCATTAAGAAACTCCATGTAGATGGAATTTTGGAATCACTTGATCATGAATCATTTGATACTTGCGAACCATGCCTCATGGGCAAGATGACTAAAACTCTGTTCTCCGGAACAATGGAGCGAGCCAATGACTTATTGGAAATAATACATACCAATGTATGCTGTCCAATGAGTGTTGAGGCACGCGACGGGTATCGTTATTTTCTGACCTTCACAGATGATTTGAGCAGATATGGGTATATCTACTTAATGAAACACAAGTCCGAAACATTTCAAAAGTTCAAAGAATTTCAGAGTGAAGTGGAGAATCATCGTAACAAGAAAATAAAGTTTCTACGATCTGATCGCGGAGGCGAATATTTGAGTTACGAGTTTGGCCTTCATTTAAAACAATGTGGAATAGTTTCACAACTCACGCCACCTGGAACACCACAGCGTAAAGGTGTGTCCGAACGTCGTAACCGTACTTTATTGGATATGGTGCGTTCTATGATGTCTCTTACCGATTTACCACTATCGTTTTGGGGTTATGCATTAGAGACAGCTGCATTCACGTAAAATAGGGCACCATCTAAATCCGTTGAGACGACACCGTATGAACTATGGTTTGGCAAGAAACGTAAGCTGTCGTTTCTTAAAGTTTGGGGTTGCGACACTTATGTCAAAAGGCTTCAGCCTGATAAGCTCAAACCCAAATCGGAGAAGTGCGTCTTCATAGGATACCCTAAGAAACAATTGGGTACACCTTCTACCACAAATCCGAAGGCAAGATCTTTGTTGCCAAGAATGGAACCTTTCTAGAGAAGGAGTTTCTCTCGAAAGAAGAGAGTGGGAGGAAAGTAGAACTTGATGAGGTAATTGTACCTTCTCTCGAATTGGAAAGTAGCTCATCACAGAAAACCGTTCCCGTGATACCTACATCAACAAGAGAGGAAGCTAATGATGATGATCATGAAACTTCAGATCAAGTTACTACTGAACCTCGTAGGTCAACTAGAGCACGATCCGCACCAGAGTGGTATGGTAATCCTGTTCTGGAAGTCATGTTACTAGACCAAGGCGAACCTACGAACTATGAAGAAGCTATGATGAGCCCAGATTCCGATAAATGGCTTGAGGCCATGAAATCTGAGATAGGATCCATGTATGAGAACAAAGTGTGGACTTTGATGGACTTGCCCGATGATCGGCAAGCCATAAAAAATAAATGGATCTTCAAGAAGAAGACTGACGCTGATGGTAATGTTACTGTCTACAAAGCTTGACTTGTCATGAAAGGTTTTCGACAAGTTCAAGGAGTTGACTACGATGAGACTTTCTCACCCGTAGCGATGCTTAAGTCTGTTCGAATCATGTTAGCAATTGCAGCATTTTATGATTATGAAATCTGGAAAATGGACGTCAAAACTACATTCCTTAATGGATTTCTCAAAGAAGAGTTGTATATGATGCAACCAGAAGGTTTTGTCGATCCTAAAGGTGCTAACAAAGTGTGCAAGCTCCAACGATCCATCTATGGACTGGTGCAAGCATCTCGGAGTTGGAATATACGCTTTGATGAGGTGATCAAAGCATATGGTTTTATACAGACTTATAGTGAAGCCTGTATTTACAAGAAAGTGAGTGGGAGCTCTATAGCATTTCTGATATTATATGTGGATTACATATTGTTGATCGGAAATGATATAGAATCTTTGGATAGCATAAAAGGATACTTGAATAAGAATTTTTCAATGAAATACCTCGGTGCAGCTGCTTATATATTGGGCATCAAGATCTATAGGGATAGATCGAGATGCTTAATAGGACTTTCACAAAGCACATACCTTGATAAAGTTTTGAAGAAGTTCAAAATGGATCAGTCAAAGAAGGGGTTCTTGCCTGTGTTACAAGGTGAGGAGTTGAGTCAGACTCAAAGCCCGACCACTGCAGAAGATAGAGAGAAAATGAAAGTCATTCCCTATGCCTCAGCCATAGGTTCTATCATGTATGCTATGCTGTGTACCAGACCTGATGTGTGCCTTGCCATAAGTTTGGCAGGGAGGTACCAAAGTAATCCAGGAGTGGATCACTGGACAACGGTCAAGAACATCCTGAAGTATCTGAAAAGGACAAAGGATATGTTGCTCGTTTATGGAGGTGACGAAGAGCTCGTTGTAAATGGTTACGTCGATGCTAGCTTCGACACTGATCCAGATGACTCTAAGTCACAAACCGGATATGTTTTTAAAATGAATGGTGGAGCTGTCAGTTTGTGCAGTTCCAAGCAGAGCGTCATGGCGGGATCTACGTGTGAAGCGGAGTACATAGCTGCTTCGGAAGCAGCACATGAAGGAGTCTGGATGAAGGAGTTCATATCCGATCTAGGTGTAATACCTAGTGCATCGGGTCCAATGAAAATCTTTTGTGACAACACTGGAGCAATTGCCTTGGCAAAGGAATCCAGGTTTCACAAGAGAACCAAACACATCAAGAGACGCTTCAACTCCATCCGTGAAAAGGTCAAGGATGGAGACATAGAAATTTGCAAAGTGCATACGGATCTGAATGTGGCAAACCCGTTGACTAAGCCTCTTCCGTGAGCAAAACATGATCAGCACCAAGACTCCATGGGTGTTAGATTCATTACAATGTAATCTAGATTATTTACTCTAGTGCAAGTGGGAGACTGAAGGAAATATGCCCTAGAGGCAATAATAAAGTTGTTATTTTATATTTCCTTATTCATGATAAAGGTTTATTATTCATGCTAGAATTGTATTGATCGGAAACTTAAATACATGTGTGAATACATAAACAAATACCGTGTCCCTAGTAAGCCTCTACTAGACTAGCTCGTTGATCAAAGATGGTTATGGTTTCCTGACCATAGACATGTGTTGTCATTTGATAACGGGATCACATCATTAGGCGAATAATGTGATGGACTAGACCCACCCGTTAGCTTAGCATATTGATCGTTCAGTTTTATTGCTACAGCTTTCTTCATGTCAAATACATATTCCTTCGACTATGAGATTATGCAACTCCCGGATACCGGAGGAATGCCTTGTGTGCTATCAAACGTCACAATGTAACTGGATGATTATAAAGATTCTCTACAGGTATCTCCGAAGGTATTTGTTGAGTGGGCATAGATCGAGATTAGGATTTGTCACTCCGAGTATCGGAGAGGTATCTCTGGGCCCTCTCGGTAATACACATCATAAGCTTGCAAGCAAACGACTAAGCAGTTAGTCACGAGGTGATGTATTATGGAACGAGTAAAGAGACTTGCCGGTAACGAGATTGAACTAGGTATGAAGATACCGACGATCGAATCATGGGCAAGTAACATACCGATGGACAAAGGGAATTACGTATGTTGTCATAACGGTTCGACCGATAAAGATCTTCGTAGAATATGTAGAAACAAATATTGGCATCCAGGTTCCACTATTTGTTATTGATCGGAGAGGTGTCTCGGTCATGTCTACATAGTTCTTGAACCCGTAGGGTCCACACGCTTAACATTCGATGATGATATAGTATTATATGAGTTATGTGATTTGGAGACCGAATGTTGTTCGGAGTCCCGGATGATATCACGGACATGACGAGGAGTCTCGAAATGATCGAGAGGTAAAGATTGATATATAGGACGATGGTATTCAGACACCGGAACTGTTTCGGGGGGTACCGGGTACTTATCGGGTCACCGGAAGGGGTTCCGGGCACCCCCGACAAAAGATATGGGCATTATGGGCCAAGAGGGGAAACGGACCAGCCACAAGGGGCTGGTACGCCCCTCATATGGGCCGGCCTAAGGAGGATAAGGAAAGGGGAGAAGAGAAAGGTAAGTGTGGATTAGGATTCCCACTTCCTTCTCTCCCCCCTCCCCCTCTTTCCTTCCCCCTCCGACAAACATGGCAAGGGGCGCGGCCAAGGGCAGGAGACCAAGTAGGATTCAGACCTACTTGGGGAGCCCCTTGGCCTCTCCCCTCTCCCTCCCACCTATATATATGAGGAGGGGGCGCCTAGCACACCCCAGACAATTGCCTAGCCATGTGCGGCGCCCCCTCCACCGTTTACACCCCCGGTCATATTTTCGTAGTGCTTAGGCGAAGCCCTGCGGAGATCACTTCACCATCACCGTCACCATGCCATTGTGTTGATGAAACTCATCTACTACCTCGACGTCTTGCTGGATCAAGAAGGCGAGGGACGTCACCGAGCTGAACGTGTGCTAAACGCGGAGGTGCCGTACGTTCGGTACTCGATCGGTTGGATCGCGAAGAAAGTTCGACTACATCAACCGCATTGTGAAACACTTCCGCTTACAGTCTACGAGGGTACGTAGACACACTCTCCCCTCTCGTTGCTATGCATTTCCTTGATAGATCTTGCGTGTGCATAGAATTTTTTTTGTTTTCCATGCAATGTTTCCCAACATCCTCGGCGAAGATTCGGGAGTGGCAGAGGAATATCATCTTCTACCACGAGACCTATGGCCGCGCCTATGTTAAGATGGCCCAACCAAGTGAGGTGAATGAGCTATAGGAGCCATCGATCGGAATAAAGCAATTATTATTTTGTTATCCTTTACCAGTATAAATAAGAGTATTTTGTTACCCTATACCAGTATAAATATGAGTAATGATGGTCTGAGACAATTATTTTATCAGTTTTTTGTCATCCTATCCTATAGTATAATCTAGTGGCTAATTTGCGGGAAATGTGTGTATGTTCTTCTTCTTTATTTCTTTTTTCCGGGAAATGTGTGTATGTTCTTCGATCCCATTATATAATCTGGTGGCATGTTCGTGGTATGCGAAATCTTGAAGCAGGTCGATGACTATGCCCTTCAGACTTATTATCTCATAGCTAGTTTTTCACTGTATCTAAACTACCTTATAAAATCATTGGTGGGGTGCAATCGAAATAACCCGAACCCTCCGATGCAAATCAACCTATGGTTGTAATTACCATCGTGTTGAGCGGCACAACACACCAGATAATCTATGTCACCGCTAATCACTCATGCCTCCTTCCTCCACGGCTCATTCTCCCTTTCCTCCTCAACGTCGGCACGGCCTCCCCTTCTATGACCACCACCAATTTCATAGCGCTCATTGATGTTGCTATGCATCCGATGGAACCATTTTTTTTCTTTTTTTTCTTCATCCATAAGGCTAGTGTTCGTAAACATGGTCGTGGACTTCTCTGTAAACCTTGCGAGCTCAACTTGTTTGACCTCGGTTGCCACTCTATTTTCCTCAATGGATACCTTCTCCCCTCGGTCTTTATCCACTCCCTCTCAACTTCCACCTTCTCGAATTGTATCTCCATGAACCTAGTACCTTTCTTCCTTCTTTTTCCTCCTTCATTTCATGACTCTTGGTGTTTAAAGCCTCTTTCTTGGAGATTATCTACATGAACGAGGCCAACAATGAGATCACCGCCACAACATACTTTGCCCTATATGCTCCCACTTCCTCCCCTCATTCTTGGAACGTGTTCCGCCGGTGCAATCCCATCTTCACTTGGCTCGGCATCTTCATGCACTTACGTAGAATGGGGTCTTGAGTCGCCATTATTGGTCTTTAGCTTCTTGCTTGCAACATTGGGGTGCTTGAGTGCTCAAATGAGATCCATCCACTTCTTTGCCTTGTTCAACTTGATCGAACAATTAGTCATCATAAATGTCTTGCCCTCACTGTTCTTGTACAATGTCACCGCCAAGTTCAATTAGCAAATGAAATTCATGTCAACATCTTGCTTGCTGATCTGCGCCTAGGTGTGTGGTTCGTTCATGAGTCCTATTGATGCGGAGCATCCTTCCATCATCCCCATGGACTCTACACCTACACATCAAGCCCCACGTGGACCTATGACAAGAGCTCGAGCACGCGCAATGGAAACCGAGGTGAACTCCTTCCTGCTTGACTTACACATGAACTCGAATGGGATTTGGTTGCTACCTCACCAAAATACTCTATGCATCATTAGGTACGAAGGGGGACCCTTCCAAGCAGCTGAGGAGCACCACCAAGTCTAGGGAGAAGCACCCCAAGTTGCCAAGGAGGAAGAAGGAGTCCACAAGAAACTGGACAGGAAGTCCCAGGCAACCCCGTGTGCACGGGCCATCGAGACCCCGCGTCCACAGGCTACTCAGAGAGTTGGCGAGGTAGCACCCCGTGTGCACGGGCGTGTACTGTGCACACGGGACCCCCGTGCACACGGGCCCAACTAACCCCGTGCGCACGGGCCCTCCAGGATGGACGGCTGAGAGGGCTGTTGGGCCTCCACTTCACACCCCCTTCGTCACCTACCTACCCAAGCCTATATAGTTCGTACCAAGGGTTATGTTTAGGGTTAGCAAAGACATATATGAGATATTTGTGAGCTTTGCTCCTTGGACCCTCTCCATAGGAGATCTAGACCTCTTTTGGAGAAGATCCACTTGTGGATTTCAAGACCTCCTCTTGGAGAAGACTACCACCACCAAGACCTCATCTCCTAGGAGTGGGAAGAACTCTACCCAGTGCTTGTTTCCTTTGATTGTGCTTGTAATCTTGTGGATCTCATGTATGCTATTCTAGTAGATGTGTGATTTGGGTTTTGTTTGAGTGTTTCCCCCTTGTGTTCTTGAGTGTTCATCATTTTCCCCACCTCCAAGTGTGAAAAGATCCCTTCTAGGGTTCTACCCTACAACATCTTGGTATCATGAGCAAGCTTGATTCACATCTTGGAGTCCCTCCCCCCCCCCCCCATTTGCTAGCTTGATTTTGTTGTTTTTCATCCTAATATGAAAATCCCCACCAAAAATAGCCCCAAAAAATTTCTTGCAATTTGTTGGTTCTTGTGAGATTTGGTTGATTTGATCCACGAATTGGGTGTTTGACAAGCGGATCTACCCCCTTACCACCTTCCACCACCTTTCATCCATCGATTTTGGCCGAAATTCGTGAAATCCCCACGGATTAGGAGCTGTTCATTTGCTCACAGAGCACTCCATGCGCACGGGCCATCGGGACCCATGCACACGGGACCCCGTGCACACGGGCATCACTTACCCCGTGCGCACGGACCATACAGAGCAGTTCTGCCGTATCATTTTTCCTCCATTTTGCCTTTCCACCACCACATTTGATCTTCCGCATATACTTCTCGTGAGTGTTTGAGTTTTGGAGTTGTGGTTCACAAGTGTCCTAAGGTGTTTCGGCTACTTAGGCGCTATTTGTCTTCATCATCACCGCCACTCGTCATCGACTTGGACTACACATCGACATCTCCATCTTCATACCAACCGTAAGCAAGGACGGTAACCTTGATGACACCATAGCATTACCCTTGCCATTACCTTGATAGCTTTGAGCCTCTTTTGCGTAGTTTACCCATCGAGACTAGCGAGTTGAGAATTGCTGGGCCACGCCTTAGTGCACCTTTAGTGTTACGTATCTCCCGTGCATATCCTACTTGTCGGTTCGCATTGTGGCTCGCATATCAAGCATTGTGGCATAGTCAAAAAAAGCTTTTAAGCAAAAGAAAAAGAAGAGAAGCAAAGAGCTTGTAAGCAATAGCATCGGGCCTTATAGCATAGTTCATCATCTTGGTTCATACATACATAAGCATAATTGGGATAGAAGGCGACCCGTTTCTCTATTAGGTTGGTGCACTAGCGTATCTAGCCCATTAGAGCAATCGAGCTAGCTTCTCTCTAGTATCCGTACAACAAGAGCATTCCCGTGGTTCCACCTCTTAGAGCTCATTCCTTGTTTGTGCGGATCCCATCTATCTTCCGTGTGTGTGTTCCTAGTGATATCCTTGGGTTTGATCTATTTGTCTTACTTGCAATTTGTGCATCTTTTCAACTTTTTCAACATCTTGACTAACATTTGCTTGAATTATTTGTGACACTTCCTAACCGAGATCCTCCATAAGCCTTTTACTTGTAGGTGTGAGAAACAAAACCCGGTACCAATTCTCCTATTATAGCATCATGTGGGATCATACTTGATACATCCACAATCTTCAGAAAAGGTAACTTTGGTTTTGTTCTCTCATTTCCTCCTCACCACCACTTCCACATGATGGATAGGCCTTCTTCTTTGGTGAACCCTCTCTTCGAGGATCAAGATGACGAACGCGACTTTGTTACCAAGAATCACTTCTTCATTGCACAACGAGCTCTACATCAAGAGAGTGAAGCTTTGGGTGATCGCATCGAGCAACTCGCCACCGACCTTCGGCAATCGGAAGCAAGACAAAGGGACTACCTTGATGCCAAGCTCTCCAAACAAATGGAAGAATTCTGCAACATGATCGTGAGCCGCGCGTCTTCCTCAACCTCTTCTCCAAGACGACACCACTCAAGTCGCCACTCTTCGTCATACTCTTCTTCCGATGCAAGTCCTCCTCCTCGAGCTCGTCCTACTCAATATCGCCAAGCTCAAGAATATCCCTTCCATGGAAATGGGCTACAAGACCGAGTTCGAGCACGTGAGCAAGCGAGATGCCAACAACAAGAAGCTATGGAGCACGACCTACCTCCACAACGTCCACGTCAAGTATCTCAAGACGAAGATGCAATCCGGCAAGAGCAACAAAGTCGTGAAGCTCAAGCTCAAGCGGCTCAAGATGCACACCGAGAGTCCACTCGAACTGTTGCCCAACGAAGCTGTCAAGTCCGTGAGCAAGAAGAAGAACTTCGTCAAGCACGACAAGAAGAAGCCGCCCGATGTGAAGAACAACAAGAACGGCGAAACTGGGCACATATGCATCGCCCTCCTTCACGCCAAGAGTGATAACAAGCGGATCGAGTGCTTGAAGACCCTCCTCCACGTCAAGAGCGACATCAACATCGTCACTATGATGAAGAACTCCGCTACGGCAAGCTCAAGTTCACCATGCCCAATTTCTCCGGAAGCAATGATCCCGAGGAGTACCTCTCATGGGCATTGAAAGTCGACAAGAAATTCCGTCTTCACAACTACGATGAGGAGAAGAAGATCGCCATGGAATCTCTCGAGTTTCAAGACTACATCCTCATTTGGTGGGAACAAGTGATTGAGCGACGTCGCGAGAAGGACGAGCCACCCATCGCGACTTGGTCACAAATGAAGGATGTCATGAGAGCTCGCTTCGTGCCTACATACTACACCCGAGATCTCTTCAAGAAGTTGCAACTCCTCAATCAAGGCACGAAGACGGTGGAAGAATACTATCAAGAAATGGAGATTGCCATGATAAGAGCCAATGTTAAAGAGGATGATGAGCAAACAATGGCACGCTTCTTGAACGGCCTCAACCACCCAATAAGGAAGATCGCCGATTTCCAACCATACTCCAACCTTCTCGAGCTAGTTCATCAAGCGACCAAGGCGGAACGACAAGTCCAAGAAGACTTCAAATACGCCAAGTACTCATCCAAGACCTACGGCTCATACCCTCAACCTACCTCTACTTCGACACCTCCTACCTCGACTAGAGCATCACCAAGTACCGATGACAAGTCAAGTTCCAAGCAAGCGACGCCTTCCTCGACTCGTCCTCCGGCAAGCAACTACAAGAACAAGACGTCTTCTTCATCGGCACAACCGTACGACCCCGTCAAGACAAGTTATATCAAGTGCTTCACATGTGGTGGCCGTGGACACAAGTCTTTCTAATGCATCAACAAGCGAACCATGATCGCCAATGATGATGGCACGTACGACTCCATGAGCGAAGATGAGATGGAAGCCCTCGAACACGTCGCCATGCATCGTCAAGTGAACAAAGAAGAAGATGCTCAAGTCTATTGCGACAATGATTCCAGTCCTGCTCTCGTGGTCTCCAAGGTCTTGACACTTCAACACCAACAAGACGAAGACCAAAGGTGTCACATCTTCCACACCAAGGCCGGCATCAACGGACGCTCCGTGAAAGTCATCATCGATGGAGGAAGTTGCCACAACTTCACAAGTGACGAGCTATGTTCCAAGCTGCAATTGATCAAGAAGAAGCACCCTCGCCCCTACAAGGTCCAACAGCTTAGTGACTCCGGCACAATTCAAGTAGAGCACACCGTGCATGTTTCTTTCAAGATCGGAGCCTACGAGGACACCATTGAGTGTGACGTGGTTCCTATGTCCGTGTGCCATCTTCTCTTGGGAAGACCTTGGCAATTCGACTGCGGCGTCATCCACAATGGAAGAACAAACCACTATAGCTTCAAGATGAAGGGAACGGAGTACATTCTATGACCTATGTCACCAAGCCAAGTGATCACCGACAAGCAAGCATCCACACATCATGGAGAGACTAGTGAGAGAGTGAACCACCACAAAGAGAGTGAGCGCCACAAGCCCAAATTGAGTGACTCTTCGCCAAGAGAGAAAAACTTAGTCCTCCTAGCCACAAAAAGATAGATGAGAGAAGTGTGTGAGAACCCATCGAGTGTCATCCACTATGTCCTAGTGTGCAAAGATGAGGTGGAAAAGACTAACACTCATAACCCTCTTCCTCTAGTGTTGTCTAATTTGTTTGAGGAATTTGCGGATGTCTTTCCGGATGAGCTACCTCCCGGTCTTCCTCCTCTACGTGGAATCAAACATCGGATCGACCTCATCCCCTGCGCACCTCTCCGTAACAAGGCTCCATACCATGTCAACCCCGAAGAAACCAAAGAAATACAAAGGCAAGTCCAACATCTCATAGATCATGGACATATGCGTGAAAGTTTGAGTCCTTGTGCCGTACCGGTCATTCTTGTGCCTAAAAGAGACGGTAGCTTTCGCATGTGTTCCGATTGTAGACCAATAAATGCCATCACCGTTTGCTATAGGCACCCTATTCCACGCCTTGATGATATGCTAGATGAGCTTAGCAGTGCCACCATTTTCTCAAAAATTGATCTTAAAAGTGGCTATTATCAAATCCGCATACAAGAAGGTGATGAATGGAAAACCGCTTTCAAAGCAAAATCCGGTCTATACGAGTGGTTAGTTATGCCTATGGGTTTATCGGAAGCACCCGGAACTTTCATGCGTGTTATGCATTATGTGCTTTGTCCTTACATTGGAGTGTTTGTTGTGGTCTACTTTGACGACATTCTTGTCTTTAGCAAATTCCTCAAAGAGCATGTAAATCATCTTAGGACCGTGTTGCAAACTCTTCGAAAAGAACGTCTTTATGCCAATATGGAAAAATGCACTTTTGGCATTGACAAGGTTGTTTTCTTGGGTTCCGTTGTGTCTTCAAAGGGTGTTCATGTAGATGAGTCTAAGATTGAAGCAATTAAAAATTGGCCACAACCCACTAATTTGCAACAAGTGCGTAGTTTCCTTGGCCTCGCAAGGTTTTATCATCGCTTTGTGAAAGACTTTAGCACTATTGCCGCACCGTTGCATGCTTTGAGTAAGAAAGATGCACCTTTTGTTTGGGGACCATCTCAATCTACCGCATTTGATGAGCTCAAATCCTTGCTTACATATGCCCCAATTCTTGCATTGCCTAATTTCAACAAAACTTTTGAAGTTCATCGTGATGCTAGTGGTAATGGAATTGGTGGAGTTTTGATGCAAGAAAAGCGGCCCATTGCATACTTTAGTGAAAAACTTTTCGGTGCTCAACTTAACTACCCCATGTATGACAAAGAATTCTATGCCTTAGTGCGAGTATTGCATGTTTGGGACCATTATCTTCGCCCACATGAGTTTGTCATACATACCGATCATGAGACACTAAAGTACCTTAAAGGTCAAACCAAGTTGAATAAACGACATGCTAAATGGAGTGAATTTATTGAATCTTTTCCTTATGTGATCAAGTACATTAAGGGTAAAGAAAATGTTGTGGCGGATTCTCTTTCCCGCAAATGCATGTTAGTTACTCAACTTGAATTGAATGTGATAGGCTTTGAGCATGTTAAAGATCTTTATGCCAACGACCCTTCCTTTGCGATTCCTTATGCAAAATGTCTTGCTCACACTTGTTGGGAGAAATATTATCTCAAGAATGGCTACCTTATGCGCGCTAACAAACTTTGTATACCCGAGTCTTCTCTTCGTTTGTTACTTTTGCAAGAGGCTCACGGAGGTGGACTTATGGGACATTTTGGACGCGACAAGACCTTTGCCACATTCTCCAACAAGTACTTTTGGCCAAAGATATTCCGCGACGTCGCGCGCTTAACCAACCGATGCTCTACATGCCGCAAAGCTAAGTCAAAAGCTCAATCTCATGGTTTACATATGCCACTTCCAATTCCATATCAACCATGGGAAGATATTAGTATGGATTTTGTTCTTGGTTTGCCTAGGACTCAAAATGGAAAGGATTCCGTCTTTGTTGTTGTGGATCGATTCTCAAAAATGGCACATTTCATACCATGCAATAAGATAGATGATGCTTCACATGTTGCACATCTTTTTTGTAGGGAAATCTTGAGATTGCATGGAGTTCCAAGGACCATTGTGTCGGACCACGACGTCAAGTTCTTAAGCTACTTTTGGAAGACAATATGCGCCAAGCTCTGCATCAAGCTTCTATTCTCCACGGCCTATCATCCGCAAACCGATGGACAAACCGAAGTTACCAACCGGACGCTATCTACTCTCCTACGCGTGTTAATCAAGAAGAACATCAAGGAGTGGGAGGAGTGCTTACCCATCGCCGAGTACGCCTACAATAGAGCTCGACACTCTACTACCAGCAAGTCCCCCTTCGAGGTTGTCTACGACTTCAACCCATTGTCCCCATTGGACATTCTACCTCTTCCGCTCCAAGAACGTGCGAACATGGATGCTAGTGCAAGGGCAAGCTTTCTCAAGAAGATGCATGAAGATACAAGGGCAACGATCGAGCGTCAAGTACATCGCATCACCACCAAGCTCAACATCAACAAAACACCAATGGTGTTCCAACCGGGAGATCTCGTATGGCTTCCTCTTCGCAAGGACCGCTTCCCCAACGAACGCAAGTCAAAGCTACTACCAAGAGCCGACGGACCCTTCAAGGTGCTCGCACGCTACAATGACAACGCCTACAAGATTGACAGCCCACGCAACAAGTACAACGTAAGTGACATCTTCAACGTCAAAGACTTGGCCAAGTACCATGGTGATGAAGATCACGATCCGTGGACGGATCTCTCCCAAGGGGGGGGGGGGATGACGAGGAGCATCCTTCCATCATCCCCATGGACTCTACACCTACACATCAAGCCTCACGTGGACCTATGACAAGAGCTTGAGCACGCGCAATGGAAACCGAGGTGAACTCCTTCCTCCTTAACTTACACATGAACTCGAATGGGATTTGGTTGCTACCTCACCAAAATACTCTATGCATCATTAGGTACAAAGAGGGACCCTTCCAAGCAGCTGAGGAGCACCACCAAGTCCAGGGAGAAGCACCCCAAGTCGCCAAGGAGGAAGAAGGAGTCCACAAGAAACTGGACAGGAAGTCCCAGACAACCCCGTGCGCACGGGCCCCCGAGACCCCGTGTCCACGGGCTACTCAGAGAGTTGGAGCTATAGCACCCCGTGCGCACAGGCGTGTACCGTGCACACGGGACCCCCGTGCGCACGGGCCCAACTAACCCCGTGCGCACGGGCCCTCCAGGATGGACGGCTGAGAGGGCTGTTGGGCCTCCACTTCGCACCCCCTTCGTCTCCTACCTACCCAAGCCTATATAGTTCGTACCTAGGGTTATGTTTAGGGTTAGCAAAGACATATATGAGATATTTGTGAGCTTTGCTCCTTTTTTTGAACAAGGGGACGGACCCCGAAGGGTCCAGAGCTGCAATTACTCGGTGGGATTACATTTTACATAGAGGACCTCGAAGGAAGAGAAAAGTACAAACAAGCCCTCAACTTTTACAGAAAGGACCTCAACTAAAGATCTGAAAAAGCAATCGGGTCCCTCTCCACCGGGGACAAAGATGCGCTCGACGCCGCGGCCGCCTGCACCAACACCGGGGACGAAACCACTTGGCACTGGGTCAACGGTGAATGCCGCAACGTAGTCGCTGAAGGGCCTCCTAATTGGCTCTCCTGCCAGGAGGTTGAAGAGGCTATGGTGAACGTACCACAACACGGAGTGGCCCCGTTGACCATGGATAACAGCAGCGCAGCTTCGCTGCCATTGATGTACTCCGCAAGATGCAGCAACCAGAGATCCCCACCATGCTGGCCGATGCAGAACCGCGCTCCCCCAAGCCCCTTCTCCATCTCCACGATGGCTGCAGAAGAGAGAAAGAACGGCGGCTCCCGTCGCACCTGCATAGCAACTAGCTTCCAGATCGAGATCTGGAGAGCAGACCACGAGCTTATTGTGGGGATGTGCCATGGAAGATCCAGCTAGCAGCAGCAGACACCACACCGCCTCCACCATCAAGATCTCCATCGAAAGCCATCGGATGCTGCTCGGGCGCATCGACAGCACGCATCCCATCGGCAAGAAGCCAGACACCGGCATCACGCCATACGCCACAGGGCAACACAACAGCTAAACCTACTATAAACACGAACTTCCCAGGCGCCTCGCCCATCTCGACTCCGTCCTTGAACACCGACAGAGTGGATCAGGGGTCGGGCTAGGCACGAAACCCTCGAGACGACTCTCAACGCTGGCAGCTCTCGTGAGAGTTCACCTTTGGAAGCGGTCCTTTCGAGCGGAGGCAATAGCTTTGCTCCTTGTACCCTCTCCATAGGAGATCTAGACCTCTTTTGGAGAAGATTCACTTGTGGATTTCAAGACCTCCTCTTGGAGAAGACTACCACCACCAAGACCTCATCTCCTAGGAGTGGGAAGAACTCTACCTAGTGCTTGTTTCCTTTGATTGTGCTTGTAATCTTGTGGATCTCATGTATGCTATTCTAGTAGATGTGTGATTTGGGTTTTGTTTGAGTGTTTCCCCCTTGTGTTCTTGAGTGTTCATCATTTTCCCCACCTCCAAATGTGAAAAGATCCCTTCTAGGGTTCTACCCTACAACACCTATTGTCCACTTGCTGGTGTGGTTATCTGCCAGAAGCCCCTAACTCTCCCCAAGATGTAGGACGAGAAAGAGAACAGCCGGTAGGGTATATAATAGGGTAGGTTTAGGGGTCTTCCTTGGAGCCGTTTTTTGGCTTTACCCGTTTGCGACAAGTAGGGAAAGAATAGGGGGAGCCCTTGGAAGATGCCCTCACAGCGGAGTCACCTAGTCAGGATAAAGTACTAGAAATACATTGTAAATTAATATCGATTGAGAAAATGAGGGTGGGGGGAGGATAGTGTGGACGAGTACAGAGATTTAGGGTTCCCTTTTGAAACAAGCTTACGTCGGTTCTCCCCGTTTCAAACATGTAGGGGAAAGGTAAAGAACACACTTGAGATGCCATTGCATTTGAGTTAGGACAAAGTACTAGAAATAACACACTATCAATTTATAAAACTTAAATTGGTTTGACCTGATACTCAAATTCAACTCAGGTTTCCCACGTTGTACTGGCAATAATTAGAAAAACACTTCAAAGCAACTGACTGATCGGCGGCTCGCGTCAGCCGCCTTGTTATCGTCGGATCCGATTTTGATTGGATGACGCACAGCTCATCCACACACCCATGATAGACACAGGGACTTGCAACACGACCCAAGTTGTGATGGCAACACAGCTCAAGTTAGAGCATCTCCAGCCGTTCGCCCCCCCAGGGGCTAGAAAAAGCGTCGTTTGGGGGCGAACCGGTGATATTTTTGCCGTGGGGGCGATCGGGTCCCCAACCACCGCCCCTAGGTCGCCCTCAGACGCCCTTTTTGTAAACATTTTAAAAAGACATTCGGCCAAAATTCGGCAAACACGACATAGATTCGGCAAACACGACATAGATTAGGCGTTCCATAGTTTTTTTACATATAGAAAACCTAAAATCTACAAAAAAAAGGGCTGCTGCCGCGCCTACAGGTCGAAGAACTTGCTGAACGTGGCGTAGTCGCTGTCGTCGCCGCCATCGTCGTCGTCCTTCTCCTTCTTCACACGGCCGTCCCTACTGGACCCCTGCCCGGGGTCGCCCTAGCGGACTGGTTTGGCCGGCGGCGGCGCGTCGTCGTCGCTGTCCTCGAGCACGATGACGCCTCCCTCGTCGCGTCCACGGCGGCGCGCGGCGATCTCTTCCAGGGCGCGGCGCTGGCGCTCCATCTCCAGCCGGGCCCAATCTTCCCGCGCCCACTTCATGGCGGCCTCGTCGTCGAGCGCGTCATCGTGCTCGCTCTTCACGGAGGCAAGCCCCGGCTCCGTCTTCGGCTTGACGAGGTGGGGAGGAGTCGAGGAGGAGGCACGGCCGCCCTCGGATGACGAGGGCGGCGCTGCGGGTGCGCCGGCCGAGCGACGTTTCCACGGGATCGGCCTTGACGCTAACGAGCGCCGGCGACCCGGAGGAGTGGGAGGAGGATCGGGAGGAGGAGGAGGAGGACCCGCCCAGCATTCGCCACGGCAGCCATGGGCCGACACTCCGGCGGGGGCCGGGGCCGCCGGGTACTAGAGCGGCGGATCGTTGCCGCCCTCGTGGTACTCGAGGACGGCGTGCAGCGTGCGGTCGGGGGCGCCCCACCACAGGAGGCGGCCGTCGCTGTTGTTGCGCCCCCTGACCACCGGCGCGCTGTTGATGGAGGTGAGTAGCTCCGCCTGCCGGCGTTCGAAGTACGCCGCCCACGCCTCGTTGTTGCCGGCGTCGTACTCCTGGAGGGCCCGCTCCTCCTCCGACAGGGAGGCCCGCACACGCTCGATCTCGGCGTGGAAGTAGCCGGGTGTTCGACGTCGGGCAGCGGGGGGACTAGGACGCCCCCGGCGCTGAGCCTCCACCGCCCCGGCGCGCGCATGTCGGGGGGCGCCAGGTAGTTCGCCTCATGGAGGAGGTGAGCTTCCAACTCGGGTAGAGAGCGGCGGCCGAAGCCGTTGGCCGCCGCCGCGTCGCCGGGGAACCGTTCACCCATCGGGTTGTGCGTGCACACGGTGGCTAGACGGGGAGAGAGGGAAAGAGAGGGCGTCGGCAGCAAGAGAGGGGGGCTGCGGGCGGGTGCTTCCACCGGTGAGGGAGGGGGTGGCTTTTATAGCGGCAGGGGGGCGGCGGCAACGTGTGTACGCGTGGCGGGAGGGGGCGCGTCGCCGCACTGCGCCGCCCATGAGGAATCAATGGAAGGCTGACCGGCGGCAGCCTTGGCATTGATTCCCCGCGGGAAACCGAGGCGATGAGGACGACGAGGCGCGAGGGTCGCTGACTCGGCGGGTCCGCCGTTCTTTCGCGCCAAAAACGATTGCCCCGGCGCCCCGGGCGCCCCCCAGCGCGCCGGGTTCGGTCTGGGTCCGCCGGCGTCAGTTTCAGGCCTAACCGACGAAAAATGGGCTCCTGGGCCCCACTTACAACCTGCAGCAACCCGACTCGCACATGGAGACATGGCATACACATAGACTTGCAATACGGCCCAAGTTGCGATGGCAACACGGCTCGCGTTAACAATCATGAGAAATTGTTAAGACGGGGCCGAAGACGGCTTGCCAAACCGCATCTCGCACAAGTGACAAGACGGGGCCGAAGGCTCCGTCGCCGTGTGCGCGCTTGCGCTCAAGCGTGCCGCGGGCCACAGCCAGCCATTGGGGGCCGCAGGAGGCGGCGTCACGGGGATCCACCAGACTGTACCGCGCGCCGCGCGTCGCGGCAGGAGGAGCTCCCTCCCTGCCACTTTACACCAACCCGGCCAAAAGCACCCGACACCAGTTCCGCTGCCTCCGAAAGACGGAGGAGACCCACCGTATCACCGAACTCTGGAGCCTGAAAAGGCTGCAGCGGTACACCAGCACCTCACCTGCACCTGTTTTGTCTTCAAAGGCGACCACAAACCTGCAACTAATGAACAAGAGTTCGCCTCTCTCTGTCCACCACAACAAACCTCTCCCCTAATAGTACCAGGGAATTTCACGCATATATAGTACGAAAATACAAAGTTGAACATGGTTTCACACGCACCCACGTGAATAGAAAATTAAAAGAATACACTATTGGGGTAACAAACTTGGTCGATCATTTTACTCACGTGTGAAGTTTCATAAACTATTGACACATGTGGTATTCTTAGTGAAAAAAATACAATTACGACCTTACTATTCATTAAACAGTGTTTTAATATAGTTTTGATTTTGTCATTTTTTCCGAGAATAACAAGGATGTAATTTCTTTGTGAAACTTCATACACGGATCGGTTGACTAAGTATGTTGCAAAAAATATTCAGATTTTATTCTAACATTTTTTATGAATTTACTATTCATAACCATGTTCATCAAATTCGCGTCCCATATACTATTACTATATTCTTTTTAGCTAGTGACAAAAAAACGCTCTTATATTATGGTACAGAGGGAGCAGTTAAAAGAGTGCCACCGTGATTGTGTTATCCTGTCTGAAAAGTTTGCCATTCTGCACTCTCTAATTCGAGCCATGCAAAAGACATCGCCATGTGTATTTTGTTATGAGATTACTGCTTTTTCTGAATTATAAGAGATGCCCAGTAATTCGCTCATATGTGAGAATTACTTACGGATTACGTGACCAATGGTAATCAAATAGCCTTGACTATATCACACGCAAAAAAAAAAGCCTTGACTGTATATCAACGGTTGGGGATGGAAAATGTTTGAACAAAACTTAGCACATGTGGCTGCAAAAAAAAGCACAATAAAATGTTTATAATTGACCAAAAAGAAATGATTGTCTTTGAGATTGGTGGTACAGCATAAATTCTCCATTATACTACAACCATTGATCAATCTATCTCTTTCGAAAATGATTAAAAGCCACCGACTTACGCTCTAACTCAAGCTTTTGTTGTTTTGACTTCCAATGTATTCAATGTTGTTCTCGTGTATCGTTGCGATTGATCTAGGAGAAGTTTCCACTCCTCTCCGATCCTTTAGAGAAGATTTTTCTGGTCGCGGCGTCTCCCCTCCTCCACCAGTAGGTTGTCGCCCTCCTCCTCCTCCGCCTGCTCATCGGGTCTAGGGGTGGATACCCTGGCCTGTCGATGGAGCTCTAGTTTTTCCCGCTTTGTGGCTTTTAGTAGGGATACGCTGAAGGAAATATGCCCTAGAGGCAATAATAAAGTTGTTATTTTATATTTCCTTATTCATGATAAAGGTTTATTATTCATGCTAGAATTGTATTGATTGGAAACCTAAGTACATGTGTGAATACATAAAAAAACACCGTGTCCCTAGTGAGCCTCTACATGACTAGCTCGTTGATCAAAGATGGTTATGCTTTCCTAACCATGGACATGAGTTGTCATTTGATAACGGGATCACATCATTAGGAGAATGATGTGATGGACAAGACCCATCCGTTAGCTTAGCATAATGATTGTTCAGTTTTATTGCTATTGCTTTTTTCATGTCAAATACATATTCCTTCGACTATGAGATTATGCAACTCTCGGATACCGGAGGAATGCCTTGTGTGCTATCAAACGTCACAACGTAACTGGGTGATTATAAAGATGCTCTACAGGTATCTCCGAAGGTGTTTGTTGAGTTGGCATAGATCGAGATTAGGATTTGTCACTCCGAGTATCGGAGAGGTATCTCTGGGCCCTCTCGGTAATACACATCATAAGCTTGCAAGCAAATGACTAAGGAGTTAGTCACGAGGTGATGTATTACGGAACGAGTAAAGAGACTTGCCGGTAACGAGATTGAACTAGGTATGAAGATACCGACGATCGAATCTCGGGCAAGTAATATATCGATTGACAAAGGGAATTACGTATGTTGTCATAACGGTTCGACCGATAAAGATCTTATAGAATATGTAGGAGCCAATATGAGCAACCAGGTTTCGCTATTGGTTATTGACCGGAGAGGTGTCTCGGTCATGTCTACATAGTTCTCGAACCCGTAGGGTTTGCACGCTTAACGTTCGATGACGATATAGTATTATATGAGTTATGTGATTTGGTGACAGAATGTTGTTCGGAGTCCCGGATGAGATCACGGACATGACGAGGAGTCTCAAAATGGTCGAGAGGTAAACATTGATATATAGGACAATGGTATTCGGACACCGGAAGTGTTTCGGAGGTCACCGGGTACTTATCGGGTCACCGGAAGGGGTTTCGAGCACCCCCGGCAAAAGATATGGGCCTTATGGGCCAAGAGGGGAAACACACCAGCCACAAGGGGCTGGTGCGCTCCCCATATGGGCCGGCCTAGGAGGAGAAGGAAAGAGGGGAAGGGAAAGGAAAGAGGTGAATAGGATTCCCCCTTCCTTCCCTCACCTCCTCTCTTTCCTTCCCCCTCCGACATATAAGGAAAGGAGGGGGGGCGCAGGGCAAGGCAGCAGCCCTAGGGCTGCCGCCAGGTCTCTTGGGGTGCCCTAGGGGCTGCCTCCTCCCCTCCCACCTATATATATGTGGGGAGGGGGCGCAACACAATGACTAGAACATTGTCTTAGCCGTGTGCGGCGCCCCCGTCCACCGTTTACTCCCTCGGTCATATTTTCGTGGTGCTTAGACGAAGCCCTGCGGAGATCACTTCACCATCACCGTCACCACGCCGTCGTGCTGACGGAACTCATCTACTACCTCGACATCTTGCTGGATCAAGAAGACGAGGGACGTAACCGAGCTGAACGTGTGCTGAACGCGGAGGTGCCGTACGTTCGGTACTTGATCGGTTGAAGCGCGAAGAAGTTCGACTACATCAACCGCGTTCTGAAACGCTTCCGCTTACGGTCTACGAGGGTACGTAGACACACTCTCCCCCCTCGTTGCTATGCATCTCCATGGATAGATCATTGCGTGTGCGTAGAAATTTTTGTTGTTTTCCATGCAACGTTTCCCAACAGTGGTATCACAGCCAGGTCTATGCGTAGATGATATGCATGAGTAGAACACAAAGAGTTGTGGCGGTGATAGTCATACTGCTTACCACCAACGTCTTATTTTGATTCGGCAGTATTGTGGGATGAAGCGGCCCGGACCAACCTTACATGTCAACGCACATGAGACCGGTTCCACCGCCTGACATGCAACTAGTTTTGCATAAAGGTGGCTGGCGGGTGTCTGTTTCTCCTACTTTAGTTGAATCAAATTTGACTATGGCCGGTCCTTGAAGAAGGTTAAAATAGCAAACTTGACGAATCACCGTTGTGGTTTTTGCCGTAGGTAAGAACGGTTCTTGCTAGAAGCCCGAGCAGCCACGTAAAACTTGCAACAACAAATTAGAGGACGTCTAACTTGTTTTTGCAGGGCATGTTGTGATGTGATATGGTCAAGGCATGATGTGATATACGTTATTGTATGAGATGATCATATTTTGTAATTTATCGGCAACCGGTAGGAGCCTTATGGTTGTCTCTTTATTGTATGAAATGCAAGCGCCATGTAATTGCTTTACTTTATCGCTATGTGTTAGCAATAGTTGGCGAGACGACCATGACGCAACGATGGAGATCAAGGTGTCGAGCCGGTGACGATGGAGATCATGACGATGCTTTGGAGATGGAGATCAAAAGCACAAGATGATGATGGCCATATCATGTCACATATTTTGATTGCATGTGATGTTTATCTTTTATGCATCTTATTTTGCTTAGAACGATGGTAGCATTATAAGATGATCCCTTCACTAAATTTCAAGATATAAGTGTTCTCCCCGAGTATGCACCGTTGCGAAAGTTCATCGTTTCGAGACACCACGTGATGATCGGGTGTGATAGACTCTATGTTCACATACAACGGGTGTAAGACAATTTTACACATGCAGAATACTTGGGTTAAACTTGACGAGCCTAGCATGTACATACATGGTCTCGGTACACTGGAGACCGAAAGGTCGAACGTGAGTCATATAGTAGATATGATAAACATAGAGATGTTCACCATTGATGACTACCCCATCTCACGTGATGATCGGACATGGGTTAGTTGATTTGGATCACGAATCACTTAGATAACTTGAGGGATGTTTATTTAAGTGGGAGTTCATTAGTAATTTGATTATTTGAACTTAATTTATCATGCACTTAGTCCTGATAGTATTTGCAAATCTATGTTGTAGATCAAATAGCTCGCGATGTAGTTCCCCTATTTTTTGATATGTTCCTAGAGAATACTAAGTTGAAAGATGATAGTAGCAATGATGCGGACTGGGTCCGTGATCTGAGGATTATCCTCATTGCTGCACAGAAGAATTATGTCCTTGATGCACCGCTAGGTGACAGACCTATTGCAGGAGCTGATGTAGACGTTATGAACGTTTGGCAAGCTCGGTATGATGACTACTTGATAGTTTAGTGCACCATACTTTACGGCTTAGAATCGAGGCTGCAAAGACGTTTTGAATGCCACGGAGCATATGAGATGTTCCAAGAGTTGAAATTGGTATTTCAGACTCATGCCCGTGTCGAGAGGTATGAGACCTCTGACAAGTACTTTGCCTACAAGATGGAGAAGAATAGCTCAGCCAGTGAGCATGTGCTCAGAATGTCTGGATACTACAATCGCTTGAATCAAGTGGGAGTTAATCTTCCAGATAAGATAGTGATTGACAGAGTTCTCTAATCACTATCACCAAGCTACTGGAACTTCGTGATGAACTATAATATGCAAGGGATGACGAAAATGATTCTCGAGCTCTTCGCGATACTGAAATCAGCGAAGGTAGAAATCAAGAAAGAGCATCAAGTGTTGAAGGTTAACAAGACCACTAGTTTCAATAAAAAGGGCAAGGGAAAGAAAGGGAACTTCAAGAAGAATGGCAAGCAAGTTGCCACTCCCGTGAATAAGCCCAAAGCTAGACCTAAGCCTGAAACTGAGTGCTTCTACTACAAAGGGAATGGTCAGTGGAAGCGGAACTACCCCAAATAATTGGCGGATAAGAAGGATGGCAAAGTGAACAAAGGTATATTTGATATACATGTTATTGATGTGTACTTTACTAGTGTTCATAGTAACCCCGGGGTATTTGATACTGGTTCAGTTGCTAAGATTAGTAACTCGAAACAGGAGTTGCAAAATGAACAGATACTAGTTAAGGGCAAGGTAACGATGTGTGTTGAAAGTGATTCCAAGGTTGATAAAATCACCATCGCATACTCCCTCTACCTTCGGGATTAGTGTTGAACCTAAATAAATGTTATTTGGTGTTTGCGTTGAGCATGAATATGATTGGATCATGTTTATTGCAATACGGTTATTCATTTAAGTCAGAGAATAATTGTTGTTCTGTTTACATGAATAAAACCTTCTATGCTCATACACCCAATGTAAAGGGTTTATTGAATCTCGATCGTAGTAATAGACATATTCATGATATTGATGCCAAAAGATGCAAAGTTGATAATGATAGTGCAACATACTTGTGGCACTGCCGTTTAGGTCATATTGGTGTAAAGCGCATTAAGAAACTCCATGTAGATGGACTTTTGGAATCACTTGATTATGAATCATTTGATACTTGCGAACCATGCCTCATGGGCAAGATGACTAAAACTCCGTTCTCCGGAACAATGGAGCGAGCCAATGACTTATTGCAAATAATACATACCGATGTATGCGGTCCGATGAGTGTTGAGGCACGCGGCGGGCATCGTTATTTTCTGACCTTCACAGATGATTTGAGCAGATATGGGTATATCTACTTAATGAAACACAAGTCTGAAACATTTGAGAAGTTCAAAGAATTTCAGAGTAAAGTGGAGAATCATCATAACAAGAAAATAAAGTTTCTACGATCTGATCGCGGAGGCGAATATTTAAGTTACGAGTTTGGCTTTCATTTGAAACAATGTGGAATAGTTTCACAACTCACGCCACCTGGAACACCCCAGCGTAATGGTGTGTCCAAATGCCGTAATCGTACTTTATTAGATATGGTGCATTCTATGATGTCTCTTACCGATTTACCACTATCGTTTTGGGGTTATGCATTAGAATCAGCTGCATTCACGATAAATAGGGCACCGTTTAAATCCGTTGAGACGACACCGTATGAACTGTGGTTTGGCAAGAAATCTAAGCTGTTGTTTCTTAAAGTTTGGGGACGCGACGCTTATGTCAAAAGGCTTCAGCCTGATAAGCTCGAACCTTAATCGGAGAAGTGCATCTTCATAGGATACCCTACGGAAACAATTGGGTACACTTTCTACCACAGATCCGAAGGCAAGATCTTTGTTGCTAAGAATGGGTCCTTTCTAGAGAAGGAGTTTCCCTCGAAAGAAGTGAATGGGAGGAAAGTAGAACTTGATGAGGTAATTGTACCTTCTCTCGAATTAGAAAGTAGCTCATCACAGAAAACCATTCCCGTGATGCCTACACCAACTAGAGAGGAAGCTAATGATGATCATCATGAAACTTCAGATCAAGTTACTACCGAACCTCGTAGGTCAACCAGAGTACGTTCCGCACCAGAGTGGTACGGTAATCCTGTTCAGGAAGTCATGATACTAGACCATGGTGAAACTGCGAACTATGAAGAAGCTATGACGAGCCCAGATTTCGAAAAATGGCTTGAGGCCATGAAATCTGAGATAGGATCCATGTATGAGAACAAAGTGTGGACTTTGGTGGATTTGCCCGATGGTCGGCGAGCCATAGAAAATAAATGGATCTTCAAGAAGAAGACTGACGCTGATGGTAATGTTACTGTCTACAAAGCTCGACTTGTCGCGGAAGGTTTTCGACAAGTTCAAGGAGTTGACTACGATGAGACTTTCTCACCCGTAGCGATGCTTAAGTCTGTCCGAATCATGTTAGCAATTGCCGCATTTTATGATTATGAAATCTGGCAAATGGACGTCAAAACTGCATTCCTTAATGGATTTCTTAAAGAAGAGTTGTATATGATGCAACCAGAAGGTTTTGTCGATCCTAAAGGTGCTAACAAAGTGTGCAAGCTCCAGCGATCCATCTATGGACTGGTGCAAGCATCTCGGAGTTGGAATATACGCTTTGATGAGGTGATCAAAGCATATGGTTTCATACAGACTTTCGGAGAAGCCTGTATTTACAAGAAAGTGAGTGGGAGCTCTATAGCATTTCTGATATTATATGTGGATGACATATTATTGATTGGAAATAATATAGAACTTCTAGATAGCATGAAAGCATACTTGAATAAGAATTTTTCAATGAAAGACCTCGGTGAAGCTGCTTACGTATTGAGCATCAAGATCTATAGGGATAGATCAAGACGCTTAATAGGACTTTCACAAAGCACATACCTTGACAAAGTTTTGAAGGAGTTCAAAATGGATCAGTCAAAGAAAGGGTTCTTGCCTGTATTCAAGGTGTGAAATTGAGTAAGACTCAAAGCTCGACCACGGCAGAAGATAGAGAGAGAATGAAAGTCATTCCCTATGCCTCAGCCATAGGTTCTATAAAGTATGCCATGCTGTGTACCAAACCTATTGTTTACCTTGCCATGAGTTTGGCAAGGGGGTACAATAGTGATCCAGGAGTAGATCACTAGACAGCGGTCAAAATTATCCTTAGAAGACTAAGGAAATATTTCTCGGTTATGGAGGTGATAAAGAGTTCGTCGTAAAGAGTTACGTCGATGCAAGCTTTTACACCAATCCAGATGACTCTGAGTCTCAATCTGGATACGTATTGAAAGTGGGAGCAATTAGCTAGAGTAGCACCATGCAGAGCATTGTAGACATAGTAATTTGCAAATATACATACGGATCTGAATATGACAGACCCGTTGACTAAATTTCTCTCACAAGCAAACATGATCACACCTTAGTACTCTTTGGGTGTTAATCACATGGCGATGTGAACTAGATTATTGACTGATATGTCTCCAACGTATCTATAATTTTTTATTGTTCCATGCTATTATATTATCTGTTTTGGATGTTTTATATGCATTAATATGCTATTTTATATTATTTTTGGGACTAACGTATTAACCTAGAGCCTAGTGCCAGTTTCTGTTTTTTCCTTGTTTTTGAGTTTCGCAGAAAAGGAATACCAAACGGAGTCCAAACAGAATAAAACTTCCGCGGTGATTTTTCTTGGACCAGAAGGAAACCAGGAGACTTGGAGATGAAGTCGGAGGAGCCACGAGGCGGCCACAAGGATGGAGGGCACGCTGCCGGAGGGGGATTCAATCATGGAGGGCTTCTACATCAACACCATTGCCCTTCCGATGAAGCATGAGTAGTTTACCATAGACCTACGGGTCCATAGCTAGTAGCTAGATGGCTTCTTTTCTCTCTTTGATTCTCAATACCATGTTCTCCTCGATGTTCTTGGAGATTTATTCGATGTAATACTTTTTTGCGGTGTGTTTGCCGAGATCCGATGAATTGTGGATTTATGATCAGTTTATCTATGAATATTATTTGAATCTTTTCTGAATTCTTATATGCATGATTTGATATCTTTGTAATTCTCTTCGAACTATCGGTTTGGTTTGGCCAACTAGATTGGTTTTTCTTGCAATGGGAGAAGTGCTTAGCTTTAGGTTCAATCTTGCGGTGTCCTTTCCCAGTGACAATAGGGGCAGCAAGGCACGTATTGTATTGTTGCCATCGAGGATAAAAAGATGGGGTTTTCATCATACTGCTTGAGTTAATTCCTCTAAATCATGTCATCTTACTTAATTTATTACTCTATTCTTTATGAACTTAATACTCTAGATGCATGCTAGATAGCGGTCGATGTGTGGAGTAATAGTAGTAGATGCAAAATCGTTTCAGTCTACTTGACACGGACGTGATGCCTATATTCATGATCATTGCCTTAGATATCGTCATAACTTTGCGCTTTTCTATCAATTTCTCGGCAGTAATTTGTTCACCCACCGTATTATTTTCTATCTTGAGAGAAGCCTCTAGTGAAACCTATGGCCCTCGGGTCTATTTTCCATCATACAATCTTCTACTTTTCATCATACAAGTTCCGATCTACTATTTTGCAATCTTTTACTTTCCGATCTATAATACAAAAATACCAAAAATATTTACTTTATCATTTATCTATCTCTATCAGATCTCACTTTTGCAAATAACCGTGAAGGGATTGACACCCCTTTATCGCGTTGGGTGCAAGTTGTTTGATTGTTTGTGCAGGTATTCGGTGATTTGTGCGTTGTCTCCTACTGGATTGATACCTTGGTTCTTAAACTATGGGAAATACTTATCTCTACTTTGCTGCATCACCCTTTCCTCTTCAAGGGAAAAACCAACGCAAGCTCAAGAAGTAGCAGGAAGAATTTCTGGCGCCGTTGCCGGGGAGATCTACGCCAAGTCAAGACATACCAAGTACCCATCATAAACTCTCATCTCTTGCATTACATTATTCGCCATTTGCCTCTCGTTTTCCTCTCCCCCACTTCTAAAACAATTTTCGAAAAGATTTGCCTTTTTCTTTGCCCCTCTCTTTGCCTTTTCTTCGCCCCTCTTCCGTTCGTCTTCTTCGTTCGCTTTTTGTGTGCTCGTGTGTTGGATTGTTTGCTTTGTCCCAATGGCTCAAGAGAATACCAAATTGTGTGACTTTTTCAACACCAATAACAATGATTTTATTAGTACTCCGATTGCTCCCGCCACTAGTGCGGAATATTGTGAAATTAATGCCGCTTTGCTGAATCTTGTTATGAAAGATAAATTTTCTAGCCTTCCTAGTGAAGATGCCGCATCCCATCTAAACAATTTCGTTGATTTGTGTGATATGCAAAATAAAAAAGATGTGGATAATGATATTGTTAAATTGAAGCTATTTCCATTCTCACTACGAGATCGTGCTAAAACTTGGTTTTCATCTTTGCCTAAAAATAGTATTGATTCATGGAATAAGTGTAAAGATGCTTTTATTTCCAAGTATTTTCCTCCCGCTAAGATCATCTCCCTTAGGAACGATATTATGAATTTTAAGCAACTTGATCATGAACATGTTGCATAATCTTGGGAGAGAATGAAATTGATGATACGAAATTGCCCTACTCATGGTTTGAATTTGTGAATGATTATACAAAAAATTTATGCCGGATTGAATTTTTCTTCGAGAAATCTTTTAGATTCGGCCGCGAGAGGAACTTTTATGGAAATTACTCTAGGAGAAGCTACTAAACTTCAAGATAATATTATGGTTAATTATTCTTAATGGCATACCGAAAGATCTTCCACTAGTAAAAAAGTGGATGCAATTGAAGAGATTAATGTTTTGAGTGGAAAGATGGATGAACTTATGAAATTATTTGCTAGCAAGAGTGCTTTCTTGGATCCTAATGATATGCCTTTGTCCACTTTGATTGAAAATAATAATGAATCTATGGATGTGAATTTTGTTGGTAGGAACAATTTTGGTAATAACGCGTATAGAGGAAATTTTAATCCTAGGCCACTTCCTAATAATTTCTCTAATAATTATGGTAATTCCTACAACAATTCTTATGGAAATTATAATAAGATGCCCTCTGATTTTGAGAATAGTGTTAAAGAATTTATGAGTTCGCAAAAGAATTTCAATGCTTTGATTGAAGAAAAATTGCTTAAGATTGATGATTTGACTAGGAACGTGGATAGAATTTCTCTTGATGTTGACTCTTTGAAACTTCGATCTATTCCACCCAAGCATGATATCAATGAGTCTCTCAAAGCTATGAGAATTTCCATTGATGAGTGCAAAGAAAGAACCGCTAAGATGCGTGCTAAAAAAGATCTATTCCACCCAAGCATGATATCAATGAGTCTCTCAAAGCTATGAGAATTTCCATTGATGAGTGCAAAGAAAGAACCGCTAAGATGTGTGCTAAAAAAGATTGGTTTGTAAAAACATATTCTTCTAGTTTTCGTCAAAATAATGATGAGGATCTTAAAGTGATTGATGTGACTCCTATTGAATCTTTGTTTTCCAACATAAATCTTGATAAAAGTGGGATTGGAGAGGTCAAAACTTTAAGTAGCAATGAACCCACTCTTTTGGATTTCAAGGAATTTAATTATGATAATTGTTCTTTAATAGATTGTATTTCCTTGTTGCAATCCATGTTGAATTCTCCTCATGCTTACAATCAAAACAAAGCTTTTACGAAACATATCGTTGATGCTATGATGCAATCTTTTGAAGAAAAGCTTGAATTGGAAGTTTCTATCCCTAGAAAACTTTATGATGAGTGGGAACCTACTATTAAAATTAATATTAAAGATTATGAGTGCTATGCTTTGTGTGATTTGGGTGCTAGTGTTTCCACAATTCCAAAAACTTTATGTGATGTGTTAGGTTTTCGTGAATTTGATGATTGTTCTTTAAATTTGCATCTCGCGGATTCAACTATTAAGAAACCTATGGGAAGGATTAATGATGTTCTTATTGTTGCAAATAGGAATTATGTGCCCGTAGATTTCATTGTTCTTGATATAAATTGCAATCCTACATGTCCTATTATTCTTGGTAGACCTTTCCTTAGAACAATTGGTGCAATTATTGATATGAAAGAAGGAAACATTAGATTTCAATTTCCATTAAGGAAGGGCATGGAGCACTTTCCTAGAAATAAAATAAAATTGCCATATGAATCTATTATGAGAGCTACTTATGGATTGCATACCAAAGATGACAATACATAGATCTATTCGTGATTTTATACCTAGCTAAGGGCGTTAAACAATAGCGCTTGTTGGGAGGCAACCCAATTTTATTTTTGTTTTTGATTTTTGGTTCTTTTTTGCAATAAATAATTCATCTAGCCTCTGGTTAGATGTGGTTTTATGTTTTAATTAGTGTTTGTGCCGAGTAAGACGTTTGGGATGGCTTACGGTGACAGTTGATTTGATCTTGCTGAAAAACACAAACTTTTGCGTCCAGTCTCAGAATTTTAATAATTCACTGGTGTGTTGAAAAACCCTGAATGTTTTATACGAGATTGATATACAAATTGCCTCTGTTTTCCTAATTTTCAGAATTTTTGGAGTTAGATAAGTATTAGAACAATTCGGATCTTTGCAAACTGTTCTGTTTTTGACAGATTCTGTTTTCTTTGTGTTGTTTGCTTATTATGATGAATCTATGGGTAGTATCGGGGGGTATGAACCATGGAAAAGTTGGAATACAGTAGATAATACACCAATATAAATAAAGAATGAGTTCACAACAGTACTAAAAGTGGTGATTTATTTTCTTATACTAACGGAGCTTATGAGATTTTCTGTTGAGTTTTGTCTTGTGAAGTTTTCAAGTTTTTGGGTAAGGATTTGATGGACTATGGAATAAGGAGTGGCAAGAGCCTAAGCTTGGGGATGCCCAAGGAACCCCAATGTAATATTCAAGGACAACCAAGAGCCTAAGCTTGGGGATGCCCCGGAAGGCATCCCCTCTTTCGTCTTCGTCTATCGGTAACTTTACTTGAGGCTATATTTTTATTCACCACATGATATGTGTTTTGCTTGGAGCGTCTTGTATAATTTGAGTCTTTGCTTTTTAGTTTTCCACAATCATCCTTGCTGTACACACCTTTTGAGAGGGACACGCATGAATCGTGATTTATTAGAATACTCTATGTGCTTCACTTATATCTTTTGAGCTAGGCAATTTTGCTCTAGTGCTTCACTTATATCTTTTTAGAGCACGGCGGTGGCTTTATTTTATAGAAATTGTTGAACTCTCATGCTTCACTTATATTATTTTGAGAGTTTTTAAACAGCATGGTAATTTGCTTTGGTTATAAATTTAGTCCTAATATGATAGGCATCCAAGAGGGATATAATAAAAACTTTCATATAAAGTGCATTGAATACTATGACAGGTTTGATTCCTTATGATTGTTTTGAGATATAAAGATAGTGATATTAGAGTCATGCTAGTGAGTAATTGTGGATTTGAGAAATACTTGTGTTAAGGTTTGTGATTCCTGTAGCATTCACGTACGGTGAACCATTATGTGATGAAGTCGGAGCATGCTTTATTTATTTATTGTCTTCGTTATGAGCGGCGGTCGGGGACGAGCGATGGTCTTTTCCTACCAATCTATCCCCCTAGGAGCATGCGCGTAGTACTTTGTTTCGATAACTAATAGATTTTTGCAATAAGTATGTGAGTTCTTTATGACTAATGTTGAGTCCATGGATTATACGCACTCTCACCCTTCCACCATTGCTAGCCTCTCTAGTGCCGCGCAACTTTCGCCGGTACCATACACCCACCATATACCTTCCTCAAAACAGCCACCATACCTACCTATTATGGCATTTCCATAGCCATTCCGAGATATATTGCCATGCAACTTTCCACCGTTCCGTTTATTATGACACGCACCATCATTGTCATATTGCTTTGCATGATCATGTAGTTGACATCGTATTTGTGGCAAAGCCACCGTTCATAATTCTTTCATATATGTCACTCTTGATTCATTGCACATCCCGGTACACCGCCGGAGGCATTCATATAGAGTCATATTTTGTTCTAAGAATCGAGTTGTAATTCTTGAGTTGTAAGTAAATAAAAGTGTGATGATCTTCATTATTAGAGCATTGTCCCATGTGAGGAAAGGATGATGGAGACTATGATTCCCCCACAAGTCGGGATGAGACTCCGGCGAAAAAAAAGAGGCAAAAAAAAAGAAAGAAGGCCCAAATAAAAAAAAGAGAGAAAAGAGAGAAGGGGCAATGTTACTATCCTTTTACCACGCTTGTGCTTCAAAGTAGCACCGTGATCTTCATGATCGAGAGTCTCCTATGTTGTCACTTTCATTTACTAGTGGGAATTTTTCATTATAGAACTTGGCTTGTATATTCCAATGATGGGCTTCCTCAAATTGCCCTAGGTCTTCGTGAGCAAGCAAGTTGGATGCACACCCACTTAGTTTCTTTTTGAGCTTTCATAAACTTATAGCTCTAGTGCATCCGTTGCATGGCAATCCCTACTCACTCACATTGATATCTATTGATGGGCATCTCCATAGCCCGTTGATACGCCTAGTTGATGTGAGACTATCTCCCTCTTTTTGCCTTCTCCACAACCACCTTCTATTCCACCCATAGTGCTATGTCCATGGCTCACGCTCATGTATTGCGTGAAAGTTGAAAAAGTTTGAGAACATCAAAAGTATGAAACAATTGCTTGGCTTGTCATCGGGGTTGTACATGATTTGAATATTTTTTGTGATGAAGATGGAGCATAGCCAGACTATATGATTTTGTAGGGATAAGCTTTCTTTGGCCATGTTATTTTGAGAAGACATAATTGCCTTGTTAGTATGCTTGAAGTATTATTGTTTTTATGTCAATATTAAACTTTTGTTTTGAATCTTACGGATCTGAACATTCATGCCACAATAAAGAAAATTAAATGGATAAATATGCTAGGTAGCATTCCACATCAAAAATTTTGTTTTTATCATTTACCTACTCGAGGACGAGCAGGAATTAAGCTTGGGGATGCTTGATACGTCTCCAACGTATCTATAATTTTTTATTGTTCCATGCTATTATATTATCTGTTTTGGATGTTTTATATGCATTAATATGCTATTTTATATTATTTTTGGGACTAACCTATTAACCTAGAGCCCAGTGCCAATTTCTGTTTTTTCCTTGTTTTTGAGTTTCGCAGAAAAGAAATACCAAACGGATTAAAACTTTCACGATGATTTTTCTTGAACCAGAAGAAAACCAGGAGACTTGGAGATGAAGTCGGAGGAGCCACGAGGCGGCCACAAGGATGGAGGGCACGCCCCCCACCCTTGTGGACCCCTCGTGCACCTTCTGACCTAATTCTTTCGCCTATATATTCCCAAATATCCCCAAACCAACAGGGGCATCCACGAAAACACTTTTCCACCACTGCAACCTTCTGTACCCGAGAGATCCCATCTAGGGACCTTTTCCGGCACCCTGTCGGAGGGGGATTCGATCACGGAGGGCTTCTACATCAACACCATTGCCCTTCCGATGAAGCGTGAGTAGTTTACCACAGACCTACGGGTCCATAGCTAGTAGCTAGATGGCTTCTTTTCTCTCTTTGATTCTCAATACCATGTTCTCCTCGATGTTCTTGGAGATCTATTCGATGTAATACTTTTTTGCGGTGTGTTTGCCGAGATCCGATGAATTGTGGATTTATGATCAGTTTATCTATGAATATTATTTGAATCTTCTCTGAATTCTTATATGCATGATTTGATATCTTTGTAATTCTCTTCGAACTATCGATTTGGTTTGGCCAACTAGATTGGTTTTTCTTGCAATGGAAGAAGTGCTTAGCTTTCGGTTCAATCTTGCGGTGTCCTTTCCCAGTGACAATAGGGGCAGCAAGGCACGTATTGTATTGTTGCCATCGAGGATAAAAAGATGGGGTTTACATCATATTGCTTGAGTTTATTCCTCTACATCATGTCATCTTACTTAATGCGTTACTCTGTTCTTCATGTACTTAATACTCTAGATGCAGGCAGGAGTCGGTCGATGTGTGGAGTAATAGTAGTAGATGCAGAATCGTTTCGATCTACTTGACACGGACGTGATGCCTATATTCATGATCATTGCCTTAGATATCGTCATAACTTTGCGGTTTTCTATCAATTGCTCGGCAGTAATTTGTTCACCCACCGTATTATTTGCTATCTTGAGAGAAGCCTCTAGTGAAACCTATGGCCCCCGGGTCTATTTTCCATCATATAACTTCCCGATCTACTATTTTCCATCATATAAGTTTCCGATCTACTATTTTGCAATCTTTTACTTTCCGATCTATAAAACAAAAATACCAAAAATATTTACTTTATCATTTATCTATCACTATCAGATCTCACTTTTGCAAATAACCGTGAAGGGATTGACAATCCCTTTATCGCGTTGGGTGCAAGTTATTTGATTGTTTGTGCAGGTATTCGGTGATTTGTGCGTTGTCTCCTACTGGATTGATACCTTGGTTCTCAAACTGAGGGAAATACTTATCTCTACTTTGCTGCATCACCCTTTCCTCTTCAAGAAAAAAACCAACGCAAGCTCAAGAAGTAGCATTGACTCTAGTAAACCCTTTGGGTGTTGGTCACATGGCGATGTGAAATATGGGTGTTAAGCACATGACGATGTGAACAATTGGTGTTAAATCACATGGCGATGTGAACTAGATTATTGACTCTAGTGCAAGTGGGAAACTGAAGGAAATATGCCCTAGAGGCAATAATAAAGTTGTTATTTTATATTTCCTTATTCATGATAAAGGTTTATTATTCATGCTAGAATTGTATTGATTGGAAACCTAAATACATGTGTGAATACATAAACAAACACCGTGTCCCTAGTGAGCCTCTACTTGACTAGCTCGTTGATCAAAGATGGCTATGGTTTCCTAACCATGGACATGAGTTGTCATTTGATAATGGGATCACATCATTAGGAGAATGATGTGATGGACAAGACCCATCCGTTAGCTTAGCATAATGATCGTTCAGTTTTATTGCTATTGCTTTCTTCATGTCAAATACATATTCCTTCGACTATGAGATTATGCAACTCCTGGATATCGAAGGAATGCCTTGTGTGCTATCAAACGTCACAACGTAACTGGGTGATTATAAAGATGCTCTACAGGTATCTCCGAAGGTGTTTGTTGAGTTGGCATAGATCGAGATTAGGATTTGTCACTCCGAGTATCGGAGAGGTATCTCTGGGCCCTCTCGGTAATACACATCATAAGCTTGCAAGCAAATGACTAAGGAGTTAGTCACGATGTGATGTATTACGGAACGAGTAAAGAGACTTGCCGGTAACGAGATTGAACTAGGTATGAAGATACCGACGATCGAATCTCGGGCAAGTAACATACCGATTGACAAAGGGAATTACGTATTTTGTCATAACGGTTCGACCGATAAAGATCTTCGTAGAATATGTAGGAGCCAATATGAGCATCCAAGTTCTGCTATTGGTTATTGACCGGAGAGGTGTCTCGGTCATGTCTACATAGTTCTCGAACCCATAGGGTCCGTACGCTTAACGTTCGATGACGATATAGTATTATATGAGTTATGTGATTTGGTGACCGAATATTGTTCGGAGTCCCGGATGAGATCACGGACATGACCAGGAGTCTCGAAATGGTCGAGAGGTAAAGATTGATATATATGACGATGGTATTCGGACACCGGAAGTGTTTCGGAAGTCACCGGGTACTTATCGGGTCACCGGAAGGGGTTCCGGGCACCCCCGGCAAAAGATATGGGCCTTATGGACCAAGAGGGGAAACACACCAGCCACAAGGGGCTGGTGCGCCCCCCATATGGGCCGGCCTAGGAGGAGAAGGAAAGAGGGGAAGGGAAAGGAAAGAGGGGAATAGGATTCCCCCTTCCTTCCCTCACCTCCTCTCTTTCCTTCCCACTCCGACATATAAGGAAAGAGGGGGGGGGGGGGGCGCAGGGCAAGGCAGCAGCCCTAGGGCTGCCGCCAGGTCTCTTGGGGCGCCCTAGGGGCTGCCTCATCCCCTCCCACTTATATATATGTGGGGAGGGGGCGCCACACAATGACTAGAACATTGTCTTAGCCGTGTGCGGCGCCCCCGTCTACCGTTTACTCCCTCGGTCATATTTTCGTGGTGCTTAGGCGAAGCCCTGCGGAGATCACTTCACCATCACCGTCACCACGCCGTCATGCTGACGGAACTCATCTACTACCTCAACATCTTGCTGGATCAAGAAGGCGAGGGACGTCACCGAGCTGAACATGTGCAGAACGCGGAGGTGCCGTACGTTCGGTACTTGATCGGTTGAAGCGCGAAGAAGTTCGACTACATCAACCGCGTTGTGAAACGCTTCCTCTTACGGTCTACGAGGGTACGTAGACACACTCTCCCCCTTCGTTGCCATGCATCTCCATGGATAGATCATTGCGTGTGCGTAGAAATTTTTTTGTTTTCCATGCAACGTTTCCCAACATGTGCGGTGGCAACAATGTTGATGTGGCGAACATTTGCTCCTACAGTATCCCTATCTCGACGGTGTCGGCTTCGGCATCATCAATGGCTCATTGGTGTAGATTCTTTTCTACTTACTACACCGAAAATTCAGACTACTTGGGCTTAATTCTCCTTTTTCATTCAACGGTACAAACCCTCAACCTTGCACAACTCTGACAAGGCCTAGGTTAACCAAAGTGGAGTTTGGCATGTAAATTACATTAACGCTGGGCCAATTGTTAGTGTTTTCAAATAAAATTGCTCTACTCACCGGTACAAAAAATAAAGGAGCGTCCATTTTTTAGGTTCCTTGAAATATTTGTATTCCTCGGTCTGTTTTGAAGCCTTTGGATTAATATGTAGCTATGAATACCTCAATTAAATTCCTACATAACCTATGGCCAAAAAACTTGCACTGAAGTTTCATGATTTGCAAAGTTTAAGTTTCGGCTAACCAAGGTGCAATTTTAGCTGTATGAGATTTACAAAAATTCATGCAACTGGAAGTTAGCAAGAACCATTATCCTTTATAGTAGACTTGATAATAGCAACACACAAATACAGTCAGATGCATGCGTCCAGTAGCAAGCGTACATTTGGAAGAATTTTTCTTTTCTTGCATATATACGGATGTGCAATCACTCGGTATGTGGAAGTATGACATGACCTGAACCAGGATATATATAACAAACATAAAGATGAAGATGAATTTGATCACCCGGCGATAGCCAGCCACTCAAACCCGGCAAAATTGGCCCTAATATTTTGCTTTTAATCGCTTTTACGCCAGACAAACACAGAAAGCAAACAGAAATTACGTCACCTTTTTTTGAGACAAACAAAAATTACTCACCTGTTAATTCACCAGGTCCGTGAAGTCTATGTCCTTGATGAACTCGTCCACCAGCTGCCGCTCCGCCGGCGGCAAGGTGGTCCGGAGATCGTCGAGCAGCGGGCCTGGGATCAGGCTGTACGGGAAATCGAGCGGCGGCAGCTCCGGGAAGTCGTCGTGGGGGCCAAATTCCTTCGAGTCCCATGTGTGCGCACTGCACTCGCCGCCCAGTTGCCAGTGCGCGCCTTGGAGCTCGGTCGGCGCGTCCACCCTAGCCGCCGCCGGCTTCTTTACCTTCTTCATCTTCACGCTCCCCGTCGCCGGCTTCTTCACCTTCTTCATCTTCACGCTCCCCGCCGCTTGGCCGGACGACTCGGAGACGCCGCCGCCTGGCTTGAAGTTGGTAACAGCCCTCGCGCCGTGCAGCTCGACGGCCGCGGCGTCGTACGCTCTGGCGGCGTCCTCGTCGGTGTCAAAGGTGCCGAGCCACCGCAAGGTCTTGGACTGCCTGATCTGCGCCCCGTACCTGCCGCTTGCCATCTGCAGCACGCCGCGGAGATGCCTAACCACCTTCTGCTGCAACTTCTTCTTCTTCACCGGTGAGGACGGCTCCTCAGCTGTGGCGCCCTTGCCCTCGCACTCGCAGGGGAGGTGCTGCGCGACGCCGTCATCATCAGCGGTGGTCACAGGTGGTTGCTTGAAGTTGGGCCTGGCCGCCGCGCCGAGCAGCTTGACGGCCGCGGCGTCGTACGCTCTGGCGGCCTCCTCGGCGGTGTCGAAAGTGCCGAGCCACACCTGAACTTTGTCCTTGGGGTCTTTCATCTGCGCCCCGTACCTGCCGCTGGGTCTCCGGGACACGCCGCGGAACTCGGTGCGGGCCTCCGGCCGATCCGTCTTCCTCCTCCTACCCACAGCTTCCGCCGGCGCCGCGCGCAGAGCTGGATCTTGGGCTCCCACGGGTTCGTCGTGCTGCTGATCCGTCGCCATCGCCTGCACGGCGGCCGCGGGAAGACCACTCTCCGCCGCCACCACCATCACGCTCGCACTGGACGGGGCGGCGCTGCCAAGAGGAGAGCTTCTCGCTCGCCGTCCACCGGCATCATGATCGTGCATAAGCCTTGCAACGTGGAAGAGATCGTGTTGCAGTAACTGGCCGGTGTAGCTGTCAGGTTACTTTTCTTTCCTGACTTGTGATTCTGGAGCGGTGGAGCCATATGGGCGTCGTGCGCTTTTCACCGTGAGGAGCAGCCATGCTCCCGTCCCACACTTCTCTTCTCTACATGCAAGTGTGGTCAAGCTTTACTTTCAAACCTATTTCAAATCAAAATTTCAAAACATATTTACTTTCAACCGAGCTTTCAAATTGAAGTTCATTTTCACGGTTGCGTTCCTCATGGCGTTCCTCATGCACGGGCATATTCCGACAAATTTATTGAAAAGACCATTTTGAGTCACCAGAAGTAAATTTGTGGTGTAGACATGCTTTTCTAGCTTGAACCAACAAGTGTAGAAATATATTCTCATGTAAAAACAAATTTATATTGTATAAATATACTTCTCTAGCATGAACATATAGGTTGAATATCTTTTTTTGAATTGTTTGGTAAAAACGTTTATACTATATAGTTGATTGCATACTAGTATTAAAATGGGCATAAAAAATGCCTTTCTACAATCTTGAGGTCGTGCACTGCTATTTTAAAAAAAAAGCAAATATATGTCACACACAAAAAAACAAGTTCATAGTGAAAAGCATAAACCGATAAGATGATGATCTATTGCAAAAAAAAGAGATGATGATCTATTATGGATTGTTTAGAATAGAAGAAGCAAGTCCCTAATAACATTATTGCTTGCACATAATTAGTATGAGAAATTGATTGCATTTTTACAAATTTTGGAGCATGGACTGGTATTTTGGAAATGCAAATATGTGTCATGAAAGAAAATTCATAGTACAAACCATATGTTATGAATTCTTTGGATATGAAGCAATTTGTAATAGCATTGTTGTGTGCACATTATTGAAAACGAGCAATTAAAATTTTGCGCACACATTTGGATCGTTATTTTCAAAATGTAACTCCGCGTCACGAGCTTGCTTCTCATGATTTTTTTTTTCAAACATACAAATACGTGGCATCCAACAAAGGTGTTTAGCTTGTCATTTTAATGAAATCATTACTGACGTATTAAAATGACATGCAAAAGAGACCCTACTTCGACAAGTTTATATAACTCGACAAGCGAAATGATTTTACATTCTTGCGACTTAATAAGCCCCGTCCAAGCAGAAGACCCACATGTGGGTAGAGTTACAAGGCAACGTCGCGCTGATGCGGGAAAGCCGATGGTGGTGGACGAGTGAGGGACCTTGCTAGAGTGAAAGAATATGGTTAACGGTGTTTACTAGAGCCGCCGGTAGGACGGTATCTTGATGCTCGTTCAACAATGCTCCCACGAGGGGTTAGCTTGAATCAAGGATATCGCGGCGACGGTAATAGGAGGATGAAGAAGAACAAGCGTAGCCGAAAAGAGCGTTGAATTTAGACCGAATGACCAATTTATTTGATCGTAGCGCCCATGTGTGAATCCAGACAAAAGATTAGCGGGACATATATATTTGTTATTGTGAAAGATTATATTGTTTGGGGCTTTGGCCTACTGAAATAATGAATTTACCTCGCAGAGCGTGTTAAAACTCTGTATCTTATATTTGCAAAAAAAAAAAAGATATATGCACACGCACAGGCGGGCGCAAGGACAGCAGGAGGGAACGGCAGAAGGTGCTCTGCCTGACATTTTCGCCAACCCGGCCAAGGCCAAAGTACCGGGCGACACCCTCTGGACTCTGAAAAGGCTGCAGCACAGCAGCGGTACTCCGGGGTCTGCATCTGTCTGGTTTTTCTCCTCCAAAGGATCATCTTTTCTCCGTGCAATGGATGAGCAAGAGTTCTGTACTTTCTATGTCACCTCTATTGCTTTAGGGCATCTTCAACGGTGAGCGCTTAGGGAGGCGCTTAAAATCAGTATGCACAAGCGTCGGTCGCTAGCAGATATATTTTGTACGTCTTTTTTCAAGCGCCCGACTCCTCCCTGAGCATCGATGCCAAGAAACGAACAAAGAATTGCATGAAAACTGCCAAAACGGCTGGGATTTAATCCCTAGCGCCCCATGCTTAGCGCCCGCGTTGTAGTTGCCCTTATGTCTCTATTAAGAGGATGCCATAGCCATGGTCATAGTCAATTTGTGATTGTACATCATTATTGTGTTTGTTTCATCTACATCAGTGAAGTTCTAAAATCTACATATATAATCCCCGCACAAGGAAATCCACATTTACAAGAGAATCTGAGTTGGATAAGAAAATTAAGTAATTTTGTTATCTATAGTGAGACACGAAAATCTCTCCTTTCTTTGAATCTTTTTTTGGTTCACAAATTGCATGATATGGCACAATGTTGTGGTCTACGTATCCCGGATACTTTTACATGAAGCTTTTCTGAAGCAGTTTGTCTAATTCACATCTAGATGTTTTCTAAGGATGTCACATCTAACCTTTCACAAATAACACAACAACAAGGAAAAAAAAGGTGGGGCAAAAAAAATAAACCATAAACATAATAGACATCAGGTTAGATATGTCCTAGATGTGTCCTAGACAGACCCTTTCTGAAGAACCATTAGATATGTGAACATCATATTGCATTATTATTTTCTTTCCATCTAGATCGAAATTGGGCTTACTCGGACTTGATTCTCATATTTTCTCATGGCTTAATTCTTATGTTTAGTTCTCTCGCACAAACCTAAAACCTTTTATGTGTGTGCAAATGACTAGATCTATAATAAAGATTAACCAGAAATGCAAAGCATCCCACACATAATAACATTGCATCGAGACCTTCTAGATTAGTTGCATTATTTTCGAAGCGCAAACTTAGGCTGAATAATGTGCAAATTTAGGCGTCTCAGATTTACGAAAAAAATCACGAGACAAAAATTAGCAAATTGTGAGAATAAACGTCGTAATCAGTCCTCCTTCCCTCGAGCTGATAATAAACATATAGCTTTGACTGGACCTAAACCACGTCGGTGAAGTCCATGTCCTTGATGAACTCGTCCATCAGCTGCCGCTCCGCCGGCGGCAGGTCGGTCCGGAGACCGGCGAGCAGCGGGCCTGGGATCAGGCTGTCCGAGAAGTCGAGCGCCGGCAGCTCCGTGAAGTCGTCGAGGAGGTCAAAGTCGTTGGAGTCCCATGTCTGCGCACTGCACTCGCCGCCCAGTTGCCCGTGCACGCCTTGGAGCTCGGTCCTCGCGTCCGGCCTAGCCGCCGCCGGCTCCTCCACCTTCATCTTCACGCTCCCCGCCGCTTGGCCGGACGACTCGGAGACGCCGCCGCTCGCCTTGAAGTTGGTAATAGCCCTCGCGCCGTGCAGCTCAACGGCCGCGGCGTCGTACGCTCTGGCGGCGCCCTCGGCGGTGTCAAAGGTGCCGAGCTGCCGCAGAATCTTGCGGTGCTTGATCTCCGCCCCATACCTGCCCCCTAGTGTCTGGAACACGCCGCGGAACTGCCTATCACTCTTCCTCCTCCTCTTCTTCTTCTTCTTCTTCTTCTTCTTCTTCTTCTTCTTCTTCTTCTTCTTCTTCTTCTTCTTCTTCTTCTTCTTCACCGGTGAGGACGGCTCGGCCGTGGCGCAGGAGAGGTGCGGTGCGACGCCGTCATCAGCGGCGGTGGCCATGGGTGGCTGCTTGAAGTTGGGCTTGGCCGCCGAGCCGTACAGCTTGACGGCCGCGGCGTCGTAGGCTCTGGAGCCCTCGGCCCTCCTCGGCGGTGCAGAAGGTGCCGAGCCACATCTGAGCTTTCGCCTTCGTGTCCGTGATCTGCGCCCGGTACGTGCCCTTGCTTGTCCGGGTCACGCCGCGGAACTCGGTTCGGGCCTCCGGCCGCTTCCTCCTCCTCCTACCCACGGCTCCCACCGGCGTCGCATCCACGGCCGCAAGCAGACCCGGATCTTCAACTCCCACGGAGACCTCGTGCTCCACGGCCATCGCCTCCGCGGCCGCGCGCAGACCACTCTCCGCCGTCACCACCATCACGCTCGCGCTGGACCGGGCGGCGCCGCCGCAGGTAGAAGCAGAGATGCGCCAAACTCTGGTCGCGTTTAGGGGTGACGGGGTGCGTAGAGCATGTGGCAGGCTCTGGTTCCGCAGCTTGCTAGGCCGAGAGAGCGGTCCTCACTTCTCCTGGGTGCGGAGCTTCTCGCTCGTCGTCCACCGGCATCATGATCGTGTGCATAAGCCTCGCAACGTGGGAGACGTCGTGTTGCAGTTGCAGTAACCTGCCAGTATAGCTCTTCTTCAGGTTACTTTTCTGATTCAGTTCATTGTGCCAACAATTCAGTTAAAATAAAATCCATTTCCTTCGATGAAAATGTGGGCAGTGTGGTTCCTTTATAATTACCAGAAACAACTGTGTTGCCGTTTGAGTGTGTTTCCTACAATTTTGACCCTTTTTAAATGTCTAGTAAACAAACCTCTTAGAATTTGAATAAATTAACCATTGCGCAAACATCTTCAACACCGAAAATCGCCACACACCCGTATATCGATATTAACGCCACAGAAGAGCCTCTCCAACAATTCTCGTGAAGTGGCCTTAACTTTAGCTTTAGACGATCTCCTAAAATTTATGGGAAGATGACATTCCTCTAAAAGTTTTAACGGGTTAGTAACCGCCTGAAACTTCTGACGCGTCGCCTCGTGTAGCCGCCCTGCCGCCATCCATGGCCCGCCTCGACGCCAGGATACCACAACGGCCTGCCGCCATGCCAGGCCGTCGTTTTGCATCCCCGCTTCACCACGCCGCCTCTCGCCGGCGGCCATCGCACTGCCTCGCGCCGTCCCTCGCTGGAGGGCGTCACGTGTGTCACTGACTGACGGGCCCTAGGCCACTATCTAGTTTTGTTTAATAAAAAATAAAATAAAAACAGATTTAGGGGAAGAAGTTTACGAAATTAAAAAAAGTTTACTCTCACACAACTTTCTCTAAAAGTTACGGTCATCCTGTATTACTGGCTTTATGGGTAGATTTTTGGGGAACTATTGGTCAGCGCCGCACATTTTGCAGTTAGGCCCCTACCTTTGTCCTGTATCCACCCGCAGTGCACCACCAGGTGGAATAGAAAATACCTGAATAAATGTTGTCTCCTCCAACCGGGCCAATCATTGTATCTCATGTTCTTGCCTTTGCCTCTCCGACCGCTGGAGCTGGCCGCGACCAAAGAAATACAAAGGCAAGTCCAACATCTCATAGACCACGGACATGTGTGTGAAAGTTTGAGTCCTTGTGCCGTACCGGTAATTCTCGTGCCAAAAAGAGACGGTAGCTTTCGCATGTGTTCCGATTGTAGACCTATCAACGCTATCACCGTTCGATATAGGCATCCCATTCCACGCCTTGATGATATGCTAGATGATCTTAGCGGTGACTCCATTTTCTCTAAAATTGATTTTAAAAGTGGTTATTATCAAATTCGCACACAAGAAGGTGATGAATAGAAAACCGCTTTCAAAACAAAATTCGGCTTGTACGAGTGGTTAGTTATGCCTATGGGTTTATCGGAAGCACCCGGTACTTTCATGCATGTTATGCATTATGTGCTGCGCCCTTACATTGGCGTGTTTGTTGTGGTCTACTTTGACGACATTCTTGTGTTTAGCAAATCCCTCAAGGAACATGTAGATCATCTTAGGGCCGTTTTGCAAACACTTAGAAAAGAGCGACTTTATGCCAATATGGAAAAATGCACTTTTGGTGTTGACAAGGTTGTTTTCTTGGGTTTCGTTGTGTCCTCAAAGGGTGTTCATGTTGATGATTCTAAAATTGAATCAATTAAAACTTGGCCCCAACCCACTAATTTACAACAAGTGCGTAGTTTCCTTGGTCTCGCGGGTTTCTATCGTCGCTTTGTGAAAGACTTTAGCACTATTGCCGCACCGTTGCATGCCTTGAGTAAGAAGAACGCACCTTTTGTTTGGGGACCTTTGCAATATACCGCATTTGATGAGCTCAAATCTTTGCTTACACATGCCCCAATTCTTGCATTACCAAATTTCAACAAAACATTCGAGGTTCATTGCGATGCTAGTGGCAATGGAATTGGTGGAGTCTTAATGCAAGAAAAGCGACCTATTGCATACTTTAGTGAAAAACTTTTCGGTGCTCAACTTAACTATCCTATATATGACAAGGAATTATATGCTTTAGTGCGAGTATTGCATGTTTGGGAGCATTAACTTCGCCCACATGAATTTGTCATACACACCGATCATGAGACGCTAAAGTACCTTAAAGGTCAAACTAAGTTGAATAAACGACATGCTAAATGGAGTGAATTTATTGAGTCTTTTCCTTATGTGATCAAGTACATTAAGGGCAAAGAAAATGTTGTGGCGGATGCTCTTTCCCGCAAATGCATGTTAGTTACTCAACTTGAATCGAATGTGATAGGCTTTGAGCATGTTAAAGATCTTTATGCCAACGATCCTTCCTATGCGATTCCTTATGCAAAATGTCTTGCTCACACTTGTTGGGAGAAATATTATCTCAAGAATGGCTACCTTATGCGCGCTAACAAACTTTGTATACCCGAGTCTTCTCTTCGTTTGTTACTTTTGCAAGAGGCTCACGGAGGTGGACTTATGGGACATTTTGGACGCGACAAGACCTTTGCTACACTCTCCAATAAGTACTTTTGGCCAAAGATGTTCCGCGACGTCGCACGCTTCACCAACCGATGCTCTACATGCCGCAAAGCTAAGTCAAAAGCTCAATCTCATGGTTTACATATGCCACTTCCAATTCCATATCAACCATGGGAAGATATTAGTATGGATTTTGTGCTTGGTTTGCCTAGGACCCAAAATGGAAAGGATTCCGTCTTTGTTGTTGTGGATCGATTCTCAAAAATGGCACATTTCATACCATGCAATAAGATAGACGATGCTTCACATGTTGCAAATCTTTTTTGTAGGGAAATCTTGAGGTTACATGGAGTGCCAAGGACCATTGTGTTGGACCGCGACGTCAAGTTCCTAAGCTACTTTTGGAAGACAATATGCGCCAAGCTCGGCATCAAGCTTCTATTCTCCACGGCATATCATCCACAAACCGATGGCCAAACCGAAGTCACCAACCGGACGCTCTCCACTCTCCTACGCGTGTTGATCAAGAAGAACATCAAGGAGTGGGAGGAGTGCTTACCCATCGCCGAGTACGCCTACAATCGAGCTCGACACTCTACTAACGGCAAGTCCCCCTTCGAAGTTGTCTACGGCTTCAATCCGTTGTCCCCATTGGACATTCTACCTCTTTTGCTCCAAGAACGCGCAAACATGGATGCAAGTGCAAGGGCAAGTTTTCTCAAGAAGATGCATGAAGATACAAGGGAAACGATCGAGCGTCAAGTACATCGCATCACCACCAAGCTCAACATCAACAAGACACCAATGGTGTTCCAACCGGGAGATCTCGTATGGCTTCATCTTCGCAAGGACCGCTTCCCCAACGATCGCAAATCAAAGTTACTACCTTGAGTCGACAGACCTTTCAAGGTGCTATCACGCTACAATGACAACGCTTACAAGATAGACATCCCACGCGACAAGTACAACGTAAGCGACATCTTCAACGTCAAAGACTTGACCAAGTACCATGGTGATGAAGATCACGATCCGTGGACGGATCTCTCCCAAGGGGGGGGGGAGATGATGTGGAGCAACCTTCCATCATCCCCATGGACTCTACACCAACACATCAAGCACCACGTGGACCGATGACAAGAGCTTGAGCACATAAAATGGAAACCGAGGTGAACTCCTTCCTATTTGACATGCATATGGAATCGAATGGAACTTGGTTGCTGAAGGAAATATGCCCTAGAGGCAATAATAAAGTTGTTATTTTATATTTCCTTATTCATGATAAATGTTTATTATTCATGCTAGAATTGTATTGATCGGAAACCTAAATACATGTGTGAATACATAGACAAACACTGTGTCCCTAGTGAGCCTCTACTTGACTAGCTTGTTAATCAAAGATGGTTAAGGTTTCCTGACCATGGACATGAGTTGTCATTTGATAACGGGATCACATCATTAGGAGAATGATGTGATGGACAAGACCCATCCGTTAGCTTAGCATAATGATCGTTCAGTTTTATTGCTACTGCTTTCTTCGTGTCAAATACATATTCCTTCGACTATGAGATTATGCAACTCCTGGATACCGAAGGAATGCCTTGTGTGCTATCAAACGTCACAACATAACTGGGTGATTATAAAGATGCTCTACAAGTATCTCCGAAGGTGTCTGTTGGGTTGGCATAGATCGAGATTAGGATTTGTCACTCCGAGTATCGGAGAGGTATCTCTGGGCCCTCTCGGTAATGCACATCATAAGAAGCCTTGCAAGCAAAGTGACTATTGAGTTAGTTATAGGATGATGTATTATGGAATGAGTAAAGAGACTTGCTGGTAACGAGATTGAACTAGGTATGAAGATACCGACGATCGAATCTCGGGCAAGTAACATACCGATTGACAAAGGGAATAACGTATATTGTCATAACGGTTCGACCGATAAAGATCTTCGTAGAATATGTAGGAGCCAATATGAGCATCCAAGTTCCGCTATTGGTTATTGACCGGAGAGGTATCTCGGTCATGTCTACATAGTTCTCGAACCCGTAGGGTCCGCACGCTTAACGTTCGATGACGATTTTGTATTATATGAGTTATGTGATTTGGTGACCGAATGTTGTTCGAAGTCCTGGATGAGATCACAGACATGAAGAGGAGTCTCGAAATGGTCGAGAGGTAAAGATTGATATATAGGACGATGGTATTCGGACACCGGAAGTGTTCCGGAGGGTACCGGGTACATATCGGGTCACCAGAAGGGGTTCCGGGCACCCCCGGCAAAAGATATGGGCCTAATGGGCCAAGAGGGGAAACGCAGCAGCCAGCAGGGGCTGCTGTGCCCCCCATATGGGCCGAACCAGAGGAGAAGGAAAGAGGGAAAGAGAGAAGGAAGGGGAGGGATTCGGCCTCCCCCTTCCTTCCCTCCTCCCTCCTCTTTCCTTCCCGCTCCGGCACTTATGGAAGGGGGGAAGGCCGAATTGGGGAGGACCCCAAGTAGGATTCCTCCTACTTGGGGCGCCCCCTTGCTGCTCTCCTCCCTCTCCCACCTACATATACATGGGGATGGGGCACCTAGAACACACAACATCAACTGTTAGCCATGTGCGGCTCCCCCCTTGCACAGATTACACCCTCGGTCATATTCTCGCGGTGCTTAGGCGAAGCCCTGCGCGGATCACTTCACCATCACCGTCATCATGCCGTCGTACTGACGGAACTCATCTACTTCCTCAACACTTTGCTGGATCAAGAGTTCGAGGGACGTCATTGAGCTGAACATGTGCAGAACTCGGAGGTGCCGTACGTTCGGTGCTTGATCGGTCGGAATGAGAAGAAGTTCGACTACATCAACCGCGCTATCAAACGCTTCCGCTTTCGGTCTACGAGGGTATGTAGACACACTCTCCCCCCTCATTGCTGTGCATCTCCTAGATAGATCTTGCGTGAGAGTAGGAAATTTTTTGAAATTGCATGCTACGTTTCCCAACAGTGGCATCCGAGCCAGGTCTACGCGTAGATCATATGCACGAGTAGAACACAAAGAGTTGTGGGCGGTGATCATCATACTGCTTACCGCCAATGTCTTATTTTGATTCGGCGGTATTGTTGGATGAAGCGGCCCGGACCAACCTTACATGACCATGTTCATGAGACAGGTTCCACCGACATACATGCAACTAGTTTTGCATAAAGGTGGCTGGCGGGTGTCTGTTTCTCCTACTTTAGTTGAATCGAATTTGGCTGCGGCTGGTCCTTGTTGAAGGTTAAAACGACAAACTTGATAAATCACCGTTGTGGTTTTGATGCGTAGGTAAGAACGGTTCTTGCTAGAAGCCCGTAGCAGCCACGTAAAACTTGCAACAACAAAGTAGAGGACGTCGAACTTGTTTTTGCAGGGCATATTGTGATGTGATATGGTCAAGACATGATGTGTTATACGTTGTTGTATGAGATGATCATGTTTTTGTAAAAGTTATCGGCAACTGGCAGGAGCCTTATGGTTGTCGCTTTATTGTATGAAATGCAAACGCCATGTAATTGCTTTACTTTATCACTATGCGTTAGCAATAGTTGTAGAAGCAATAGTTGGCGAGACGACCACGACGCAATGATGGAGATCAAGGTGTCGAGCCGGTGACAATGGAGATCATGACGATGCTTCGAAGATGGAGATCAGAAGCACAAGATGATGGCCATATCATGTCACATATTTTGATTGCATGTGATGTTTATCCTTTATGCATCTTATTTTTCTTAGTACGACGGTAGCATTATAAGATGATCCCTTCACTAAATTTCAAGGTATAAGTGTTCTCCCTGAGTATGCACCGTTGCGACAGCTCGTCATGTTGAGACACCACGTGATGATCGGGTGTGATAGACTCTACGTTCAAATACAACGGGTGCAAGACAGTTTTGCACATGCGGAATACTCGGGTTAAACTTGACAAGCCTCGCATGTACAGACATGGCCTCGAAACACTGGAGACCGAAAGGTCGAACGTGAATCATATAGTAGATATGATCAACATAGAGATGTTCACCATTGATGACTACTCCATCTCACGTGATGATCGGACATGGTTTAGTTGATTTGGATCACGTATCATTTAGATGACTTGAGGGATGTCTATCTAAGTGGGAGTTCTTAAGTAATTTGATTAATTGAACTTAATTTATCATGAACTTAGTCCTGGTAGTATTTGCAAATCTATGTTGTAGATCAATAGCTCGCGATATTGCTCCCCTATTTTATTTTGATATGTTCCTAGAGAAAACAAAGTTGAAAGTTTATAGTAGCAATAATGCGGACTGGGTCCGTGATCTGAGGATTATCCTCATTGTTGCACAGAAGAATTATGTCCTTGATGCACCGCTAGGTGACAGACCTATTACAGGAGCAGATGCAGACGTTATGAACATTTGGCAAGCTCGATATGATGACTACTTGATAGTTTAGTGCGCCATGCTTTACGGCTTAGAACCGGGACTTCAAAAACATTTTGAACGCCACATAGCATGTGAGATGTTACAAAAGGCTGAAATTGGTATTTCAGACTCATGCTCGTGTCGAGAGGTATGAGACCTCTGACAAGTACTTTGCCTACAAGATGGAGGAGAATAGCTCAGTGAGCATGTGCTCAGAATGTCTGGGTACTACAATCGCTTGAATCAAGTGAGAGTTAATCTTCTAGATAAGATAGTGATTGACAAAGTTCTCTAGTCACTATCACCAAGTCACTAGAACTTCATGATGAGCTATAATATGCAAGGGATGACGAAAACGATTCCCGAGCTCTTCGCGATACTGAAATCGACGAAGGTAGAAATCAAGAAAGAGCATCAAGTGTTGATGGTTGACAAGACCACTAGTTTCAAGAAAAAGGGCGAGGTAAAGAAAGGGAACTTCAAAAAGAATGGCAAGCAAGTTGTCGCTCCCATGAAGAAGCCCAAAGCTGGACCCAAGCCTGAAACTGAGTGCTTCTACTGCAAAGGAAATGCTTACTGGAAGCGGAACTGCCCCAAATACTTGGTGGATAAGAAGGATGGCAAAGTGAACAAAGGTATATTTGATATACATGTTATTGATGTGTATTTTACTAGTGTTCATAGTAGCCCCTGGGTTTTTGATACCGGTTCAGTTGCTAAGATTAGTAACTCGAAACAGGAGTTTCAAAATGAACAGAGACTAGTTAATGACGAGGTGACGATGTGTGTTGGAAATGATTCCAAGGTTGATAAGATCACCATCGCACACTTCCTCTACCTTCGGGATTAGTGTTGGACCTAAATAAATAAATGTTATTTGGTGTTTGCGTTGAGCATGAATATGATTGGATCATGTTTATTGCGATACGGTTATTCATTTAAGTCAGAGAATAATTGTTGTTCTGTTTACATGAATAAAACCTTCTATGGTCATACACTCAATGTAAATGGTTTATTGAACCTCGATCGTAGTGATACACATATTCATAATATTGATGACAAAAGATGCAAAGTTGATAATGATAGTGCAACATTTTTGTGGCACTGCCGTTTAGGTCATATTGGTGTAAAGCGCATGAAGAAACTCCATGCAGATGGGCTTTTGCAATCACTTGATTATGAATCATTTGATACTTGCGAACCATGCCTCATGGGCAAGATGACTAAAACTCCGTTCTCCGGAACAATGGAGCGAGCTAATGACTTATTGGAAATAATACATACCGATGTATGCGGTCCGATAAGTGTTAAGGCACGCGGCAGGTATCGTTATTTTCTGACCTTCACAGATGATTTGAGCAGATATGGGTATATCTACTTAATGAAACACAAGTCTGAAACATTTGAAAAGTTCAAAGAATTTCAGAGTGAAGTGGAGAATCATGATAACAAGAAAATAAAGTTTCTACGATCTAATCGCGGAGGCGAATATTTGAGTTACGAGTTTGGCCTTCATCTAAAACAATGTGGAATTGTTTCACAATTAATGCCACCTGGAACACCACAGCGTAATGGTGTGTCCGAACGTTGTAACCGTACTTTATTGGATATGGTGCGTTCTATGATGTCTCTTACCGATTTACCACTATCATTTTGGGGTTATGCATTAGAGACAGCTGCATTCATGTTAAATAGGGCACCGTCTAAATCCATTGAGACGACACCGTATGAACTGTGGTTTGGCAAGAAACCTAAGCTGTCGTTTCTTAAAGTTTGGGGATGCGACACTTATGTCAAAAGGCTTCAGCCTGATAAGCTCAAACCCAAATCAGAGAAGTGCGTCTTCATAGGATACCCTAAGGAAACAATTGGGTACACCTTCTACCACAGATCCGAAGGCAAGATCTTTGTTGCCAAGAATGGAACCTTTGTAAAGAAGGAGTTTCTCTCGAAAGGAGTGAGTGGGAGGAAAGTAGAACTTGATGAGGTAATCATACCTTCTCTCGAATTGGAAAGTAGTTCATCAAAGAAAACCGTTCCCATGATGCCTACACCAACTAGAGAGGAAGCTAATGATGATGATCATGAAACTTCAGATCAAGTTACTACAGAACTTCGTAGGTCAACCAGAACACGATCCGCACCAGAGTGGTACGGGAATCCTGTACTGGAAGTCATGTTACTAGACGAAGGCGAACCTACAAACTATGAAGAAGCTATGATGAGCCCAGATTCCGACAGATGGCTTGAGGCCATGAAATCTGAGATAGGATCCATGTATGAGAACAAAGTGTGGACTTTGGTGGATTTGCCCGATGATCGGTGAGCCATAGAAAATAAATGGATCTTCAAGAAGAAGACTGACGCTGATGGTAATGTTACTGTCTACAAAGCTTGACTTGTCACGAAAGGTTTTCGACAAGTTCAAGGAGTTGACTACGATGAGACTTTCTCACCCTTAGCGATGCTTAAGTCTGTCCGAATCATGTTAGCAATTGCCGCATTTTATGATTATGAAATCTGGCAAATGGACGTCAAAACTGCATTCCTTAATGGATTTCTTAAAGAAGAGTTGTATATGATGCAACCAGAAGGTTTTGTCGATCCTAAAGGTGCTAACAAAGTGTGCAAGCTCCAGCGATCCATCTATGGACTGGTGCAAGCATCTCAGAGTTGGAATATACGCTTTGATGAGGTGATCAAAGCATATGGTTTTATACAGACTTTCGGAGAAGCCTGTATTTACAAGAATGTGAGTGGGAGCTCTGTAGCATTTCTAATATTTTATGTGGATGACATATTGTTGATTGGAAATGATGTAGAATTTCTGGATAGCATAAAATGATACTTGAATAAGAGTTTTTCTATGAAAGACCTCGGTGAAGCTGCTTATATATTGGGCATCAAGATCTATAGGGATTGGTCGAGACGCTTAATAGGACTTTCACAAAGCACATACCTTGATAAAGTTTTGAAGAAGTTCAAAATGGATCAGTCAAAGAAAGGGTTCTTGCCTGTGTTGCAAGGTGTGAAGTTGAGTAAGACTCAATGCCCGACCACTGCAGAAGATAGAGAGAAAATGAAAGTCATTCCCTATGCTTCAGCCATAGGTTCTATCATGTATGCTATGCTGTGTACCAGACCTGATGTGTGCCTTGCCATAAGTCTGGCAGGGAGGTACCAAAGTAATCCAGGAGTGGATCACTGGACAACGGTCAAGAACATCCTGAAGTACCTGAAAAGGACTAAGGATATGTTTCTCGTTTATGGAGATGACAAAGAGCTCGTCGTAAATTGTTACGTCGATGCTAGTTTTGACATTGATCCGGATGACTCTAAGTCACAAACCAGATACGTATTTATATTGAATGGTGGAGCTGTCAGTTGGTGCAGTTCCAAGCAGAGCGTCGTGGCGGGATCTACGTGTGAAGCGGAGTACATAGCTGCTTTGGAAGCAGTAAATGAAGGAGTCTGGATGAAGGAGTTCATATCCGATCTAGGTGTAGTACCTAGTGCATCGGGACCAATGAAAATCTTTTGTGATAATACTGGAGCAATTGCCTTAGCGAAGGAATCCAGATTTCACAAAAGAACCAAACACATCAAGAGACACTTCAACTCCATCCGTGATCAAGTCAAGGTGGGAGACATAGAGATTTGCAAAATACATACGGATCTGAATGTAGCAGACCCGTTGACTAAGCCTCTTCCACGAGCAAAACATGATCAGCACTAAGACTCCATGGGTGTTAGAATCATTACAATGTAATCTAGATTATTGACTCTAGTGCAAGTAGGAGACTGAAGGAAATATGCCCTAGAGGCAATAATAAAGTTGTTATTTTATATTTCCTTATTCATGATAAAGGTTTATTATTCATGCTAGAATTGTATTGATCGGAAACCTAAATACATGTGTGAATACATAGACAAACAATGTGTCCCTAGTCAGCCTCTACTTGACTAGCTCATTAATCAAAGATGGTTAAGGTTTCCTGACCATGGACATGAGTTGTCATTTGATAATGAGATCACATCATTAGGAGAATGATGTGATGGACAAGACCCATCCGTTAGCTTAGCATAATGATCGTTTAGTTTTATTGCTACTGCTTTCTTCATGTCAAATACATATTCCTTCGACTATGAGATTATGCAACTCCCGGATACCAGAGGAATGCCTTGTGTGCTATCAAACGTCACAACGTAACTGGGTGATTATAAAGATGCTCTACAGGTATCTCCCAAGGTGTCTGTTGGGTTGGCATAGATCGAGATTAGGATTTGTCACTCCGAGTATCGGAGAGGTATCTCTGGGCCCTCTCGGTAATGCACATCATAAGAAGCCTTGCAAGCAAAGTGACTAATGAGTTAGTTACAGGATGATGTATTACAGAACGAGTAAAGAGACTTGCCGGTAATGAGATTGAACTAGGTATGAAGATACCGACGATCGAATCTCGGGCAAGTAACATACCGATTGACAAACGGAATAACGTATGTTGTCATAACGGTTCGACCAATAAAGATCTTCGTAGAATATGTAGGAGCCAATATGAGCATCTAGGTTACGCTATTGGTTATTGACCGAAGAGGTATCTCGGTCATGTCTACATAGTTCTCGAACCCGTAGGGTCCGCAAGCTTAACGTTCGATGATGATTTCGTATTATATGAGTTATGTGATTTGGTGACCGAATGTTGTTCGAAGTCCCGGATGAGATCACGGACATGACGAGGAGTCTCAAAATGGTCGAGAGTTAAAGATTGATATATAGGACGATGGTATTCGGACACCGGAAGTGTTCCGGAGGGTACCGGGTACATATCGGGTCACCGGAAGGGGTTCCGGGCATGCCCGGCAAAAGATATGGGCCTAATGGGCCAAGAGGGGAAACGCAGCAGCCAGCAGGGGCTGCTACGCCCCCTATATGGGCCGAACCAAAGGGGAAGGAAAGAGGGGAAGAGAGAAGGAAGGGGAGGGATTCGGCCTCCCCCTTCCTTCCCTCCTCCCTCCTCTTTCCTTCCCCCTCCGGCACTTATGGAAGGGGGGAGGCCGAATTGTGGAGGACCCCAAGTAGGATTCCTCCTACTTGGGGTGCCCCCTTGCTACTCCCCTCCCTCTCCCACCTATATATACATGGGGAGGGGGCGCCTAGAACACACAACATCAACTGTTAGCCGTGTGCGGCGCCCCCCTCCACAGATTACACACTCGGTCATATTCTCGCGGTGCTTAGGCGAAGCCCTGCGCGGATCACTTCACCATCACCATCATCACACCGTCGTGCTGACGGAACTCATCTTCTTCCTCGACACTTTGTTGGATCAAGAATTCGAGGGACGTCATCGAGCTGAACGTGTGCAGAACTCGGAGGTGCCGTACGTTCGGTGCTTGATCGGTCCGAACAAGAAGAAGTTCGACTGCATCAACCGCATTGTCAAACGCTTCCGCTTTCGGTCTATGAGGGTACGTAGACACACTCTCCCCCCTAGTTGCTATGCATCTCCTAGATAGATCTTGCGTGAGTGTAGGAATTTTTTTGAAATTGCATGCTACGTTTCCCAACAGTTGCTACCTCATCAAAGTGCATTATGTATCCTTAGGTATGAAGAGGAACACCACCAAGTACAAGGAGAAGCATTCCAAGCCCCCACGGAGAAAGAAGGGAACCAGCAGCAGCAGGACAGAAGGTCCCAGGCGACCCCGTGCGCATGGGCCCCCGAAACCCCGTGCCCACGGGCTACTCAGAGAGTTGGCGCTGTTGCACCCCGTGCGCACGGGCGTGTACCGTGCCCACGGGACCCCCGTGCGCATGGGCCCTCCAGGATGGATGGCTGTGATCTCCTGTTTGAGCCCCTCTTCGACCCTCACCTCCAGCCACCTATATAATCCGTACCTAGGTTCATGTTTAGGGTTAGCAAAGACATCTATGAGATATTTGTGAGCTTTGCTCCTTCTACCACTCTGATACATCTCCAACATATCTATAATTTTTTATTGTTCCATGCTATTATATTATCTGTTTTGGATGTTTTATATGCATTAATATGCTATTTTATATTATTTTTGGGACTAACCTATTAACCTAGAGCCCAGTGCCAGTTTCTGTTTTTCCTTGTTTTTTAGCTTCGTGGAAAAGGAATACCCACTAGTGGAAAACGGCCCATTTGTCCCGGTTCCAAAGGCCCATTAGCCCCGGTTCTGGAACCGGTACTAAAGGGTCGGGACAAAAGCCCAAAACCTTTAGTCCCGGTTCGCTTATGAACCGGGACAGAAGGGGCTCCACGTGGCCGCTGCGGGGAGCCCAGGCAGGAGGACCTTTAGTCCCGGTTGGTAACACCAACCGGGACCAAAAGGCCTCCACGCGTCAGCATTTGGCAGGAGCTGGGGTTTTTGTTTTTTGTTTTTGAAAGGGGGGGGGTTAGGGGGTTTTGGAGGGTTAATTTAGGGGTTTCATATTGTGTTAGCTAGCTAATAGAGAGAAGTGACCTCTCTTTCTCCGTGCTTGGTCGACGCTAGCTACTATACGTATAGAGAGAACTCGACACGCTAGCTAGTAAGCAAATGAAGGAACCATTAAGTACACAAGATCATCATGAACATATACAGAGAGAAGTGATCGACCTCTCTTTCTCCGAGAGATTGGTCGAAGAACAAGTTTTCGTATATCTATCCGACGCTACTAGCTACATATATACAATATAAGATCTCTTACGTACAATCCCTAATATCTAATGTCAAATTCCACATGGTATTCTCTGGATTTACTTATGACGTGGTCAAGAAAGAATCCCGCCAATTCCTCTTGAATTGCTCGTATGCGATCATGTGGTAGGAGTTCATCCCGCATCTGCCACATCTAATTTAAAGAAGGGGGTCAATACATATATATGAATGAAACTCAACACAAATGATGGTAATAAAATAAAATTGTGAATATTATTGTTTACGTACTTCATATTGTTTTTCAGAGTAGCCCCGCTGAGAGGCCGTCGTGTTGTAGATGAACTCGCAAACGTAGTGTCCACAAAAATCATTCCCGGCTTCCTGCCACAAGCACTTTACGAGAAATAGAGTTCAATCAAACTGATAATCAAGCATGATAAATGGTATTGATGAAACTAGGTAGAATCAATGGGAGATGCGCGGAACTAGCTAGTAGTACTTACTTTCGGGTGTGTAAATCGAAGCTCCCTCGGCGGTCCCGGAGCAATTGCGGTGAACTCTTTCCAAACCCTGCCAGAGAAAGAAAATAATTACTTGATATCAAGAAATGAACAAAGTTGCCGATATGGTGCAATAATGATCGATTGAACTTACTTCTGGAGCATTTCAGTCATGTCCGCATAGTCCTAGGGATCTTTTCGTCTCGAGTCTAAGACGGTTACTACTCCCCGCTCAAGCTTAATCTCTAGCAGAATAAAGTGAAACCTGCGCACGCATGCATAACTCATCAATTACATTACTACTAGTAGAATGCCCGTGCGTTGCCACGGGCTTTTGAAATATATTTTTTGAGTTGTATAAACATAATGCATGTTTAATTTCAGACGTAGAGATAAGATAGCACGGAAATGTCGGTGCCTTGCCACGTGCTACAAACATATTTTGAATTTTTAAAAATATAATAGCCAGACACATCTTGTAATTTCCTAAATTAGTATTATTTTAAAATAGTGATAACAAAAATAAATGCTTGTATTTTGAATGTTGAAGGTTTTTGTAGTACATTTCTCGGGGAAGTTATGAAATTTCTGTGGTTTACAGTTTTACCCCTCCCTTCCTCACTCACTCAGAGCATCCCCAACAGCGGGTGTAAAAAACACGCGCGCGCGGTAAAATGCCATTTTAGCGCGCACGGGACGGTTTCGCGCGCTCCAGCGGAGGCGGGAAACTCAGGCGCGCGGTAAACGATTGCACGCGCGGGGGAAAAAGCGGGCGGGCGCGCGCTAGATTTGGGACGCGGCGTCCGGCGCGCCTATAAAATGCAACGCCCACCACCCGCCCTCCCATCGCTCTCCACCTCGCCACGCGCCCTATCCCGCTCTCTTCTCGCTTTCTCGCCTCGTCGCCGACGCGCCACCACGCCGCCGCGCCGTCGGGGAGCTTTGGGCTACCGCGGCGTACGCGCACGCCCCTCTGGCGTCTTCTCTGCTGAGATTCAGTCCGGCGACATGCGCCTCGGCGTCGGCACCTTCGACACCGCACACGAGGCCACCCGCGCGTACGACGCAGCGGCGTGGCGCCTCCGGTGGCCCCACATGAAGATGAACTTCCCGGAGGTGGCGACGCTGGAGCGGGCGCAGGAGCTGGCGCCTCCCCTGCGGCTTATCACCGATGAGGATCATTGCGAGAACTGGAGGCGCCAGCGCCGTCTCAGCCTCGCCGAGATGGATGAGGAAGCCATGGAGCAGTGGCGCCAACGCTTCCCCGCAGGACGTCATCAATGAGCACCAGTTCTTCGCGCAAAGGAGGGTGAAGAGGGAGGAGAGGAGGGCGGAGCGAGCTGCCTATCGCGAGGACAGGCGTACACGGAAGGTGCTCGCTGATTTCAACATTGAGCTAGGAGAAGCGTTGTCCTGGGACTCCAACGACGAACGGTACCTTGACGCCTTCATTCAGACGTCGTCCGAGGACATCACCGAGGCGGAGTCCGAGTCGGAGGACGACGAGTAGTCTTTTCATCTATCGTAGGAGGAGGCTATCTATGTATAGTTTCGTTTTTATCTATCTATGTACTATCTATCTATCGTTGTAGTAGTTTTTGTACGTAAAATGTGTATCGAGACGTAGTAGAAAAAAACAGCAATATAGCGCGTCTGCTGGAGCGGCTTGCGCGCGCTATATTTTGCAGCGGCCGCTGGAGCCAGCGCTTGGCGAGGCGCAAAAACTCGTGATTCCCACGCTGCAAATTGTTTTTTTTTCACGCCTGTTGGAGATACTCTCACCCACTCGCTCAGTCGCCTCTTCACGCTCAATTCCCCTCGCTCACCACTCCCCCGAATCCCTAGCCCACGGCGGCGATGCACACACCCCCCCCCACACCCACCCACCCACCACCACCACCCGCATTCCGCGTCGCCGCCCTTCTCCTTAGGCGTCGCCCCCTTGCCTTCTCGTCCGCATCGCCTCTCCCTCTAGCCCGCATCCTCTACACCACGGTCGAGCCAAAGTTGGCTGTTTTAGCGAGGTTGAGTAGGAGCTTGAGGAGCGCGGGCACGGCGGCCTTGCTCTGCTCGACGACTGCGGCGACGGACGCTGGCGCTCCTCGTCGCCATCGACCTGCAAGGAGGAGCGTCGTGTTGGATGCTTCCATCCCCAACGCTGCTGGTGCTCTGTCGCTTCTACGAGCTCCTTGTTACCTGCTCCTAGGTCGCCCCCGAAGTCGAGCTCCCCACGCTCGACCTGCAAGGTAGGCATCCTGGACGATGCGGCTGCTGATGCCACTGCCTCTTGTCGATTCGGGCATGGTAAAGACCACTCGGTTGCACTACTCCATGTGTCGATGACTGAACTTGGGTGTGAGCATTTTGATGCCTCTGAATTCAGTAAATGCAGTACTCACAGGAGTACACTTTCGGTACCGTAGGAGTACATTCAGCCTAGAGTATTTGCACTACAGGAGTACTTTTAGTACTGTAGGTGTACTTGTATTGTTTCTTAGAGTATTACTTGGAGTAAATGTTGTAGTCTAACTGAAAATCATGTTTATCAATGGGTTGTATGTACTGAAATCAACATCTCTGAAATCATGTTTATCATGCCGTAGTATTCTTTTTGTCAGGATTTTAGTACTCTTGCTTGGCTCAAATCAAACTAATTCTGTTGTAGTATTCTTGTTATCACGCCGGCGTACTTTGATTGATCTACTGGGCTCAAACCAAACTGATTTTTAGAGTATACTCCATGTTACTCCATTTCAGAGCACATTCTTGGAGTGGATCTGCATTTCAAAAAGTTTACAAATGGGAGTACATGCAGTACTACAATTTAAATGGAGGAGAAGATGGTGCTTGCTCCGTGATGATGCCGCCGTCACCTACGACTTCCTCAACCACCACCACCACCACGACTTCGTTGAACATGGTAAGTACTGAGTACTCCTCCAATGCTTGTACTCCTATCAATGTTTACTGTTGTAATCATGGGGTAGTTAGCTGCTGTAATCATGGCTGGAGTAATGCAGCATTAGTTGGTAAGAAACAATTTCAGTATGAAACCTCTCGACAGTAACTATTTTTTTTGTGAGGAACATTACAAGGTCTCAGCTTTGTTTGCCCCATTTCATGTTTTGAAATCATTACCATATCATATGAAGCATGATAACAATGTTCAAGCTGATTCGGTGAATCTGTAGTCTATACTCTATATATTAATATTACACCTTACTGTGTGTTTCGCAAATATTCAGCATTGCAAAACAAAGAAATATTAAATAAAAGCTTCACTATGGATGATAGTGTGAAACAATATATCATATTTTCTTTTTCCTGGGAGCCTCATCGACCAACTTGTCAATAACCTCTATACTACATCTGCATCCCTGTCAATGAACATGTGCACTATTGAACTACCTATGCATCTACATCTCCATGACGATACATATACAACTGCATCTTGGATGAAAACTATTGTCAGTTTACTCGCATGAGCCATTCAAGGAAAGTAGTCTCTCTGTTCTAGTGTATCTAGATGTACGATGAAACGGAGTTGTGAACCAAAGCAATTTGATTTGACGGCCGGACAGAGGAAGCGGGGCAGAGATGATTTATTTATGGGCGATGATAAATTGCTACAAATACATATACTCCTACCTTCCATGCATGTCAGCATCCGGTGTTACTGCTTGATTCCCTGAAGATTGAAGAACCACCCCTACCCTTAACAAATTATTTCATATAAACTACTGTACCTATAGCAATGTAAAAATACAAAAAGGATAAAATCACTAACCTGTCATAGTGCAAAAGGTATTCTGCAGTAACATTTTGTCATTTTTATTAGTATAATCCTGAATTTTTAACTGCTTGGTATGGCTGCTGAGTACTATCAAACTGTATTCATATTTATTGTTTTCCTCAGCTGTAATTGCATGCACAAACATACCATCTACATATACTTAATAGGGGTAAAATTAGTTGCACAGTTAGTTTTGCACCTGAGAGAACTCCCACTTAAACGCTATTAATCTCGCGAGGTCCATGGAACTGAAGAGCAGAATATTGAAATGGGGGATGAACTGAAGTGTTCATGTGCACACGTACCTCCCAGCGAATGTAATGAACTGCTCATCTTCGCTCTGGAAGAATGATAACCCAAGATGCATCAGCGGCAAGATCCAAAGTTGCTTTGCATTCCTCAAAATTCAAAGTTGTGGCGACAAGACAACCTATTAATCTGACATAGCTTTAGATAGCAACTCAGTGACCTTTTTCTCGAATGAAAGGGTTAACTAAAATTGCTTAATCTAAAGAACGAAAGAAAACAGGCTGACACATGTTGCAGTTAGAACAGGTTGCTTGAGAAAAATCAAGACATGCCCAAAACTTAATTAGGTGCACTAATTAAGTATGAAATATCCAATGCATCTGCTGCAAGAAGTTCAAGATACTTAGAAACATAGTAACAGATTATAGACTACTATAGCTTTGTATCTTGACGAAAGTGAGAAAATTTGCTTCTTTGTCATACGTACCAAGAAAATCATCGCTCGTATACCTGGACCTTACATCGATTGCCGAGCCGTGTCTTTCTCTCCTAGTTCCTCCACCTCGACGGCGTTGTTGTGATTCCCACCACTCTCCGCAGTCGCCGGCTCTTGCACGACCAGAAACAAATCAGCGAGGAGCAGGGATCACATGGGGAAGAAGTCACATGAGCACGATGACCAATTACCTTATTACCTGCTTTTCACTCCTGCATGCATGGGAAATGGTGTTGTTGCCACCATGTACATCCATCTTCTCCATCCATCACCCCAGATCTGCCAGTCTTCGCCCAGCTATTGGGACGGTGATTGTGGCGGTGGCGACCTGCATAGTAGGGCATGAAAAGACACAGAGCATGGCAGCGATGGCGCCGATGGAGTAAACGGAGGGGTTGACCCTGCCGGTGAGTGCGGTTCCATCCGTCGGCGTGGGAATTCCGGCGATCAGAATCCATACGCTACCTAGCATGGACGTACCTCTCCTTCTCCTCGACCTCTATCGCCGCCGCCTCCATCATGTGTCTTGGACAACCACGACCACCCTCCACATAGTCGCATTAGGCGTGCCCCATCCGTCGGCGAAGACGACGATGAAGGAACCATCGGATAGGAGCCATCTGAGGCATAGTCTTCTCTGGGGCTGCCGGATCGGTGCCTCGTCGGACCTCTAGGGTTTGGAAGGGAGAAAATAGTGGGGTTGGGGATAAGGAGGCGGGGCGTGTTGGGATCTGAAGGCCTCGCTCGAGGGCACTCTGGAGGGCACTCTCGCTCGCGCTTGCGAGTCGTGGATAAGTATGAAAGGGGATCGGAGAGGGAGGTGGTCTATTTGGAAGGTGATCTCATGTATATGGTATTATTTCTAAATTCTTAATTACCAAATAATTACATGATTGAACTGAATCGACACCTGCCAAAGCAAGCACGAATGAATGGAAGGAGTATGAGACGCGATTCGATTTTAAGTGCGAAGAAGAAAAAATTAATGTGGGAGGGTGGTGGGAGGTGAGACGAAAAAAAATCAGACGAAAAAAAACCGGACGAAAGTGGTGGGACGAAAAAAAGCCGTGGACGCAATCCTACCAACTCGGACATTAGGAGTAGAGATAACCTCGAGTAATAAGGGAAACCGAATATGCACAAGACAGTAACACTCACTTGAAGTTGTAAGGAAAGAGTATTTTCTCTTTGTTTTGATTTTTAAGCAACGATTGTAGCAAGTTGTCCTCGGTTTCTGTGACATTCTTTTGAACCGTCCATTCATGTATGATATTTGGGTTAATGAACCCAATGTCGTAGATTTGTGCATTTCTGCATTCGACGATCTTCAATCTACATAATATAGTGAGGATAATTATATATACATGCAATGAAAGAGTTGAGCTATATATAGAGACTTAATTACAGAAGTAGTACTTACAGACAGTAGCAAGTCACGAGTGTTTTGTCGAGGGCCTTTTGATTGTATAATTGGAATAACTCGTCAAATTCAACAGACAAAAGATCCATTCCAACGAGGTCGTGCTCCTCTTTAATTCTCAGCGTCAAAGTATCCTTCCCAGACTCGCTGCAGGTTTTCATGTACCATTCATGGAATCTTCGCATCATCGTTGTTAGAGGAGGATGATCAGGTTTGACGAGAGGCTGCCCGTACTGGTATCTGAATTCTTCCACCTCCATTATTTCAAACTCTACATCATCGCTCAGGTAATCAGTAGGATTGGTACCGGGCACCATCCCCGGCTGATTAGCGACGATATCGCTAGACACCTTGAGCGGGGGGCACGATTGGTTCGCCTGTTCGCCGAGCTGGGGAATTTTTTTCCCACTTCTTCGTTCTGCTAACCTTGCATGCATGCAAGTACTTCCCGACCACTCCGCTTCCTTATATGTCCTTTCAATAATGTACTCATAGTTGGATTGCGGCGGAGACGGTGATGGTCGCTTCAGGGCATCGATAGTGCACTTCCGTTTCACCGGATCTATCGTCTCCTTCGGAAGTGGAGGTTTCCGTGCAAAATGTTCATGCACTTCAGCAGCACTGATTTTCGCGGTTTCCTCATCGGTCCTCTCATATGGTAACTTTTCCAGAGGCTTGAGAGATGGACCGTATTTGAATTGCTTCCCACCTCTGCTTGTACTGCTAGCCGCCGGAGCGGCGGCGGCTCTCTTCCGCCGTTGCTGACGAGGCGGAGGAGGAGGCGGACTGCTCCGATGCGCCGGAGGAGGCGGAGGAGGAGGCGGAGTGCCCTCACACGCCGGAGGAGGCGGAGAAGGAGTGCCCTCACGCACCGGAGGAGGAGGAGGAGGAGGAGGAGTGCTCTGACTCGCCGGAGGAGGAGGAGGAGGCGAAGGCGTCAAGTTCGGAAGCTTGATGTACTCCTTCCGCCATAGACATGTAGTCCTCAGAGCATAAACCAGCTGAGTCTCCCCTTCACCTGTAGGGTGGTCAAGCTCGAGCTCGTCAAATCCCTCCATTACTTCATCCACCGTCACAACAGCATAGTCATGTGGAATCGGATAACAGTGAAAAGTTCCATCAGGTTGAGGAGGTGCAACAGAGCCGACAGCCGCCTTCAAGGTGAGGTTCCGACATTTCGTCATAAGCTGGCAATGTTGAGCCTCCATGATAGCATCCACAGGGTAGCTAGGAGCCGTGAAGTCAGGCTGCTGAACGAGCTCCGTGGAAGCCACACTGCTTCTCCGCTGAGATGGCGGGGTAGCTTCTGGGGTAGATTCATGATGCTGAGATGGTTGGTCGGCAGCTCGCTGGCTCTCAACTTGTTCCTCTAGCTTTAGTACTCTTGCATTGAGCTTCTGCATTTCGCTCAACTCCTGTTTCCTCTTCCTCTCCCGGGTTTTGTAACTGCCTGCACCGGGAAACCCAACCTTCCACGCAACGGAGCCTGGTGTGCCTCGTGTTCGTCCAGGGTGCTCAGGATTCCCGAGGGCCTCAGTCAGCTCGTCCTTCTCTCTGTCGGGAATGAACGTCCCTGCCTGCGCTGCGGCGATATACTTCTGAAGCTTCTTGACGGGTATTGCAAGTTGCTCGTCCGTTCAATGGCACTTCCCTGTTTCAGGGTCCAAAGTTCCCCCAACCCCGAAGAACCAAGTCCTTGAACGGTCTGGCCAGTTCATTGTCTCTGGTTCGACCCCTTTAGCAATCAGGTCATTCTCAGCTTTGTCCCACAACGGCCGGGCTTTGAGGTTGCCGCCTGACCCCGTGCGATGGTGATACAGCTTCTTTGCAACATTTATCTTGTTTATCTCTGACATTTTCTTACTCTTGTCCGATGTCTTGTAGGCCACAAATGCGGGCCAGTGATCTCTTATCTTCTCAAATCGGCCGGTGAATTCTGGAGTCTTCCCTTTGTCGACAAATGTTGATTTCAACTCATTCTTCCACCTCCTGAATAGATCTGCCATCTTCTTAAGAGCACATGCCGTGACCAGTGGCTCTATAACTAGCTTATTCGGATCCTCCTCTGGCGGTAGGGTGAAATTTGCCTTCAGTGAGGTCCAAAGATCATCTTTCTGTCTATCGGTGACATAAGAAACTTGAGGGTCTTCGTTCTTAGGCTTATTCCATAGCTGGATGCTGATCGGGATGTTGTCCCTAACAATAGCTCCGCACTGAGCAGAAAATGCTTCCTTGGTCCGCCTTTGTTCAATCGGTTGGCCATCGTCCGCGATTGCTGTGATCGTGAACCTTTCATCCTGGCGCAACCTTTTCTTCGGGCCTCGTCTCGTTACCAAAGTTTGGCTCGATCCGGAGGGCTATAAAAGAAGAAAGAAGAGTTAATATATGTACATACCAAAACAATTAATGCATCAATTAGCTAGTCAGCACAGGCTTAATTAATATATATACCTCGCCAGACTTTGCAAAAGCTCCCTCCTCCGTTCGGTCACCGGAGCCGTCATCACGGTCTCCTTCTGCCACCGGCATTCGGTCATCGGAGACATCATGATCATGTCTTTCCTCCTCTATTGTTCGATCACCGGAGCCTTCATCCTCTCCTTCCAGACCATCGGTGTCCTTGAGAAACGACAAGACATCACGTCCGTCGCGGATTATGTCCCCCAACAACTCTTCTTGTTCTAAGTCTCTTTGATCCATACATTCTGCAAATATTACAACATGGCAATTAATATACAAACATGAGAGATGGATATATTAGTGGCAAACATAGACCTAGCTAGATAATCACAACAAGGAATATTAATTAGTGGCCTCGACGCTTCTACGGTTTGGGGTGGCCTCGACAACGCTTCTAGGGTTTGGGGTGGCCTCGACAATGCTCTTTTAACTTGGTAAATTTGGGTGGCCTCGACGCTTCTAGGGTTTGGGGTGGCCTCGGCAACGCTTCTAGGGTTGGGGTTGGCCTCGACGCTTCTAGGGATTGGTCGGGCGAGAGGGGGTTGATCGACGTCCCCCCTCATGTTGAAGAGTTACCGGAGTTCTCTCATGAATGTCCGACGTCCGGACCACCTCTCTCATGAATGTCAAATAAGGGATTTAACAAAATGGCGCCATTCTGGATGTGCAGAAAATGGTCCATATTTTTCCTGATCTCATCTACCCTTCTATATGTCACGTTGTCAGTGTCAAAGGATTCAAGAAAACCATGGCTTCATCATTAGCCGGAAGTAATAGGCGCATAATGGTACGAAGCTCTCGAAAATTGTTTTGGAACGGAATCCCGGAAGTAACAGGAGAATTTTGTTGCATATGTCAAAATTCAAACTTTGACATATGATCAAATATTGTTGCATATGTCAAAATTCAAACTTTGACATATGATCAAATGTTGCATATGTCAAAATTCAAACTTTGACATATGATCATACTTTGATATATGTCCACCGCGATATGAAAAGATACATAGACTTGGTCGGGCGAGAGGGGGTTGATCGACGTCCCCCCTCATGTCGAAGTTACCGGAGTTTTCTTCTAGGGGTTTGGGTGGCCTCGAGAGTTTGTCGGGTAGGGGCGAGAGGGGGTAGGAGATCGACAATGCTACATTGGTCATTTGGTCACCCAACTCCTCATTTTGTTATTTTGTTATTTGGTTATTTTAATATTTTAACATTTATCTGACGTCCCCCCTCATGTCCATGTCCGACGTCCCCCCTCATGTCGAAGTTATCGGGGAGGGGGTAGACGACAATGACGCTCACCCCTCATGACATGTCCGATGTCCGACGTCCCCCCTCATGTCATGTCCGACGTCCCCCCTCATTTTAACTAATTTCTAACAAAAATAATATTCTATGAATATCATATATATATACATCCATCCATATGAACCTATATGAACAAAAAAATACATATAGCCACATATATGAAAAAAAAATGCTATGAACATATATGAACAAAAAAATACATATAGCCACATATATGGAAAAAAATACATATATGAAAAAAAATGCTATGAACATATACACATACATATATACATACACACACACATATACACATACATATATGCATATAACATACAGGGGCGGCGGCGGCCGCGCAGGGCAGGGGCGGCGCGCGGCGGCAGCGGAGGGCAGGGGCGGCGCGCGGCGGCAACGCAGGGCAGGGGGGAAGAGGAGAGGAACGGCGCGGCGGCTCACAGTGGGAGCGGGGATGGCGTCGGGGCAGCTCGGCGACGGCAACGGCCGGATCGCGGGCAGCGACGGCGAGGAGGCCCGGCGAGGGCAAGGGCGTCGAGGGTAGCAGCCTGGCGGCGTCGAGTGCGTTTCGGCATCGGGGGAGAGAATGAGGAGAAACTGCTAAGTCTTGGCTTATATAGCAAAGGCTTTAGTCCCGGTTGGTGGCACCAACCGGGACCAAAGAGGGGCATTGGTACCGGTTGGTGCCACGAACCGGGACCAAAGGGGGGCATTGGTCCCGGTTCGTGCGATGAACCGGGACCAATTGCCTTGCACAGCGGCGTGGTGGTGGGAGTTTAGTCCCACCTCGCTAGTTGGGAGCGCCCTGCACCTGTTTATAAGCTCCGCTGCCTCTTCCATCTCGAACTCCTCTGAACTACAGGCCTACGGGCCTAATATAACACTGCTATGCCTGTGGGCCTACTGGGCCCGTCGCGGGCCTACATCCTGGCCCAACATGCTAGTTGGGTTTCTAGTCGTATGCAGGCCGTGGTGGCCCTGTAGGCATTTTTTTAATTTTTTTTCTGTACTTTTTTTTGTTTTATGCTTTACTTAATTTTTTAGAGTTTTTGAGTGATTCATTTTGCTTTAGGTAATTTTTAGGTTATTTTAAATGTCTGTTTTAATCAAAAACAGATTTTGTTATTTTAGTTTGCTATTAAAGTTTCTAACAAAAAAATTCTTTTTGCTATCAATGTTTTCAACAAAAAATACTTTGATAATTTAAGTTGCATAAATTTTATAAAAATTTAGTTTCAAAAATACTAGAGGTTTATAAAATATTTTTAGTTGATTCCTTTTGCTATTAGAGTTTTATAAAAGCTTTTTAGTTGATTCTTTTTGCTATTGAAGAGTATTATAGTTTTGTTTTAGTTGATCATAACAGAATATTTTTATTGATTATTTTTAGTTCATTCTTTTTGCTATTAGAGTTTCATAAAAGTTTTCTAGTTCATTCTTTTTGCTATTAGTTCATTCTTTGAGCTAAATGACCCTGAAATTGAAAAGCACTTCAAATGGACTGTGAAAAGGTTGAAAGTTGGCATGGTATCATCATTTCAGCCACATAGCATGTGCTAAAAAGTTGAGAGGGTTACGGCAAAAGCTGGATGCACTTTGTGTACAAAATGGACAATCTCTTTCGAAGTATCAGGGTTTCGAACGAAAACTCATCTGTTACAAAGGGATTTCATTTTTTTGAACTTATTTGAACTCCAGACTTTTTGTGTGTTCAAAATGCACCATTCAAAGCCACATCATCAATTTTCAACCCTTTCTGACTTCACTTGGTATCTTTCATGCATTCATTGATTTTTTTGAGCTAAATGACCCTAAAATTGAAAAGCACTTCAAATGAACTCTGAAAAGGTTGAAAGTTGGCATGGTATCATCATTTCATCCACATAGCATGTGCTAAAAAGTTGAGAGGGTTACGGCAAAAGCTGGATGCACTTCGTGTACAAAATGGACAATCTCTTTCGAAGTATCAGGGTTTTGGACGAAAACTCATCTGTTATAAAGGGATTTCATTTTTTTGAACTTATTTGATCTCCAGACTTTTTGTGTGTTCAAAATGCACCATTCAAAGCCACATCATCAATTTTCAACCCTTTCTGACTTCATTTGGTATTTTTCATGCATTTACTGATTTTTTTGAGCTAAATGACCATGAAATTGAAAAACTCTACAAATGAACTCTGAAAAGGTTGAAAGTTGGCATGGTATCATCATTTCACCCACATAGCATGTGCTAAAAAGTTGAGAGGGTTACGGCCAAAGCTGGATGCACTTCGTGTACAAAATGGACAATCTCTTTCGAAGTATCAGGGTTTCAGACGGAAACTCATCTGTTACAAAACGCATTTTATTTCTTCACATGTAACTGCAGTGATATTCTAGATCAAAGGCATCATCATAATAGTTGCGGAGAGAGAGTCTTCACTTTTTCTTCGCTTGTGTCCTTTGCTTATTGCGCCGTAACCATGGATAATCTTCATCGTTTAACAGGGTGCTTGGGTCAGCCTTGACTTTGAAGGGAGGAATTTCATGAAACTTTTCATAATCTTCAAACATGTCTGTCTTGCCCTCCAATCCCACGATGTCTCTTTTTCCTGAAAGAACTATGTGGCGCTTTGGCTCATCGTATGATGTATTCGCTTCCTTATCTTTTCTTTTTCTCGGTTTGGTAGACATGTCCTTCACATAGAAAACCTGCGCAACATCATTGGCTAGGACTAATGGTTCGTCTGTGTACCCAAGATTGTTCAGATCCACTGTTATCATTCGGTACTGTGGGTCTACCTGTACCCCGCCTCCTGACAGATTGACCCATTTGCACTAAAACAAAGGGACCTTAAAATCATGTCCATAGTCAAGTTCCCATATGTCCACTATGTAACCATAATATGTGTCCTTTCTCCTCTTGGTTGTTGCATCAAAGCGGACACCGCTGTTTTGGTTGGTGCTCTTTTGATCTTGGGCGATCGTGTAAAATGTATTCCCATTTATCTTGTACCCTTTGTAAGTCAATACAGTCGAAGATGGTCCCCTGGCCAACGAGTACAGCTCATCAGAAACAGTGTTGTCACCCCTGAGACGTGTTTGCAACCAACTGCCAAAAGTCCTGATGTGTTCACATGTAATCCAGTCGTCACACTGCTCTGGGTGTTTGGAGCGCAGAATGTTCTTGTGTTCATCGACATACGGGGTCACCAAGGTAGAATTCTGTAGAACTGTGTAGTGTGCTTGAGACCAGGAATGCCCGTCCCTACATATTATTGAGTCCCCTCCTCGCGTGCCTTTTCCAGTTAGTCTCCCCTCATACCGCGATTGAGGGAGACCAATCTTCTTAAGGTCAGGAATGAAGTCAACACAAAACCCAATGACATCCTCTGTTGATGGCCCATGGAGATGCTTCCTTCTGGCCTAGTGCGATTACGGACATATTTCTTTAGGACTCCCATGAACCTCTCAAAGGGGAACATATTGTGTAGAAATACATGGCCCAGAACGACAATCTCGTCGACTAGATGAACTAGGACGTGCGTCATGATATTGAAGAAGGATGGTGTGAACACCAGCTCGAAACTGACAAGACATTGCGCCAAATCACTCCTTAACCTTGGTAGGATTTCTGGATCGATCACCTTCTGCGAGATTGCATTGAGGAATGCACATAGCTTCACGATGGCTAATTGAACGTTTTCCGGTAGAAGCCCCCTCAGTGCAACCGGAAGCAGTTGCGTCATAATCACATGGCAGTCATGAGACTTTAGGTTCTGGAAATTTTTCTCTGGCATATTTATTATTCCCTTTATATTCGACGAGAAGCCAGACGGGACCTTCATACTGAGCAGGCATTCAAAGAAGATTTCCTTCTCTTCTTTGGTAAGAGCATAGCTAGCAAGACCTTGATACTGCTTGGGAGGCATGCCGTCTTTTTCGTGCACACGTTGCTGGTCCTCCCGTGCCTCCGGTGTATCTTTTTTCTTCCCATACACGCCCAAGAAGCCTAGCAGGTTCACGCAAAGATTCTTTGTCACGTGCATCACGTCGATTGAAGAGCGGACCTCTAAGTCTTTCCAGTAGGGTAGGTCCTAAAATGTAGATTTCTTCTTCCACATGGGTGCGCGTCCCTCAGCGTCATTCAGAACAGATAGTCCGCCGGGACCCTTTCCAAAGATTACTTGTAAATCATTGACCATAGCAAGTATGTGATCACCGGTACGGATGGCGGGCTTCTTCCGGTGATCTGCCTCACCTTTGAAATGCTTGCCTTTCTTTCGACAGTCGGAAGAAATCGACGATGCCCCAGGTACACATTCTTCCTGCATTTGTCCAGGTATATACTTTCGGTGTCATCTAAACAGTGCGTGCATGCGTGGTATCCCTTGTTTGTCTATCCTGAAAGGTTACTGAGAGCAGGCCAATCATTGATGGTTACAAACAGCAACGCATGCAGGTCAAATTCTTGCTGTTTGTGCTCACCCCACACACGTACACCGTTTCCATTCCACAGCTGTAAAAGTTCTTCAACTAATGGCCTTAGGTACACATCAATGTCGTTGCCGGGTTGCTTAGGGCTTTGGATGAGAACTGGCATCATAATGAAATTCCGTTTCATGCACAGCCAAGGAGGAAGGTTATAGATACATAGAGTCACGGGCCAGGTGCTGTGATTGCTGCTCTGCTCCCCAAAAGGATTAATGCCATCCGCGCTTAAACCAAACTATACGTTCCTTGCGTCACCTGCAAAGTCCTCCCAGTACTTTCTCTCAATTTTTCTCCACTGCGACCCGTCAGCGGGTGCTCTCAACTTCCCGTCTTTCTTACGGTCCTCTCTGTGCCATCGCATCAACTTGGCATGCTCTTTGTTTCTGAACAGACATTTCAACCGTGGTATTATAGGAGCATACCACATCACCTTGGCAGGAACCCTCTTCCTGGGGCGCTGGCCGTCAACATCACCAGGGTCATCTCGTCTGATTTTATACCGCAATGCACCGCATACTGGGCATGCGTTCAAATCCTCGTACGCACCACGGTAGAGGATGCAGTCATTAGGACATGCATGTATCTTCTGCACCTCCAATCCTAGAGGGCATACAACCTTCTTTGCTGCGTACGTACTGTCAGGCAATTCGTTATCCTTTGGAAGCTTCTTCTTCAATATTTTCAGTAGCTTCTCAAATCCTTTGTCAGGTACACCATTCTCTGCCTTCCACTGTAGCAATTCCAGTGTGGTACCGAGCTTTGTGTTGCCATCTTCGCAATTGGGGTACAACCCTTTTTTGTGATCCTCTAACATGCGATCGAACTTCAACTTCTCCTTTTCACTTTCGCATTGTCTCTTTGCATCAACAATGACCCGGCGAAGATCATCATCGGGCACATCGTCTAGTTCCTCTTGATCTTCAGCTTCCCCCATTGCAGCATCACCGTATTCAGGGGGCACATAGTTGTCATCATTCTCTTCTTCTTCGCTGTCTTCCATCATAACCCCTCTTTCTCCGTGCTTGGTCCAAACATTATAGTGTGGCATTAAACCCTTATAAAGCAGGTGGGTGTGAAGGGTTTTCGAGTCAGAGTAAGACTTCGTATTCCCACATATAGGGCATGGACAACACATAAAACCATTCTGCTAGTTTGCCTCAGCCACTTCGAGAAAATTATGCATGCCCTTAATGTACTCGGAGGTGCGTCTGTCACCGTACATCCATTGCCAGTTCATCTGCGTGCATTATATATAATTAAGTGTGTCAAAAACCATTACAGAACATCATGAATACGGAAGTGACCAAATTAATTAATAGAAGTTCATCATCACATTAAAACCAAAGTACATACATAGTTCTCATTGAACAACATATAGCTCTCCAGAGCATCTAATTAAACCATACATTGAAACTATCTAAAACATTTCAATGCAACAACAAATGCAATCATAATCACAACTAAGGTAACAATTGATCCAACGGCATAATGATACCAAGCCTCACTATGAATGGCATATTTTCTATACTTTCTAATCTTGAAGCGCATTGCATCCATCTTGATCTTGTGATCATCGACGACATCCGCAACAAGCAACTCCAATATCATCTTCTCCTCCTCAATTTTTTTCAATTTTTCCTTCAAGTAATTGTTTTCTTCTTCAACTAAATTTAACCTCTCGACAATAGGGTCGGTTGGAATTTCCGGTTCACATACCTCCTAGATAAAAAAAATCTATGTCATGTTGGTCGGCATAATTGTCATAAACACTAAATGAAACTAATAGTTATAAAGGATAATATATATACCACATCTGAATCATAGACAGGACGAGGGCCGACGGAGGCGGATACCAAAACCATCGCACTATATAATAACAAACAATAATAAAAGTAAGAAAATTACACAAGTATCTATCTAAATCATACAAGTAAGAACTTTTATCTTTTAGAAAGAAGATAAGAACAAGAGGCTCACCACGGTGGTGCCGGCGACAAGATCGGCGCGGGCGATCAATGGCGGTGAGGACGGGGACGGGACAGGATGGACCGCCAAACCTAGACAAATCTTGAGGAAAATGGAGCTTCGACAAGGAGCTTCGAGAGGAGAAAGCTTAAGTGTGGCTCGGGCATTTCATCGAACACCTCATGTGCATAGGAGGTGAGCTAGAGCACCACAAAGCTCTCCCACGGCCGGCCAAAAAACAGAGTAGTGGCTCTGCTCACGGGCAGGGGAGGGGGTATATATAGGCCACTCTTTAGTCCCGGTTGGTGGCTAGAACCGGGACTAAAGGACCACATTTGGTCCCGGTTCCAGCCACCAACCGGGACCAATGGTTGTAGGCCAGGAGCGAGGCCCATTGGTCCCGGTTCGTGTCTGGAACCGGGACCAAAGGGGTCTCACGAACCGGGACCAATGGCCCCCGAGGCCCAGCAGGCGCCCTGGACTCACGAACCGGGACCGATGCACCCATTGGTCCCGGTTCGTGAGTGAACTGGGATTAATGGGCTTTTCAGGCCTGGACCAAAGCCCTGTTTTCTACTAGTGACCAAACAGGGTCCAAACGGAATAAAATCTTCGCGATGATTTTTCTTGGACCAGAAGACACCCAGGAGACTTGGAGATGAAGTCGGAGGAGCCACGAGGCGGCCATAAGGGTGGAGGGCGCGCCCCCTGCCTTGTGGGCCCCCCGTGACCCTCCTGACCTAATTCTTTCACCTATATATCCACATATGTTCCCAAACCACCAGAAGCATCCACAAAAACACTTTTCCACCGCCGCAACCTTCTATACCCGTGAGATCCCATCTAGGGACCTTTTTCGGCACCCTGCCGGAGGGGGATTCGATCACGGAGGGCTTCTACATCAACCCTATTGCCCTTCCGATGAAGCGTGAGTAGTTTACCTCAGACCTACGGGTCCATAGCTAGTAGCTAGATGGCTTCTTCTCTCTCTTTGATTCTCAATACCATGTTCTCCTCGATGTTCTTGGAGATCTATTCGATGTAATACTTTTTTGCGGTGTGTTTGCCGAGATCCGATGAATTGTGGATTTATGATCAGATTATCTATGAATATTATTTGAATATTCTCTGAATTCTTTTATGCATGATTTGATATCTTTGTAATTCTCGTCGAACTATCGATTTGGTTTGGCCAACTAGATTGGTTTTTCTTGCAATGGGAGAAGTGCTTAGCTTTGGGTTCAATCTTGCGGTGTCCTTTCCCAGTGACAGTAGGGGCAGCAAGGCACGTATTGTATTGTTGCCAACGAGGATAAAAAGATGGGGTTTACATCATATTGCTTGAGTTTATTCCTCTACATCATGTCATCTTACTTAATGCGTTACTCTGTTCTTCATGAACTTAATACTCTAGATGCAGGCAGGAGTCAGTCGATGTGTGGAGTAATAGTAGTAGATGCAGAATCGTTTCGGTCTACTTGACACGGACGTGATGCCTATATTCATGATCATTGCCTTAGATATCGTCATAACTTTGCGCTTTTCTATCAATTGCTCGGCAGTAATTTGTTCACCCACTGTATTATTTGCTATCTTGAGAGAAGCCTCTAGTGAAACCTATGGCCCCCGGGTCTATTTTCCATCATATAAGTTTCCGATCTACTATTTTCCATCATACAAGTTTCGGATCTACTATTTTGCAATCTTTTACTTCCCGATCTATAAATCAAAAATACCAAAAATATTTACTTTACCTTTTATTTAGTTTCATCTATATATATCAGATCTCACTTTTGCAAGTAACGGTGAAGGGATTGACAACCCCTTTATCGCGTTGGGTGCAAGTTGTTTGATTGTTTGTGCAGGTATTCGGTGATTTGTGTGTTGTCTCCTACTGGATTGATACCTTGGTTCTCAAACTAAGGGAAATACTTACCTCTACTTTGCTGCATCACCCTTTCCTCTTCAAGGGAAAAATCAACGCAAGTTCAAGAAGTAGCAGGAAGAATTTCTGGCGCCGTTGCCGGGGAGATCTACGCCAAGTCAAGACATACCAGGTACCCATCATAAACTCTCATCTCTTGCATTATATTATTCGCCATTTGCCTCTCGTTTTCCTCTCCCCTACTTCTAAAATGATTTTCGAAAAGATTTGCCTTTTTATTCGCCCTCTTTTTCATTTGCCTTTTTCTCATTTGATTTTTTGTTTGCTTGTGTGACCATGTGTCTTCTATTTGCTTGCATCTTCGCTTGCTAAAAATCTATTGATATGGATCCTCATCCACTTGCTAATCTTTTTAAAGGATCCAATTATGATGAACCAATTGCTAGTGAGTTGAGTGCACTAGATTATCTTTATGAGGTTTTCTTGAAATTCGTGAATCTGAAAATTTTGATGAAGTGTTGAAAGAAGAAAATTATAAAGTGATTCACGATAGATCTTTGAATGAAAAGCATGAGTGCAATGATGTTATTATAAATTCTATTAATGTCAATTGTGCTAAAAATATGCAAAACCCTAAGCTTGGGGATGCTAATTTTGCTATGTCTACTACTTGTTGCAATGATCATGATTGGGGTGATTCTTCTGATGATCTTGAAAATTTATTTAAGCCCTATGATGAATATGAGATTGATAATAATGTTTGCAATAATATTGAAAGTGGGTTTGGAAGAGTGTCAACTTTAGATCCCACATATTTGGAGAATATTCAATCTTATGAAATTTTTGATAAAAGTGGGTTTGGAGAGGTCATGACTTTAGTTAATGTTAATCCCACTATTTTGGAAGAGTGTCAACTTCGCATGCATGTGGATCGTGTTGAGAATATGTTATGTGATAGCTATATTGTTGAATTTTTTTATGATCCTACATTTAATTATTATGAGAGAGGAAAATATGGTTGTAGAAATTTTCATGTTACTAAATTACCTCTCGTTATGTTGAGATTGCTATTATTTCTTTCTTCTTCCTTGCATATGCTAGATCTTGCTTGTCTTGATAATTTGTTTGCCTATAAGACGCCTATGCATAGGAAGTATGTTAGACTTAGATGTGTTTTTCACGAGCTTTATGATGCTCTCTTTGTGCTTCAATTTTTCGTTTTTCATGTGAGCATCATCGAAATTATCAACGCCTAGCTAGGGGCGTTAAACAATAGCGCTTGTTGGGAGGCAACCCAATTTTATTTTATTTTTTGCTTTTTTGCTCCTGTTTTGCTTTGAATAATTCATCTAGCCTCTGGTTAGATGTGGTTTTGTGTTTTAATTAGTGTTTGTGCCAAGTAAAACCTTTGGGATGGCTTACGGTGATAGTTGATTTGATCTTGCTGAAAAACAGAAACTTTTGTGTACAGTCACAGATTTTTAGTAATTCACTAAAGCATTGAAAAACCCTGATTTTTTTATACGAGATTGATATACAAATTACCTATGTATTAATAATTTTTCAAATTTTTTGAAGTTACATAAGTATTAGAACAATTCGGATCTTCGCAGACTGTTCTGTTTTTGACAGATTCTGTTTTCTTTGTGTTGTTTGCTTATTTTGATGAATCTATGGGTAGTATCGGGGGGTATGAACCATGGAAAAGTTGGAATACATTAGATATTGCACCAATATAAATAAAGAATGAGTTCACAACAGTACCAAAAGTGGTGATTTATTTTCTTATACTAACGGAGCTTATGAGATTTTCTGTTGAGTTTTGTATTGTGAAGTTTTCAAGTTTTGGGTAAGGATTTGATGGACTATGGAATAAGGAGTGGCAAGATCCTAAGCTTGGGTATGCCCAAGGCACCCCAAGGTAATATTCAAGTACAACCAAGAGTCTAAGCTTGGGGATGCCCCGGAAGGCATCCCCTCTTTCGTCTTCGTCTATCGGTAACTTTACTTGAGGCTATATTTTTATTCACCACATGATATGTGTTTTGCTTGGAGCGTCTTGTATGATTTGAGTCTTTGCTTTTTAGTTTTCCACAATCATCCTTTCTGTGCACACCTTTTGAGAGGGACACGCATGAATCATGATTTATTAGAATACTCTATGTGCTTCACTTATATCTTTTGAGCTAGGCAATTTTGCTCTAGTGCTTCACTTATATCTTTTTAGAGCACGGCGGTGGTTTTATTTTATAGAAGTTGTTGAACTCTCATGCTTCACTTATATTATTTTGAGATTCTTTAAACAGCATGGTAATTTGCTTTGGTTATAAATTTAGTCCTAATATGATAGGCATCCAAGAGGGATATAATAAAAACTTTCATATAAAGTGCATTGAATACTACGAGAAGTTTGATTCCTTATAATTGTTTTGAGATATAGAGATGGTAATATTAGATTCATGCTAGTGAGTAATTGTGAATTTGAGAAATACTTGTGTTAAAGTTTGTGATTCCCGTAGCATGCACGTATGGTAAACCGTTATGTGATGAAGTCGGAGCATGATTTATTTATTGATTGTCTTCCTTATGAGTGGCGGTCGGGGATGAGCGATGGTCTTTTCCTACCAATCTATCCCCCTAGGAGCATGCGCGTAGTACTTCGTTTCGATAACTAATAGATTTTTGCAATAAGTATGTGAGTTGTTTATGACTAATGTTGAGTCCATGGATTATACGCACTCTTATCCTTCCACCATTGCTAGCCTCTCTAGTGCCGCACAACTTTCGCCGGTACCATATACCCACCATATACCTTCCTAAAAACAGCCACCATACCTACCTATTATGGCATTTCCATAGCCATTCCGAGATATATTGCCATGCAACTTTCCATCTTTCCGTTTATTATAACACGCTTCATCACTGTCATATTGCTTTGCATGATCATGTAGTTGACATCGTATTTGTGACAAAGCCACCATTCATAATTCTTTCATACATGTCACTCTTGATTCATTGCACATCCCGGTACACCGCCGGAGGCATTCATATAGAGTCATATTTTGTCCTAAGTATCGAGTTGTAATTTTTGAGTTGTAAGTAAATAAAAGTGTGATGATCTTCATTATTAGAGCATTGTCCCATGTGAGAAAAGGATGATGGAGACTATGATTCCCCCACAAGTCGGGATGAGACTCCGGACGAAAAAAAGGCCAAAAAAAATGAGAAGGCCCAAATAAAAAAATGAGAGAAAAGAGAGAAGGGACAATGTTACTATCCTTTTACCACACTTTTGCTTCAAAGTAGCACCATGATCTTCATGATAGAGAGTCTCCTATGTTGTCACTTTCATATACTAGTGGGAATTTTTCATTATAAAACTTGGCTTGTATATTCCAATGATGGGCTTCCTCAAATTGCCCTAGGTCTTCGTGAGCAAGCGAGTTGGATGCACACCCACTTAGTTTTCTTTTGAGCTTTCATAAACTTATAGCTCTAGTGCATCCGTTGCATGGCAATCCCTACTCACTCACATTGATATCTATTGATGGGCATATCCATAGCCCGTTGATATGCCTAGTTGATGTGAGCCTATCTCCTTCTTTTTGTCTTCTCCACAACCACCATATTCTATTTCACCTATAGTGCTATATCCATGGCTCATGCTCATGTATTGCGTGAAAGTTGAAAAAGTTTGAGAACATCAAAAGTATGAAATAATTGCTTGGCTTGTCATCGGGGTTGTGCATGATTTGAATATTTTGTGTGATGAAGATGAAGCATAGCCAGACTATATGATTTTGTAGGGATAAGCTTTCTTTGGCCATGTTATTTTGAGAAGACATAATTGCCTTGTTAGTATGCTTGAAGTATTATTGTTTTTATGTCAATACTAAACTTTAGTTTTGAATCTTATGGATCTGAACATTCATGCCACAATAAATAAAATTACATGGATAAATATGTTAGGTAGCATTCCACATCAAAAATTCTGTTTTTATCATTCACCTACTCGAGGACGAGCAGGAATTAAGCTTGGGGATGCTTGATACGTCTCCAACGTATCTATAATTTTTTATTGTTCCATGCTATTATATTATCTGTTTTGGATGTTTTATATGCATTAATATGCTATTTTATATTATTTTTGGGACTAACCTATTAACCTAGAGTTTAGTGCCAGTTTCTGTTTTTCCTTGTTTTTTAGCTTCGTGGAAAAGGAATACCAAACGGAGTCCAAACGGAATAAAATCTTTGCGATGATTTTTCTTGGACCAGAAGACACCCAAGAGACTTGGAGATGAAGTCGGAGGAGTCTCGAGGTGGCCACAAGGGTCGAGGGTGCGCCCAGGGGGGTAGAGTGCGCCCCCCTGCCTTGTGGGCCCCCCGTGACCCTCCTGACCTAATTATTTCGCCTATATATTCACATATGTTCCGAAACCACCAGAAGCATCCACAAAAACAATTTTCCACCGCCGCAACCTTCTGTACCCGTGAGATCCCATCTAGGGACCTTTTCCGGCACCCTGCCGGAGGGGGATTCGATCACGGAGGGCTTTTACATCAACCCTATTGCCCTTCCGATGAAGCGTGAGTAGTTTACCTCAGACCTACGGGTCCATAGCTAGTAGCTAGATGGCTTCTTCTCTCTCTTTGATTCTCAATACCATGTTCTCCTCGATGTTCTTGGAGATCTATTCGATGTAATATTTTTTTGCGGTGTGTTTGCCGAGATCCGATGAATTGTGGATATATGATCAGATTATCTATGAATATTATTTGAATCTTCTCTGAATTCTTTTATGCATGATTTGATATCTTTGTAATTCTCTTCGAACTATCGATTTGGTTTGGCCAACTAGATTGGTTTTTCTTGCAATGGGAGAAGTGCTTAGCTTTGGGTTCAATCTTGCGATGTCCTTTCCCAGTGACAATAGGGGCAGCAAAGCACGTATTGTATTGTTGCCATCAAGGATAAAAAGATGGGGTTTACATCATATTGCTTGAGTTTATTCCTCTACATCATGTCATCTTACTTAATGCGTTACTCTGTTCTTCATGAACTTAATACTCTAGATGCAGGCAGGAGTCGGTCGATGTGTGGAGTAATAGTAGTAGATGTAGAATCGTTTCGGTCTACTTGACACGGACGTGATGCCTATATTCATGATCATTGCCTTGGATATCGTCATAACTTTGCACTTTTCTATCAATTGCTCGGCAGTAATTTGTTCACCCACCGTATTATTTGCTATCTTGAGAGAAGCCTCTAGTGAAATCTATGGCCCCCGAGTCTATTTTCCATCATATAAGTTCCTGATCTACTATTTTCCATCATATAAGTTTCCGATCTACTATTTTGCAATCTTTCACTTTCCGATCTATAAACCAAAAATACCAAAAATATTTACTTTACCTTTTATTTAGTTTCATCTATATATACCAGATCTCACTTTTGCAAGTAACCGTGAAGGGATTGACAACCTCTTTATCGCGTTGGGTGCAAGTTGTTTGATTGTTTGTGCAGGTATTCGGTGATTTGTGCGTTGTCTCCTACTGGATTGATACCTTGGTTCTCAAACTGAGGGAAATACTTATCTCTACTTTGCTACATCACCCTTTCCTCTTCAAGGGAAAAACCAACGCAAGCTCAAGAAGTAGCACGCTCCATTGGAGATCAAGGCCTCTTAGGAGAGGATCCACTTGTGGATTCAAGACCTCCATCTTAGAGAAGACTACCATCATCAAGACCTCATTTCTTAGGAGTGGGAAGAACTCTACCTAGTGCTTATTTCCTTGGATTGTGCTTGTAATCTTGTGGATCTCATGTATGCTATTCTAGTGGATGTGTGATTTGGGTTTTGTTTGAGCATTTCCCCCTTGTGTTCTTGTGTGATCATCTCTTTCTCCACCTCCAAGTGTGAAAAGATCCCTTCTAGGGTTCTACCCTACAACACTTTTGCAACTACTCCCTCCATTTTTATTTACTCCGCGTATTAGCTTTGGTCAAAGTCAAACTTTGTAAACTTTAACAAAGTTTTTAGACAAAAATATTATCATATACAATAACAAATCAACACTATTAGATTCATTATCAAATGTACTTCCACATCATATAGATTTGTTATGGTAAGTATTTATATTCTTTTCTATAAACTTGGTCAAACTTTAGAAAGTTTGACTTCAGTCAACTCTAATATGCGGAGTAAATAAAAACGGAGGGAGTACAAGGACTAAACCATCACATGATGTGCAAGTACAGGGACCTGGGGTGCTACTACCTCATCATCTTTCCTCCGTGCAAAACAAGATCTCTGTCCTTTTTCTTCCGCGTGTATACCGCTATTGCCTTGTATCTGGTTATTACGAGAATGCCTATAATGCCATTTGCCATCGTCGTCTGCGCACTGGTGATTTTTCGTTTTACGGGTATCACCAATGAAATTCGACAAGTGTGTTTCCAAATCCAAATTAGAGAAACACAAGAAATTCTTGATATGTATGTAAAAGTCAATCTTGCATTAATTTTACTTGCAAAATCTTTGAAACTATTGCAATTACGGGAACCATATGAATGTGCCTATATTGGATATCAATTTTGAAATATGTATTGTTGTATTTTATGTAGATAAATCCTATCATATAAATTACTACAGTGAACAGAGTTGTGCCCCAGGAATCATGTCAATGTTTCAAACCTCGGCTTCCATTCGATTCCATAGAACGCTAACAGCACAATTCCTATCACAAGACGACGTGCATGAATGCATGATCAATGTCAATGTTGAAACTTTTGCACGCAGTGCATGCTATGTAGATGGACCGTAAAGGAGAGTGTCTCTTCTCTCTCCGAAAACAAAGACCGTAGAAAAGCCGGTGCGGAAGTGGAACAAAGAGACAAGCATCCTGCTGCTGCGCGGTGCTGCTGTACAAGAGATAGAATCATGTTGCAGCCTTTGCAGCTGATCGGCAATCGGCTCGCAGGCCAACTTTTTCAGGAGAGAAGTTTGGGCTTTTCACGCAAGAAAAGCTTTTGTATGCCCTTTGCAATGCCTATCCATGCCGATACAAAGTTGCACCTGTTGGATATTTTGATCTTAAAGACTAAACTGTAGCTATTATGTTCTTAAGATTAAAGATTAAGGATTAAGCTTAAATGAAAATATCTGCTACAGTTTACTGCTACAGTTTACTGCTATAGTAGGCGGTGCCTACAGTAGCTGGTTCACCTAATCTGGTGAGCTGCCCTGATCGGGGGCAGCACCACATCCAACCAGGTGTTGGTTCCCCTGGTGTGCAGTGACATATAAAAGGGAGAGAGAGCTAAAGTGATAAGGACACTGGCTAGACACAGCTGCTACTGGCTACCTCTACTCCTTACTTTCATCTCACTCTCTCTGTGCTAAGCTACCGATCAAGCTTATCACTACAACACTGGGAAGAGCCATCACACACTCCAGATCAAGCTGCTGGAGAAGAAGGAAAAGGGCTTCATCTCAGATGAAGCTCAAGTGCTATTTCAGCAACTACAAAATCATTAAGATGATGCATATATTAACACAAGGTGTGTTTGTTCCAATTTCTATCTCTGATGTGGTTTACGTTTTGGCCTAGATGATCCTGAGATCATTCATATGAATTAACAATGGCACCAGAGCCACCTTGATCAAGACTGAACCCATCTCAAGTTCCTTTTTATGCTATATGCTACTGTTAAGGGCTGATGTTTCATTTCAAGTGTTTACGTTGATGCTTCACCTAAGCCTATGCCCTAAATTCTACTTGAGCAAGCTCAGGTTTATGTTGCTGGTTGTGCTTTAGCTAAGCTTATACATCTACTAAGCTTAAATTCTTTTGAGTAGATCATGTGATTAAGCTATAATTAATTTCTGTTTAGCCCAAAATTTCCTAAATTCTAGCTCTAAAGGTGCAATCTTGTTGCATACATAAATCTATTTGGGTCCAGGGCTTCGGGTTTTAAAAATAAAGGCAGAGGGGATTACTGCAAATTAAGTGTTTTCTAAAAGAAATCCCCAAATCCCGAAACCCTAGATACCAAATTCTTAAGTTTTGGCCCATTTTTTTTTAGTTGGGGCTTTCGGTTTATGCATCAATTGAAAGGGGATTGAATTATTTCATGCTTTACTTATGTTAAATCCCCAAATTCAAAGCCCTAATTCCCAAATTAAAGAGAATCCCTAAGAACCCTAACCGTAAGGAAGAAGGCCTGTGAGTTATTACCTAAGGACCGTCGACGACATTGTACGGCGCCGCTGCGGTCAACTCCTTAAGTATCGCAGGTCCTGTAGCTGCAACCCACTGCACCGTCCTGCACCGGCTCGCCGTCCCTCTGTGTGCCTCATCGCCGTCGGGAACGACGTTGCCGTGCTGGATCTGACGGGCCTCGCCGCCGCCGTGGAGATGCACGTGTGCGCGCGTGCGACCGGCCACCATAGGGCACTGACGAGCACCGCTCGACGGAGCCGCGGGCCAGTCGAGGCAGCACACGGTTCCGGCGAAAGGGACTCGCCGGCGCCACTATTTTCCTCCTCCATAATGGGTGCTGGGCGCCGTCGTATCCTCGCGCACTCGTTCGATGCGCCGTCGGGCAGAGGAGAAGAGGGAGGAAGAAATGAGGCTAGGGTTCTCACGGGGAAGCTGGTGGTGGTGGTTTTTTGTTCGATGGCCCGCAAGCGTCGGTCGAGGCAATGGGCTTGCAGCTATTAGCAGGCCGGCAGTGTTTTAATGGGCCAAATTTTGGCTGCAGACTCCGGCCCAGAATAAATTTATTGCCTCAGAAACTTTTACCTTCTTTAAAGGAATTTAGTTAAAGAATTCAGTTCCTGGGCTGGATATTCTAACAAACTGCAGCAGGCCAAATTATGTGTTTGGCATTTTAATGTTTTCAGTACATTTCTTTTGTTAGGTATTATAATAATGTTTATGTACTGAAAATAATTCTAAAATTATGCCAAAATGCTGTTTAATTAATTATGGGCAAAATTATGTATTGGGCTAGAATAAATAAGTTCTTTGGGCTAAAATAAGGACTAAAATTTATGCTAGTTATTATGTGTCATGCTTAGTTATTTTAATGCAATCTTATTATGCTCTTTATTATTAAGCAATATTCTTATGCTTCATTTATTATCATGTTTAAATATAAGTGTGGCATCATTTATTATGAATTATATTTAATTGTTCCTAAAGCAATATGCATTATGATTAATATCTTTAAGACTTATTATAATTATGTCTGATCTCAAAATAATGATATTTTATAGCTTATAACGTGTTCTCTAACCAATTTCTTATTAGAGAACTTTAAGGTTTAATTAGAATGTGGCCTTCAATTAAATAATATTTTGAGCAATCAAATTAAGATAGGACTATGATGCGCTTTATGAGCAATTATGTCAATTACGATTATAGCCCTAAAGTAACTAAAGATTGTTGCTCAAAATATAATGTGTCATTTTGAGCCATAATTAAGTTTTAGGCATAATGAATACCTAATGTTGACTTTTCATGGTTATATTCAATCAAACCATGGATTGTCATAATCAATTACCCACTGAAGAAATTTTTGTCCTTAAGCCATGCATAATTAATGAGCCTATTTTATTAAATGTCTCTGTTTAATTAAGTGTGGTATGTATTTACCATTCTGGCCAAAGCTGATTGGTGGGTATATGACTGCAGAATTTTATTGTTCTTGTCCACTTCTGACCAAAGTTGATGTGGACTAGTTCAATAAAGAAGAATAAAGAGACATAATTCTAATTAAGTGTGGTTGATGTTTGTCATCCTGGCCAAAGCTGGTTGACGAATATCTGACTGCAAAAACATTTTACTGCTCTTGCTCACTTCTGGCCAAAGCTGATGTGCGTTGGATCAGTAAAAGAAGTTTGAAGAGGCCATAAAGTGTGATTGGTATTTGTTACTCTAGCCAAAGCTGATTAATGAATACTTGATCACAAAATTTTGTTGCTATGATACACTTCTGGCCAAAGCTGATGTGGATCATATCAACAAAAGAAGTTTATGATCTGGGAAAAAAAAGGATGCTCATGCATAAGGCTTTTGGACAAAATTTTGAAATAGGCCACAAATATTAAAGTACTTTTGGGGAATTGAACTAAAGGACATAAATCAATTAATTGATTATTAAGCTATTGTAGGTTTTACACTTACAATTGGCATGTTTGCTTCCGCTATTAAGTGCCTCTGATTAATGTTGTGGTTCATGGCTATATATATACATTTGAATCAATTAAGTTTTAATTATAGCCATGAGTCATTTAATTAATTCCCAAATCAATTAATTCTTGAAGCTATAAGCTTCTGTGATCATTATCATGATCATCAAGTTGTTTTTTGACTAAGTTGTCTCCAATTAAGTTGGAACCAAAGGGAAATTTTGGTTGGAGACTTATTGTTATTTTGGGATAAGTTGTGGCACGTGAATTCATTCTGACCAAAGTTGATTGGATACATGTGCCATTCCCTAAAAGATTAATGTTTACATAAGGAATTATGTTTTGCATGATCGCTGTAAAAGTCTGTGATCATACACTTTTATTATCCCTATTGCTAATTTTTCCAATTCAGCCGTAAGTTCTTCGGCTGATTTAATGTTTCTCATAAGCAGTGACTTAAGTTTATGAATATATATCATTGCTTCATGAGGTCATGCATAATGAAAATTTAATGAGCTCCCATTAAAGAAATTTTGACTACTAAGGCGTTGACAAGAATTAAATAAATTTCTTGTCTATTAATATCAATTGGGAGCAAAATCCAGTAAAGATCTGGGGAGTATGCCAGTAAGGATCTGTGGGAGTAATTCCCTAGTTCATTTATAAGAAAATTATTTCTGGCATTAATGAAGTAGCTTGAAAAGGCTTCTTAAAATCTTATGAGATCATATTGATCATAAAATACTTAAGATCTAAGGCTTGAGACATCATGAATTTACGGAGCTTTTGAGTTCACTTTATTATGTTATTTATAATAAAGTCCATAAAGTGAACCGGAATTAAGCTCAAAGAATTTGTATCCATAAGAAAATTGGATACTATAAATATAATATTGTTATGGCCTCATGGACAAGAATGTTTTGAGGTGAAGTTTTCAAGTTGGAATGGAGGCTAATGTTAAGGCTATTGGAAGTTTTCCATTAGCACTGAATAAAGTTATTCATCTTCCATTCCTATAATGCGATTCATTTTGTTGATTTTATTGACTTCTCCTCTAAAAGTGGATTATCTGTTATTGAAGTTTGTCAAAATGTTGAGCAATAGCTCCGTCCACATTTCGAGGGGGAGCAATTGAACTTCCAGCTATGCTTTATAAAATTGAGCTTTTATTAAGCGATGTACCACTTTTATTTATTCAAAATTCTTAAGTTTTCATCTCTTGAGAGTATCATTATCATTTTAAGGTAAAGCTTATTAAGAATAATTAAATTGCCCTTTAATGTTAATTCTCTCTAATGTTTGTGCCATATTATGTGATAAATTTCACATAAGTTTTTCTCCTAAGCGAGATAAAAGATTCAATTATGCTCTCCATAATGATTCTCCTGAAGCACCAAAGGAGGATAATGAAAATTATGATACTCTGAAACAGAGTATGATATTGAAAAACTAAAGGGAGAGCAGTTAAATTATAAGGGCTTTATGGTAATTAAGAGCTCCACTGTTGACACTATTAATGGAGCTATTCCTAACTCCCAGATTGCCAAGATAATCCCTGTCAAAAGTTTCTATTAAAGTTTAAGCAACACGTCTTGCTAAAAGACTTGTTGAAAGAAATATTTAATGTGACTGGGAGTTTGAGGGAATAAATTATGAAAAGGTGACATATGGTCACCAAATTTAAGATTTTAGAGATGGAAATTTCATAAAGTTTTTCCTTTTGCATTATAAAGGAATCAATTATGATGATTAATTAGTTTTAAAACAATTAGTATTTACAGTGGTACAAAGCTCAATAAGAAATAATCTCAATGAGGAATTTATGATTGGTCAATATTATGTTTATTGACTATAAGCAATAGGGATATTGCATAAGACCTGAGGCCTTTTCCTCGGGGTACTAAGTTAATCTTGGTAATGTTCTTTATGTCTTAAAGATTCATTAAGATTGGTCCATAAAGGGGAGTATTAAAGTTCATTCTAAAGTTTTATGTCTACTCCCTCAAAGGGCAATAAGTTTTCCTTATGTTGTTACTAATGTTTAAGTTATTATGTGCCCTTTAAGTTTTGAGACCGGGATAACTGACAGACATAAGTCCAGGACTGGACCCCTGGAAAATTATTAAGAAAAGCTTTGCCTTGTTGGTATAAGCACTAAAGTAATGATGTGTGATACATCACATTAAGGGATTTTATGCTTATGTTTTAACATATAAGGTGACCACCAAGTTGTGGACCGTTAAGGTAATTGGCAAGGTGTGAATTTACGAAAGTTTTTCCACAAAAGTTTCACCCTTTGCGGGGGAGCCATATTGTGGAGTGGCTTTACCCAATTTTCTTAAGGCATCATCAAGGATGCAAACTAAAGTTGTGGCATGCTCTTAATTCCCTAAGTACTTAAAATATGGATTTATGTCCCTGATCCATATAAATTTAAAGAATAAGGAGTTTTCTTAAGAAATTCATCCCGGAACTCATTATGTAAGAGTGCAGATTATTCGAGTAACATGTCAAAAGGTATCTGTTAGACCTAAGACATCATGAAAGATTAATTCCAGAATCAAACATGATCAACGCCTTGATGAATCAAGTTTTATGGCTCAACAAATAATTATTAAATCTAAGGCATAAGTGCTGAGCATCACTTAAGTTCAATATCTTGATGATGAGTTCATAAGTGTTATGCTAAGGTATTAAAGCTAAGCATTATATTTCAAGAGGCTTGCCTTATAATGTTGCCGGCATAAAGACTAAATGGCAGCCTATTATTAAGGGACAATTATGATTCTAGAAATAAAACATACTTCTCTTCCTTTCAAAAGCGCGCGCATAAGGATATGCTCAAGAATATATGAAGAGAAACTGCACTCTTGGAACCATTGCAACACCATCTCCCCATAAACTTAAGATGGGCTAGTTTCTTCGATGGAATGATGTACTGTGGTCAATTAGATCAATGGTACTTAATTGACCGTTGCATCTTATTGGCTCTGTATAAGTTCCAACAAAGGAATGAGCTCATAAGTTTTTCAAATAAGTATCAAGTTAATGGAGCTCCTAAGCTAAAGAAGTTCATTTCGAAGTAAGGTGGTATATTGTAGTAACTGGGTTCTACGGTGCGAATTGGCCGTTGCAATCCTTTTATCTCATATGCCATTTTATTAAGAAGTGGGCTTATAAGTTTAGCCTTACGATCAAGGGGGAGAATGTTGGATATTTTGATCTTAAAGACTAAACTGTAGCTATTATGTTCTTAAGATTAAAGATTAAGGATTAAGCTTAAATGAAAATATCTGCTACAGTAGGCGGTGCCTACAGTAGCTGGTTCACCTAATCTGGTGAGCTGCCCTGATCGGGGGCAGCACCACATCCAACCAGGTGTTGGTTCCCCTGGTGTGCAGTGACATATAAAAGGGAGAGAGAGCTAAAGTGGTAAGGACACTGGCTAGACACGGCTGTTACTGGCTACCTCTACTCCTTACTTTCATCTCACTCTCTCTGTGCTAAGCTACCGATCAAGCTTATCACTGCAACACTGGGAAGAGCCATCACACACTCCAGATCAAGCTGCTGGAGAAGAAGAAAAAGGGCTTCATCTCAGATGAAGCTCAAGTGCTATTTCAACAACTACAAAATCATTAAGATGATGCATATATTAACACAAGGTGTGTTTGTTCCAATTTCTATCTCTGATGTGGTTTACGTTTTGGGCTAGATGATCCTGAGATCATTCATATGAATTAACAGCACCTACGGTTTTTTCTGGTTCGCTGCTTGATCCAAGGATTCAAAACTCATTTGAGCTGCACCCATCACAATCTTCTGTCTACATAGTTCAATTTTTATCGTATTATTTCGTCCATTTGTCAGACATTTTGTAACGGAAGCATCTCTCTCGAGTAAAAATGGCCTTTCTTTTTCACAGAGAGGGAGTCAAAAAGAACCTGACGACTGGTGGCGGCAACAGTGCTACGTGACAAACAAGTTTGAGAACGCAGGCCTCGACGGCGTCGTCTCATCTACAGCCCAAACTCTCTCTCTCTCTCTCATCCTCCTCTGCCTCCCCGAAAACCCCCAAGAACCTCACGCGCTCTCCCCACGGCGCTGCGATGCCGGCGGAGCACGACGGGGCCGTGGCCGCGGCCGGCGGCAGGAGGAAGAAGACGGTCCGGTCGGAGGTCCTCGGCGTGTACCGGCTGCAGCGCGGCAAGTACCGGGCGCGGATCTGGGACCCGTCGCGGCGCGCCATGAAGAACCTCGGCGCCTTCGCCACCGCCGAGGAGGCCGCCAGGGCGTACGACGCCGCCGCCGTCGGGCTGCACGGCGCGGCCACGGCGCTCACCTACTTCCGGCAGCACACCGCCGCCACTGCTGCGGACGGCGACGGCGACGCGCCGCTCCTGCAGCACGTCCCCTACGTCGACATGGACGCCAAGGCCGATGGCGACGGCGACGCGCCGCTCCGGCATGTCTCTTGCGTGGGCGAGGATGACGGGGCCATGGAGTCGTGCGCAGGCCGTGATGCGGCGGAGAGCGCAGAGGAGAGGAAGGCGCCGCTCAGGCCGGTCGCACGGACCGTGTTCCGCCGCGTGCGCCGGAGGCCGAGCGGCAAGTGTGTGGCGAAGATCAGGTGCCCAAAGGGGGGAGCTCGGAGGTACCTCGGCGGCTTCAGCACCGCCGAGGAGGCTGCCAGAGCCTACGTCGCGTCGGCGGTCAAGCTGCGCGGCCCGGTCGGCCTGAAGAAGGCGCGCGCGGCGGGGGAGGTCGACTTCAAAGGTCAGGCCGGAAGGAAGGCGCAGGCGGCGAAAGCGGCGGCTAAGTCGAAGTCGAGGTCGCGGTCGAGCTCTCTGCCGGTGTTCCGCGGCGTGCGCCAGACAGGGGGCGGCAAGAAGTACTCTGCGCGCATCTGGGACCCGGCGCGGCGAGTCAAGCTGTTTCTCGGCGCCTTCGACACGGCCGAGGAGGCCGCCGGAGCGTACGACGCGGAGGCCGTCAGGCTGCGCGGCGCCAAGGCCAAAACCAACCTGAAGCAGCAGCCCACGGCGAGGAAGAAGGCGGCGGCGGCAAGGACGGACGCCGGGACCAAGTTCCGCGGCGTGCACCGGAAGCCCAGCGGCAAGTACACGGCGCAGATCAGACACGCCGGGGAGAATTCTCGGTGGCTCGGCCTCTTCGGCACCGCCGAGGACGCCGCCAGAGCGTACGACGCCGCGGCCGTCAAGCTGCATGGCGTGAAGGCCATAACCAACTTCAAGCAACCACCCATGGCCGCCGCCGAGGAGTCGCCCATGGACGTCAACGACGTGCCGGAGCTGCTTGGCCTGAGCGCTAAAACCAACCTCATCCAACCACCCATGGTCGCCGGCTCTGCTGATGACGGCGAGGAGTCGCGCATGGACCTCGCCGACAACGACTTCCCCGAGCAGCCGGCGCTCGACCTCTTCTCGGGCACCATCACCGCAGACCCGCAGCTCGACGATGTGTTCGCCGACTTGCCACCGTTGGATTTGCAGCAGGTGGACGAGCTCCTCAAGGACATGGACTTCGCCAATATGATGGCCTGACTTGCGTGTGTTCGTCCTGCGTAGAACTGAACAGAGACGAAATGCGGCCAATTTTGTCAGGGGCTTAGGATTGCACAGCTGATCAAATTCTCTTTTTGTTTGAATATGAGGAAATATGAGTACTCCATTCAGCTATAATGTTGGTTCTAGGTGATGTTATCTCTTACCCATGATTCCCATGATGAGGAGCCGAACATTCCCACCTTTGATTCTGTGTTAATGCAACCAATTGGATCTCCACTTGGTAACTGGATCTTACAGATTGTATTGTCAATTAGTTTGGTTTTAGAAGGTTTTGAACTGATGAATTGAGCAGGCAAAAAAAGATGAGATATGTGGAAAAAAATTGTGGTATGTGTGGAAAAATTAGTGAGATGTGTAACCGACACCTCAGCCCAGTAGGACAGCATCGTGACTAAATTACATGTCGCATAAATACACCTAATTTAGTCGGAGGTGTGTCGAGCGAAGAGCTGCTGATGTGAAATGTTTGTGAAAATTTTTGTTCCACACAAAACATCGGGATTTCTTGTCTATTTGAAAATTCAGTTGTTTTAGTTCCCATAAAAATGATACATATTTGCATGAATTTGGTGTTGTGCATATTTCGGAAGCGTCTATACGTGGTATTTTTTTATATTTATTACCCATGTGAATAATATATTTTCCCTATAATGCAATGAAGAATGCAGAAGGGCTTTACTAAGAAAACGAATAATGTCATTTACCCCTTTCATATTCGTAGTTTTAAATCGCCCAGGACAATGAAACAACTGAACTTGACATGATGATGATGGTTCAAAATGGAAGATATTCAAAGAAAACTAACATAATAATTGCACGGTAAAGCCAAGTTTGTTGTGCTGCCTTGTTTATGTCTCAAGTTGCCCTATTAAACTTTTGGCTAGTCAAAGTTTTGGTTGAGTTTTTTGTGCCCATAAGTTGGCCAACGTTGACTTGAAAGTAAAAGTTGGTAGTAGACCTCTGGCTTACCAAAAATTGATAACAATCCAAACAAAAAACAATTTATCAGACATTGCCATCCAATTGCTAACTATAGTTTGGCCACAATCCAAACACCCCCTACAATGAAAAGGTAATGAAAAAACCTGTCGTTTCTTTAAGGTAAGAGGCGTATGGGTAAAGTTTCCATAATGCACTATCATCCATTGACCTACCTCTTCCAAACTTTCTTAAAAATTGTTGTGCTAAATGTGATAGTTAGAAAAGACTATTTTGACTATCAGTATTTTTGGTTGTACACAAATTGCCTCAAAATGAATTTTTCACATTATGCACTAGTTTTGCGGTGTCACTGGTGCAGAGACGTCCTATACAAACGGTTTTTACCCTCTTTCCGCGACAGAGTTTTAAACCGTCGCCTCGTCAGTGTGTGCGATAGGGGGGGGTCCTTCCCACACGACCCAGAAACCGTCGGGGATAGGCCCTGCGGTCACACACGCTGCACAAAATGAGCTCGTGTGCGATCGGAGGAGGCATCGGAGACCAATCGTTTCCGTTCCTATGTACATCCCACACAGTGAATCCCAGAAAAACGTTTCCGTTCGTATGTGTATCACACATGATTTTTTATGTGGAAACGTTTGTGCAAGGTGGCCTAACGCCAACAGTTCACTGGCCAAAGTCGTGTGTGATTCTTCATTAATCCAACATGCCTACTTTCTAGAAACCGTGTGGGTTGTTTGAGTTCATCGCCCACGGTATTGTCTGTGAAACCGTCTGCAATTGAAACCCAAATAAGCAGCGTAATTGGCCTACTATTGCTAATCCATGTAGTAATCAAATTGATATTTCTTATAAAACACACCATATATTTCATATCCGTATAACGACAACCAGGATTTCATAATCAAATTACATCAGATAGCTTTAGCACTCAGTTACACCATATAGGGATATAGCTAGCTACGCCATTACACAGCAGCACCAAGTTTCACATGCAACATCGAAAATCTTTGAAAACTAGCATCATACACGGTAAATAAATAGATGAATCTCATCTGGGAAACTGCAGAAGTGGAAGGCGAATGTTGAGCCTTCAGTGATGTTGAATGTCCTTACAACTTTAGGCTAGTGGCTATGGATAATTGCCCGCCCAACCTTCGTCCTCTTGAGAAAGACTTCAATATTGTACCATGGGTGTTGAATGAATACCTTCCTCGCCTCTTGACCATGCAAGTGGTTCGAGAGGTAATCATCGGTGAACTGCTTTGGAAAGTACTGAAAACAAAGATATGCATAAATCGCTGTTATAAATTTTGAAATGGCACTAATACGTCCATTTGGCATCATGTTTTCTGTAACACCCCGGTAGTTAAGCTACAGTAACCTCACCCTAATGATGCCATGTCATCACCATTTTAATAAGCCAATTGTCACTTGATTAAAATCAAAGTCAAATTCAAATTTAAAATGCAATTCAAATTATTATTTCTTCAAATGGTAAATTAAAAATGTTCATTAGGTTGAAAATATTCACTACATAATTGTCTTGCATTAACAAACAATTTTGGAGATGTTTAAAATGCCCCTGGGAATTATAACAATGGACCGACAGCCAATTAGTTAACCTTTTCAATTTCTAAAAATAGATAAACAATCCCAAATGCTTTGAAACCTTTTGTGCAGCCCCATGATGTTTCCTTGTATTTGTGTGACAAATTTCATATTAAACAAAAATCAATTGCTATCTAAACTAAATAAGAACCAGTAGAAGTTTTTGTTACAGATATGTAAAATTAGGAAAATGGCACTATGCACTTAGGCCTAGCAATGCACAGAATTTGGCCCAGCCCACATCTAATGGCCAATGCCTTCTTCCTCGTGCGTGTCAGCACGCGAGCGGCTCGGATGCACCATCGCCGACCGACGTGCGACACCGGTGCTCCCCTATGGTTGCGGACGACTACAAGACCTCGTCCCCAACCCTCTGCGAACCCTAGATCGCCTCCCCTCCTCGCTCTCGCCCCTCTCCTCGCTCGAAGCCGTCGCTCGAGCTCGATCGCTGCCGCGCCATTGACGTTGACACACTCCAGAGCCTCCCCGCGCCGTCAGCTGCCATCCAGGAAGCCGTCGTCCACGACTACAACATCTACGGGTCCGGATCGGCCCGTATCACCGCCGCATCAACGCCATCACCATCTTGTTCCACCTTCGACCTCGAGCTCCGCCGCCTCGGATCCGCGCTCCGGCAAGCCCCCGGCCCGTCCGAGCTCATCATCGGCCTCCCCGGGGTGAGCCTCTCCATCCTCCCTCGTTTCCCCTTGTTCCCAACGACGTAGCGCCGCGCCCGCCAGCGCGCACCTGCTGCCCCGGCCGCCCGCTGCCGCTGCTCTTGCCGCTGCTTGCAGCCGCAGCTGCTGCTTGCGTACTGCTGCTGCAGCTAGGTGACGTCGCTGCTCTTCGGCGCCACTACTCGCCGTGCTGGCTGCCGCGGCCGTCGCCCGCCGCTGCCTGACGCAGCCACGGCCGGCCGGCCTCGCCGCACGCGCGCTCGTGCCACGCCGCTGCCGTCCCCTGCTGCTGTGTTGCTCGCAGCAGCAGCTAGCTTTTCTAAAACTGCACTGGATAGCCCACTGAACAGCCTCAAAACAGCAACAAAACAAAGCTTAACATAGCTAAAATAAATATGGTGGGTAGTACACTTGACAAGGTTCAATTCTTTCCATTGGACCAAATCCAAAAGTTGCCTGGATTAATTCCTATGAAAATGACAAAAGTCTATGTTCTGTTAACTGGAAGAACTAATAACAGATATACTACCATAGCAACTTTGGAGCAGAAAATAAACAAGTTACAGGGATCTAACAGAGATGCAATTGATACCATCTTGTAGACCACAGGAAAATGATCAATATTGGTATAAGGCACCAATTCATAGGATGAATAAAAAACTAGTTAAATCCTCTGGAAAACAGCTAAATGATGTTTAAAACTGAGGACTTAGCAGAATTTCAGTAATCTCAGAAAATGTCTAAAACCTTTGAAAATTCATATAAATTAAACCGTAGCTCCGATGGAAAAACTTTGTACATGAAAGTTGCTCAGAACGACGAGACGAATCCGAATATGCCCTCCTCATACCTGTCACATGCCTCTAGCATGATGAACATGGAACTTTCCCTTCCAGTTCGTCTGTCTGACAGATGTCCGGAACCGGGAAAACTTTCCCGGTAGATTCCCGCTCCGTCTGTAGCACTTAACTTTGCGATAGATCACTCCGGCTTAGCTCGTAGTCATGTCTAGTCTTGTGATTGCGTTTGTTGCCGTGTATTTATTTGTTTCTTCTCCCCCTTTCTTCCCGGTAGACCCCCGAGACCGCTGACGATGCCCTGGAGATCGACTACATAGCTGATGACCCTGCCTTTGCCGCCGAGCAACCAGGCAAGCACCCCCATTTTGAGCATACCGATATCGCCTATTCTTCTCTTTCTTATGCTTGCATTAGAAGTTGCTACTGTTACTGTTATCCTATTTCTGCTGCATAGCCTGTTTATTGTAACCTGCTGTTGATACCTACTTGTTTATCCTAAATTGTTTAGTATAGGCTGGGTAGAGACCCATCAGAGACCCCACTTATCCCGACTGCCCCGCTGGATTATCAGAAGACCCGATCAACGGGATCGAAGACCAAGCCCCGGCACCGCACATCACTTCCCCTCTATCTGCACGACACTGCTGCATTACTATCGAGTGCCGAGGGTGATACCTCGTTAGCACTTCAGATGTTAACTCTGTGGAGTAGTTACTCGGACGTGGTCATCGAGGGTGATTCCTCTTTCTCCATCCCCGGTAACTACGCTGTCGTGCAACTCCTCAAGAGTGGACCTCGAGGGTGATTTCCTCTTATGTTCACCTTGATGTTTACATCAGGTGGGAATCCAACGAGGGTGATGCCTCGGATTCCTTCTTGATGTGCTAGCCACACGGATGCCTTTACATTATTGTTGATACCGTTTATTCTGGATAAAGACGGGTTGTCCCTGAGGGGGACACGCACGAGATTTTGATGAGAGTGACATGGAGTCGGGTTACCTGGAAGGTGCCCGTGAGATAACTACGAGGCGTGGCCGGGCATTCTTAGCCCTTGCCGCAAGTCCTCGAGACGGGGCGACGGGGTCACATCGATCGTGAGTCTCTGCTCGTTACCGCATCCCCCAAATCCACTAACGATTTGGATATTTGATCTGAGGGGCCTTTGGCCTGATAGCACTAACCATCACGTGGGCATAGTATGGGTGTTCTGTGTCGTATACTTCAGCCGGAGCTTTCTAGACGTCAGCGACTGAGCGGCGCGCGCCGAATTGGACTGGTTAAGGCCACGCTTGTATTAAGGGGGCTAGGTATGCTTTCGGCCGTCTGGCGCAACGTGCGGGAGTTCCCGGGGCGATGGCCCAAGACCCCTGGGGGCATAGGTTACTCCGGCGTGCTGACCTCTCTGTTAAGTTTTCGGTCGGGTTGCGGCGTATCGTTTGGCCGAGGCCGGGCATGACCCAGTAAAGTGTGTCCGGCCGGAGTTAAGCGAGCATGGTGGGTAAGTTGGTGCACCCCTGCAGGGAAGAAACAATCTATCAATAGCCTGTCCTACGGTAACGGACACTCGGAGTTGTATCCCGATCGGTACAACTAGAACTGGACACTTGAGATGATAACTGGATAGTATGGCTCTGGGATTGCTTTCTCGCAGGGAGTCGAGGAAGGATCTCTGGGCGAGGTTGATGACACTACTACTACTTTACATTATGCTAATCTGCACTCTTCTAATGCTGCAAGACCGCTGAAGGTGATGAAAATGCTAGTCTTCGATAGGACTAGGCTTTCATCTCTATTTTGGCATTTCTGCAGCCCGGTCCACATATACAACCTCCTTTGATAATTTTGCATATGTAGTGTAGATCCTTGCTTGCTGAGTACTTCGGATGAGTACTCCCGTTTGCTTTGCTTTCTTTTTCTCCCCTTATCCATTTGTCGCAACCAGACGACGTAGCCCCGGAGCCAGCTGCCCCCGCCGACGGCTACTACTACTACTACCCTCCTGGCGAGTACTACTACGAGGAGCCGTCCGACGACCAGGAGTAGGTTCGGAGGGTCCCAGGCAGGAGGCCTGCGCCTTTCGATCGTAGTGTTTTCTTTTGCCCCGCCTTTATAAAGGCTTATCTGTTTTATCTTTCATATCTGTACTCAGATATCTGATGCTTCCGCTGATGCTTGTATGCCATCGAGGTATGTATTCGAGCCCTCGAGGCCCTGGCTTGTAATATGAAGCTTGTATGACTTTATTTATGTTTTAGAGTTGTGTTGTGATATCTTCAAGTGAGTCCTTAGGCTTGATCGTGTGCATTTGCGTGTATGGTTAGTGCACGATTAAGCCAGGGTCGTCACAGGTTGGTATCAGAGCCAACTGCCTGTAGGAATCCTCCTTTCCAACTCCTTGGCCGAAGTTGAGTCTAATCGTCCAAAACTGTTTTACTAACTTGGCTGTGTGGCTTACGGGCCCACATCGCCATTGGGTGGTATTAGGATCTTTTATTGCTCTTCCTTACTCTGGGATTCTGATCTCTCTTCTACTCGGGTTAAAGATTTCACTAACTCTGACATTAGGTTCTCGTAACCACTTCATCCCGGAGAGCCTTCATTCCGGATGGTTGCCTGCTTCATCAGAAGACTCTGAAGATACTTCTCGAAGTTCCCGAGACCATTCGGCCTATGGCTCTTGCAAGTTCCTTACTACCGATAATCACTGTGAATGGCTACACATCCTTGCCATTTGTGGCACCCTGGCTCATAGAATCGGAATGCCAGTGTTCCCAGCCCAGAGATCAATGTCTTCTGGAAACACTCCACATCTTGGCAACAGAAACATAGCTGACTTTTATTGATAATAAAGAGTACAAGCTTACAAGACCCTCGAGGCCAGAGCACAACAAGTGCTATACAGTATGTACATTATTTATCAAACATGATGGGCCTCGGCATAACTTAGCGATACTACAGCGGAAAGCTAAAGCGTAGCGGAATATGGCAGCAACTCCATCCACAGGGACACTGCTGTGGACACATCCTAGGCATTATAACACGAACCTCCAAGACCTGCGTCTTAGTCTTCTCCTGCATCTGGCATGATACGCCAGGTGAGTACTTTGAATGTACTCGCAAGCACATGACAACCAAATAATGCAGCAAGTAATAGCATGGCAATAAACATGTTGAGTCTTAAATGCTGAGATCACGGTCATCAACTTACTCATATCCGGGTTGCTTCACAACCCACGGAGTACTCCACCTCACTGAGTACTTCCGCACATAAGACAAGTTCTTTCATCAGTATCATTATTACGGTTGATCTCCTACAGAGGTCTGGACGGGCTGCCCAATTCCGTGGACACGGCTATTCGAATAGATTTAACACTCCGTAGAGGTTGTACACTTTACCCACACCACGGAACTCATGGCCACGTACTCCCATTCGGGTGGACCAACGACGTTCCGACGAAACCTGTCTAACCCGTGACTCTTCCATCGTACCACCGGCCATCACACTCCCTTTTGGAGTCAAGCCCTGGGTGGCCCCGTGTCCTCAAGACACCTGCCACCGTCATGGCCAAACTAACTGTCCCAAATGGGGACGCCGGCAAATAACTCAACTGGGCTCACAGAGTTATCGTCGTCTACCTGATCAGGGTAGCATGCACGCATAACCCTCCCTCTTTGGAGGTACCGGTGAAAGAGCACGCAGCCAGCCCAAGTCAAGGCCGTCCCATACCGGCAAATGTGGCTGCACGTTTTAACCCGGACAGGTGACTCTCGATCAACCAACTAAGTTTCATTAAACATTCAGCAGGTTATCAACTCATGTGAACTTAGTTGGTCATCTTAGGCATCTATTAATTTACTTGGAATTATTTGGGGTTAAATTTAATATGCAAAATGCATATGAAAATGCAATGCTATGACATGCTTCAAAACATGGTTATCCTGGCTTGCCTTGGTCTGCTGAGTTGTTCAAAAACTCTGGTTCTTCAACTCCAAGGTTTTCACCTTCTGAAAATAATCAAAAACAACAAAGAAAAATATCAAGCAACACTATTTAATGTTCCAGAAATTCTGTGAGTAAAATAAAAAGGTGAAACTTGGTGGAAAAATAGAGCATTGAGGTGTGGACCCAATGCAAAAAGAATCATTTGAATTGGACCTTTCTGTTAAAAGTTATTAACAGTCAAAGGTCTCTGTTAAATCAGTTTTGTTTAGAAATCAAATAAAACAAACGGAGTAACTGGGCCGGCCCACGTCGACAATGCACTGGCCCAGGGCCACTAACCCCTTCGTTTCAAACGAAACAAAGGAGGAAGAGGAGGCCGAGGGGGAGGCGGCACTCCGGCGAGCAGCGCCGGCGATCTGGTCGGCGGGAGGGGCTGGCGATGGGCGGGATGGAGGGAGCTCCGAGAGGCGGTTCGCCTCGTACCCGTGGCGTGGCCGGGGATGCAGCGACGACGTCGCCCCCTTCTTCTCCGGCGGCCGACACTTTCGGGCGTCAGCGAACTCGTCTATTCCGGCGAGGATTGGCCACGGCGATGGGTCGGGGAGCTCCAAGGACCTCACTGAGCTCACTGGTGGTCGTGGTGGAGGCGGAGGTGGATCAGAGAGGGTAGGAGGAAGAGAGGGCGGGCGGCGGAGCTCCGGTCGAGCTTGAGGCCAGGGGCCTCTATGCTTCGATTGGGGCTGCCTGGAGGAGCTTGGGTGGAGGAGGAGAGGGGTGAGGAACTCTGGGAGGCCGGGGAGGGGCTTTTATAGGCGGGGGAGCCGAGCGGCGATCTCTCCCGAACAATGGCGATGCGGGCCATGGCGACGGCGCTCGTACGCCTCGCTGGCTGGACGCGAGCGGCGACGAGACCGGAGAGGGCAGAGGAAGCATTCAATGCAGAGAGGACGAGGCGGGGAGAAGAGGACGCGCCGCACGTACAGTGTGGTCACGGGCCGAACATGGCGGCGGTGACGCGGCGGTCGGCGAGGGCCTCTTCGGCACAGGTGAGGTGACCTGAGGGGCTACGCGGCAGCCAGGGACCTAGTCGGCACGCGTGGACAAGCCATAGTGGCGAGGGAGCAGAGGGACGCGATGGCTCGGGCACGGGTGCTGCGCAGCGCGCGGCGACAGCCATGCCAGGCCCGTGCTCACCACGCCATCTTGCGCTCCACGGACACGTTGCCCTGGCGACCTTGTCTGGCGTGTCGACCATGGTCCATTCACATCACCTGAGGCTCAGGTTTGGCTTGAAGTGGTCTGTGCTGAGAGGTTTCATCAACAACAGTTTCTGACAGAAACATGGAGGGGCTTCTGGAGCTTAGGAGAAGATGAGGGGGAGCCAATGAGCTTGTCTGGTGTGATTCTGGTTGAATGAACGACAAGCTGACCAAGTTTGAGCTCATTTGGTTGAAGTTTGAGGGTAGCTCATATGAAATGCACAAAACTGGCCTGAATCTGCAAATGGAAGTACTGATCAAAAGATAATTCTTGGAGAGCTGAGAATTTGTGGAGAGTGCTCATTTGGTGTTGCTTCATTGCTGTAAAAATTTGGTAGCAATTGGACAAACCAAAAATGCACTTCCTTCACAATGGCTGGTTCTGGACACAGAGGAAAATGGATTTTTAAGCAAAATATTTGAACATGACCAAGGAATGTTTTTGAAGATTTGGTGGAGATATGGTCCAAGGGATTTTTAGGAATTAATTGAGAAGTTTAGGAGCATCAAAACTATAGGTTGCTTCACAACCTATGCCAATGCCCTAATTTCCCAATTAAAAGAAAAAAAGCTTTTGAAAATGATTTGAATGGAAATTTGAGTACTTGAGGTTCCTGGCAGAACATTTGCAAGATGATGAGGCTAGGAACCACTTGGCAAAGATTCAAAAATGACCAAGTCCATGTGAAAGAATTTGAAATCCATTCAAATTCAAATAAAGTCAAGTCAAATTTTGAAAAGAAAAAGTTGGCAAAAATCAGGGTGTCACAAACCTACCCCCCTTAGAATGAATCTCGTCCTCGAGATTCGGTTGCTCAGGGAACAAATAGGAATAGGCAGATCTTAGGAAGTCTTCTCTCTCCCAAGTAGCCTCTTCTTCCGTGTGGTGTTCCCACAGCACCTTATAGAACCTTATTGTCTTGCTTCTCGTGATTCTCTCCATCACATCCAAGATCTTAACTGGCTTTTCCTCGTATGTCAGGTCCTTTGCCAATTCCAATTCACTCATGTCTGCTTGTTTAGCTGGGGGAGCAATGCATTTTCTTAGCTGTGAGATGTGAAACACATCATGCACATCCGACAGTGCTGGTGGCAGCTCTAGCTGGTAAGCAACTCTCCCTTTCCTAGCAGTCACTAGGAAAGGACCAATATATCTCGAGGCTAACTTCCCTCGGGATCCAAACCTTTTTACTCCCTTCATAGGAGTCACCCTTAGATAAGCATAATCTCCTGGTTCAAAGGTTACTTCCCGATGCTTCGGGTCGTAATAGCTCTTTTGGCGTGATTTGGCTGCTCGCAAGCGCTCTTTTATGTCCTTGACCTGTCTTTCTGCTTTGAGCATCAAGTCTGTCCCAAAGATACGACTGTCTCCTGTCTGAGACCAGTTCAGTGGTGTGCGGCACTTTCGTCCGTACAAAGCCTCGAAAGGCGACATCTTGAGACTGGCTTGGTAGCTGTTGTTGTAGGAGAATTCTGCGTATGCCAGACTATCCTCCCACTTGGGTCCTTTAGAAAGTGCACATGACCGAAGCATATCTTCCAATATTTGATTTACTCGCTCGGTCTGTCCATCTGTTTGAGGATGATACGCTGTGCTGTACTTCAGCACAGTGCCCAAAGCTTGATGTAGCCGATACCAGAATGCTGAGGTAAAGAGGGAACCTCTATCTGAAGTGATAGTCTTAGGTACCCCATGCAGAATTACGATCCGGGACATATATAGCTGTGCCAGCTGATTGGCCGTGTAAGTGGTCTTCACGGGGATGAAGTGAGCCACTTTTGTAAGTGTGTCCACTATGACCCAGATTGCGTCATTACCTTTTGCGGACTTAAGTAGTCCCACGATAAAATCCATGCATATATCATCCCATTTCCATTGGGGTACTGGTAACGGTTGCAGCAGTCCGGCTGGTTTTTGGTGTTCTGCCTTTACTTTGTTGCAAACATCGCAACATGCGACATAATATGCAATGTCGTTCTTCATTCCAGTCCACCAAAATGTCTCCTTTAAGTCTTGGTACATCTTAGTACCACCTGGATGAATTGAGTAGGCAGATTCATGTGCTTCCTTAAGTATCTGCTGCCTCAAGTTATTTCGGTCCGGCACACAAATTCGATTCTTGAACCATACGGTTCCTTGTTCATCCTCCCGGAAGGACTTGTCCTTCCCTTTCTGAATCAATCCTTTAATTTCTCGGATTCCTTCATCCGTCTTTTGGGCTTCTTGGATTTCCTCCATCAAGGTTGGCTTAATCTCCAACGTGTTCGGAGTCATAGGACCACATAGTATCAAGTTAAGTTTAGCAAACTCTTCGCGTAAACTTTGGTTCATACCCTCCACTAGAACATTTACGACAGCTTGCTTCCTGCTCAAGGCGTCTGCAACTACGTTCGCCTTGCCTGGATGATAGTTGATACCAACATCATAATCTTTGACAAGCTCAAGCCATCTGCGTTGCCTGAGGTTCAGGTCGGGTTGCGTGAAGATATACTTAAGACTCTTGTGGTCTGTATATACCTCACACCTTTGACCAATCAAATAGTGTCTCCAGATTTTCAAGGCATGCACTACTGCGGCTAGCTCCAGGTCATGAGTGGGATAATTTTCCTCATGAGGTCGTAGCTGTCGTGATGCATAATCCACAACCTTTCCTTCTTGCATAAGTACACATCCAATCCCACATCTGGACGCATCGCAGTAAATGTCAAAACTCTTATAAATATCAGGGAGGACTAGAACAGGGGCTGTTGTCAGCCTTGTCTTCAATTCCTTGAAGCTGTCCTCACACTCAGTGGTCCAGATAAACTTCTGGTTCTTCTTTAATAGCTCTGTCATAGGCTTGGCTATTTTTGAGAAGCCTTCAATGAAGCGGCGGTAGTATCCCGCCAATCCAAGGAAACTACGGATTTCTGTCACCGTAGCTGGTGTCTTCCAATTTAAGACAGCCGTAACCTTGCCAGGGTCAACGGCTATACCATTTTCCGACAAGATGTGCCCAAGAAATCCCACCTGCTTGAGCCAAAATTCGCACTTGCTGAATTTGGCGTATAATTGATGGATTCTCAATCTTTCCAGAACAGCTCGAAGGTGTTGCTTATGCTCCTCTTCATCCTTAGAGTATATGAGTATATCGTCGATGAACACTACCATGAACTTATCCAGGAAGTCCATGAAAACTTTGTTCATCATGTTCATAAAGTATGCGGGAGCATTTGTCAGCCCGAATGCCATGACTATGAATTCATACAGTCCATAGCGAGTAGTAAATGCTGTTTTGGGGATATCTTCTTTGTGGATCTTCAATTGGTGATATCCCGTCCGAAGATCAATCTTTGAAAATACCCGGGCTCCACTTAATTGATCAAATAGATCATCAATTCGTGGCATCGGGTACTTATTCTTGATAGTTACCTCATTGAGCTGTCGATAGTCTACGCACATCCGTAGACTCCCATCTTTCTTCTTCACAAACAGTACTGGTGATCCCCATGGTGAAATGCTGGGACGAATGTATCCCTTCTGAAGCAACTCGTCCAGCTGCTTTTTCAACTCGGCCAGCTCCGGACCTGGCATTCGATAATACTTCTTGTATATGGGGGCTGTGCCAGGAACTATTTCAATGGCAAACTCCAGTTCTCTATCTGGCGGCATTCCTGGTAATTCCTCCGGAAACATGTCCGGAAATTCACATACCACCGGAATCAAGTTCATATCAGTGGCAGTGGTGTGATATGCTGAGCCTTTTCTAGTTATCATTCGACTGGCTAGGAATTGGATCATCTGTCCAGCGGGGTTCACCAACATTACCGTTCTGGTGGCACAGTTAATGCACACCTGGTGTGGGGTTAACCAATCCATTCCCAGAATTATATCCAATCCTGGGGAATCGATAGCAACCAAGGTGGCTGGAAATTGTACTCCATGAATGGAGATTTCTAGGTCCCTATATACAATATTGGTTCTGAGCATGGAACCGGGGGATTGTATCATCATGGTTTTGTCCAAAACCGATGGGGAAAGATTATGCGAGTTGGCAAAACTCCGAGAAATGAACGAATGGGAAGCCTCAGAATCAAACAAAATAAGTGCAGGTATGTCATTAACAGTAAACATACCAAGTACGATGTCGGGGGCTTCGCATACTTCCTCGGCCGAGATGTGATGGATGCATCCGTGATGGATATTGCGGCGTCCAAGGTGGTTAACCTGCGACTTGGGGTCTGTTGGCTGCTTTCCAGCATTGGCAGGACACTGTTTAGCATAGTGCCCGCTCTGTCCGCAGGTGAAGCAAGTATTGTTGCGGCGACAGTCTTCCGCAACAGGCTGCTTGCCGAGGGCTTTAGTCTAGGTGCCGAGCTTGTTGTTGTTACCGTTGTTGTTCCACGCAGGCTTGCTCTCTGTTGGGACAGGTTGCCAACTGCGCAACTTCTAAGCATATGGTTCCTTATTATCCTTCTTTGGCTCGAATTTTCTTTTATGCTCATTGTTTACAAGCTTGTGTTCACGTTCGGTGATGTAGGCCTTGTTCACCAGTGTCTGGAAATCAGCAAAATCCAACATACATAACTGGCACCGGAGGGCATGATTCAGTCCCCCGAGGAAGCGGTCTATCTTCCTTTCCTCCGTATCCACATCATGAGGTGAGTATCGAGCCAAGTTATTGAACTTGTTCAAGTATTCTGCCACAGTCATACTCCCTTGCGTGAGGGACAGAAATTCCTTCTGCTTGATCTTCATAATTCCCGTGGGGATATGGTATTTGCGGAACAATTCCTTGAATCGCTCCCAAGTGATTTCTTCTCCATTTGGCCACATTAGCTTAGTATTATCCCACCAGATTGTGGCGGGACCTTCAAGATAGTGGGTAATAAATGGAACCTTGTCCGCTTCATCGCAGCGGGCAATTTCCAGTTTCTTCTCCATTGTTCTAAGCCAGTCATCTGCCTCAATAGGATCAACGGCCTGGCCAAAGCTAGGCGGTTTGGTCCGCTAAAAATCTGTCAGCTTAGAGTGCACCCCGTTACCATTGTTTCAACCAACCATTGTCTGCATAGTTCTGAGGAACTCCATAAAGTCCTGGTTCCTCTTCTCTTCAAACATCCTCATGATTTGTTCAGTTGTAGGTGCTTGTGGTGGTGGAGGCGGTAAGTCTTTGGGCTCTTGCCCTGCCTGTCTGGCTGAGCGACGGACTGGGGTTCCATCACTGCCTTAACTGCCACTGCCTCTCTTCATCTAAATTTTGTTCCCAAAGCAAATACCGAATCGATGAGCAAGATCCATAAGGGTAAAATATAATTATGTGACACCCAAAAGAAATCATTAAGCAACGGCGAATAACAACATAATTATACAAGACATCCCAACATAATACATGGCAAGCTAGTAGTGGATAACATGATAAACTGCTCAAACGGCAGTTGACAAATGCAACGATGCATGCATAATTACTCCAACTCTAGTCTAGTGGCATCGATGGCATGGACACTGCTCTTCTGAAGAGTCATCATCAGACCCTGAGTCTGAGTCTGAGTCAGAACTGATGATGTGGGTTACTGGGTCAAAGGAAACACGACGACGCTGACGAGACGTCTCCCCTTCCGCAGAAAAGGAAGCGCGTCGCCTCAGCATCGGCGGAGCAGGAGTGGCGAGGAGCGAGGCCCACTCAGCTGGGGTCTCATGTCGGCTATCAGATGATATGCCTAATGGCCCAGAGGAACTAGAAGGCACGCTAAACATATGTGGGGGTGGAACTGGTGGCGAATACACTGGTGGAACTACAGGATGGGGTGCGGGAGTCACTGCAGCAAGTGCCTCCTGCACACGATTAAGCTCCACAGCCAAGGATATGATCATGCGGTAACTGGCGTGAATATACTGGGATAACACACCAGCGGCACGATCAACCTCCGGATCGGTGGGTGAGAAAATGACTCGCCCTATCGTAGGGGACAGGGTGGGGTAATGGAAGAAACCTGGGTGTGTCTGCATCTGGACCTCGTGATAGCGCAAGTCGGTGATGGCCTCCATGGCAGCAAACTGGATCGCCAACTCCGGAGTAGAAGCTACTCCACCCTTAGCAGAGCGAGAAGAGCTTCCAATATCTGAGGTCGCGGTCAAGTAGGCCACTGCATGGTACTCATCCACTGACTCCGCCAGCTGATCCCGATACACCTGGTACACCGGGTCTTCTCCGTAGGGATACAGCCGAAGCCAGACACAGCGAAGCAGAGCTGAGAAAGAGTGGGGCTCTGGCTCATAGGTGAAATGGAATGGAACCGGTGCCATCTACACTCACCATGAAAAGAGTTAGTAATATAAGGATGCACGATGCATGATATGCGCAAACAAATGCAACAAGCAATATGCACACTCAAGGTCCTATACTACTCGCAGTTCTAGCGCGTGTTACCTAGGGTGTCCTACAGTCAGCACGGCTCTGATACCAAGCGCTGTGGCACCCTGGCTCATAGAACCGGAATGCCAGTGTTCCCAGCCCAGAGATCAATGTCTTCTGGAAACACTCCACATCTTGGCAACAGAAACATAGCTGACTTTTATTGATAATAAAGAGTACAAGCTTACAAGACCCTCGAGGCCAGAGCACAACAAGTGCTATACAGTATGTACATTATTTATCAAACATGATGGGCCTCGGCATAACTTAGCGATACTACAGCGGAAAGCTAAAGCGTAGCAGAATATGGCAGCAACTCCATCCACAGGGACACTGCTGTGGACACATCCTAGGCATTATAACACGAACCTCCAAGACCTGCGTCTTAGTCTTCTCCTGCATCTGGCATGATACGCCAGGTGAGTACTTTGAATGTACTTGCAAGCACATGACAACCAAATAATGCAGCAAGTAATAGCATGGCAATAAACATGTTGAGTCTTAAATGCTGAGATCACGGTCATCAACTTACTCATATCTGGGTTGCTTCACAACCCACGGAGTACTCCACCTCACTGAGTACTTCCGCACATAAGACAAGTTCTTTCATCAGTATCATTATTACGGTTGATCTCCTACAAAGGTCTGGACGGGCTGCCCAATTCCGTGGACATGGCTATTCGAATAGATTTAACACTCTGCAGAGGTTGTACACTTTACCCACACCACGAAACTCATGGCCTCGTACTCCCATTCGGGTGGACCAACGACGTTCCGACGAAACCTATCTGACCCGTGACTCTTCCATCGTACCACCGGCCATCACACTCCCTTTTGGAGTCAAGCCCTGGGTGGCCCCGTGTCCTCAAGACACCTGCCACCGTCGTGGCCAAACTAACTGTCCCAAACGGGGACGCCGACAAATAACTCAACTGGGCTCACAGAGTTATCGTCGTCTACCTGATCAGGGTAGCACGCACGCATAACCCTCCCTCTTTGGACGTACCAGTGAAAGAGCACGCAGCCAGCCCAAGTCAAGGCCGTCCCATACCGACAAATGTGGCTGCACATTTTAACCCGGACAGGTGACTCTTGATCAACCAACTAAGTTTCGTTAAACATTCAGCAGGTTATCAACTCATGTGAACTTAGTTGGTCATCTTAGCCATCTATTAATTTACTTGGAATTATTTGGGGTTAAATTTAATATGCAAAATGCATATGAAAATGCAATGCTATGACATGCTTCAAAACATGGTTATCCTGGCTTGCCTTGGTCTGCTGAGTTGTTTAAAAACTCTGGTTCTTCAACTCCAAGGTTTTCACCTTCTGAAAATAATCAAAAACAGCAAAGAAAAATATCAAGCAACACTGTTTAATGTTCCAGAAATTCTGTGAGTAAAATAAAAATGTGAAACTTGGTGGAAAAATAGAGCATTGAGGTGTGGACCCAATGCAAAAAGAATCATTTGAATTGGACCTTTCTGTTAAAAGTTATTAACAGTCAAAGGTCTCTGTTAAATCAGTTTTGTTTAGAAATCAAATAAAACAAACGGAGTAACTGGGCCGGCCCACGTCGACAATGCACTGGCCCAGGGACACTTACCCCTTCGTTTCAAACGAAACAGAGGAGGAAGAGGAGGCCGAGGGGGAGGCGGCACTCCGGCGAGCAGCGCCGGCGATCTGGTCGGCGGGAGGGGCTGGCGATGGGCGGGATGGAGGGAGCTCGGAGAGGCGGTTCGCCTTGTACCCGTGGCGTGGCCGGGGATGCAGCGACGGCGTCGCCCCCTTCTTCTCCGGCGGCCGGCACTTTCGGGCGTCAGCCAACTCGTCTATTCCGGCGAGGATTGGCCACGACGATGGGTCGGGGAGCTCCACGGGACCTCACTGAGCTCACTGGTGGTCGTGGTGGAGGCGGAGGTGGATCAGAGAGGGTAGGAGGAAGAGAGGGCGGGCGGCGGAGCTCCGGTCGAGCTCGAGGCCAGGGGCCTCTATGCTTTGATTGGGGCTGCCAGGAGGAGCTTGGGTGGAGGAGGAGAGGGGTGAGGAACTCTGGGAGGCAGGGGAGGGGCTTTTATAGGCGGGGGAGCCGAGCGGCGATCTCTCCTGAACAATGGCGATGCGGGCCATGGCGACAGCGCTCGTACGCCTCGCTGGCTGGACGCGAGCGGCGACGAGACCGGAGAGGGCAGAGGGAGCATTCAATGCGGAGAGGATGAGGCGGGGAGAAGAGGACGCGCCGCACGTACAGTGTGGTCACGGGCCGAACATGGCGGCGGTGACGCGGCGGTCGGCGAGGGCCTCTTCAGCACAGGTGAGGTGACCTGAGGGGCTACGCGGCAGCCAGGGACCTAGTCGGCACGCGTGGACAAGCCATAGTGGCGAGGGAGCAGAGGGACACGATGGCTCGGGCACGGGTGCTGCGCAGCGCGCGGCGACAGCCATACCAGGCTCGTGCTCACCACGCCATCTTGGGCTCCACGGCCACGTTGCCCTGGCGACCTTGTCTGGCGTGTCGACCATGGTCCATTCACATCACCTGAGGCTCAGGTTTGGCTTGAAGTGGTCTGTGTTGAGAGGTTTCATCAACAACAGTTTCTGACAGAAACATGGAGGGGCTTCTGGAGCTTAGGAGAAGATGAGGGGGAGCCAATGAGCTTGTCTGGTGTGATTCTAGTTGAATGAACGACAAGCTGACCAAGTTTGAGCTCATTTGGTTGAAGTTTGAGGGTAGCTCATGTGAAATGCACAAAACTGGCCTGAATCTGCAAATGGAAGTACTGATCAAAAGATAATTCTTGGAGAGCTGAAAATTTGTGGAGAGTGCTCATTTGGTGTTGTCTCATTGCTGTAAAAATTTGGTAGCAATTGGACAAACCAAAAATGCGCTTCCTTCACAATGGCTGGTTCTAGACAGAGAGGAAAATGGATTTTTAAGCAAAATATTTGAACATGACCAAGGAATGTTTTTGAAGATTTGGTGGAGATATGGTCCAAGGGATTTTTAGGAATTAATTAAGAAGTTTAGGAGCATCAAAACTATAGGTTGCTTCACAACCTATGCCAATGCCCTAATTTCCCAATTAAAAGAAAAAAAGCTTTTGAAAATGATTTGAATGGAAATTTGAGTACTTGAGGTTCCTGGCAGAACATTTGCAAGATGATGAGGCTAGGAACCACTTGGCAAAGATTCAAAAATGACCAAGTCCATGTGAAAGAATTTGAAATCCATTCAAATTCAAATAAAGTCAAGTCAAATTTTGAAAAGAAAAAGTTGGCAAAAATCAGGGTGTCACACCATTTGAATCTTCATTCCCAGTTACTTCTGTATGTACAAGATATCCCGAAATACTCTTCGTTAATTCGAGAATTTTTCGAACCTACTGCCTTGCAGTTCCTTTCCGCCTAAAAACACCTACGAGTAAATCTTCATACTTACCGGGGATTCGTTCATCCCCAGTTGTTAATGTGTTTCTCAAAATACTTCGTAATGCTATTCGTTCTATCGAGAACCCTCTGCAACCTATTGCTTTGGAAAGTCTTGCTTGCCTGTATTATGGTTAATTCTATATGTCTAGCAATATTCATTAACCTCCTTTGCCTCTATCATTTTGAGCTCCTTGATTCATTGTGTTGCGAATTCTCGCAATCATCAGTCGAACCCTAAAATTTGTTCTTCCTGCTCAGACGTCATTTTGGACCTGAGCGGGTTCTCGGGCAATCAAGTTGTAAATGATTGTCCATCTAGTTCTATTCTACTTACCCATCTTTTGATCCGAGCATCTCCTTTTGATCCCTTGCTTTGGAAATCATAAACCCTTTATAATTGAACACCGAATTATTCAGTTGCTTCTACAATCCGATGCCTTTGCATTCTTCTTCTTCTTCTATTTGAGTACCGATACTCACATCAGATCCTTTACCGACCAACTGATCTTTTGTTGGGTTATTATCCGACAGAGTCTTTCATATCCAATAATCTTGCGAGTCCTTTTCTCGGATACATAACGCCTTTGATAAATGGTATCCTCTGCTTTGTCAACCTTGCTCTGCTTCTGAGCTTGAATTCATTACTCCTGCAGTTTGAGGTATATGTTCCTAAGATGCCCCGATGGGTTGAACATACGCTTTCCCTAATCTGTGTGAATCGAAAGTTATGCGGAATATATCTACTCGCGTTCCGTCGGATAAATTTTCAACTCTACAACTTCTTCAAAGACGAGAAGTGAATGAAAGGTTATGCATTGAAGAAGTGGGAGTCGACCTTGAACCTTTGCGTTCATGCCCATGGACACGATGCAGAACTTATCATAGAAGCTTCTTGTAATATTAATTATCCCCTTCGTATAAGTTCATATTATATCTGGGATTTGTTCTGTTGCAATCGTGGTTTCAACCATATTGTTCCTTTTGATTCCATTTCCGGACAAGTTAATATACTTGTCCTCTGCAGATCATTTCACCCGTCCAACCTCTACTCTGATTTACCTTCGGGTATTATCCCTAGTACTTGTTACTGGGAAGTTTAATACTCCGTCACATCATTCCTAGCCTGACCGGCTATATCATTATCATGCTAATTTTAACCGTGCTACCTGGTTCTTATGCCCGGAGCAACTTCCGATGATGAGCTAAGCTTACGTCGATCTTCCTCATCTTATCATTTCACCTCGAACAACAAGCTTGATTTCGAGCTTGTGTCGTATTCGTGGTTCCAATAGCCTTCGCTTCATCATTCCTTTTGCTTGATGTCGTTGCTGCTCAATGGCATCTTCATAGAGGCTCTCAACAAATTAGTCGTGATCACCATCAATATACTGACTTGTTCTAGGATATCAATTGAATTCATGATACTAAATACTATCCTTGCCCCTCGATGATTAGTGTTATCATCGATAACATCCTTGACTTCTTGCCAATACAGACTTGGTCATGTTTTGGGTATATCTTACGTTCCTCGACATTCTTGGAATTGCTCCTTTGTACTTCTTGTGACTTTCAGATTCAATCTTGCTTGAAACACCATGTTAATGCTACCCCGAAGCATGACTGTGGTACGCCGAACAACAACAAGAACATTGCAAGTGCATTGCCAAATGTTTCTTGCTCTATTATCCAAACACCGTTGTATGGATAACATCATGAATTCCCTTGCCCCTTTATCCAAATGGTGATGTACTTGTTGATCTAACATGTATATCATGCTCTACTTTTCCTTGGAAAAGATACACTCCTAATTCTTGTGTATAAACACATTTTCCTTTCCATTGGTTTGTTTAACTTTTCTTGTGATCTATATATGATATAAGCAGAATAATTCTCTGGTTATGAAAACACCTCGGTCTACAACTCTGTCAGAAAGACCCCGTTACTACTGTTGATGACATTCCGGTAACCACCGATGGACGAGAACTTTGCCTATTGGCCCGCCTCGTTCTTACAAGCTGGAAAATGGTTCTCTTCGTTCCTCGCCCTTGGTACCGACATTGTTACCGACATAACTGACAGGCTATACTCTGACATGCCTTACTATCCTATCCGTGCAAGATGTCACCGCCCTCCCTACTCTCGATTGACCCTCATCACAATTCCACAGGATCGGAACCTGACTCTCTTGTATATCCTTGATTCCGAAGTATCATGTGTTCTTGGCTTTGTGTGTTATCACGGGCCACCCTCTGAGGGATGATCTATTTCCGATGCTATGAACCCCTCATCACACTCTGTTCAGGTATCGATCGGACGTCCATTCGCCCGAATTTTTTTTATTGTACCTTCATACTTTGCTCTCGATGTTTCCCAAGTTTCAACTCGAGAGATACTTCTGCCACATTTCTTGAATTGTTCATCAGATAATCAACCCTATAAGGGTCAGTTCTCCCGAAGTTACTCTTTACTTCCCTACTTAAATCTTGGGACGAGATTTCTTGTAGTGGAGGAGATTTGTAACACCCCGGTAGTTAAGCTACAGTAACCTCACCCTAATGATGCCATGTCATCACCATTTTACTAAGCCAATTGTCACTTGATTAAAATCAAAGTCAAATTCAAATTTAAAATGCAATTCAAATTATTATTTCTTCAAATGGTAAATTAAAAATGTTCATTAGGTTGAAAATATTCACTACATAATTGTCTTGCATTAACAAACAATTTTGGAGATGTTTAAAATGCCCCTGGGAATTATAACAATGGACTGACAGCCAATTAGTTAACCGTTTCAATTTCTAAAAATAGATAAACAATCCCAAATGCTTTGAAACCTTTTGTGCAGCCCCATGGTGTTTCCTTGTATTTGTGTGACAAATTTCATAGTAAACAACAATCAATTGCTATCTAAACTAAATAAGAAACAGTAGAAGTTTTTGTTACAGATATGTAAAATTAGGAAAATGGCACTATGCACTTAGGCCTAGCAATGCACAGAATTTGGCCCAGCCCACATCTAATGGCCATCGCCTTCTTCCTCGTGCGTGTCAGCACGCGAGCGGCTCGGATGCACCATCGCTGACCGATGTGCGACACCGGTGCTCCCCTATGGTCGCGGACGACTACAAGACCTCGTCCCCAACCCTCTACGAACCCTAGATCGCCTCCCCTCCTCACTCTTGCCCCTCTCCTCGCTCGAAGCCATCACCCGAGCTCGACCGCTGCCGCGCCATTGACGTTGACACGCTCCAGAGCCACCCCGCACCGTCAGCTGCCGTCCAGGAAGCCGACGTCCACGACTACATCATCTACGGGTCTAGATCGGCTCGTATCACCGCCGCATCAACGCCATCACCATCTTCTTCCACCTTCGACTCCGAGCTCCGCTGCCTCGGATCCGCGCTCCGGCAAGCCCCCGGCCCGTCCGAGCTCGTCATCGGCCTCCCCGGGGTGAGCCTCTCCATCCTCCCTTGTTTCCCCTTGTTCCCAACGCCGTAGCGCCGTGCCCGCCTGCGCGCACATGCTACCCCGACCGCCCGCTGCCGCTGCTTGCAGCAGCAGCTGCTACTCAAGTACTGCTACTGCTTGCGTACTGCTGCTACCGCTAGGTGCCGCCGCTGCTCGTCGGCGCCACTACTCGCCGTGCTGGCTGCCGCGGCCGTCGACCGCCGCTGCTTGACGCTGCCATGGCCGGCCGGCCTCGCCGCACGCGTGCCCGTGCCACGCCGCTGCCGCCCCCTGCTGCTGTGTTGCTCGCTGCCTGCTGCTACTAGTGCAGTGCTGCTATAGTAACATTCAGTTACTGTAGCAGCAACTAGCTTTTCTAAAACTGTACTGGATAGCCCCCTGAACAGCCTCAAAACAGCAACTAAACGAAGCTTAAGAAAGCTAAAATAAATATGGTGGGTAGTACACTTGACAAGGTTCAATTCTTTCCAGTGGACCAAATCCAAAAGTTGCCTGGATTAATTCCTATGAAAATGACAAAAGTCTATGTTCTGTTAACTGGTCGAACTAATAACAGATATACTGCCATAGCAACTTTGGAGCAGAAAATAAACAAGTTACAGGGATCTAACAGAGATGCAATTGATACCATCTTGTAGACCACAGGAAAATGATCATATTGGTATAAGGCACCAATTCATAGGATGAATAGAACACTAGTTAAATCCTCTGGAAAACAGCTAAATGATGTTTAAAACTGAGGACTTAGCAGAATTTCAGTAATCTCAAAAAGTGTCTAAAACCTTTGAAAATTCATAGAAATTAAACCGTAGCTCCGATGGAAAAACTTTGTACATGAAAGTTGCTCAGAACGATGAGATGAATCCAAATATGCCCTCCTCATACCTGCCACATGCCTCTAGCATGATGAACATGGAACTTTCCCCTCTGGTTCGTCTGTCTGATAGACATCCGGAACCGGGAAAACCTTCCCGGTAGATTCCCGCTCCGACTGTAGCATTTAACTTTGCGATAGATCACTCCGGCTTAGCTCGTAGTCATGTCTAGTCTTGTGATTGCTTTTGTTGCCGTGTATTTATTTGTTTCTTCTCCCCCTTTCTTCCCGGTAGACCCTGAGACCGCTGACGATGTCCTGGAGGTCGACTACACAGCTGACGACCCTGCCTTTGCCGCCGAGCAACCAGGCAAGCACCCCCATTTTGAGCATACCGATATCGCCTATTCTTCTCTCTCTTATGCTTGCATTAGAAGTTGCTACTGTTACTGTTATCCTATTTCTGCTGCATAGCCTGTTTATTATAACCTGCTGTTGATACCTACCTGTTTATCCTAAATTGTTTAGTATAGGCTGGGTAGAGACCCATCAGAGACCCCACTTATCCCGACTGCCCCGCTGGATTATCAAAAGACCCGATCAACGGGATCGAAGACCAGGCCCCGGCACCGCACATCACTTCCCCTCTATCTGCACGACACTGCAGCGTTACTATCGAGTGCCGAGGGTGATACCTCGTTAGCACTTCAGATGTTAACTCTGTGGAGTAGTTACTCGGACATGGTCATCGAGGGTGATTCCTCTTTCTCCATCCCCGGTAACTACGCTGTCGTGCAACTCCTCAAGAGTGGACCTCGAGGGTGATTTCCTCTTACGTTCACCTTGATGTTTACATCCGGTGGGAATCCAACGAGGGTGATGCCTCGGATTCCTTCTTGATGTGGTAGCCACACGGATGCCTTTACATTACTGTTGATACCGTTTATTCTGGATAAAGACGGGTTGGCCCTGAGGGTTACCCGCACGAGATTTTGATGAGAGTGACATGGAGTCGGGTTGACCTGGAAGGTGCCCGTGAGATAACTACGAGGCATGGCCGGGCATTCTTAGCCCTTGCCGCAAGTCCTCGAGACGGGGCGACGGGGTCACATCAACCGTGAGTCTCTGCTCGTTACCGCATCCCCCAAATCCACTAACGATTTGGAAATTTGATCCAAGGGGCCTCTGGCCTAATAGCACTAACCATCACGTGGGCATAGTATGGGCGTTCTGCGTCGTATACTTCAGCCGGAGCTTTCTAGACGTCAGCGACTGAGCGGCGCACGCCGAATTGGACTGGTTAAGCCCGCGCTTGTATTAAGCGGGCTAGGTCTGCTTTCGGCGGTCTGACGCAACATGCAGGAGTTCCCGGGGCGATGGCCCAAGACCCCTGGGGGCATAGGTTACTCCGGCATGCTGACCTCTCTGTTATGTTTTTGGTCAGGTTGCGGCGTATCGTTTGGCCGAGGCCGGGCATGACCCAGTAAATTGTGTCCGGCCGGAGTTAAGCGAGCATGGTGGGTAAGTTGGTGCACCCCTGCAGGGAAGAAACAATCTATCAATAGCCTGTCCTACGGTAACGGACACTCGGAGTTGTATCCCGATCGGTACAACTAGAACTGGACACTTGAGATGATAACTGGATAGTATGGCTCTGGGATTGCTTTCTCGCAGGGAGTCAAGGAAGGATCTCTGAGCGAGGTTGATGACACTACTACTACTTTACATTATGCTAATCTGCACTCTTCTAATGCTGCAAGACCGCTGAAGGTGATGAAGATGCTAGTCTTCGATAGGACTAGGCTTTCCTCTCTATTCTGGCATTTCTGTAGCCCAGTCCACATATACAGCCTCCTTTGATAATGTTGCATATGTAGTGTAGATCCTTGCTTGCTGAGTACTTCGGATGAGTACTCACGTTTGCTTTGCTTTCTTTTTCTCCCTTATCCATTTGTCGCAACCAGATGACGTAGCCCCGGAGCCAGCTGCCCCCGCCGACGGCTACTACTACTACTACCCTCCTGGCGAGTACTACTACGAGGAGCCGTTCGATGACCAGGAGTAGGTTTAGAGGGTCCCAGGCAGGAGGCCTACCCCTTTCGATCGTAGTGTTTTCTTTTGACCCGCCTTTCTAAAGGCTTATCTGTTTTATCTTTCATATCTGTACTCAGATATCTGATGCTTCCGCTGATGCTTGTATTCCACCGAGCTATGTATTCGAGCCCTCGAGGCCCTGGCTTGTAATATAAAGCTTGTATGACTTTATTTATGTTTTAGGGTTGTGTTGTGATATCTTCAATTGAGTCCTTAGGCTTGATCGTGTGCATTTGCGTGTATTGTTAGTGCACGATTAAGCCGGGGTCGTCACATTTTCCTACTGTTATTTATAATGTTTTTATACATAATAATGCTTTATGGAGTAATTCTAATGTGTTTTCTCTCATGATATGCAAGGTTTACACCAAGAGGGAGAATGCCGGCAGCTGGAATTCTGGACCTAAAAAAGCTATGTTAGAGATACCTATTCTGCACATCTCCAAATGAGCTGAAAATTTACGAAGAATTATTTTGGAATATATAAAAATTACTGGAGCAAATAACTACCAAGGGGGGCCACCTGGTGACCACAAGACACCAGGGCACGGCATGCCCTCCAGTCGCGCCCTGGTGGGTTGTGGCCAGCCCAGCCCACCTCCGGTGCCCATCTTCTGGTACATAAGGTCTTTTGACCTAGAAAAATTAAGGAGAGGACATTCGGGATGGAGCGCCGCCGTCTCGAGGCAGAACTTGGGTAGGAGCACTTTTGCCCTGCGGCGGAGCGATTCCGTCGGGGGAACTTCCCTCCCAGAGGGGGAAATCAAAGCCATCGTCATCACCAACAACCCTCTCATCTTTGGGAGGCCAATCTTCATCAACATCTTCAACAACACCATGTCCTCTCAAACCCTAGTTCATCTCTTGTGTTCATTCTTTGTACCGGAACCTCAGATTGGTACTTGTGGGTGACTAGTAGTGTTGATTACATCTTGTAGTTGATTTTTATATGGTTTATTTGGTGGAAGATTATATGTTCAGATCCATTATGCTATTTAATACCCCTATGATCTTGAGCATGAATATCATTTGTGATTAGTTACTTTTGTTCTTGAGGTCACGGGAGAAGTCATGTTGCAAGTAATCATGTGAAGTTGATATGTGTTCAATATTTTGATGATATGTATGTTGTGATCCCCTTAGTGGTGTCATGTGAACGTCAACTACATGACACTTCACCATCTTTGGGCCTAAGGGAATGCATTGTGGAGTAGTTATTAGATGATGCGTTGCTAAAGTGACAGATGCTTAAACCCTAGTTTATGCGCTACTTCGTAAGGGACTGATTTGGATCCATATGTTTAATTATATGGTTAGATTTTATCTTAATACTTTTCTTGTAGTTGCGTTAGCTTGCGAGGGGGTTAATCATAAGTAGGAGGCTTGTTCAAGTAAGAATAGCACCTAAGTGCTGGTCCACCCACATATCAAATTATCAAAGTAGCGAACACGAATCAAACCAACATGATGAAAGTGACTTGGTGAAATTCCCGTGTGCCCTCAAGAATGCTTTGCTTATTATAAGAGACCATTTTGGCCTGTCCTTTGCCACAAAAGGATTGGTCTACCTTGCTGCACTTTATTTACCGTTACCATTACTTGCTCGTTACAAATTATCTTGCTATGAAACTACCTGTTACCGACAATTTCAGTGCTTGCAGAGATTACCTGGCTGAAAACCACTTGTCATTTCCTTCTGCTCCTCGTTGGGTTCGACACTCTTACTTATCGAAAGGACTACAATTGATGCCATATACTTGTGGGTCATCAAGACTCTTTTTTGGCGCCATTTCCGGGGAGTGAAGCGCTCTTGGTAAGTGGAAATCGGTAAGGAAAAATTTATATTACGTGCTGAAATTTATTGTCACTTGTTACTATGGAAAACAATCCTTTGAGGGGTTTGTTCGGGGTATCTTCACCTTGAACGGAAGCACAATTAGTTGCCCCTCAACCTACTGCACCTACTGAAAATATTGGTTATGAAATTCCTTCTGGTATGATAGGACAACTGCTAGCTAATACTTATGCAGGAGATGGAACAGAACATCCTGATATGCATCTTATACATGTGGATGAAATTTGTGGATTATTTAAGCTTGCAGGTTTACCCGGAGATGAAGTTAAGAAGAAGGTTTTCCCTTTATCTTTCAAGGGAAAAGCATTGACATGGTATAGGCTATGCGATGATATTGGATCTTGGAACTGGAATCGATTGAAATTGGAATTTCATCAAAAGTTTTATCCTATGCATCTAGTTCATCATGATCGGAATTATATATATAATTTTTGGCCTCGTGAAGGAGAAAGTATCGCTCTAGCTTGGGGGAGGCTTAAGTCAGTGTTATATTCATGCCCAATCATGAGCTATCGAGAGAAATTATTATTTAGAATTTTTTTGCTCGGCTTTCTCGTGATGATCAATCCATACTCGATACTTCTTGTACTAGTTCTTTTATGAAGAAGACTATTGATTTCAAGTGGGATCTCTTGAAAAGAATTAAACGAAACTCTGAAGATTGGGAACTCAACGAAGGTAAAATAGTCAGGAATTAAGCTTGAATTTGATTGTGTTAAATCTTTTATGAATACCGATGCTTTTCACAAGTTTAGCACTAAATATGGACGACTCTGAGATAGTAGCCTCTTTTTGTGAATCATTTGCTACTCATGTTGATCTCTCTAAGGAGAAGTGGTTTAAATATCATCCCCCTATTAAAGAAGAAATCATAGAACCGGTCATAGCTAAAGATGAAACTATCATTTACAATGTTGATCCAGTTGTGGCTACTGCTTATATTGAAAAAAAACCTTTCCCTGTTAGGATAAAGGAACATGCTAAGGTATCAACTGTGGTTCGCAAAAGTAATATTAAAGCACCTAAACCCTCTGAACAAATTAAAGTAGAACCTAGTGTTGCTATGGTTAAAGATCTCTTGGTCGAAAATATTGATGGGCATGTTATTTACTTCTGTGATGAAGCTGCTAGAATTGCCAAACCTGATGAAAAAGATAAACATAGACCTATAGTTGGCATGCCTATTGTCTCAATTAAAACTGGAGATCATTGCTATCATGGTTTATGTGACTTGGGTGCTAGTGTGAGTGCTATTCCTTTTACTTTATATCAAGAAATTATGAATGACATAGCACCCGCTGAAATAGAAGACATAGATGTTACTATTAAACTTGCAAATATAGACACCATCACATCACTTGGGATTGTTAGAGATGTTGAAGTCTTGTGTGGGAAAATAAAATACCCTACTGATTTTCTAGTTCTTGGTTCCACACAAGATGACTTTTGTCCCATTATCTTTGGTAGACCCTTCTTGAACACTGTCAATGTTACGATAGATTGTGAAAAATAAACTGTCAGTGTCAGCTTTGGTGATGAGTCTCATGAATTTAATTTCTCTAAGTTTAGTAGACAACCTCATAAGAAAGAACTTCCTAGTAAGGATGAAATAATTGGTCTTGCTTCCGTTGTTGTGCCTCTTACTGATCCTTTAGAACAATATTTGCTAGACCATGAAAATGATATGCACTTGCGTGAAAGAAATGAAATAGATAAAATATTCTTTGCACAACAACCTATCCTAAAACATAATTTTCCTATCGAAACTCTAGGAGGTCCTCCTCCACCTAAAGGTGATCCTGTGTTTGAATTAAAACAATTGCCTGACACTTTGAAATATGCTTATCTTCATGAGAAAACGATATATCCTATTATTATTAGTGCTAACCTTTCAGAACATGAAGAAGAAAGATTATTACAAATTCTAAGGAAGCACCGAGCTGCCATTGGATATACTCTTGATGATCTTAAGGGCATTAGTCCCACTCTATGTCAGCACAAGATCAATATGGAACCTGATGCTAAACCTGTTGTTACTCACCAACGATGATTGAATCCTAAGATGAAAGAAGTGGTAAGGACTGAAATATTAAAGCTTCTGGAAGCAGGTATAATCTATCCCATAGCTGATAGTAGATGGGTAAGCCCTGTTCATTGTGTCCCTAAGAAGGGAGGTATTACTGTTGTTCCTAATGATAAAAATGAGCTTATCCCACAGAGAATTGTTACTGGCTATAGAATGGTAATTGATTTTTGAAAATTAAATAAAGCAACTAGAAAAGATCATTACCCTCTGTCTTTTATTGATCAAATGCTAAAAAGATTATCTAACCACACACACTTTTGTTTTCTTGATGGATATTCTGGTTTCTCTCAAATACCTGTTTCACAACCTGATCAAGAGAAAACCACCTTTACTTGTCCCTTTGGAACCTATGCTTATAGACGTATGCCTTTTGGTTTATGCAATGCACCTACTACCTTTCAAAGATGTATGACTGCTATATTCTCTGATTTTTGTGAAAAGATTGTTGAGGTTTTCATGGATGATTTTTTCATTTACGGAACTTTTTTGATGATTGCTTAAGCAACCTTGATGGAGTTTTGCAGAGATGTGAACAAATTAATCTTGTCTTGAATTGGGAGAAGTGCCACTTTATGGTTAATGAAGGTATTGTCTTGGGGCATAAAATTTCTGAACGAGGTATTGAGGTGGATAAAGCTAAAGTTGATGCAATTAAGAAAATGCCATGTCCTAAAGATATTAAAGGTATTTGTAGTTTCCTTTGTCATGCTGGTTTCTATAGGAGGTTTATTAAAGACTTCTCTAAAATTTCTAGGCCTCTTACTAATCTTTTACAAAAGGATGTTCCTTTTGTTTTTTATGATGATTGCATAGAAGCCTTTGAAACACTTAAGAAAGCCTTAACTTCTGCACCTATTGTTCAACCACCTGATTGGAACTTGCCTTTTGAAATTATGTGTGATGCTAGTGATTATGTTGTTGGTGTTGTTCTAGGACAAAGAGTCGATAAGAAATTAAATGTTATTCATTATGCTAGCAAAACTCTAGACAGTGCTCAAAGAAATTATGCTACTATTGAAAAAGAATTTTTAGCAGTTGTGTTTGCTTGTGATAAATTCAGATCTTACATAGTTGATTCCAAAGTAATTGTTCACACTGATCATGCTGCTATAAAATATCTTATGGAAAAGAAAGATGCTAAACCTAGACTCATTAGATGGGTTCTCTTGCTAAAAGAATTTAATTTACACATAGCTGATAACTTGTCTTCGTTAAAAAATATTCTTGATGACCCACTACCTATTGATGATAGTTTTTCTGATGAACAACTAGCTACAATAAATGTTTCTCATAACACTTCCTGGTATGCTGACTATGCTAATTATATTGTTGCTAAATTTATACCACCTAGTTTCACATATGAACAAAAGAAAAAATTCTTCTATGATTTAAGACATTACTTTTGGGATGACTCACATCCTTATAAAGAGGGAGTAGATGGTATTATTAGACCTTGTGTACCTAAGCATGAATAGGAACAAATCCTATGGAAGTGTCACTCGGAAGCCTATGAAGGACATCATGCGGGAGATAGAACTGCTCACAAGGTATTGCAATCTGGTTTTTATTGGCCTACTCTTTTCAAGGATGCCCGTAAGTTTGTCTTGTCTTGTGATGAATGTAAAAGAATTGGTAATATCGGTAAGCGTCAAGAAATACCTATGAATTATTCACTCATTGTTGAACCATTTGATGTCTGGGGTTTTGATTATATGGGACCTTTTCCTTCCTCTAATGGGCATACTCACATTTCGGTTGCTGTTGATTATGTTACTAAGTGAGTAGAAGCTATTCCAACTAGTAGTGATGATCATAACACTTCCATTAAAATGCTTAAAGAAGTTATTTTCCCAAGGTTTGGAGTCCCTAGATATTTAATGACTAATGGTGGTTCACACTTTATTCATGGTGCTTTCTGAAAAATGCTTGCTAAATATGATGTTAACCATAGAATTGCATCACCCTATCATCCTCAATCTACTGGTCAAGTTGAACTTAGCAATAGAGAAATAAAATTAATACTACAAAAAACTGTCAATAGGTCCCAAAAGAATTGGTCTAGGAAACTACATGATGCACTTTGGGCCTATAGAACAGCTTATAAAAATCCTATGGGTATGTCTCCTTATAAAATAGTTTATGGAAAAGCTTGTCATTTGCCTCTTGAGTTAGAACATAAAGCATATTGGGCAATTAAAGAACTTAATTATGACTTCAAACTTGCCGGTGAAAAGAGGTTATTTGATATTAGCTCACTAGATGAATGGAGAAGCCAAGCTTATGAAAATGCCAAACGAATCCAAAAGAATCCAAAAGAATCCAAAAGAATCCAAAAGAGAAAGTTAAAAGATGGCATGACAAAAGAATCCAAAAGTGGGAGTTCAAAGTTGGTGAATATGTTCTTTTGTACAACTCTCATTTTAGATTCTTTGCAGGAAAACTTGTTTCTAAATGGGAAGGACCTTATATCATCGAAGAAGTTTATCGCTCTAGAGCTATCAAGATTAATAATGCCGAAGGTACTAACCCGAAGGTGGTCAATGGGTAAAGAATTAAACACTATATCTCAGGTACGCTTATTAATGTTGAAAGCAATATTATCCAAACCATGACACCGGAGGAACATATAAAAGAAACCTTCCAGAACACTCCAGAACCCTGAAAAAGAAGAGGTACGTGATACGGTAAGTAAACGGACTCCAAAAAATCCGCAAAAATATTTTCTGTCAGTTTTGTAATATTAGAAAAATTAGGAAAGTAAGAAATAACCAGGAAGGCAACCGAGGTGGCCACAATACACCAGGGCATGCCTGCCCTTCCTGGTGCGCCCTGGTGGGTTGTGGGCCCCTCGGGCACCTTCCCAACTCTGTTTTCCTTCCATATGCTTGTTTCCCAAGATAAAAAATATTTATATATACCCCCGGACGATTTGACCACCGCATCACAGAAAAATCCTCTGTTGTTGTTTTGTGTTGTTTCGCTGTCAGATCTATCAAGCTAGGCATCATGTCTTCTCTGTGACACCCTGGATTTTGGCCCTTTCTTTTTCTTTTGTTTTTCTTTGGATTTTTTATTTGAATTGCTTTTCTGTGGCTCTGTGGTCCTGAAACCTGGGAAGATCATCACTTCTCAGGCTCCCAAGTGGCTTGCTATCCTCAAAACCATCACAAGATCATGTCATTTACCATCTTGGACCAATCCCAATATTCTTTTTCTTGGAAATATTTCGTTTTTCTATTAAAGGAATAACCCTGTTTGCCCTAGGTTGTGAAGCAACCTATATTTCTGTCTCCCACAAAATTCTCAAATAATTCTCATAATTTGTTTGGATCATATATGCCCCAAATATGTCCAAACTTTCTTTTCCTAGCCCAAAAATAATTCATCAATATTCATTCTTCAATTCTGTCCAGTGTGGCTTTTTGTGAAGGAAGTGCCACCTATATTTTCTTGATTGCTCCCAAACTTTTGGGCATGCTCTCACATCCAAATCATTGCCACATGACCAAATTCAACTCCATTTGCCTAGTGAATCTTCCTCAGCAGATTTCCAAAGTTTTTGTCAGATGGAAGCCTTGTTAAAGGAAGTACTAGCTATGGTAATCCAAATGAGTTCAAGTTTTGCAAGGTCATTTATTTGATCAAATAATAGCTCTCCTCCAAATATGAGCTCATTTCATCAATCCATGTGAGCTCAGCATCAAATCTTGGCTTCTGGTCAGATTTTTAGGTTGTGAGGCAACTATATTTTATATTGCTTCAATATTACTGAAAATTTACCAGGACATGCTCCTAACCATATAAACTCTCTCGACAAAATTTGGGATCATTTCATTTTGCCATTTGCCCTCTATAATTTTTCTAAGATTCTGTCCAGAGAGGTACATTGTGAAGCAAGTACCATTTTGGTATTTCCAAATGGTATGAAACTTTTACAGTAGCTGCATATGCCCAAATGACTCACCTCCACCAAATTTCAGCTTAATCCAATTATCTATATGAGTTCTACTTTGTGATCTTATTTCTGGACCAAATTATGCAGTTGTGAAGCAACTATATTAAACCTTGGTCCAAATCCTTCCAAACTTCACATGATTCTTGTCTTTCCTACCCTAAACATCTGAGACATCCTGTTCTATCAATTCTCCATTCCTGTTAATCACAGATTCATGCAAAAGTTGGATACAGTAAACTTCAGAGGACCATTCCCATCTAACCACAGTGTGTTTCTTCGAGCAATCACCTCAGTTGTAACCTAGCTTGGAGAGACTACACGATGGACATGGTCGTCCGGCCAGGGTGCAACCCCGTGCGCCAGTTCACGCGGTGACTGCGTGGCTGGCATGCACACCGGCGCGCTCTGGCAAGTGGAGCCCCCTATGCTCGTCCGTTCCTCCTCTTCTCGAGCGTTCGCCATGTCCTGGAGCTCCCCCGTGATCCCCTGCTTCGCCCTGTGCCACTGCCCCGACCTGTCTCACCGTTGTTGCGTCGCGTCGAGCTCGCCCGTGCCGCAGACCTCCTCTGCTCCTCCTTGTCCGGTCGGCCGAGCCTTCTCGATCCCTCCCGAGCTCGCCCCGGGCCTATAAGTAGGTGCCACGACCTCCTCCGCACCTCGCCGCTCTCTTCCCGGCCCTCCTAGTCCACCGGAGCCACCCCACTCCTCCTTTGTCTGCCGCCGTCCGCCATGGCCGCTTCGGCCTCGGCTTAAATTCCGGCCACACGAGCCCCTCCTCCACTCCCTGACCACACCATCTTCTTCCCCACACGCCGGAGATCCTCCCCACCACCTCACCCTCTCGCCGGAGCTGCTGTGTCCGTCGTCCCCTAGTCCGGCCGCCGCCCGCCCCTGCTCTTTGTTGCCTTGAGCAGCCATAGCTCCGTCCCTCCCCGGTGCCCACCGCCTACCCTGGTGGACGCGCCACCTCTCCCCGCAGCTGCTGGTGCCCTCGCCTCGGTCGGAGACGGCCGGAGTCGCTGGGTGCCGTCGCCAGTGTCGCCCCTCTCCTGCCTCCTCCTTTGCTCTGCTCGGGATCAGTGGGAGGAAGGAGACTAAAGGGCTAGGCGGGCCCCGCGTTGCCCTCGACCCCACTTGTAAGCGACATAAGCCCCGGGCCCACGCGTTAAGTGGAAACGCCTTTCTTCAAAAATATGTTTTCAGTATTAGGAGGCGTATTTTCATTTAACTGCGGCTGAAAGTGCGCTTTCCTTTACAGGAGGCGTAGTTTACCCGAAGGCGCCTTCTGTTCCAACTGTCAGGGGCCTGTCTATGAATAAAATATTTATAGATCAGTCCCTGTGCTTCAAACCTCCGTATCTTTTTTATCCTAACTCTGATTCAGGTGAATTCAAGTCTCACGTTTTCGTCTCGTTGAACCCGTCATGCTGGTACAATTTTCATAATGTTTTCACACTATGAGAATGACCATTTTGCCCTTGCCCTTATCTAGCCCCCTTCGAGAGAGAACCGTTCCAGCGAATCGTTCCACGGCTTCACCGCACTTCTTTCTGGTGTATCCTTCATCCCCAGGCAAGCCACGACAGCCACTTGCATGATGGATTTGCAGTAGCCATGGTTTCCACTTGAATATTTAATAATTATTTGCTCAGTTACTACTGTTAATACTGTTTCGGTTATGCTTGTGGATCCATGCTTATCTTTATGCTATGTTCTTATGTACCCTGTTAGTTATGTGATTATTTGTTAGTATTACTCTCATATGTCATGCTTGTTAGTAGTACATGCTGGTATTCGTGATGTTCTTTGCTGCATGACTATCGTCTGTTATGAAGAGTACCTGTGTTAAGCATGATCATCGCTATGCCATGTTCATCTGCATCTAGTAGACTAAGTGCTTCAATATTGTTGATGTTAATGCTTCATATGTTAAATGGTTATGCTTTCCATACATGCGCATGTTGATATCATGCTCATATGCATTGTTATTTCATCATGTTGTTTCATTATGACTCGGCTCATTTCTTTTCAAGTTTAACCGGATATTAATTGAACTTGAACACCTGTTGGCTGAGTCATAGTGCCATCGAGATGAGCTGACTAGTGCAACCACATTTGCCTTTATGGGAAGGCCCTAATGCGGTCTATTGTCATGCCTCTCGCCGGTGCCTGCAACTAGGGAAGGTTAGGTGCACGCGCTACATTGGCCAGGTAGGCGCAGTAACCTTGTGTGCCCGAGTTGTGTTGTACCCGGGTTGTCCCCGTTTGGGACCGTTTTTGTTTTGGCACGACAGTGGCCGTTAGATGTCTAGAGTGGCATCGGGCCACCCATGACTTAGCCCAAAGGGGAGTTTGTCGGAGTGGCCGGGAGAGTGTCATGCAATAGATCGGTTTTGTCGGAACGCCGTTGGTCCACCCGAAAGGGAGCACGAGGCCTTGGGTTCCGTAGTGTGGGTACAGTGTACTAACCTCTGCAGAGTGTATAATCTATCGATAGCCGCGCCCATGGATATGGGCCCAGTTTGTAGTAGGTCACACTATGGGTCAACAGTAATAATAACCTGACTAATAAACAACCCTGGTTCGATGAGGAAAGAAGTTGGTTGATCTTTATGTGATCAGGAGAGGATCACAGTGGTATCGTGGATACCGAAGTTGTTTGATGTTTATGGTGTCATGTGATGATCCCGAGTAAAAATAAAGCTCATTGTGGTCTTATGTTCACTACGGTATTGTTAATACCAAGCTTGGTTGGTCCTGAGGTGATCGTGTGATGCTCAAGTTGGTAAGTTGATGCATGTGGTGGTTACGAGATAACCCCCGAGCAGAGTAATTTGAATCATGCTAGTTTAAACATGCTGCATCTTTGTATCATCCTGTTCACATCATGAGTAACATGCCATGTTCATTGCATATGGTTCTAGTTGTATGATGTTCAACATGTTCATATGTTCATGCCATGCTTATGATGTTCTATTGGTATCATGTTCATCATTGCTTTAACATCTAAATGCCATGCTGTTGTTTGTCTGGATTGCTTTTGGTTGCTGTGAGCTTCCGAGTACATTCAAAGTACTCACCTGGCGTGTCATGCCAGTTTGCAGGTCATGCCGTGTTTGCTTGATTGCCGAGGATCCCGAGTTTGCGAGCTAGGATAAGCGATCCAGCCAGAGTCCCTGCGGAGTGGAGTCCATCGCTGTCGTCGTTGTTCCGCTGCTAGAAGTTATTCCGCTGCTTCGAGTTGTTCTGATGCTAGCATAGAACTGCCTTAGCAGGCGTAGTGTCGCCGCGTCGATGTAATTCACTGTTATATCGGAACCCTTGTATCCCTGAGTATTTGTAATAAAGAGCTGATTTGTTCTATGCCAAGCCCTGCCGTATTCCAAAAGACTTGATCTCTGGGCTGGAATACGGGGTGTTCCGGTCTCTCTGAGCTGGGGTGACATAACGGTTGGTATCAGAGCAGGTCTGGCTGTAGGACGCCCTAGTCCGCGCGAATGTTAGAAAGCGGTAGTATAGAGCCTAGTCGATTTTGCTGCACCTGATTGTTGCATTTGGTTGTTGCATAGCATGCATATAGAATTATCTGGTCGCTAATGGTTGATCTTGTGAGTGTAGGTGGCATCGGTTTCGATCCACTACCTGCACCCCTCCAGTTTTGCATACCTGCTTCTCGGTGTTCGGCGTCATCTGTGTCCCAGCAGAGTGATGCGATGGTACCAAGTGTTCCTGACACCATTTGCAGGAGTTATGCTCAAGTATCGCGCCGTTATCTTTCCGTCAGCCACCCCTATCGTTTCGGTGATAGACATGTTTCTATCCCGAATCGTGCCTTCTGGCTCACCACCTTGGCAACCCTTACTGATCATTGTAATCAGAAAAGGGCAATGCCAGCAAGCCTTGTTTTTCACCGCTATCCTACTCTATCACCCATTCTTTAGACGTGTATGATTTTCATCCGCTTGATGATGATGTGGTCGTAACCTCAGTGTTCTGCTACATGATCACCAAGTTCGTCCTCACCTCCGTGTCCATCCAGATGCAACCGGTGTTAAGCCAGCGTTTGGTGTAGCCTTGTTTACACCAACTCTTCCACACGTGGATTCACTTTCGTGCACACCGCCACACCATATTAGATCGTAGAACTGGAGTTTTCGCGAGATTTGTGTGCTTAAGTGTACATGCATATTATTGATGTGAGTAGCAGCAATATGTGATGTTGCTTGAATATGATATTGCTTGTATATAATCTTGATTGCCTTGTGTGCTTTTGTTCAATTTGTTTCTTTTGTTTCTTTCTTTGGGCCCTCGGTATTACCTTATTTTCCCCTTATTAAAGTTGCTCATCAACCAACACCGGACCCGAAGAATCAGTAAGGAGTTCAAATATTTAGAAGCTCAGCTAAACATTATGGAATTCTCAGCCAACTACATCGTATTGAGAACATCTGGTCTGAATACAAATGATATCATGGCTAGATTATCAGCATCAAGTCTACCTCAGTGTGTAATTCCCACAGCAGTAATGATTAAATCATCCGGAAGATAGATTGTGTGCATGACCAACAGTATATTTCGACTCAAAGGTATGATTCATATACAAGGTTTGATTCTGTTACGAGTACGATTTGGAACATGCTATACTCCGGAAGCAAGCTAGAAGGTGCTCCGAATTCAGTACTCAGCAAGGAGGATAGTCGAACAACCTTTTCATACAAGTAATCGGTAGCAGAAATATTCAGATGGTATATATATATATATATATATATATATATATATATATATATATATATGGCCTTCAGCCCACATATTGCAAAGAGAAGCTTCTGGTTTAAGCAACCCAGTCTGCCTCCGCAAGCTATCACCGGAGCTTACAACGCAAGATTCCTCAGTCTTCCTCGGTACGATATGTGGATGGCTTCCAGCACAAGATACTCCGTCTTCCTCAGTAAGCCACCGCAAAAGCTTCCGGCATAAGGTACCGAGTCTTCCCCAGCAAGTCTTTAAGGGGGGAAGCTTCCGAAGCACGATACCCAGTCTTCTTCAGCAAGCTGCCCGGGCAAGAGCTTCGAGCACAAGCTATTCTATCTTCCCCTGCAAGATACTTTTGATGGCTTCCAGCATAAGCTGTCCAATCTTCCTTAGTACGGCACTTGTGCAAGGTATTACACAGTGAGCTGGCATCATATGGCAGTGCATCCCAAGGGTCAAATCCACAACAGTTTTGTCAGAAGCAAGGATCAGTCAGAACACAAGTCTTCCTCAAGAATCAGCTAGTTCTATATATACTATTAGCATGCTGCCAAGTTCATACAAGTCACTCGTGCGATGATGAAATCACGGTAAGAATCTGCCAACCTCACCAGTTATGCAAGAGGATGAAAGCCAGTTATACACCTTAGTGGGTCATCCAAGGATCGACAAAGTTTGAGGAAAGACAACATGGGACAACAATTTTGACAATGCTTATCCACACTGGTACATCGAGGTGCTATACAAATGGTTTTTAACCCCTTTCCGCGATGGTGTTTGGAACCGTTGCCAAGTGAGTGACTGCGATAGGGGGGGTCCTTCCCACACGACCCAGAAACCGTCGAGGATAGGGAGCCTTGATGCATACAGTTGTCCCTATAAAACCATTTCTGATATCTCGAATATCCCAAATGCTTCATCCTTCCTACTCGTTTGTGCTCGCATTGCCATCGCAGTCGGAGTTTTGTTGTTTTACCTAAAACCAGGCACATTCTAGGCATGGGAGTTTTCCAGGCATGTACCAAACTGGCTCTACGTTTATGATGCCTGGCACATCACAAACAGTTCTTGATTGTAAACCGTGTACGATAGGTCGACAATCACACACATTTAGTTTTCCCACACCATTTGTGATAGTGTCTGACATCACACACGCTTTGCAAATGGCAACTGTGTGCATTGTTACACATGTTCCCTCTCCGTGAACCGTGTCAGATTATGATGTATATCGCACATGTTCTGCTTTATAGACCGTGTGCGCCGTAATGACCTGCAGACCGTAATTTCACCCTAATTTAATTGCTGCTATTTAAAATTGTACCTAATTTGAACTTGAAAGTAGGCTATAGCTTTATTCATATCCATCAGGTTCAAACAACCAATGCATTATTCGATTCACAGGTACATATGTTCAAGAATTACATAAGCACCAAATAAAGAATGATGAACCAGGGTTCTATACTTGTACTATTATAGATGGTAAAGAAAGAGGCGATAGACATTCTGGTTGCTGAACAAGGTGAAGTGGAATGGCCCTATTGTGCTCTCCTGGATGCAGAAGGCATGCACGACTCTAGTCCAACCCCTTGTGATGGCCGGCCGCCAATCATGTAGTTTGAGAGGTAATCTTGAGTAAACTACTTCAGGATCCACTGCAAAGGAAAAAAGATTCAGACATTGTCATCTAACACAACTCATTACGGGCAGTAAAAAGAAGGCTACAGAGTTCTTACTTACCATCCTGCAGTTCACTGTTGTCTTGCATAAAGTGTAAACAAATAGTTCGTTTGACATCTTTTGACCCATTTTAATAACAATCTTTATCAGTTTCCTCACTTGATGCTGGTTCATGAATATCTCATTGCCCCATATGCAGAAAGGGTCGAAGTGTGGATCTTTGGCAATGACATATGTACCTAAAAGCACCAAGTTAATATTAGAAGCTAAACAACAATTGCAAAATGATGTAGTACAACACTCCCTCCATCCCATTATATAAGATTTTATTACATGTATATCTAGACATCATCAGAACATTAAGGTAACACTCTTCCTTGTTGCTATGTAGCCTGGGATTGCATATTTAGTCATTCAGTACAATGCATGTTGCTATGTAGCCTCAGATATATTAAATATGGCCCTAGTTAACCTATTGATAAATGGGTTACATATATATTCAGTGAAATGTCCAATTCGACGATTAATCCCTTATCAACCCCCAGGCTATATGGTACCAGCTACTGATATCCTGAACAGTGAGTACATATAAGCAATGCGATGAAACTAACCTCGATGGAAAACAGCAATGTTCTCAATATTGTCCTGTATGAGTACATATAAAGGCATGTTAAGCACAACAGGCTAAACATCAACCAAATATATCCATGGTAGACAACATAATCTACAAATGATAGCTTCAGTGTGCACGTTTAAGCACGCTAGTTAAGCAAAACAAAAAGTGGAAAGGTGTGTTAACTATATCAGGCATAACATTTAAAAACAAGCAAATAGTCATTCAAACTGGTATTGTGCAGGTCTAAAGTACACTAGTTAATGTTAAAAAAACGAAAGGGCATGTTAACTGCAACATCCTTAACAGCAACCAAATATCGTAATTCATAGTGGTATTGTTGAAACTGTTATTGATGAAATTGAACTGCACGGCAAATAGTTGCACATATAGAGCATCACATTGTGAAGAACTGAAATAAACAAGGCATAAGGCCATCTCTAGCCGATCCTTTAAAAGTTAACGGACTAAAACCCTTAGTGGATATATATATACTCCATCAATTTTTGGCCGTTTCTAGTCGATCCCCTAAACTTAACATTGTAAACTTCAATTTGATCAAGTTCAAAGCAGGTTTAACCGAAAGTAGCAAGCATTCAAACATAAACATAGATAGTTTTGCATCATCGAACATAAAACACAAATTTAAACTAAGCTAAACTACTTTCGGTCAAAGTGGAGGTCGAGCCAATCCTTCCTCGTTAGGTACGGTGTGCCGCGAGCCGGGTCCGGGCCGGTGTCGTCGCCGGGGTCATTGGGGAAGACACTCCTCTACTCGTCGATGTTGATCTCCTCGTCCTCGCCGCCCACCTCGATGCCCTCCGCGCCGCCATCCTCGCCGCCTTCGACCTCGTCATCGGAGGAGAGCATGATAACGTCGCTGCCGTCTGCGCCGGCAAAGATCACCCTCTCCGCCTCCATGAGCTCCGGGTGCTACCGGCGGAGCTCTTGCATGTAGGCCTCGTCGGCGACCTCGGCCTCGAGGCGCTCCCATGCCTCGCGGTCCTCCCACGCCATACCGAGCTCACCACCCCTGGCTCTGGTGGAACAAGGTCGACCGGACATGTGTCAAAGGGGAAATTGAGCCTAGCCGCCGTGCCGTGGTAGAGGACCTGCCAACGGTCGTACTCCATGGCCGCGAGCTTGGCCGTGTTGAAGGTACCGAGCCACCAGCAGGTGTGGGTCTCCCGATCCGTAATCTCGGCGACCCACATCCCCCACCGCCACTGCCGGACCCCGAGGTAGGACCTCATCGGTGGCCGGACCCGAGGGAGGACGGGGAAGTCCTCGAACCGGCGTAGGGGCACGGCGGCGGGCGGATCGGGTGACCGGCGACGGCGGATCAATAAAGAGCCCACGGAGGACGACGGGGACACCTTGGCGGCCACCTCGCCGGCGTCGGGCGAAGAGGCCACGATAAACCTCTTTTTGGCCATTGGCTCCTCGAGCTCCCCGGCACACAGGCAGAGGTTGAGGATGGAGGCGGCGGTGGTGATGGCGGTGACCTACCAATGGTTTCGAGCGAGGGAGGGGTGGTGTGTGTCTGTGTGAGCGGAGGTTTTGGGGAGTGTGTGGTGTGTGTGGAGGGGGGGGGGGCAAGGTGGTGTTTGAGGAAATATCACGGCAACTGAAAATTTTACTAGGTGGGAGTAAACTGCCGGGCTTCTGAAAATTTGGATCAAGGGCGAGCAGATATTTTTGAGATTGCGAGGGATGCAGAGGCGGGAGTAAAATGCCGGGGCAACTAAAAATTTGAATCAAGGGCGAGAAGATATTTTTGAGATTGCGAGGGATGCAGAGGCGGGAGTAGCAAGGCGGGGCTACTGAAAATTTGAATCAAGGGCGAGCAGATATTTTTGAGATTGTGAGGGATGCAGAGGCGGGAGTAAAATGCCGGGGCTACTGAAAATTTGAATCAAGGGATTGAAGCAGAGCGGGAGTAACAGACATCGCACACGGTCCACACATACTAATCATGTGCTATCAAACATTAAAACCTTCCAGGCGGTAGATATTTTCGAGATTACGAGGCAGTAGATATTTTCGAGACCGGGAGGCAAGCCTCATGGAGCCCAATGTACTGTGCTGATGTGAATGACTGCAGGGCACGGGCGTGGCACACGGGTAGTCTGACCGAACCGTGTTTGTTGCGTACCCAACCGTAGACGGTTTCTGCATCCAACTCATGTCCTGTTTATAAATTTGGCAAAAAGAATAATGTGGGAGAGGGTCAGAACACGAACACACTTGCATGTGGACCAAATATATGTATGAAAAGGGTGGTTTGATGTTCGAATACCCAATGCACAACTTTGATGTGGCACCTGTCGCACAAAAGCACAGTATTACTAGTCAGCCACCCCCTACGAACCCCACTTCATGTCGGCGGTAAGGGAATCCTAGCTACGAATGCATGCCCCCAAATAGCTAGGTCTGGAATCTCACCCTACCATAACACAAAACCTATAGGAGTCCATCATATATATATGGTCAAACTTCCCCTTTCGCTTCCTGAGAAAGGTGGACCATGTGCCGAACCACAAATGTGTGCTTGTGGCGCGAGATGGGTGAGACCACATACGAACCACATGCGGGTGGGCCTACTATATGTATGAAAAGGGTGTGGTGTGATATTTAACTACCATTCACAATTTTGATGTGGCACGTGTGCCTCGCAAATTAACCGGACTTCCCCGACCCCACGGAGGTTGCAGGTAGTGCGAAGTAGCCCCCCCCCCCCACACACACACACGCGTCGGGCGTAGGGCATCTAATCAAGATGTACTGTAACACGGACCAAGCAGAATCCAACATGGTCGTACAATCTCTCCCGCTCGTTGTTGGTCAAAGTGATGGACATCCACACGGCCCCGCAAAATGGGCTAGCTTGTCGCCGATAACCTTGCGAGAGAGTACTGTATGAAGACAAACCCACTCTGTGCATGTGGCCCAAGTATGTATATGGAAGTGGTGTGTGTTGTGTTTGAATACCCAATGCACAAATTTGATGTGGCACCATGCTTTGGAACCGTAAAATCCCCATACTGAGCGAGGGTTCATGACGCGTAGCATGCGCTCAAACTTAATTAGGCTTGGAATGATCGACCTACTATACGGTAACTCGAAGCAAAGAAGAAGAATCCACCCTGGTAACCTTTCTCGTCGTTGGTTGAAATGATGGACGTCCACACGGGCCCACGAATATATATAGGCTTGCCGCCCATAACCAAGCGAGTGAGAGTGTGTCCAAAGACAACCATTGCATGCGTGTGTCCCAAACATATTTATGGAGGTGTGTGATGCATGCATATGTGTTGAATACCCGACCCAATGCACAACATTGATGTGGTGCATGCGTTGAAAATCGCAGAGGTCCCCACACAGAGCAAGAGGTCATTCATGACGTGTTGTGTGCTCGCCCCCCCCCCCCTTCGATCCAGCGGGATGGATTCATGTGTACACATGCGCTATTATATATATGTAATGTCACATCATGATCTATATCATGAGACAAACAAAAAATTAATCCCTTACTAAGTCAAATTAGTTAACCTCTCTCGCTATCAGTGAAAGTGATGGACCAAGCGGGCCGACAGATGGAAGCATCGCCGATAACCGCATGAGTGAGTGCCATATATAGGACAACAACCATCGTGATTGCATGTGTGCCAGAACATATATATGGAGAGGTGTGTGGTTGTGATGTTTTGAATACCTAATGCACATCTTTGATGTGGCATTCACTACAAAAAAAAGAAACATCCGTGACATTTTGGGCCGAACAAATTTTTTTTCTGTCATGCTTATGACACTTCTATAACGATAATTGTGACAAAACCCGGTATCATCATAGATGTGGTGGGCTCCTACTTCTATGACAAAAAATCATGACAGAAAATGGGCTTCTCGTCCTGGGCGGGCCGGAGACGCAGCTGCATGACATTCTTTGGGCCGTCCATGACGGAAAAAACCGTGGTAGAAGCAAGGGCGAGGAAAATATCGGGTAGTTCCCGGTTACGGTGGGTGGTCGGGGCCGAGCGATGCACGGAGGGATTGTGCGTTTCTCTCATACACGTACGCGCGTGGGTGCGAGGCGTTGGGCTCTAACTGAACCCGAGCGAGGCGTTCACCTACTGAACCCGAGCAATTGCACTGGCTACGCGTTACTGAACCCGAGCGATCGATCGATCCCTGGCTGTTAACTGAACCCGATCGAGCGATTCCTTCGCTACTACTGCTAACTGAAGCCGATCAAACCTGCTGCCTCTTGATGAACAGTGAGCGTTGTTGGGGGTTGGATGAACAGTTCCCGATGGGGGTTGGATGAACAGGACCCCGTGGTAGTAGAGGCCGTTGCCGCTGGATGAACAGGACCCCGATCGAGCCGGTTGGGGGTGGATGAACAGGACCCCATGGAGGGCTGGTTGAACAGTAGCCGATGGAGGGCTGGATGAATAGTAGCCCGTGGAGGGCTGGTTGAACAGTAGCTGGTGGAGGCTGGATGAACAGTAGCTGGTGGAGGCAGGAAGGAGACACCGTGGATGAACAGTCGCAGGTGGAGGCTGGAGGAGGTCGACGGTGGATGAACAGTAGCCCATGGAGGCTGGAGCGAGGCAGTCGACTGTGGATGAACAGTAGCCCGTGGAGTTCCATTTTGCGGTACGCCACACCCCTCCCGATGAACAGGACCCCCGTTTCAAACCGTAGGAGGTCGAAGAGAAGTCTGTTTCCTCCGTTTTGCAGTACGCCACACCCCTCCCGATCAACAGGACCCCGTTTCGACCGTAGGAGGTCGAAGAGAAGTCCGTTTCCTTCGTTTTGCGGTACGCCAGACCCCTCCCGTTGAACAGGATGCCGTTTCGACCATAGGCGGTCGAACAGAAGGCCGTTTCCTCCGTTTTGCGGTACGCCAGGCTTCGTTTCGGCTGTTCCGTCCAAGCCGGTTGGCTCCCGATGAACAGGACACATTCCGTTGCCTCCTGATGAACACGACGCAATTTCTCTGTTCCGACCCAGCCGGTTGGCTGCCGATGAATAGGACACCGTCGCTGCTCTCCGCTGCCTCTCCATGTACACGAGCCCTGGCCGTACGTATGCGCGAGTAGGCATTCGAGACCCCGCCCGTATGTACGTATGTGGCCGTATTTACTTTCTTGCACCCTGGTTGTACGTACGTATACACGATATAGACAGGACTGCGTGACATGCTACGTCCGCGCCTCTACTATGACACGTGCCCTTCCTTACTCGGCCACGGTTCATCGCTGCAGCCTGCAGACAGACCGATCGACCAGTATGTACGTACTCATTCGCGACCAGACAGACAACCCTACGTACGGTTTGACCGGGTGGGTCCCACCTGTAACGGAGGTAAGGAGGCACTTCCTTGCATGTGAAGATATAGCTGGTGGGTCCCAGCTGTCAGGAGGAGAATCATATTTTTTGCCCGTAATATGGACGCACTTCCTTGCGTGCGAAGATGTAGCTGGTGGGTCCCAGCAGTCAGGGGGGAAATGTTTTTTTCGTGAAATACGGTGGCCCGTCCGGTGGGTCCCTGCTGTCATGTGGAGGAATCATTATTTTGCATGTAATAAGGAGGCACTTCCTTGCTGCGGCCGTGGACCCAGCTGTCAGCCTCTCCACATACAATACTCTTCCGATGGAAGTCGTTCCTTGACCACATTGACCACGCCGCGCCGAGAGCACCAAGGCGGTGGACGACGGCGAGGCCTAGGAAGGGGACAACGCGGAGCCGAGGAAGACGCGGCAGTGGATGCCCACGTGGAGGGGAGTACGAGGGTTGACTGGTTCGGCTGCAGTGTGAGGCTGTCGTCGCCGCAAAATAACAGGGGTTGTGGGTGAGTAGAGGGATGGCCTGGCCAGAGGTTGGAGTAGGGTGGGGCAGTCAAGCCTGCGCGGCAGCAGAGCCGGCCATGGGAGGCAGGAGCAGGCGGCACGACCGGCGCTGGTTTGGGCGGCTGGAGCAAGAAGACCAGAGGTTGAAGAAGCACTACGACCGTTGGATGGACATCGTATGGTCACTGGAGCTAGAATCGTTCATATTGACTAAGTTGACAAAGCCCTCCGTCCGTGTCAACTTAGTAGGCCCACAAGTCAGCCTCCCACTATGGTGGGTCCCAACTAGCAGGGGGAGTATTCAATTTTTTGTGTGTAATAAGGAGGCACTTCCTTGTGTGCGAAGATATAGCTGGTGGGTCCGAGCTGTCAGTAGGGGGAACATTTTTTTCGCGAAATACAGAGGCCCTTCCGGTGGGTCCCAGCTGTCAGGTGGAGGAATCATTATTTTGCGTGTAATAAGGAGGCATTTCCTTGCGTGCGGCCGTGGACCCAGCTGTCAGCCTCTCCACGTACAGTCCACTTCCGATGGATGTCGTTCGTTGACCATGTTGACCACGCCGCGCCGAGAGCACCAGGGCGGTGGACGACGGCGAGGCCTAGGAAGGGAACGACACGGAGCCAAGGAAGACTCGGCAGTTGTTTCCCATGTGGAGGGGAGTACAAGGGTTTACTGGTTTGTCTACCATCGCCGGAGAATAACAGCAGGTGTGGGTGAGTAGAGGGATGGCTAGGCCAGCGATGGGAGTACGGTGGGGCGATGAGGCCTGCGCGGCAGCATAGCCGCCCGCGGGAGGAGGGAGCAGGCAATCCCGCTGGCGCTTGTTTGAGCGGCTGGATCAGGAAGAGCAGAGATTGAATAAGCATGACGGCCGTTGGATGGACATCCAACAGTCACTGCTCTCGTGTGTTGACTAAGTTGACACGGCGTTGTGTGTGCGTCAACCTTTTTTTTTTGGAAAGCGTATGCGTCAACCTATAGTAGGCGCACAAGTCAGCCTCAAATGTGTGGAAAACAGCATACAGACCATCTGCCATTATTTCTAATAATTTACAGCCCATTTGCTAATTCTTAAGGATTTTTTTGGAGCCCATATTCTTTCTGTTAGCATTACAACCCATATTGTGGCTATGGTTAAAAATTATACGAAATTTTGCATATTTCGGTGCGGTCAACTGTTTTTAATCCCGAAATTTCAAGTCACATTCAAACTAATTTGAAAAATAAATGTATATAAATATAAAATCCAAATAATTGTCCACGCATAAAAATCAATGGAATTTAAAATCTTGAAATGAAAAAAAAAATTGAAACTAATTCCCGGTTTGATGTGTTTTAAAAATGTACAGCCCATTTCTCATTACTGATAGCCCATTTTCTAGACAAGCCGAATGAAACTCTCCTCGTCTTGAAAGATTTGCAGCCCAGCAGGGCTGACAAAGCAAGTAGGCCTCGGTTGGGTATTTCTTTAAAAAAAGTAGAACTGGGCTAGCCATTTTCAGCAAGAAAAAAACACAACTCGGCTCATGATGTGGTAAACATATATAAAACCCTGGCTAGACGGGCCACAGCCCCCGCACAGCCTCACTGTTACCCTGATCCGTCTCTAAAACTAGTATAAATAACAACTGCTTGTTCCTAAAAAAAAGTAAATAACAACTGCGCGACCTGCTGGGTCCCTGGTGTCATCCGCTCGTTGTGTAATTCTCTCGTTTATTGACTACGTTGACAATGGCATGGGCCCCAGATGTCCAACCAGTAGGAGGAACCATTTTTTTGGGCTTGTAATAACGAGGCACTTGCTTGCGTACTTCCATGACCCTGGTGGGTCCCTACTATCATCCTCTCCACGTACAGTCATCTCCTTGTTCCTCTCGGTTGTTGACGGCATTGACAACACAAGAGGGCGGCGCACCGCGCACAGCGAGTGAACCAAGGCGAAGGACGACGACGAGGCCTCAGACAGAACGAACAGGAGCCGTGGAAGAAGCACCGGTCCAGTCACAGGCGGAGGGGAGTACGAGGGTTGATTGGTTCGGGTGCGGGTGCATGTTGGGGCTGACATCGCCGGAGAATAATAGGACGTGTGGGGGAATAGAGGGAGGGACTAGCCAACGTTGGAGGGTACGGTAGGGCGGCGGAGGCGCAGCCAGCCATGGGAGGCGGGAGCAGGCAGAACCGACGGGGTGGTTTGGTTTGGGCGGCCGGAGGAAGAAGACAAGAGATAGAAGATACACGACAGATGTTGGATGTCAATCCAATGGCTGGTAGGCAGAATCGTTTGTGGACTAGCTAGTAAGTCGACACCACCTTGGATAGGCTTTTTCCTCGTGGGTCCCAAATGTCAGAATCCAAATCTATCACGGTCATGCAGCCTTTCTTATGAAAATTTACAGCCCATTTGGTGTGCTAGTTAAACATAAGTTTGTGGGTGCTGGTGGGGGCTAATCACTTGGGTTCTGTAATGCACAGTGAGCTCAAGTAGCTGGCGAGAGTGATGTTATTTCCCTTGGTTGAGATATGTTACAATATTTCATTCTTAATTAAACAAATGGCAAGCCATTTGCCTTGTTTCAAAGAAAATATGACAGTCACAACCGAGTTGAAAAGGGCAACAACATCTAACTCCAACTTACAAACTATACAAAAGCACGAGGGTTAATTGTTCATCAGGTTTAGACAAAACCCAAATTGAAAAGGGCAACAACATCTAACTCCAGCATTGTTTTCGGCAGTCAAAGTCAAATGGATCGGTCAGGTCCATAGAATGAACATCCTGGGTCGTAAAATTTATTGGATTATGACCACAAGATGTTGTAAATAGAAGCCCGGCAAGTTCAGAAGCTCTTTTGTCCACCTGAAACTCCTTTTTTTTGCTCTTCGACATACCTATCCGTCAAAACCATGCTGCTGATAAACTTAAGCCTGATGGACAATAGTAACCTCGCATTCAGCAGGAAGAATGTGACAAATCTAGTGTTTGCATGGTTGGCTACATATCGTTCCAGCGTTATTTTCTTCAATCGAATGTCATGAGAAGTGAGAAAATCCCGGTGCTTACGAATCCACCGATTGGTTATAACTTTCTTACCCCATCCTGTTGCCTAAATAGACATGAAGATTGAAAATAGTTAAGTTCTAAAAAAAGAGTGTCGAAAGAGCAACAGCTGAATGGTTAATTCTAGTACACTATATGCGGGCTTCCAATGTGCGTGAAATTATCACCTTTATATACAACTTCTCCAGACATGGAAAGCATTGCAGCAAGCCAATAATCTTGTTCAGATCAAAACTATTCATTTGGATATATAAGATCTTGACAGAATCCAGCACCATTGATAGGCTATCCATGGAGAAACTCTTCATTGAGCATAGAACATAATATTAGTACAAAATGTGTACTCCAAGATGATATATAACTTATGCGCAGAAATTTAAAATGCAGCTTATGGTTACAAGTGTAGATGATAATATACAGTACCTGAAGAACTGTGGAGCCAAACACCATCTTGAAATGAGCACAGAGATCATGTATTACACCCAAGGTCTCCAGTTTAGGCACAGAGACAACGGTTATTTGCGACGGTGAATAACTAGAATCAAGGATCAACCTTTGAAGTGAAGGGGCATCTTGGATGATGAGCTGCCTTCCGTCAAAAGAAATTCCAATTCTTACAAGGTTAGGCGACTTTATTTGGAGACAACCGATTCTAACTGTGAAAACAAGCACCAAGCACTCTAGGGCAGGGCAACTGGAGTGGATGATGTTGTGCAATGAGGCCTCCGATATACGAACCCGCACAAGTGAAAGTTTTTTGAGAAATGGGAGTCGAAGGTTTAGTACCAGATTGTCTGGTAGGTAGCACAGCGCAAAGGTAGTGGTGTGGAGAGAGGAGGAAAACCGCGAGATGGACATCGGTGCTGAGGGCACAAGTACATGGCGTTCGGTATCTGGTAGGTGATTTCCTGGGGAATAGTAGAACTCAAGCAGCTGTAGTTCTGTGAATTCAGGGGATTTTAGCCAGGCGTCCACCGTGCAGGGCATGGTATGCTTGCTCAGGTAGCATGATGGGATGCAGAGGCTTTGAACGGAGCCCTGGTGGGAGGAGATGATGGCTCTGGGGAGTTCAAAATCATTAAAGAGAGATAGCTGACGACAGTCGAGATTAAGGGGCGCGGCGCGCCATAGAGGGCACCAGCGAATTGATAGGACTTGGGTGCGGCAGCAATCCTTGGTGGGGAGAAGCGAGATGATCTCCCCAAGGATGGCGTCCGGGAGATCGCTGATGCGGTCCACCCTAGATTCTATGGGTTCCTGGGTCCCGGTGGGGGCGGGCTCGCCCCTTCTCCCCGCGCTGCCGGGTGCAGGATCTAAAACAGGCGTCGCCGCTGGCGGGAGCCTCATCTTCTTGGCGCTGGGTCCGCCAACTCCATTTTCCTCGAGGGCGTCGCGTCGAGCTCACGGATTTGAGCAGAGTAACGAATGACGAGCCTAGTTGTGGTGCGAGTGAAGAAGAAGGGGAGCTGGGGTTTTTCTGTAGTAGTGAGGAAGAAGGGGAGTTGGGGTTTTTTGTAGGAGTGAGGTGAGGAATTTGGGGGTACGAGTGGAGCGAGCTGACGTGCGGTGGGTGGGAGTGAGGAGGAAGAAGAGCACCCAGGTTTTTTTGGGGGGCGGTGTGCTGGGTAGCGCCTCTCATTAAGTAAATATATGGGCTTTTGAATTGATTTTATTATTTACTAGGGTGGATGGGCTGTTTTGTCTTGGGCCCAGAGAAACAATTACTACTAGTACAGTGCAGACACTCTACAGCTACCCAGAAAAACAATTACTACTAGTACAATGGATACACTACCGCTTTTGGCTCCTCCGAGGTCATCGAAACGTTTCCCTCTACTGAATGCCTTTTTACTTTTGTTCACCGACATGCGGGCCATGCAGCGCGCGAGCCCAAATGCCATCCACCAAATTAGAAGGCAGTATGCAGGCGGAGAGTCACTCCGGTCGTAGCGTGGCAGTAACGAGCCGCCATATCACAAAACCCCACCTCCCCGCAGTCTAAGTTTGACGGACGAAGCAACCATCATTTCACTCTTCGCTGAATCCCCTTCTCCCTCACCGTCTTCAAGAAAGCCAACACTTGCATCTGCCACTGTTCTTCCTTCGAGGATGTGCCCCCCCTCCCCCCCGCTGAGCTGCCCAAGGTGATTTTCTTCTTTGCCTATCTTGATTGTGGTTTTTGATCTAAGTATGTGGTGATAAATAATGCAAAATTTTATTAGCTTCGATGCCATGCTACCTTCCCTGTCATGCATACTTTTGACTCTATATAGTGGTTTAAATAACTTGTGTTTCTTATATTGGAAAGTAATTCAGAATTTGTTTCTGTTTCAATTAGAGCCCTGATGCAGACAAGGATTGTGTGGTTGTACATGTCACTCGCTATGAGGCGGATGACCTGAATATACGCACTGGGAAAACAGAGTTCTTAGGCTGTTGGATCCTGGAAGCCATTTGCACTTATACCAATGTCGAGATGTATTCCAGCCTCACTGTTGTCAGGCGTGTTGTCTAGGGTGTACTGAAGCACAAGAAGTTCAAAGCTACTCCTTCGTTTGTGAGGCATACTGTTCTTGTCAAGCTTACGCAGGAAGATGATGTGGCATGCCTCCACAAACAAGTGTATGAGTGGCAAGGCCACAAGGTTATCTTCAGGAAGGTTCACAGGATTGAGCTGCTGCCGGACATCCTCGATGATGTTCATGGCAAGGTTCGTCTTGTGTCCATCCCAACATAGATCGAGGCATGAAATAGTTGCCCTAGCTAGTGTTTAATAGTAGTTTGGATTGTGTCTAATTATCCGAACCTTGCCTATTATCGAGCCCTCTGGGTCTAGTACTCTGTTTGAATCCGTCTATGGGAACTGCTGCTACTTTTGTGTGCCCGTGAATCATGTGAGAACCATCCTAATTGTTGCTGAAACAGATGCGTCCTCACTAGTTTTTTCATGTAATATGGCATGGTAAGACATAACTTGTCACGGTTTATCATACGAGCAGTGTGTGTTTGATGAAATAGGGTACTCGTTCGAGAACTGTGTGCCGACGTATACATAGGGTACGTAAGTCTGGTTAAGTACTTGTAAACACTGTTGGTGCTACCCCACTTGTAAGCAGTTGTGTAAAACACGGCACATTGGCTCAGCTCGCTTCAACACTAGAAAAGTCGGCTATCGACCAGCTAACAATCAATTATCTGCTGTCTGACATATAAGCAACTACGTATCTTGTTACAGTGGTTCATGCAGTTAACTGAGGCCACAATGTAAATTCTAAACGTTCACACGCTAGTCCAGCATTCATGTGGAACATTCACATTAAACTCGGCTTCATAAAATACTTGAAAAGCATAAGTTAAGCAATTTTATACATCTCAATGATTCATAGAACATAACAAACATATACTAGTTCACAACAAAAGACAAAGTTGTGAGAAGGTTTACAAATCAGAAAAAATCAAGCAAGGCTTCTCTGAGCAAAGGGCCTCCCTAGGCAGGCTTTAATTTCCTGGAGTTCACTCTGGTTTTTCTTGTTGCCACCATCCAGGGTTAGGTTCTCTCATTCCAGAATAACCAATTATAATTGTGTTCTCAGTTGGAATGCTAAACTGAACCATATAGTGTACTAACCATCTAAACTTCTTGTGCAGTTCCACTAAATTGAAGCACCGCTATTTGCAGAAATAAGCAGACCACAATGCCTCTTGTCCGCGCACCTGTCCCAAAAACCTCTGTGCAGCTGTGCCAGCTAGTCCTCGGTCCATGGATGAACTGGGAGAAAGTGCATTCCTGACTAGGATGTAGTTGTTTTCGCTCGTCCCTGCACTGCAATCAGGAAGTAAAACGTACAAATCAGCTTCTTTTAGATTGCGTTGGTCATTCTACCTAGTTACTACCAATGTAGGAATACCTGGAAGACGGGTGGTTAGACGACGGCAGCTAGGAATAGCCATCTCATTTTGTGCAGTTCTACTAAAACTGAGGTGTGTACTTTTGATTGCGCAGATAGAAACGATATGGAGACAAACATCCCTGTTTGCGCAAATATGAAATACGGTTATTTAAACAGTGACAGTTATTTGCAGTGGCATATGATTAACAACAGCATCTATTGTGTTATAATTGGCACTACATTGACAGTATGAAAGTGCCCTTAAGTAAGTAGCATCACATCACATCAACATTGCCACTAGATTAACATGTAGAACAATAGCATTAGTATTACTGTCATGAGAGTAGCACATGGTCAGTAAATGTGCAATCAAATTTGTGCAGTTCCACTGGGATGAAGCAATGTTAGCGGTGTGAGATTTAAGTGTAACTGCAAAAACACAATTCATGGGAAATAAAGCAAGACATAAGCACTTCATAAAATGGTGGTGGCATTGCTTCAATTTATCGACGGCACTAGACCATTACTTAATAGTGACATTAGGTGGCATTGCTTAATGCTTCATGTGATTTTACATTAACGGTAGCAATATGGGCGTAGGGACAGCAGGGGCATAAAGTGGTGAGGCAGATGTGGTTGCCGAGAGCGGCAAACACTCAGGCAGCATGTCTGCATTTGTCTCATTTTTTATCTCCTCGGCGACATTTTCCAATGTGAGCACAGGAAATCTAGACCTGCTCGTTCTCATTTGCGTTGTCCCCCAACACCCCTCACTTTCTTTCCTTTTTTGACCAAGAGACAGGTCCACTTCCCCCCACCCTTCGCCATCCACCACACTTTCTTCGCCTTTTCAACCAAGAGACCGGTTGGGTAGCCAGTATCTACTACTTTCCCCCGTTTCCTCTTAGTACCAAGTCCTAGATTCATGCTACAGCTTTCCCACTTTCTTCCCTGTTTGAACCAACTCTTAGATTCGACTATATGAACTAGCTTTACCTCTAATAATAGTAAAAGTCTAGGTGTCTTTGAAACAGCCGACGGAAGTAGAAAAAGATCCACACGCAGCCACGTGGGGAGCTGGGGCAGTAGAACAAGGCAGGTTTCGAAGGAATATATACCTGAGGGTCGTCGGCAAGTGGCAAAGACGGCATCGGGAGGCCACATCTTGGCCACAATACCGCAGGAAGGAAGAAGGGGTTGGAGGCCCTCTCGAGCCAGCGCTGTCTCGGAGAGAACAGCACGGCCGCCGATCAGGACGCGCGGGCAGCTGTTGGTCTCCTCCCTCGCCACCGACGACCGCGTGAACGATGCACCTACACCCCTGCCCCGGTCGAGGTGGTCCGGCCGGATTTGTGACCAGCCGTGAGCAGAGAGAGAGTGTGGCCACCTATGTCTTGCTTAGATCTGGAGAGCATGAGAGAGTGAAAGAGAGGAACCCTAGTAAAGCAAGCGCCGAGGCTCCTGCTTATATATATAGTGGAGTGATTTTGTTGTACCAGCCGTTATTAAATTGAATACGCGCAAACCACTATTTTCATTTAAAGTTCAAGTAAAAATAAAACTCGATCAATAACGTGCCACCACGTCCAGGATGCACAATACTGTATCATTCACGTGCAGTCCCCGACCCTCCATCAAGTTGAAAACTAGACTAGTCAAAATGTCAATTGGGATGCTTCTTTGTAAACAAATGCGCTCCTAGCTTCAAAAAAAAATGCGCTCCTACATGTACCCGCGAGTGGGTGTGAGAGAACTAGTGCGTGCGTGCATCGCTTCTCTTCGTGAGAGTACAATATACTACGCCCAAAGAACGTTCGCCACAAGAGTAATAGTATAAGTGTGTGACGTGTGAGTTAAAATAAAAGGTGCGCGATGTCTTTTATTTTTCTAGAAGTTCTGAGGGTAGGGTGTGAAGAGCACATATGTGTGTGATGTCTACCTACAGATAGACGGTGGGTGAGAGAGGACTCGGGAGAGTCGTGACCCGTGAGGGTGTGTGTGTGCGTGAGAGAGAGAGGGCACGTATCAATGCAATGCATGTGTCTGTAAATCATATCTGACAAATGTTCGCCAAAAGCCGTTTCCTGACGAACGCCGTAAGAACCGTTAGATCGGCATCCGATAGTGTCAGTTTTGCCATGTCATTTAACAGAACAGCCACTCCTCCGACACACAAATCTTCCACGTGAGTGTTAGCAACTGCCGTATGCTCCTCCCTCCATTCCAAAATGTAGTGCATATAGCTTTATTGAAAATTCGAACCTCGCAAACTTTTACCGAGGTCTCGTATACCAAATTGCACATATAGAATACCTAGTATATATCATTTCATTCATCTTCGAGAGGTAACTATAAAGATGGAGGAGGAGTGTACAAAGAAAGACCGTCGTATCACCTGCAGCAATTTCAACCATCCTTTGGTGTGGAGGAATATCATAGGAACTCTATATGATATAATTTTTATAGGATTTTTTCCTTTAGAGCCAATTGGTTCATTGGAATAGATTCATATACTCCACATTTCAAAGGAAAATAAACATGATATCATTTTTATAGCTTTAGAGCCACTTGGTTCATATGAATGGATTCCTATACTCCCATAATTTCAAAGGAAAATAAACATTAGCGTATATTCAATAGAAAAGTTCCTATGATGTGAAACAAATGACATCTCTTTTCTAATCCCTCCTCATAGGAATTGAGATACATGTCATCTCTAGATTCAATAGAAAAGTTCCTATGATGTGAACCAAATGACATCTCTTTTCCAATCCCTACTCATAAGAATTGAGAGACATGTCATCTCTTTCCCTACAACTTCCATGTATACATCTTCTATTCCTAAATAGCTAGTACAACCCACTAGTAGCTTTTTTCCTGGAAATGCAACTATGGCACAAGAACATGTCATGCATGCAAGTCATAAATCACATTGTTTTTGTACTCTATGCATGCAAGCACCACATCATCAATTCGTGCATGTTACTCATAAGTTATTTCTTGCATTAGAATTTGTATTGATGATGTATGTGTTGGTCACGTGCACACATATGTAGTTCACATTCACATTTTTGTTAGAAATGTCATTCTTTTAACTGCAATTCATTTTTTCTCTTTGTATTACATTTTCATTTTAAGCATACATTCACTTCCCATTAGGTATAGATGTTTTTGGAGGAACTTTTATGCATTATTTTGAGTAGCAAATTTCACGCAGCCGCGGGTACATCAAAATGCGGGGCCCATGCGGCATTGCCTTTCGGTCGAACCTACGTCCATAATTTTTTGTACTACATATATCTCCATTGGTCCCCAATGCTGCCTCGTTCCCGTAAAACCAAGCGGCCCACTCATGTTAAGGTGTCGACTCAAACTCAATCCCTCTCTCGTTCACTGCGCCGTGGCCCCGCACACCGTAGTACTCCTACAAACCCTACCCGCCGCACGCATCATCGGTTTTCTTCAAGAGGACGAGGGAGAAGCAGATTCGTAGTGGAGGCTCCTACCCTAGGGTGCCCTAGGTAGCTGCCGAACGCATCATTGGTTTTCTCTTTTCTTTATGCTCTTGCGCCCTAGAGTGAAATGATGGTTGCTTCGTCCGTCCAGCTTAATGCGGGAAAGGTGGGGCTTTGTGATTTGACCCCTCATCGCTCATTTACTACTATTGCGGTGCTATGACCGGGGTGCGTCCAAGTCCAACCGCTGCTCTGAACTGTAATTTGGTGCATTGCACGTGGAACAAGATGGTGGATGAGCCACATGTCGGCCAAAGGGGTCCTGTTAAGTGTGTCGCCATTTCGTGTGCGGACTGACCCTGCTTGAGTTGCTACGCCAACACGACAGGAGCAGCCTACCACTTGGTTTTGCTCCTTGGTGAATCCTGACTATATTGATCTAAAAAGATACTACTCCCTCCATCTCGGTTTATAGGGCGTGGATGTAGTTCTAGGTCATCCATTTGACTAACTAAATATGAGTTACTATGTCACAAAAAGTATATCATTGGATTCTTAAGCGGATGTAGTTTCTAAACATATATTGTTCATCACATATATAGCTAGTTAAATTCTCAACCTAGAACGACATGCATGCCCTGTAAACCAAGACGGAGGAAGTAGTAAAAATGAGGTGATTTTACCGAGCGGTGGGCGGGGTAGCATGGCCTGTCATGCAGTCCCACGTGTCATGATGTACCAAGGCGATGCGCGTCCCTCTTGAGGCAGAAGCAATACGTGGTTTTCTTGAAGGAGATGATGGTGAAGCGGATTCAGCGAAGTGTGAAATAATGGTTGCTTCGTCTGTCTGGGAAGGTGCGGCATTGTGATTTGACGTCTCATTGCTCATTACTACTACTGGGGCGCTACGACTGGGGTGCGTCCCCCCTGCTGTTCTGCACTGTTATTTGGTGCATGACACATCGACCCGGTTGCTATATGCCCCACATGTCGGCGAGAGGAAGTATAGAATTCATGAATGTGAGCATCTCCACTCTTTTAGTATGACGGAGGAGTACAAGACACGGCTTGGTTTTTGCTGCTTCGCGCGATCCATCGATACAAACCCGGACTAAAAAAGGCGAGGGCGGGTCTTTTCCCGCACGGCAGGCAGGGGAGTTTGGCAGAGTCTGTTCGAGGCAACGAGGCAGGAAGGGAAACAAGAAAATAAAGGTTGAGCGACTTAGTTTTGGGAAAATCTGATTTTACGGAGTACGTACCCACTATAGAGGTAGTACTACTTACTACTCCCTCCTTTCCGGTTTATAGGGCTCATCTAAAAAAATTCGTTTTTCCGTTTTATAAGTCTCAATTCTACTAGTAGTACCATCAGATGTTTGGATTTCGAGGTGCATTAAATCACCCAATGCAAGCTGTATCAAGAGAAAACTCACCAATGCATGTAGAAGTTCATGGAAATTTAGTGGTCATGCATGCATTCGTTGTAAGTAATGCATCGGTAAACATAACTTCTTGAGAAAAACGAGCGTAATAATTACTTGTGCAAACTACGAAATTAATTCCACCACTCACTGTCTACCTTGGTTGGAGAGATTTTGAAATTGAGTCATAAACCGAAAAGGAGGGAGTAGTAACATAGCCTAGGGTAGCTTGCTGCACCAGGGACTCCAAGGAAATTGCTGTAGTACTACTCCTATGTACCACTGTACTACTCCTACTACTAAAAGACGTATATTTCAAACAATATGATAATCTCTCTAACCAAGGTAGGGACGAGGAGTAACGAAGGGAGTAGTAGTAAAAATTTCTCCTCGTCTTGCGAGCCACCGCGCGCGTGGGCGAGGGAGCGGGCGTAGGCGTAGTAAGCAAGCTTCTTCTCGTCCTGCGACTCTGTGAGCCACCGCGCCCGAGGGCGGGGGAGACGGCGTACTCAGCAAGCTTCTCCTCGTTCTGCTAGTTGATGGGACACATCAAAAGTAATACGTACAAAGCATCTCCAGTGTATAGCGCCTTCCCTCTAAGGTAGGCCCCACATGGTTTGCCTCTTATCAAATGAAAAAACCACAATGTATAGATACTCTAACCAGCCTCTAAGGTGGGCCCTAGCAGAAATTTAAAAAGTATTGATTAGCAACACATTTGTCCAATTAGTACTATTTCTCTTGTACTCCTACTTTCTTATGCTTCCTAAAGCTGACAATTGGGACCAAATGGATTGTTACATTGTTAGAGGCAGCCTCTAAGGTTAGACGCGATGCTAGCCAATCTTTTATTAGAAGCAGTTCATGCAATGTATAGAGGAAACAAAAAGCATACATTGTGGATGCCCTTAGTGCCTACTTTCCGGTCTATATGACTCAATTGAAAATCCACAATGCATCCATAACAGATGCTGAGTGGTGGAATAAGTTTGTTACTTCCATAGTTCGCAAAAGTACTGAGCATGTGAGATGGTGAACGGAGGGAGTACGATACCATTAGTACTACAGTTCTTTTGGAAGGGTTGTAATAGTCCCTCCCATTCACATGTTCACATTTCAAGCTTCAATAAAAACATTGCACGCAAGGATTAAGAGAAACCTCAGCAATGCATGTACTCCCTCAATCCATATAGGGTATAAAATGTGTTTTGGAGGCTAACTTTGACCACATGTTAGAGCAATAATATGACATCCAACTTACACAAATCTTACCATCAAATCCGTATGTGGTCATTATACTGCTAACACATGCATGCGATGCAATTAGTACGTAGATACAGTAGTAAACACTCACTATCTAGTAGGAGTAGTACTAGTAGTACTCTACACTACTACTACTATGAGGCCATCCAACTGTGTCCCAGCAGAAGACCGCGGACACCGATTATTTGTTCATATTTAAATTTGTTTTCACACAACAAAATATCCATGAAAACAACACATGGCAAAATTTCACGGCGAACGAGGGATTTGAATGTGCTGGGAGGGGTGGGGCTAGGAGGGGCTGCTTGGATCTTGCCCGGGGTAGCCAAAATATTGGCGACCCTTTTGTCCACCCATGCCTTTGCCACCGATGAACGAGGAAGAGCTCGGGTGCTCATGCATCCTCCAGCGCGTGTGTTGGAGACGAGCTCGCACGAGTTGTGCTTTTTTTGTCCCACCACACCGCTCGAGCCGGTCGCAGACTGACCGGCGACCCGCAAATTACGCCATCCAACCATAGCCGCACACATTCTCACAACAACTCAACCAACCGGACAAAATTCATGCAAACATGGCGATATTTCATATAAACAATGACGGAATTCATATAAAATACCGGATTTTCATACAAACATGACGGATTTCATTACATTCAAATCAACTAAGCGGTGCTAGTCCTGAACAGCACAGGTATAATAATACCTAGCCTAAATTGTCACCCGCTGATGACCCACAAGTGTAGGGGATCAATCGTAGTCCTTTCGATAAGTAAGAGTGTCGAACCCAATGAGGAGCAGAAGGAAATGACAAGCGGTTTTCAGCAAGCACTGAAATAATAAGTAATGAGTAGTTTGGTAGCAAGATAATTTGTAACGGGCAAGTAGCGGTAATGGTAAAAAAAGTGCAGCAAGGTAGCCCAATCCTTTTTAGGCAAAGGATAGGCCAAAATAGTCTCTTATGATAAGCAAAGCGTTCTTGAGGGTACACGGGAATTTCATCTAGTCACTTTCATCATGTTGGTTTGATTTGTGTTCGCTACTTTGATAATTTGATATGTGGGTGGACCGGTGCTTAGGTGCTGTTCTTACTTGAACAAACCTCCTACTTATTATTAACCCCCTCGCAAGCATCCGCAAATACGAGAAAAGTATTAAGAATAAATCTAACCATAGCATTAAACTTTTGGATCCAAATCAGTCCCTTACGGACTAGCGCATAAACTAGGGTTTAAGCTTCTGTCACTCTCGCAAACCATCATCTAATAACTACTCCACAATGCATTCCCTTAGACCCTAATAAGGTGAAGTGACATGTAGTCGACGTTCACATGACACCACTAAGGGAATCACAACACACATATCATCAAAATATCGAACACATATCAAGTTCACATGATTACTTGCAACAAGATTTCTCCCGTGACCTCAAGAACAAAAGTAACTACTCACTAATGATAATCATGCTCAAGATCAGAGGGGTATTAAATAGCATAATGGATCTGAACATATAATCTTCCACCAAATAAACCATTTAGTAATCAACTACAATATGTAATCAACACTACTAGTCACCCACAAGTACCAATCTATAGTTCCGGTACAAAGATAGAACACAAGAGATGAACTAGGGTTTGAGAGGAGATGGTGCTGTTGAAGATGTTGATGGAGATTGCCCTCCCCAAGATGGGAGAGTTGTTGGTGATGATGATGACGATGATTTCCCCCTCCGGGAGGGAAATTCCCCCGGCGGAATCGCTCCGCCGGAGGCAAAAGTGCTCCTGCCCAAGTTCCGCCTCAAGACGGCGGTGCTTCGTCCCGAAAGTCCTCCCCTTATTTTTTTCTAGGTCGAAATGACTTATATACCAGAAGAGGGGCACCGAAGGTGGGCCGAGGAGGGCGTGCCTGGGCTCCCTGGCGCGCCCAGGTGGGTTGTGCCCACCTGGTGGGCCCCCTCTGGTACTTATTGGCTCCAATAATTCTTATATATTCCATAAAAATTCCTCGTGAAGTTTCAGCTCATTTGGAGTTGTGCAGAATTGGTAGCCTGATGTAGCTTTTTCAGGTCTAGATTTCTAGCTGACGGAATTTTCCCTCTTTGTGTGAACCTTGCATATTATGAGAGAAAAGGCATTAGAATTACTCCAAAAAGCACTATTATGCATAAAAACATCATAAATAACAGTAGGAAAACATGATGCCAAATGGACGTATCTATTTCATTGAGTGTGACGTCATCTATTTCATGTAGATAAGCCTACTATATAATGTAAGAGAATTTTAAAATTTTCATATATACATTGATAGCCCGTTCGATACGTTGTGATTCATAAAGACCGCTGCAAACATCAATGTTCTGCTTATCATAGATAAGATTGATTAATACCCGTAACAATCCATGTCCTTAACATAGGGTGCATGCTCGTATAGGTTGAGCATGTGTCTTGCGTCGTGTGCTGTGTGCATGCAGGCGTGCGAGTGTTCCGTGCGTGCATGTGTACGTTTCAGTGTTGAATGCATGTGTGCGTGCGTGCGTGTGTTCGTGAGTACATGTGTACGTGTCAGTGTTGCATGCCTACATGCGTGCGTGTGTTCGTGCGAGTGTTGCGTGCGTGCATGTGTACGTACGGGGTGAGGCTACATGCCAGTCGACTGACTTTTTCATCTCTGGTCTGTCGATTTTCCAGCCGTTGGATACGAAATCAAGGGCCAGCAGTTCATCTTCAACCTCCACCCCCCTGAGCCGCCAGGCACCACCGGCCGAACCGCCGGCCCCCGCCGCCCGCGGCCGGCGGCGCTCCCGCACCGCCTCACCGCCCCGCCCTCCCCGAAACCACTCCCCACCGCCGGTCCGCCGCCGCCACGGCCATCCCTCTAGGCCCCCTTGCACCGAGCTTTTTCTCCGGCGATCCCCACGCCACCGCCCCACCATCGCGCCCCCCCACCGCCCCCACCTTGAACCCTAAGATAGATAGTGGGGTACCTCTCCGGCGAGCCCCCCTCCCTGCTGCGGCTGGTTCTTCCTTAACTCCGGCGAGCCCCCCCACCCCCTAAAAATCGACTGACCCAAAAGTCGATTCAGTCGACTGAAGTGTAGCTAAATTGGTACGTGTGAGTATTGCATCCATGCATGCGGGCGTTGCGGGCGTGTTTGTGCGCATGTGTGATGAGTTTGTATTCACCACAGTGGCTCATGCGTGCGTGCAATTAAAACGGTCGGCTCAGCATATCATCACAAGGCGATCCTTGTTCGCTATGGTTAGGGGGCGCGGGCTACCAACCAGAGGTCTCACGACTTCGAATCCCCACCGACCACTAATTTATTACCATTTCTGTCTTTCATATACGCGCTTATGGGTGGGCCCTATGATAATGTGCGCTGGTGAATGTGGACCATTTGACTGGTCAATTGATCGTGTCGTCAACAAATTACGGAGCTGTATGTTGAGCCAGTGACCGTGTGATCACCATAAAATGTATTTTATTAACACAGTACAGACTCAAACTACCATTTCTTTCTTTCATATACGCGCTGATAGGTGGGCCCCACGGTTACGCGCGCTGATGGTGCAACACTAGTTGTGCCACGTGGAACGTTTGACTGGTCAATTGATCATGTCATCAACAAATTACGGAGTTGTACGGGTGAGCCAGTGACCGTATAATCATGACATGTATTTTTTTAACATAGTACAGACGCAAGCTCTCATATATACGCGCAAACACTCACCGCTATAAGTGCACACACGCAGACCCTACCCCTATGAGCACCTTCGAGAGAGTGAGCCAGCATATGATCTTGAGATTTTACGAAGTCACCATAGGTGCCTCGTAGTCGAGGGGAACGTCTTCTCCCACTGAATGCACATCGCCGGAAAATACTGAAATTAATCCAGGATAAATGCGAGCACCAGGACTTTAACCCTGGTGGGCTAGGGAAACCACTGTCCTCCTAACCATCCATCCACAGGTTGGTTAGCACCACAAAATGTATATGGTGACCGTGATGAGCTTATTCTGAAGTCCAGTGACCATATCATGCTTTCGCTTCAAATACAATGACCGTAAGTGTCATCAACAAAATACGGAGCACGCATCAAATACAATGTCCGTCAGTGTCATCAACAAAATACGGAGACGTATCATGAGCTAGATACCGTATGATCACCACGAGAATGTATACGGTGACCGTAATGAGCATATTCTAAAGTCCAGTGACCGTATAGTGCTTTCGCTTGAAATATAGTGACCGTCACGCGTGAATGTGTCAGGGGCATGCATACTTTTAGAGGGCCGAGAGATAGTTTGTGTGCGTACGTGAAAGTGGTGCAGAAAGAGGGGGTGTTCGGTGGAGACAAGGAGAGATATGCCCTTCGTTTCTCTTTCCCATGACTAATATTTTAGGAGAAAATATAAACATTCACAATGCAGAACAAATATTATTGGATGCACCATGCAATTAACTTTCATGTATAACATTGTACTATTGTATATGCTTATTTTCTTAGTGGCCGATTGCGTGTGGGGTGTGGTGGGCACATCATTTCTAGTTGTGGTGGGTCAACATGAGGACTCATGGGTCGGTTCCATCCTGCGCCACATAGGGTGGACCGAGACACATTATATGAAGACCCATGTGGAGGACTCGGCGTACAAGACGAAGCTACCAGAGTCGTGGAGGACTCTATCCCCACTGATGATAAGCCGACTATATATGATTTGTAACCCTAGGCCCCGAGTATGTTATAGAAGCCCGGGGGCTAGTTCGTTGATAGTATACACACACGCACAATGCCTGGTATTCACGTGTACTTTGTACACACCCCTATCACAAATATACAGTACCAGGAGTAGGCTTTTTCCTCAACTGCAAGGGCCCGGACTTAGGTAAAACTTTGCCTCGTATTACCATCCAGCCTAACAGTCAGGGATATCCTAATGAATGATCTAACGGAAACATATCTGCCAACTACTAAGAGAGAGGTGTGTGTGGGGGGGGGGGGCAATGTGTGCGAGAGAGGCCCAAAGATAATGTGCGTGCGGGATACACGTAGGCACATATATGTGCCTATAGAGGGCTAGTAGAGACCGTGCGTGTGTATATATGCATGTGAGAGAAATAGTGTTTTCCAACTGAGATTAGTGAAAAGAGTGGTACATAGTAGTAAGAAAGAGAGAGGGAGATATATAGAGAGCGTGTGCGTGAGACACCCCGGGAGAGACTGTGAGCATGTGTGAGAGAGAAATGCCGATGTATATAAAGTGTGTGCACTTATGCGTTAGATAGAGAGATATATAGCGCGTGTGTGAGAACGGGCTGAGGCATAGTGCATCTACGTGTAAAAGGCGGTTCTACGCATTAAATTAAAATATAAATGGCATTATTATTTTTGGATGAGATCATGAATTTTGCAATTTGCGTATGAACGAACATCGGTCTATCAGACACCCATACTCTATTGAATTCTAGCATGTGCATGTGTTTATTTCATATTATCGATCCATAGAGTGAGAGTGGTTTGAAATCCAGACAATGCATTTCTTTTGCAATTCATATCTAAACATTAATTAGTGCACTCCATGTTGTTAGTGTGAAGCACTTTATACATTTGTCACTTACATGGATACATTCCAAATTGCTAGCTACGAAATAGAATACATGTTGAATTCAACATAAAGGGGGTTTTGAAGATTCAAATTCATAGGAAGTGCATTCATCTATTTGAATCCGAGATAATGGCATTTGTAAATCAGATCTAAAAGGGGGCATCAATCTTTGTTGTGCGTTTGAACATGCTATATATTCATATGCATGTCTAACTATTTTTTTGCAACCAAGGTGATTATATGTGGAACCATGCATGAACTGAGGTAAGTTGCATATTTTTTAATATATACTCGTGTACAATGTATATTCAAATATACCCCCTCCATTCCAAAATAATCGTAGTTTTAGGATTTTCAAGAGTCAAGATTTGTGAACTTTGACAAATCCTGAAAGTTCAATTCAAGAGAACCGAAAACATTAATGCTTCTTCTCCCAAATATTGAACGAAGCGCCAAATAAGCCTCTGGTCACCCGAAACCACGCGAGACTAATGTTTGGTGGTAGGAAATTACTGTCCTGACTCTGGCCCGTGTAGCCTATCGGCCCGATGTCCAAAGGTCTAAACCGGGGTAGGTTTGTAACTTCACCAAGACGCCAGTCTCAACCGCCTCCGAGAAGCATTCATACGCCGTGGGCGCCTAAATACCCATGCGCTCGGCCGAAATCTATCCCGCCCACCATTTGGGACACCTGAGATTACTGTCCTACCCCCGACCCGCAATATGTCCAAAAGTTTAGATGGGGGCAAAGTTTGTAACTTTCCCCAAATTTCAAACAAGCCCGTCCCAAACTGAAACATTGTTCCCCCTTAGTTCCCCCTCCCTCCATTTCCCCAGTCATACTCCGTGGGCCCCAAAACGCCCTCTCCACCAGCCGCGAAACCCCAGCCTCCTCCATCCTCCACCCCATCGCGCCTAATCCACCGCCGCCCTCCTCCATCACGCCAGAGCTGGTACCCCGACGTCGTTGTCCAACGCAACCGCAACCGCAACGCCCTCAAGGACTTAACAGCTGAAGCTGAGGCAGAGCTGTCTCCACGATGCCACCACCGACGTGCGCTGTATCAGAACCACTTCGACCATGCCATCCTGCGCCTCACCGCTGCCGCTCCACTGTCGCAACCATCCACCGCACCGGAGCTATTGCCGCTATGCCGTAGTTCGCCGCCTCGGATCTGGTTCCCCGCCGCCGACAGACGGCCACCGCACCACACTCAACAACTTGGCCATGGGTTCATCCGAGGCTCCACCGTCCTCCACAACTTCTCATTTCCGGTCAACCACAAGAAGATCGTTGGAAAAATAGAAGGAGGACACAGCACTGCCAGCAGAAAGAGGTACTCCTCTTCCCTTATTCGTGCAAATCTTATGTCTCTGCTCACACCGTATTCATCCCACGAAAGAAACTAGTTGAGCACTTCTTACTGCATCTTCTTCGTGATACTAAATGCACAAGGTTTCCTCCCATTTACTATTTCACCTTGGCTAGAGGTCAGTAACTCGCCTGGATTTCAATTCAGGGTCAGTTGATTCGCAATTAAAAGAAGCAGCACCCGCTTAGGCACGCGGAGCACCTAGTCCGCCTGTTTGCCGAGGAAGCGGCGCATCGGTGTCTATCATAGGGGTGTGGGGCGCAGGAGCTTCTTGCACTCGATCTGGAGGTCGGCGGGGCTTGAAGGGATGGCCGGGGGGCGGTGCCAAGCACGGCGGTGCGGTAAGGTCGAGGGGAGGGCGGAGGCAGGGGACTGGGCGGTGGTCGCTGGCGTTTCGAGGAAGATCGTCAACACTGACTGGCTGGAGGTAGATGAAGGCGATCTGCCCGTTCTTTGTACATCGGACGGTGCAGAAAAAATGGACTGACCTATTTGTTTTCAGTCGACTGTTATTTTCATAGGACCACACCTTGTGGTGTGCTGGAGGAGCATCTGCATGTCCCAGCCATCCCTGTGCTCATATTTCAAAATCCTAGAATCTAGTAATTTCGTGTGCCATGCATGTTGTAGAGCTATCATATGTCTCCCATCATTTATTTCTAACCGACCTGCTATCTGCTACTTTTACACTGTACTACTTGTGCACACACTTCATCCATACTCACACTATTTTTTTTTGTGCATGGGTATTTCAGACTCTGACGCAGTGTTGATGAATACAAAAAAGAAAAGACAGAAGTCGCTCCAGTGTAATTTGCAGATAAGCACTAAGCGTTTCAGCGCTCTAAAGGATGTAGTGTCAGCAGATGGAGACAGTAAACGTAGTATGCAGTTGATGATCTCAATTGCCACACACAACCATCCCAGGTGCTTGATTTAACGTTGCGCTGTCAAATGTAGTTGCATGTTGCATATGGTGTATAGCTTGTATTGCTTCCAATTTGGTTAAATTGCATCTGCTTACTTTACACATTATACCTTTGATAATGACATGCCTTCCTGTTTTCGATACATACTACATATGTCTATTAACCATGTTCGTACATCAAACTAATGCTCTTTTGTATCCCTCATCAATCACTTATGATGAGACAGTCACGCCAGTGGGTTACTGTGAGACGCGCTACTCGTTTAAAGAGTGCAGTGTCATCCTCCCCACATGATTCTCAAGAAATAGCAAGGCTAAATAAAGATAGTCAACGTAGCTCTCTAGTTGATGACCGCAATTCCCCTAAACCACCATCGCAGGTGCTTGCTCTTACTTGGCAATGTGATATGTGGTTGCATGTTGCATATGGTGTCTACCTTGTAATGCTTCTAATTAGGGTAAATTGCATCTGCTTAGTTAACACATTATACCTGTGAATATGACATGCCTTCCTGTTTTTGGTACATACTACGTCTTTCTATTAACCATGTTCTTACATCAAACTACTTTTCTTGTGTATATCTCATCAATCACTTCTGACGAGACACCTTCAAGTTGACAGTGTAATATTGGTTGCATCTTGCATATCATTTCATTCATGTATTGCCTCTAATTTGTTGAAGTGCCACTTATAATGAGACACATCTAACTTGGTAGAGTGATTTTGGTTGGATCTTTCATATGGTGTCTAGATTGCATTGCTTCCAATTTGTTGAAATGCCTTCTGCTAAGCATTTTTCCTACATATTCCATCCTCCTACAATGTGGTTGCCTTACATAAAAGTTGTGTTTGTCAGTATCATGCATCAACGAATTTGGAAGTGCGAATTTCATTCCTTTTTCTTGTGTGTTTACTTGACAAGGCAAAATCTAAAAGGACGAAGGCATGGAATGATGGTGGTCCTGTAGAGCAACCGAAACAGATGATCTCTGCAGATTCTCCTGCTACTCCTACTACAGTGCAAGTTCCAAATCTCATCTCCCCTACTCCATAACCCCAGGTGCTTGCTCTAACATGGCAGTGTGATATCTGGTTGCATGTTGCATATGGTGCCTAGCTTGTATTGCTCCTAATTTGTTAAATTGCATCTCCTTAGCTTACACATTATACATGTGAATATGACACGCCTTCCTGTTTTTGGTACATACTACATCTGCCTATCACACCATGTTCTTACATCAAACTACTGTTCTTGTGTATCCTGCATCTATCACTTATGATGAGACAGTCATGCCCGTGGGTTAGTATGAGACGCGCTACTCTTATAAAGAGTGCAGTTTCATCCTCCCCACATGATTCTCAAGAAACAGCAAGCCTAAATGAAGATACTGAACATAGCTCTGTACTTGAAGACCGCATTTCCCCTACACCACCATCGCAGGTGCTTGCTCTAACTTCGCAGTGTGATATGTGGTTGCATGTTGCATACGGTGTCTAGCTTGTAATGCTTCTAATTAGGGTAAATTGCATCTGCTTAGTTTACACATTATACCTGTGAATATGACATGCCTTCCTATTTTTGGTACATACTACATCTATCTGTTAACCATGTTCTTACATGAAACTACCTCTCTTCTGTATCCTGCATCAATCACTTACGATGAGACACCTTTATTCACTGCATACTGCATATTATTTTTAGCATGTTGCCATGTATTGCTTCTAACTTGGTCAAATACATTTATGAGGCCACCCTTTTAATTTGGCAGAGTGATATTGGTTTCATCTTTCATATGGTTTCTAGCTTGCATTGCTTCTAACTAGTTCAAACACCTTGTGCTTAGTTTACACTTTATACATCATACATGTCAATATGTCATGCCGTCCTGTTTTTCATACATATTCCATCCTCCTATCATGCGGCTGCCTTACATGAAAGTAGTGTTCGTCAGTATCATGCATCAATGCGTTCTGAAGAGCAAATTTTATTCCTTTTTCTTGTGGGTTTGACTTGACAAGGCAAAATCAAAAAAGAGGAAGGAAAACAGCAAGGAAGGCGATGATGGTGGTCCTCTGCAGCAACGTAAACGGAGCATCTGTACGGATTCTCCTCGTACTGCTAGTGCATTACAAGTTCCAAGTCTCCGCTCCCCTACTCCACCATCCAAGGTGCTTGCTCTAACTTGGCAGTGTGATATCTGGTTGCATGTTGCATATGGTGTCTACCTTGTATTGCTTCTAATTAGTGTAAACTGCATCTGCTTAGCTTACACATGATACGTGTGAATATGACACGCCTTCCTGTTTTTGGTACATACTATATCTGTCTATCACACCATGTTCTTACATGAAACTACTCTTCTTGTGTATCCTGCATCAGTCACTTATGATGGGACACCTTTAAGTTGGCAGTGTGATATTGGTTTGCGTCTTGAATATAATTTCTAGCATGTAGTGCTTCTAGTTTGATGAACGCCACCTATGACGAGATAGTTTTAACTTGGCAGAGTGATATTGATTGCACCTTCCATATGGTGTCTAGCTTGAAGTGCTTCTAATTTGTTGAAGTGTCTTCTGCTTAGTTACCACATCATAGGTGTGAATATATCAAGCCGTCTAGTTTTTCGTACATATTCCATCATCGTATCATGACTTTGCCTTTCATCAGAGTAGTGTTCGTCAGTATCATGCATGAATGAGTTCTGAAGAGCGAATTTTATTCCTTTTTCTTGTCGGTTTTACGTCACAATGCAAAATCAATAAAGCGGAAGGAAATTGGTAAGGCATTGGATGATGGTGGTCCTTCCAAGCAACTAAAACGGAGGGTATCTACATATTCTACTCCGCCATCCTCCCAACAAGATTTGCAAGACAACGCAAGGCTAGACAGTCAACGTAGCTGTGTAGATGATGAGCACATCTCCCCGACTCCACCATCACAGGTGTTTGCTCTAACTTGGCACTATTATATGTGGTTGCATGTTGCGTATGATGTCTAGCTTGTATTGCTTCTAACTTTGTTGAATTGCATCTGCTTACTTTACACATAATGCCTGTGAATATGACACATGTTCCTATTTCTAGAACATACTATATCTGATCACACCATGTTCTTACATCAAACTACTATTCTTGCATATCCCGCATTAGTCACTTATGATAAGGCACCTTTAAGTCGCCAGTGTGATATTGGTTGCGTCTTGCATATGATTTCTAGCATGTACTACTTCTAATTTGTTGAAACGCCAGACAGTTTGAACTTGGCAGAGTGATATTGGGTGCATCTTTCATATGGTATCTAGCTTGCAGTGCTTCTAATTTGTTGAAATGCATTCTGCTTAGTTACCACATCGTAGGTGTGAATATGTCATGTCGTCCTGTTTTTCGTACATATTCCATCCTCGTATCATGTGTTTGCCTTTCATCCGAGTAGTGTTCGTTAGTATCATGCATGAATGAGTTCTGAAGAGCGAACTTTATTCCTTTTTCTTATCGGTTTGACTTCACAATGCAAAATCAATACAGCTGAAGGAAATTAGTACGGCAGTGGATGATGGTGGTCCTTCGGAGCAACTCAAATAGAGGGTCTCTACAGATTCTACTCCGCCATCCTCCCAACAAGATTCGCAAGACAACACAAGGCTGGACAGTCAATGTAGCTGTGTAGATGATGAGCACATCTCCCCTACTCCACCATCATAGGTGCTTGCTCTAACTTGGAACTGTTATATGTGGTTGTGTGTTCCGTGTGATGTCTAGTTTGTTTTGCTTCTGATTTTGTTGAATTGCATCTGCGTAGCTTACAACTTATACTTGCAATAATCACTTACCCATAAGACACATTTAACTTGGGAGTGTGATGTAGGTTGCATCTTGCATTGTCTTCTAGCTTGTACTGCTTCTAATTTCTTGAAATGGCACTTACGACGAGACACTTTTTACCAGATAGAGTGATATTGGTTGCATGTTCATATGGTGCCTAGCTTTCATTTCTTCTAATTTTGTTGAAATGCCTTCTGCTTACTGTTTTTCATACATATTCCATCCTCCTATCGTACGTGTGAATATGCAATCCTGTCTTTTTTTGTATATATTCCATCCTCCTATCCAGCGCTTGCCTTACATCAAAGTAGTGTTCGTCTGTATCATGCATCAACCAGTTATGCAGAGCTAATTTTATTCATCTTCTTGTGGTTTTGACTTCATAAGGCAACATCGGAAAAGAGTAAGTTAGGGGATGTTGGTGGTCCTCCGGACCGACGCAAACAAAGACTCTCTAGATTTGCCACTGCTATTGCTAATGCAGTTGAAGTCCCAAGTCTAAATGATGAGTTCATCTCCCGTACTCCACCATCGTAGGTGCTTGCTCTAAGTTGACAGTGTGATAATTGGTTTCATGTTGCATATGTTGTCTAGCCTGTATTTCTTCTATTTTGATTAAATTGCACCTGCTGAGTATATATGTTATACATGTGCATATGACATGCCTTTCTGTGTCTAGAATACACTGCGTCTATCTATCATACCATGTTCTTACATCAAAGTACTGCTGTTATGTATCATGCATCAGTCACTCATGATTGGACGCTTTTAACATGGCTGTTTGATAGTGGTTGCATCTTGCATTGATTTCTAGGTTGTACTGCTTCTAATTTTTCGAAATGCCACTTATGACAAGACACTTTTAACTTGGCAGAGTGATATTGGTTGCATCTTTCATATGGTATCTAGCTTGCATTACTTCTATTTTCTTGAAAATCCTTCTGCTTAGTTTACACATCGTAGCTGTGAATATGTCACGCCGTCCTGTTTTTCTTACATATTCCATCCTCATACGGTTGTCTTACATCAAAGTATTGCTTGTCTGTATCATGCATCAATGAGTTCTGAAGAGCGATTTTATTCTTTTGTGTTGTGGGTACGGCTTGACATGGCAAAGTCAAAAAATAGCAAGGAAAAGAATATAGTAGGGAATGGTGTTACTCGTCGGGTGCAACGGAAAAGGATATGCCCTTGTGATTCTACTGGTACTTATAGTGCAGTAGAAGGTCCAAGTCCACCGGGTAAATCTACAAACACAGTATCACCTGCTCTACCAGCTACAGCATCCGCTTCAACTGTACCGGCATCTCAATGAGTTACTCGTTCATTTGCTCCGCAACTGGCCAGTTCCCAAGCTGCCTTCACACCTAACACTACTTCTGAAGCACTGCTGACACAACTGGACTTGGCAAGATCAGATGAACCTCATGAGCATCAACACCAAGATGGTACCTGACCGAGTCAAGTTGCAGTTGCATGCTCCTTTATATGTACTCTCACAGTTTGATGTGCACTAGCACTTTCCATATTCGTTGTTGAACTAGCACCACGGCGCAAGCGGAAACAGACATCAGGGATAATGCTTGACAGATTAACAAAATCTAAAGGAGGAAGAATGGAGATCCATTTTGAGGCAGGTTTAAAAAGGCCACGTGATGCTACAGAGTCAGCCAAGTTAGTATCAGAGGCAGTTGTTGCCGTTAGGTGTCATGCACGTATCCTCCCAACATGGATCCAGTACAGGAATGAGAAAGACGATACCGAGTTTAACACCTTCCTTGACCATTTATCCGTAAGTAATGTTATTCACCGCAATTTGTAATATTGTCTTGCTCTATCCCATACTTTCTAGCTTCCTCCTAATAAGACTCACATTCTTTTTTCAACAGATGAGGTTCAAGTTGGATCCGAAAGATGATGCAACTAAACAAGCATGCACTCATGTTTTTTAGTCTGCTCTGCGACAGTATCGGTATCACCTTAGAAAAACTCACTTTGAAGGCAAGGCTAACAATGAAATCGCCCAAACATCTCCAGTGGAATATATTATAGATGAAGACTGGACAGCCCTTGTTAAACACTAGTCTGATCCAAAGTATCAGGTAGGGTATATGTATTTGATCAGATCACATATTGAACTTGCATTTACGTATGTGCCTTACAAGTGTATCTTCTTCTAGGCTAACTGTTTGAAGAACAAGACCAACCGTTCTAAAGTGAAATTCCAACAGACAACAGGATCTCGTAGCTATATTGCACACTCTGAGGCTCTTGTAAATAGCTGCTACTTTCTTCTTTTTTCTGTGCCATATTATCGTATCTATATTGACTTGTTCCAAATACAGAGGAAAGCCCATGCGGACCAAAAAGAACCTGAACCGAATGCAGTGCAAATCTTCAAGGATTGCCACACCAGCAAGATGAAGGGCATGAGCACACCAGTTCAAGCCGCTGTTGTAAGTCCTTACTCCTCCTGCCTTTGAACTGCTTGTTACTGTGACGTGTTCATTTAACTGCTTGGTTTGCAGCCAATGTCAGTTACTCTGTTCACTTTTATACACAGTTGTGTTAACGTATCATTTCACCTTACACGGTTTAAAAGAGATGAAGGATATTCTTTTGATCTTGATCTATAATCTAGTTGTGATGTTCACGTGCCCACACAATGATACAATAGCCTGTTTCTTTTATATCTGTTTGCCCATGATATGAATGATGGCATACTATGTTCATCCTACTTTAAACCATGTCTCTTTATCCTTACATGTCAACGAATGTGAGGAAATAGACAATACAGTAGGCATGCTACATGGACATATGTTCCAAAAGTGATTTTATTATGTAGTTGGCACTACAATACATGCTAATGTATTACAGTAGTTCACCAAAATAAGTTATGTATAAACGTGAAACCTACTTTGTTTGTTTTTGTCTCATTAGTAACTTATCTAGTACACTAATCTACAAGTTCAAACTTTCAGCAAGCTATGGAACAAATGATTGAACAGCCACAACCACCTGAAGGTGACGAGGCTACCACAGGCACACTGTCACCTCTTGCTGCAGTGCGTCAGTATCTCTCCATTAACAGTGCAAAAAGTACCTTCCTGCGTAATTCTGGGTTGGTTGTCAAGGTAACCTCGTCCAAATCGCCTACTGAACAAAATCTTTCATCTAGACAGAGTGATATATCTGTGCTCCAGACACAAGTCCAATCCCTAATGGACGTTGTTTCGGAAACAAGAATAGTGGTTGACAAATGTCGTCAAGATATGAATGGTTTTGAAACCAGACTATCAGACATTTGCTTCGTTGTTCAAAAGCAATGGCGGAAAAAAGGGGATGATCATGCTGCTCCATCAGATTCTACAGCCTGAAACATTAGCACTCAGGTCAAATGATCTGTGCTTCTATACATCTGATGGTGCTTTTATCTGCAAGGACTGTAAACTTTATGCCAACAGGCCTTTTGTTGTATGGCTGGAATTTATTTTGTTGTGATACATCATTTATCATGCTGCCAAAGGTTGTAGAAATTACGACGCTATTTTTGTATAGTGTAGGTTTATCTTAGTAATGTATTCGGCCGAAAGCTTCGTAGGAGCCCAACGTGCCAACATTCGTTAGGCCCATTCCAATTGGGCTAAAAACGATTATGGACCGTAATTTGCATGTAGCCCACTAAAAATATCTGGGCCTAAATCAGCATAAGCTTTCATATTTTTGGTAGGCCTGTGCCCCTAGTGGTCCTTTAACAGGCCGAAACATAATTTGGGCCCTCAGTAACAATAGGCCATTAACATGTGTAAATATCTCAAACCCATAAATAACATGGGCCTTTAATAGGCCGAAAGTGAGATTGGGCCCTGATTGTGCCAAATAACCCACTGGTCATTAGCAGGCCGAAATGTATCTCAGCTCGTGGTGGCCCATTTACAATGCGGATCGTTCACAGGCCGAAATTCAGACGGGCCGTAAATGCGCCGACCTACTACACGGGCCTTTAACAGACCGGAAGTTCAGTCGGGCTTGATTAGTATCAGTTTTATATGGGCCGTTAATAGGCCTGATGTGACGTTGGGCCACATATGGCCCATGGATTTCGTCCGACGTTAACAGGCTAAAAATCACAACAGGCTGGAAGTGGCCCAAATCTACAGTGGGCCTCTAACAGGCTGAATGTCAGACATGGCCGAATATGACCCAAATCCTTCACGGTCGTTTATGGGCTGAAAGTTTCAATGGCCAAAAAATGGGCCCAAATGAAGCAGGACCTTTAACAGGCCGGAAACACACCGGGCCGTAATTCGGCCCAAATACTTAGCGGACTGTTAACGAGCCAGAAGTGACCATGGGCCATGACAAGTTTAGAATGGGCCGTTGACGGGCCGATTTGACAATAGCCGTATGAGCCTTAACTGTGAATGGGTCGTCTGCAAGCAGGCCGTTAATGGGCCAGCCCAATAATTTTGACTGGGCCATCCTTTTTAACCTAAATGGGCCACTGTTGGGCCTTGCCACTTGTCGACGTATCATAGGCGCCTCCTGTCCATTGGGCGGTTGACATCTGTCCTTTTTAGGTGCTGACACGTGGTTGCTATAGCCAATGATAATTTTACACGTGGAAAATCCCCATTGGTTGGGGCTGTTAACGGGTTATCGGATCCAAACCGAAACCCGATAGCTTAATGGCGACCCGTTATGGTGGATGCCATGTGTCAGTCACCCTTGACGAAAGCACTTCTATGACGCGCGATTTATCGTCATGGAAGTGGACACTTTCGTGATGATAATTTTGGTAATGTCATGGAACACTTCTACGACAGCACAGGTATGACTATCTTGATTCTGTCATAAAATCATCATGGATGTACATGCATGACAGAAAAACGTGACCTACTGTGACAAACACGTATCATCACGGAATTGTATTTTTTTGTAGTGATTTGCCTCAAAAACCGCAAAGTTCCCACACATAGTGAGGTTCATGTGACACCTAGTATATATATGCTGGTCACCCCCTTCGACACGTACTATACACCTAGTAACACAGCCATCAAAGAATTAATCCTCCTTGTTCGTCAAATGTACCTCTCTCTCGTTGGGTCGAAGTGATGGACGACGAACTCGCGGGCCTAGCACAGAAGCGAAGCGTACGTCGCACGCGAGTGATCATCCTATATAGGACTACGTACCACCGTCTGCATGTGGCCCAAAGAGGTGTTTGTGTGATGTCTGAATACGCAATGCACAACTTTGATGTGGCACCACATATATAGGAAACCAAAAAGTCCCCACAGAGAGCGCGAGGTTCATGATGCGTGGTATGTGCTATATGTACGCCCTGGTATATATGTATTTCTACTGTATAGCACAAACCAAAAAAGAATCATTCCTTGATGGTCAAATTAACCTCTCTCTCGTTGGGTCAAAGTGATGGAGGACAACCTCGCATGCCCACGGATGGAAGCGCCACACGCGAGTGAGTTCCTATAGGGCAACCACCGCCTGCATGGTATTGCGTGATGTTTGAATACCAATATAATGTACAACTTTGATGTGGCACCTGCATCGGGAACCAAAAAGTCCCCACATGGAGCGAGGTTATGACACGCATATATATAGAGTATTCATGTTGCCCCCTCTTTGACATGTACATACTCCTACCATGCATATACGTAACACAAACCAAAAAAGAACCATCCTTGTTGGTCAAATTAACCTCTCTCTCATTGTACGTTCAACTGATCAACGATGACCTCGTGGGCCCACGGAGAGAGTCACACGCGAGTGAGTGTCATAGGACAAAACCACCACGTGCATGTGCCCATGTGTTTTGTGATGTCTGAATACCCAATGCACAAATTTGACATGGCACATGCTTTGCAAACCAGAAACGCACTACACCACGATGCGTAGCCCCCTCACTTCAAGCCGGTGGGAGGGTGTGTACGCACATGCTCGAACTTTGATATGGAATCTCACCATGATCCATACCACACACATGCCAAGATAAATCCACCTTTTGGTCAAATGCCTCTCGTTGTCGGTGGAAACTGAAAACCTTTGCGGGCTAACGAATGGGCACGTCGCTGATAACCGCACGAGGGAGAGTGTCCGAGAGGACCACCAATGCATGCATGTGGCCCGAACATGTATGGATGAAAGGGTTGTGTAATGCTTTAAATAACCAATTCACGACTTTGATGTGGCATATATGACTCACAAAATGATCAATAATCCCACACGGAGGTTCACGACTCGTAGTGTACTGCCAGACACCTCCCCCCACCCCCACACACACAAACACACACATCCCGCACCACCACAGCCACTCTGAGGCATGTCAAACTTTTTCTGCAGTGAACATGTGACCAAAGGAGCGTCGTGTTAATTTTTTTGAAAAAAACAGACATCACTCGACTGTTTTTATACATTGATTGATTTCCTAGGGATTTAATGTGCAAAAATCAAATTTGAGCTACATGTGCACCAAAATGCATTGCAAAATCATATGTGTCCCTGGGTGCATGTTTCCCCATGCAAGAGATTTCAAAACATTGAGAATATAGATTTTTTAAATTCAGTAAATCCAAAACTTAGTTGAAATTCATGAAACTTATCGTGGTGTCATATATGGACACCAGTAGACTGTGATATTGTATTTTTTCATCAAATTTGAGACACGTTTTGATATAATCTTCTTACAAATGGGAGATTGTTAATAACTGGCAACCAATATCTCATACGGATTATTTATTCGGACCGTGTGTGTTAGACCGTGCCATGCTTCGGTTAAGCAGTAAAGAGGCAGAATGAATCATCAATAAACAAAAAAATATACGTGCTGCCACGCGCCCCGTGTGCCGTGCGAGCAGGCATGAGTTGACGGGACGCATGCGAGTAGTCCGCCATGCAGGCAAACCGGGAGGCATGTGTGCAGCTGTGCGTATTGACGGGAGGCATTTTTGCTGCGCAGTGTCACCGGGAGGCGTGCGAGTAGCTGTGTGAGATGATGGTAGAAATGGCAGAAGTCCGCCGCGCAAGCTCACCGGGAGGCAAGACAGCCTTTGACCGTCGCCCGCCTCGCTCCCACTGGTCCGTATTAATTGCGCGCCCGAGCCGCCGGCCATAATAGGCGGCCGCACCCCCGGTCCATAGTGGTCACCAACGTCTGGACTCTGGAGTGTATGAGGATGCCGCCGAAGCGCACCATCGGAGGGAGTGGCGACGCCGGGGCTGGTGAAGCACCCACGCAACATGTGAAGCTGGGCACAGAGGTTGCCGTCACCGCCGACGAGGTCTCGCGCTGGCAGCAGCACGACCTTGACTTCATCGGCGCCATCGTGTCCCCCCACCCAGCCGGAGTCGGAGGTCAACAGCAACTCCGACAACGACTGTGACTCCGACGGAAAACCGGTTAATCATCTATATACCCATTTGTGCGGCAAACATATCATGTGTTTTCCCTGGTTACTCCCACCCTCTCTAATTTTTTTGGAATACAAATCCTGTGGTTATGTTCTCTCAGTCCATGAAATCAGAGTAATTAAGATCCAATAGATGCACGTAGTGTATTGATTGCTTAAATGTTATCCATATAGAGTTAGTGATTAATTGTTTGTTCTGTACAAATGATTTTTGCTAATAATCTGACTAGGGTTAGCGTGCGTGCTAATAATTCATGGCCAGATCTTGAGAATTGATTTTGAATGTCCTACATATATGTTTGTGCCTTTTTTTCTTCTAGATCTTGAGAATTGATTTTGAATGTCCTATATGTATGTTTCTGCCATTTTTTTCTTTCAGATTGGTATGTACACAGATGAGGCTCCGGCCAGCGCCGCCGCCGGATGTAGATCTTGGACCCGGCTGCGCGGCCAGAAGCGGCCACGCCCCCTGGACCTGAGGAACCAGTAGAATCTCCGGCGGACCGCATCAGTGATCTCCTGGACGGCATCCTTGGGGACATCATCTCCCTTCTCCCCACCAAGGATGGCTGCCACACACAAGTCCTCGCATCTCGGTGGCACACTCAGTGGCGCGCCGCCCCTCTTAATCTCGACTGTCGTTAGCTATCTGTCGATGATGATTCTGAACTCCCTGGAGCCATCATCTCCTCCTACTAGGGCTCCGTTCAACTCATCTGCATCCCAGCATGCTACCTGCTGGACATACCCTGCACGGTGGCCGCCTGGCTGACATCCCATCAATTCAATAAACTCCAGCAGCTTGAGTTCTACCATGACTATGTATGTAACATACCACGAACCGATGTATCTGTGCCCTCACCACCGATGTCCATCTCGTGGTTTTCCTCCTCTCTCCACACCGCCACCTTCGCCCGGTGCCATCTAGCAGACAATCTGGTACAAATGCTTCGACTCCCACTGCTAAAAAAACTTGCGCTTGTGGTGGTTGATCTATCGGAGGCCGCACTGCACAGCATCATCCACTCCAGCTGCCCTGCCCTAGAGCGATTGCTGCTTGTTTTTGGAATAGAAATTCGTATCCGTTGTCTCAAAATAAAGTCGCCCCACCTTGTAAGCATGGGAATTTGTTTTTTTTGGACATGATCTCATCATCAAAGATGCCCCTTCACTTCAAAGGTTGCTCCTTGAATCTACTATAGTACCTTCGCAAATAACTGTAGTCTCTGCGGATAAACTGGAGACCTTGCGTGTAATTCATGATCCTTTTAGATGGTTCAAGATGGTGTTTGGCTCCACACCTATTGAGGTACTGTATATTATTCACGTAAACTTTTGTAATCTGCTTTTTTCATTTGTGCGCACAAGTTAAGTATCATCTTGGAGTACACTTTTGGTACTAATATTATGTTCTATGCTCAATGAAGAGCTTGTCCATCCTATCAGCGGTGGTGGATTCTGTCAAGACCTTACATATCAGTATGTGGTGTTTTGATCTGAACACGATTATTGGCTTGCTACAATGCTTTCCATGTCTGGAGAATTTGTATATAAAGGTGATGATTTCACGCGCATTGAAAGCCCATATATATTGTACTATAATTAATTGTTCAGCTATCACTCTTTCAACATAATCTTTTTTAGACATTAACTGTTTTCAATCTTCATCTCTATTTAGGCACTAACACATGGAGAAAAAGGTATAACCAATCGATGGTTCAAGAAGCACCGGGATTTTCTCAGATCTCATGACATTCGTTTGAAGACAGTAACGCTGGAAGGATATGCATCCAACAATGCAAACACTAGCTTTGTCACATTCTTCATGTTGAATGTGAGGGCACTATTGTCCGTGAGGATTAAGTTTTTCGACAAGAAATTTCTTATGGCTGCAAGTGTTGAACAGCATAAAAAGAAGTTTCAGGTGGACCTAAGGGCTTCTGATCGTGCTCGGCTTCTATTTACAACAGCTTGTCATCATGGACCAGTAGAATTTCTGGCCCGGGATCTTGATTTTATGGATCAGACCGATCCATTTGATTGTGACTGCCTAAAACTTTGGTTGAGTTAGATGTCATTGTCCTGTTCAATCTGGATTTTGTCTAAACCTGATGAGCAATTAATCCTCGTGCTTTTGTATTGTTTGTAAGCTGGAGTTAGATATTGTTGCCCTTTTCAACTCGGCTTTGACCCATATTTTATTTCATATTGGGCCATTGGATTGCCATTTCTTTAATTAAGACCTAAATATTATAAGCATTCACAACATAGGGAAAGAACATCACTCTCGCGGGATCCTTGAGATCTTTGTTCATTACAGAACCGCAAGTTCTTAGCGCCCACCAGCACCCACAAACTTATTTTCAGCTAGCACACCAAATGGACTGTAATTCTTAATAAGAAAAGCTGCATGGTAGTGACATATTTGGATTTTTCATTTGGGACCCACGAGGAAAAAGCCTATCCAGGGCAGTGCCGACTCGACAGTAAACATTGAGAAACCTGGTTTTAAAATTACTGTAAATCCAAATCTCGCCTCAAAATCATGAAACTTGGCATGGTGTTATGACATGGCACCAACATGCTATGGTAAAAAATTAGTCCAATTTGGGACAAGTTTTGGTACAAACTTCTTACAAACCGGAGCTTCTCTCAAAAAGGCTCATGGTTCCGAGAGGGAACTTGTCACCTATGTGTGCGAAACGACATGCGCTGTCTCTTCCCGCCTTAATTTATTTTATAGAGGCAACATGCAACTATAGGAGCGTTGTCCTAAAAATATGAAATTATTCAGGGTTCGTTTTGCCTTTTTATACATTATTTGAGTTTTCTAGGCATTTTGGAACATACTTTGGTGTGTGCAAATGTCATGTGTGTACTAGACACCTATGTAATTGGATGTTCAATCTGTTTATGGAATCAAGTCCTTATAAGTTATAAGTACATATGCTCTTGTTCTGTGTGCAATGACATCGCACACGGACCATACTAGGGAACCCGTCGGTGCTGATTTCATCAATCGCTGACAATTGTATACCACCAAGCGTTTACCCACAACACACACGGCTTATTAGCAGCAATCGTCTGTATTATTATCGGTCTTCACACACATTTCTGATTACATACCTGTTTGCCGCGTATCACACACATCTTGTTAAATTGAACCATTTCTATTCTCTTGGCTCAAAGAAAACAGTTCATCCGAGTGAACCGTATGCTGTATATCGCACACACCTTGATATGGCTGGCCGTTTCTTTTGTGTTGCCTAATCACAAACAGTTCATCCGAGTGAACTGTATGCCGTATATCGCACACGCATTCATTTGGCGGCCCATTTCTGTTGTTCTGCCTCATCGCAAATAGTTCATTGAACTCAACCGTATGCCTAGCATCGCACACGCAACTAAAATCTGAACCGTGTTTGATGTATCTGCCATCGCAAATGTTTTGCACCTTTTTTGACGGTTTTTTACATCACCATTTGCGATTAATGCGTCGCACACAGGTTCGTCGAAGGGTCTCTGATTATAGTGTCGCGTTAGCAGCATCTTGCAGTAGTGCCAGGCCAGCTTCCTCACACCCGACAAGGTGATGTAATCAACCTTTGTCACTGTCTTGTATGAGGGCCGACAACGATGAGCTCCGTACAAGCACACGTGAACCTGGCATATATTCTATGGCCCGAGACATAAACAATGCCAAGGTATGATTGCCGGAATATTTCCCCTGACAGTACCTATGGTCACACCAAGAATATATATGGCCAAGATCTTTTCAGCAAAGACTCCAAACATAAGAAAACAACAATGAAGGAGCAAGACTGGCAATACAGGTATGATAATTGTTGCATGAATAACATGGTACGGATACCCAAGATGGTCTGATTCAGTATCGATCTCCATGAATATACAACTAAGGGGTCTATGCCCAGAATTGTTAGTATCAAATATTCAAGTCGGTCATGTCAGATCAAAGGCCAATTCAACAGATTGATTCCAGCGAGCATGTTAAAACATCACTCGGCCTACTATCCACATGGGTATACCGACAAAATGATTAATTAGAATGTTAAACAACAGTCTCCCAGCATGTGCCCTCACATATGGGAATCAGTTAAAGGATAGCCTGCTGTGAACAAGATTCCTCTGTCAGAACCACCGTCAGTCAAGTCTGTGGATACTATCGTTATAAGGACACACCCCTTTAAGCTGGTCGTGAGAGGCGACAGTCAAATATTTGGTACGGATTTGATACTCATGATAGTGGAACCAGTCAAGATGACTCAGGAATCCCTACGCAAAGTCAGATTCCGCCAGGAGAAAGGTTATGATTCGCATCATTATTGTGAACCCGAAGGACATCTATTTGTGTGAGCAACCCATTGCAAGGAGTAAAAGAATAGGTGTCCACCGGGAAGGTCTGTTCACAACTCCATGGGATGTTGTCCGTACTGGATATAAGGAAGACATATCCACCGGAAATCACTCTCGGACTTGTGAGGAGGGCATGCATTGCAGTCATGATAACGTATCGCACCCAAGCTAAGCCGACATATATGAAAGTAATTGGAGCCAGTATAAGCATGAAAATGTGAGGTAAGATCTGTCAGAATATCATGATACAGTGAAGCAAACCACTCCAGAGCAGGTCAGTCAATCATATGAAATTCAGTGGGAACATCATAAAAGGAAAAAAGGATCACTGGTACAGCGAGGTGCTATACAAACGGTTTTTAACCCCTTTCCGCGACGGCGTTCTGAACCGTTGCCTAGTGAGTGATTGTGATAGGGGGCGGTCCTTCCCACACGACCTAGAAACCGTCAGGGATATGCCCTCCTGGCACACACGCTCGGCAAAATGAGGTCGTGTGCGACCGGCGAGCGACCAAATACGGTTATACGTATATTTGTGCTAAAAAATACAATTATACATGCCAAATTGTTTCCGGTCGTAAGTACATCCCATACAGTCAGTCCCCGCTAAACATTTCCGTTCTTATGTACATTCCACACAGTCAATCCAAGGAATACGTTTCCATTAGTATGTACATCCCACACAATTAATCCAAGAAGTACGTTTCCGTTCGTATATACATCCCACACAGTCACTCCAAGGAAAATGTTTCCATTCGCAGGTACATCACACATAATTTTCCCCATTAAATCATTGGTGATAGCGTTGTCATTGCACACAATATTAACAATTTTATCATTTGCGTTATTGAATGCATCACACACGGTGCATAGAAGAAACTGTGTGGCAAAGGCTATCCATCACACACACTTTTTATGTGGTAAACGTTTGCGCAAGGTGGCCTAACGCAAACAGTTTTCAAGAGGATGTCATGTGTGATTGTTCATTGATCCAACACGGTTTATTCCGAGAAACTGTGTGCGTTACCTGAGGTCATCACCCACGCTGTTTTCTCAATTACTGTTTGCAATAGAAAAACCCAATTAGCAGGCTAATTGGCCATTAGCAGGCTAATTACCCTATTATTAATAATCCATTTATTAATCTAATTGACATTTCATATTAAGCACACAATATATTTCATTCCCATATTAAGGAAGCAGGATTTCATAATTGAAATACATCAGAGTACAACATCATATAGCTTCAGCACTCAGCTACCCCATTACACAACTACACCAGCATCAAGTTTCACATGCAACATCTACAACCTTTCGAAATTAGCATCATAGACGGAACATAGACAGATGAATCTCATCTAGAAAACTGCTGAAGCGGAAGGCGAATATTGAGCCTTCATTGATGTTGAAGGTCTTTGCAACTTTAGGCCAGTGCCTGTGGATGATTGACTGTCCATCCTTCGTCCTCTTCAGGAACAGTTCAATATTGAACCATGGGTGTTGTATGAAAACCTTCCTCGCCTCCTGACCATACATGTGGTTTCAGAGGTAATCATCAGTGAACTGCTTTGGAAAGGCCTGAAAAGAAGGATATGCATAAATATCTTTGCCAGATTTGAAATGGCACAAAGGAATTAAAAAGACAAGGTATAACAGTTAGTACCATCCCATAGTGAACTGTTATCTTCTTCATTGTGCAGACAAAGATCTTGTTGTTGTTTTTTCGCTAATTTCTATATCGTAACAATCTTTCTGAGTGTCTTGACTTGACTGATATTAATGGACAACTCATTTCCACATATGCAAAAAGGGTCAAACAGTGGGTCAAAACCTCTGACAGCAGGACCTACATGTGCAAGACCAAATTGTTAAAAACCTAATATTTAAAAACAAGAAGTGGAAAGGTGTGTTATTAACTGCAACAGGCCTAATATTTAAAAACAAGCAAATGTAGTCATTCAAACTTGTATTGTGCAGGTCAAAGTACACTAGTTATTGGCCCTGTTTGGATCCATGGGTTAGAGTTAGTTTGAGTTAGTTTGGGCTCAAATAGCCCTAAAGTATCCAAACATGAGGGCTAGTTTGAGCTAGTTGCGTCAAACCCACCCAAACCAACTATCCCACCCAAGAGGTGCTGATTGGGGCTAGTTCTCCTAGTGCATTTATTGTCAATCTAACACTGTCATCCAAACACCTCTTTAGCTAGAGTTAGTTCAGGGTTAGTCATTATTGAGTATCATTGTTATTTAGGAAACGTAGGATAGCGTAGGATTTATTCTACCTTGACTTGTACTCCAAGATGACCATGTACTCATATATATATGCCCACGAGGCTCAAGCAATACAATCAACTATTCCACCAATCTCTCTCTCTCCCTTTTAACTGTCTTGAGCTAGAAACTAACTCTAACCTCTAGCTAAGTTAGAGTATCCAAACAGTGCCATTGTTAAATCAAATGGAAAGGCGTGTTCAATACTCCCTCCGGTCCTTTTTACTCTGCATATAAGAATTGTCTAAAGTCAAACTTCATAAAGTTTGACCTTATTTATATGAAAAAATATCAACATCTAGCATGGTAAAGTTATACAATATGAAAATTTAAGTCATGACACATGTACTGATATTTATTTCATATTGTGAATGTTGGTATTTTGTTCTATAAAGTTGGTCAAACTTTAAGAGGCCTGACTTTAGACAAATCTTATATGCGAACTAAAAAGATTCGGAGAGTACAACATGCTTAACAACAAACAAATATAGTCATTCATAGAGCTATTGTTAAATTTGGTATTGATGAAATTGAACTGCACGGTTCATACTAGCACATATAGAACATCACACTCTTAATAGCTGAAATAAACAAGGCATACTACGAACAACCAAAGATGGAATTGAAACTGGACATATGCTAACTACAAACAACCGAACAACCATAAACCGTAGAAATAAACAAGGCGTAATGCAAACAACCTAATATAGCAATAAATACTGGACATGTTCTCACTACAAAAGGGGTTCGAGAAAACAAATCATGGGTTTCCTCACTTGTCATAGATTGGCTCCTCCTCGTGGTCGTCGTTGATGAGGTCTGACTTGCCAGCTGAGGATCCCAGGCCAGCGTCACAGAACGTGTCCTTCAAAAATGACAAAAGGGGCTCCATGGCGATGAAGGATGGCAAATTGTTCATAACGAGCCGCAGGAGATCAACGGCAGGGCCATCGATGAGATTGACAGCTATTGAACTTGAAGGGTTGGGGGTGAGCAACTTAACCTGTGACATAACCGCGTCAAGCCGTCGGTGTCGATGACCTCGATGTCGTAGCCGGTGTCCGCTACATGCCAGAATACTCTAGCCCGCTGATTGAAAGGCTCAATCCAGGTACAGTCATCATTGTCAGCTTCCTCGGCGGCCACCTCACCGACGTCGGGCGAAGAGGCTGTGGTAAAGCTCTTTTGGGCAATTCGCTCCTCGAGCTCCCCGGGAAGCATAGCCGGGCTTAGGCTGTGACGCTCTGGAGTGGGGGAGGGGGGTGGGGATGGGGATCTCTGGGAAAGGGGGCGTTTCGCAGGCGTCATCTAAGAAACACAGGGCGGCGAGGGTATGTATATCGGTGGGTAAACTGCACGGGCAGACCGGCAGAGGTTGATGATGGAGGTGGCGTGGCGGTGGCGACCTAGTTAGGTTTGGAGCGAGGGAGGGGTGGTGTGTATGTGTGTGAGCGGGGGATTTGGGGTGAGCGAAGGATTTGGGGTGTGTGTGTGGAGGGGGTCCAAGGTGGTGTTTGAGGAAATGCCGCGGGTACTGAAAATTTTACTAGGCAGGAGTAAAATGGTGGGGCTACCGAAAATTTGGATCAAGGGATTGAAGCAGAGCGGGGCGGGAGTAACGAACATCACACACGGTTAAAACATAATAATCGTGTGCTATCAAACAGAAAAACACTCCAGCCGAGCAGATATTTTTGAGATTGTGAGGGATGGAGGCGGGAGTAAAATGCCGGGGCTACTGAAAATTTGGATCTATTGATTGAAGCAGAGCGGGAGTAACAGACATCGCACACGGTCCAGACATACTAATCGTGTGCTATCAAACAGAAAAACCATCTACACGGGTAGATATTTTCAAGATTGCGAGGGAGTAGATATTTTCGAGAGGGGGAGGGAAGCCTTGTGGAGCCCAGTCTACTGTGATCATGTGGGTGACAGGGGCAGGGGCGCGGCACACGGGTAGTCCTAGGGAACCGTGTCTGTTTCGTACCCGATCACAGACGGTTGCTGCATCCGACTTGTCTGCTGTTTATAAATTTGGCCAAAAAACACGGGAAAGGGTCAGAACACGAACACACTTGCATGTGGACCAAATATATGTATGAAAAGGGTGGTTTTATGTTCAAATACACGATGCACAACTTTGATGTGGCACCTGTCGCACAAAGCGCACGTTATTATTGCTAGCCCCCCCCCCCCCAAACCCACACACCTTCGTGTGTTGGCCGGAGGGTAATCCTAGCTATGAACACATGCCCCCAAATAGCTAGGTCTGACATCTCACCGTACCGTAACACAAAACCGAAAGGAGTACATCAACCCCTCCCCCCTTTGCTTTCGATCAAATGTGGACCGTGTGCGGGCCCACAGATGTGTTCTTCTGGCATTAGATGGGTGAGACCACTTACCAACCACACCTGCGGGTGGCCCGATGTGTGTGTGTGTGTGTGTGTGTGTGTGTGTGTGTGTGTGTGTGTGTGTGTGTGTGTATGTGTGTGTGTGTGTGAAAACAATGTGCTATGATATTTAAATAACCAAATCACAAATTTGATGTGGCACATGTGCATCGCAAATTAACTGGGCATCCCCGACCCCACGGAGGTTCATCATGTACGAAGTAGTACTGTGGCCCCCCACACACACTCTGAGTCGGTGGGAGGGGGCATCTCACCAAGGCGTATTGTAAGACTGACCAAGAAGAATCACCACCTTGGTCGTATAACCTCTCTTGTTTGTTGGGTCAAAGTCAAGCATTGACGTTCCACACGCGGCCCCACAAAATAGGCTAGCTTGTCACCGATAACCACGTAAGGGAGTGCCTGAAGACAACCAATGCGTGCATGTGGCCCAAACATATGGATGAAGTGTCATGTGGTGTTTGAATATACCCAATGCACAACTTTGATGTGGCCGCATGCTTTTGGAACCGGAAAGTCCCCACATGGTGCGAGGGTTCATGACGTATAGTATACTATATATATAGGGATTCATGTGTATGCGAGCCCTCAAACTTAGGTCTCGAATCTCACCATGATCGACGTCCGACTATACGGTAACGCGAACCAAGAGAAGAAGAATCCACCCTGGTAACCTCTCTCGCGTTGTTGGTCGAAGTGATGGACGTCCACACGGGCCCACGAATATATAGGCCGTCGATGATAACCAAGCGAGGGAGAGTGTCCAAAGACAACCACTGCATGTATATATGTGCCCCAAACACATGTATGGACATGCGTGATGTGCATGCATATATGTTTGAATACCAAAAGCACAACATTTTGATGTGGCGCACAGTCCCCACACAGATCTGGTTCATGATGCGTCGCGTGCTCGCCCCCCCCCCCCCCCCCCCCCCCCCCCGCCCCCCAGTTCGACCCGGTGGGAGGGATTTGTGCGTACACATACGCGCGAAGTATAGTTGCACGTACCGAACCGTATAATACGAACCAAAATTTAATCCCCTCCTAATTATAAGTCAAATTAACCTCTATCGTTGTCGGTCGAAGTGATTGACCAAGCGGGCACACAGAGATGGACGAAGCATCTCGCTGATAACCCCGTGAGTGAGTGCTAGAGGACAACCGCCATCGCTTGCTTGTGGGCCAAACACATGTATGGAGATGTGTGGTTGTGATGTTTGAATACCTAATATATATGAAGAACTTTGATGTGGCACCTGCCTCGGAAACCTTTAAGTCCCCCACATGAACCGAGGTTCATGACACGTAGTATATATATGTTGCCCCCCTCCCCTCTTCGACGCGTAATATATATTCCTACGTACCGTAACACACCCCGAAAATAATCCTCCTTGTTCGTCAAATTACCTTTCTCGTTGTGTCATATATTAGATGGACGACGACCTCGTGGGCCCATGGAGGGAAGAGTCGCAGGCGAATGAGTGACAACCATCGTCTGCACATGGCCCAATGTGTTGGTGATGTTTTTAATACCCAATATGCACAACTTCTTTGTGGCACCTGCCTCGAAAACCGAAAAGTCCCCACACGGAGCGAGATCGATTCATGACGTGTGTGTAGTATATATGTGCTGCCCCGGCCCCCTCCTCCCCTCTTCGACGCGTACTATATACTCCTACCGCAACACAACCCAAAAAGAAACCTCCTTGCTGGGTCAAAGTGATGGAGGACAACCTCGCGGGCCCACGGATGGAAGCATCACTCGCGAGTGAGTGTCCTATATGATGCGTAGTATTGCCCCTGGCCACCCTCTTCAACACGTACTATATATATACTCCTACCGTACGTATAACAAAAACCAAAAAATGACCATCCTTGTTGGTCAAATTAACCTCTCTCATCGCATGTCATAGTGCTGGACAGCGACCTCGCGGGCCCATGTGAGTGAGTGTCCTAGGACCACCACATGCATGTGGCCCAAAGATGCATGTCAAACTTTTTCTGCAGCGAACATGCGACCAAAGGTGTTTAGTGTTGAAAATTGAAAAAAATAGATAACATCTATCTATTTTTTATACATTGATTGATTTCCCAGGGATTTAAATGTGCAAAAATCAAATTTGATCTACATGAGACCCGTGATAGTGCACGAAAATGGATTGCAAAATCATATGTGTACGTGTCCCTGGGTGCATGTTTAGTCCACATGCAAGAAATTTCTAACATCTAGAATCTTGATTTTAAAATCCAATAAATCCAAAACTAAGTTGAAATTCATCAAACTTATCGTGGTGTCATATGGACACCAATACTGTGATATTTTTTTTCAAATTTGAGACAAGTTTTGATATAATCTTCTTACATACAGGAAATTATAAATAATTATCAACCAATATCGCAAACGAACTCTTTATTCAAACCGTGTGCTTTAGACCAACAATGTAAGTGCAGTGCTTCGGTTAAGCAATAAAGCGGCAGAATTAATCATCAAAAAGGAAAAATCAATATAATACATGCCGCACACGCGTCCCTTGTGCCGTACGAGCATGCGTGAGTTGATGAGATGCATGCTAGCAGGCAGACCGGGAGGCCGAGGCATGCGCGTGTTCGCTACGCACTCACCGTGGGGCGTGCTAGTAGCTGTGTAAAATGATGATAGGTGTGCCAGCAGTCCGCTGCGCAGGCTCACCGGGAGGCGAGCCAGCCCTTTGACCGCCGCCCACCTCGCTCCCACTGCTCCATATTAATGGCGCGCCCGATCCGCGGCCGCACACCCCGTCCACAGTTGTCACCGCCTCATGGAGTGTATTAGGATTTTGCCGAAGCGCACCATCAGTGGGAGTGGCGATGCCAGGGCTGGTGAAGCACCCATGCAACGCATGAAGCTGGGCGCATAGGTTGCTATCGCCGCCGACGAGGTCTCGCGCGGGCAGCAGCACGACCTTGACTTCGTTGCCGTCGTCGTGCCTCCCCAGTCGGAGCCGAAAAGTCCACAGCTACTCCGACAACGACTCCGACTCCAACGGAAAACCGGTTAGTCCCCCGTCCCCCCCCCCCTTTGTTGGGAACAGAAACCCTTGGTTATGTTCACCCAGTCCATGAAATCAGAGTAAGATTCGTTAGATCCGTGTAGTGTATTGATTGTTTGAATGGTATCTATGGTTAGTGATTAATTGTTTGTTCTGTACAAATGATTTTTTTTGCTAATAATCCGACTAGGGTTAGCGTGCGTGCTAACAATTCGTAGCCAGATCTTGAGAATTGATTTTGAATGTCCTACATATATGTTTGTGCCCTTTTTTTCTTCCAGATCTTGAGAATTGATTTTGAATGTCCTACATGTATGTTTCTGCCTTTTTTCCTTCCAGATTGCTATGTACACAGATGAGGCTCCATCCAGCGGTGCCGCCGGCTGTAGATCCTGCACCCGACTGCGCGGGCAGAAGCGGCCACGCCCCCTGGATCTGAGGAACCCGTAGAATATCGGGCGGACCGCATCAGCGATCTCCCAGATGCCATCCTTGGGGAGATCATCTTCCTTCTCCCCACCAAGGATGGGTGCCGCACACATGTCCTCACATCTCGGTGGCGCACTCTGTGGCGTGCCGCACCTCTTAATCTTGACTGTCGCCGGCTATCTGTCATTCATGATTTTAAACTCCACGGAGCCATCATCTGCTCCCACCAAGGCTCCGTTCAACGCCTATGCATCTCGGCATGCTGCCTGCTTCACATACCCTTCACGGTGAACGCCTGGCTGACATCCCATCAATTCGAAAAACTCCAACATCTTGAGTTCTACCATTACTATGCAAATAGCTGTCCACCAAGTGTTGTAGCTGTGCCCTCACCACCAGTGTCCATCTCATGGTTTTCCTCCTCTCTCCACACCACCACCCAGGCCCGGTGTCATCTACCAGACAATCTAGTACAAATGCTTCGACTCCCACTGCTAAAAAAACTCGCACTTGTGGTGGTCGATCTGTCAGAGGCCTCACTGCACAGCATGATCCACTCCTGCTGCCCTGCCCTGGAGCGCTTGCTGCTTGTTTTTGGAAAAGAAATCCATATCCGTTGTCTCCAAATAAAGTCGCCTCACCTTGTAAGCATTGAAATTTGCTTTAAAGGAGAGGAGCTCATCATCAAAGACACCCCTTCACTCCAAAGGCTGCTCCTTGATTATCGTTAAGAACCTTCGCAAATAACTGTGGTCTCTGCGCCTAAACTTGAGACCTTGGGTGTAATTCCTGATCCGTTTGAAGGTTACAAGATGGTGGTTGGCTCCACACTTATTCAGGTATTGTATATTATCATCAACACTTTTGTAATCATAAGCTGCATTTTTCATTTGTGTGCGTAAGTTTTATATCATCAACACTTTTGTAATCATAAGCTGCATTTTTCATTTGTGCGCATAATCTTTATATAATCTTGGACTACGCTTTTGGTACTAATATTATGTTCTATGCTCAATGAAGAGTTTGTCCATGGGTACCCTATCAATGGTGTTGGATTCTGTCAAGACCTTACATATCAGTACGTGGTGTTTTGATCTGAACATGGTTATCGGCTTGCTGCGATGCTTTCCATGTCTGGAGAATTTGTATATACAGGTGATGATATCAAGCACATTGATATACTTTACTAGAACTAACCGTTCGACCGTACTATTTTTTTGTAGACATTAACTGTTTTCAGTCTTCATGTCTATTTAGGCTAAAGGACATGGACAAAAAGGTATAACCAATCGGTGGAATAAGAAGCACCGGGATTTTCTCAGTTCTCATGACATTCGTTTGAGGACAATAACGCTGGAAGGATATGCATCCAACCACGCAAACACTAGCTTTATCACATTCTTGCTGTTGAATGCGAGAGTACTATTGTCCATGAGGATTAAGTTTTTTAACAGACACTTTCTCACGGATGGACACGTTGAACAACATAAAAAGAAGTTTCAGGTGGACAAAAGGGCTTCTAAACATGCTCGGCTTCTATTTACAATAACTTGTCTTCATGTACCAGTAGATTTTCTGGTCCAGGATCTTGATTTTATGGATCAGACCGATCCATTTGACTGTGACTGCTCAAAACTTTGGTTGAGTTAGTTGTTATTGTCCTGTTCAATCTGGATTTTGTGTAAACCTGATGAACAATTAATCATCGTGCTTTTTTACCTTCTGTAAGCTGGGGTTAGATATTGCTGCCCTTTTCAACTCGGCTTTGACCCATATTTTCTTTCATACAAACCAGAGCTTCTATCAAGAAGCCTCATGGTTCCGAGAGCGAACTTGGTCACATGATCTGGTCACGAAACGACATACGCTGTATCTTTCCGCCTTGATTTATTTTACAGAGGCAACATGCAACTGTGCTAAACATATGAAATTATTCAGGGTTCGTTTCGCCTTTTTATACATTGATTTTCCTAGTCATATTTAACAAATAGCCACCACGTTATTATCGCAAATGGTCGTATTAGTCAGACCGTGGGCATTCAACTAACCATTTACTACCGCGGGCAGTTGTTTGATTAGACGGGACGACTGTGAGCAGTCCGCCGCGCACGCCGCGAGCGCTGCAATTTATTGCTGGTTTTGGACTTTTGTTTCGGCCGCCTCGGGAAGGTACGTAGAACAGTCCTCCGTTCTCATCTACAAGCACCGCCACCGAGGATCTCCGTCTGCTGCGAGATGGGGGACGAGCCGGCCAACAAGCGGGGGCGGGTCGAGCCAGAACCGCAAGAGCCTCCAGCGAACATGGACTTCATCAGCAACCTCCCCGGCGAGATGTTGGTAACCATCATATCCCACCTTCCCATCAAATATGGCGTGCGGACCACTGTCCTCTTGTGGCGGTGGCGCCCCCTCTAGCACTACACCCCCTGGACCTCATCATCGACCACGAGTTCTGCAGCGGGGAGTAGCAACGCCTGGACGCATTGTCCCACATCCTCGCCACGCACCCTGGGCCGGTCAGACGCCTTGCTATCGGCAGGCTCAGTCCCCACAACAAGACCGAACCCAGGTTGCACTACTGGTTCCTATCCCCGGACCTGGATCGGCTCGAGGAGCTCAGCCTTCATGCTAGACGTCCTTGCTCGCTGTCGCCATCCGTTTTCTGCCTCGCGCCCACGCTGCGCCGCGCTACATTCAGGCGGTGCATTTCCCCCCGGATCGATGCCGCACGTGCTCTTCATCTCCCTAAACTTAAGCACCTCGAGCTCATTGCCATCCGCATCTCGAAGGAGGATTTGGAGCACCTGCTCGTCGGCTGTACAGCACTCAAGTACCTTCATCTTCATGCGATGGATGGGTTCAGTAGCCTCCACATCACCTCAACGAATGTCCGTGCGATTTATGTGCATTGTTGGCGCCGCCCAAGGCTGTCAGTTGAGGTGTTTCACGATATTGTCATTGAGAATGCGCCTTTCCTCGAGAGATTGTATGTACATGATAAATTAGGCCCAGCAAGAATCAGGGTCATTCACGCACCGAAATTGACAGTGTTGGGCCATTCGTGTGCTGAATTCAACGAACTTGTTACTGGATCATTATCCGTTCAGGTACAACAGTCTTCTTCTTCTCCTTCTTATATATTATCGGACAGCACATTTTATCTAATTGTTGTTGATCTATTTGTTTGCTTGCCATCCAGAAAATGATTCCCACAAGCTTGACCTAGCCTCTGCGCACAGTGAAGATCTTGGCACTACAATCTGTCGGCCCCGATCTGGATGAAGTTGTTAGATACCTTAGAGCTTTCCTTGCATGGAGAAGCTATACATCGAGGTGATGCTCCTTTCCTTTTAATTGTTAACCACAACGGAGCTCAATTTTTTGTTACTCTTACCCGTGATTACAATGACAAATGTAGAATGATTTCTAAAGGAAATTTGGAGGATTTCAATACATACATTTTTCGAGATGCTAGTGTTGTACGCGTTTTATTCCTTCACCCGACATGCTTTCATGATAAGATTGAAGGTGGCATTTCACTCTTTTCGTGTATTTTAGAAATCCTGCAAATCAAAGAGGCCCGAAGTGTTCAAATCTGCAGCTATGCACTAATATGTTGTCTTCGTTTGCAGATACTAGCAGGCTCGAAAGTAGAAAATGTTGGGGAATATAACAATCCCATTGAATGCCTTGATCTTCATCTCACAAAAATTACTTTTAATGAGTACCGAGGCACCACACCAGAAATTAAATTCACTAGGTTCTTTGTTGAGAAAGCAAGGTTGCTCAAGGTAATGAGCTTTGCCCTATATTTACTGCGCAGAAGTGAATGGATTGCTAAAGAGCGCAGGCGTCTATAGCTGAATGGAAAAGGCTCTGCACAAGCTGAATTTCAGTTTGTAACTTCATATGACAGATTATTCGAAAGTCACTGTATCGAGCCACTATATGACTTCTCGGTGGCTGATCCTTTCGCAGAAATAATGCATGAAAAAGATTCTGAAGAAGATGAATTTTATGTGTCTGAATAGTTTGAACCTTATAATCTTTGAATTTGGGCCTTGTAATGCTGGAATTTCAACCTTGCAATATTTATGGTATTTGTTATATAACGTAATTGGATGTTTAATTTGGTCTCGCAATCATGTCATGTTACAAGTATATATATGTTGTTCTTTTGTACACAGAGCATAGATGTTCTGCATACAGAGCATATCACATCGCACACGGACCACACAAGGTAACCCATCGGTGATGAATTCATCAATCTCAAACGGTTATATACCAGAAAGCGTTTGCCCACAACACACAAGGCTTATTCCATCACAAACAGCTCGGATGGATCAACTGTATGCCATGTATCGCACACACAACTCTAATCCGATTCGTGCTTGATGTCTCCGCCATCGCTCGCATAGTTCGTCTTATTTGCCATGTATCACTGTGCCGGCCTTTGCTCGTGTCCCTCGGCGCGCTGTGCTCACTGTTAGGTGCCACAGCGCGCTGTGCTCACCATTAGGCACCACGGCGCGCTCTGCTCGCGTACCTCCATGCGCTCGGCTTGTGGATAGCTTTTCCTTGCGTGTTCAACTGCTATATGCATATATATATGGTTGCTCGCCGTTGAGGCAACCGCGGAGCGCTCTTCTCGCGTCCCTCCGCGCGCGCTCTGCCAACGGTTGGGCTTGCGCACAATCACGTTGGGGGCCCCATCTGCATGCGGTTGCGCCGCGCGCGTTGCCATGATGCAGTTACATGCGGCACGATGAAGTTACGCGCTGCAAATTAGAACTGCCATCCGAGCGTGCCGATATTCCAGGCCGTCCGGCTTCCCCTTTAATTCCCGCGGCCATTATAATCTTAGTCTCTTCAACCTTTCGATCGCGCCCGACAACACAACAAGCACACCCATGACGACACATAGAGAGGGGATGTCTAGCGGCGCTCCAATGGAGTTTGGCGAGTATAAAGTGGAGACCCACGCGAGGGAGACGGATCTCTCGGTGGTGTACACCATTGACCCGGCCGTGGTGGACGACTACATCAACACCGTTGAGCAGTTGCTTGCTCGAGACAAGTACAAGGTGGTCGGCATCGACCTCCAGTACATCGGCGGTCGTCCCAACATAGATCAGAAGGTTGCCGTCACCCAGTTGTGCGTGCGCCATCATGTCCTCATCTACCACTACTGCATGGCCACAGAGCCTTGCGACCGTTTTGCCAGGTTTGTCAACAGCACCGACTACAAGTTTGCTACGGTGGAAACCATGGACGATGTAAAAGGGCTCAGGGTTACGGGCTTGGCTTGCAAGAACCTTGTCGAAATCCGTGAGCACTACAGGGTCTGGGGCAGCACGAAGAAGGACTCCCTGGTTGAACTCACCTCAGCCATCATCGACCCATACTACAAAAAGATGAAGCAGGATGCCAACAGAACACGTCCTGTATCCTGGCACGGGGCCTGGATGCGGCAACTGGATGAACCTCACCTCAGGTTCATGGCCAAGACCGTGTACACATGCTTCGAGATGCACAGGCCGATCGTTGACATGAGGAAGTGCCTCGTTACCAAAATCGACGAGGCCGATCGAGCCACAAGCAGAGTAGTGCCGGCAAGCGTCACAAGAAGTAGGTGATGATCAGATGATCGTTTATCCTAGTTAATTATGCATGTAATATATAGTTGACTTTGGTGTGTGGAAATGTCATGTGTAGTAGCCACCTATGTAATTATGCATGTAATAGTTTACTTTGGTGTGTGCAAATGTCATGTGTGTAGTAGCCACCTATGTAATTGGATGTTTAATTTGGTTATGCAACCCTGTCCTTATAAGTGTGTATATATATATATGTTGTTGTTTTGTATGCAATCCCAACACACAACACACACGTCTTATTAGCAGTAATCGTCTGTGTTATTATCGGTCTTCGCACACATTTCTGATTACAGACCTGTTTGCCGCGTATCACACACATCTTGTTAAATTGAACCGTTTCTGTTATCTTGGCTCAACGCAAACAGTTCATCCGAGTGAACTGTTTGCCCTCTATCGCACACACCTTGATCTGGCTGCCCGTTTCTTTTGTTCTGCCTCATCATAAATAGTTTATCCGAGTGAACCATATGCTGTAGATCGCACACGGCTTCATCTGGCTGCCCGTTTCTTTTGTTCTGCCTCATCGCAAACAGTTTATTGAACTGAACCGTATGCCCCGCATCGCACACGCAACTAAATTCTGAACCGTGTTTGATGTATCCTTCATCGCAAATGTTTTGCATCTTTTTTGACGTTTTTTTACATCACCATTTGCGATTATTGCATTGCACACAGTTTTGTCGAAGGGTCTCTGATCGTAGTGTCGCATTAGCAGCATCCTGCAGTAGTGGATCCCGAGTTGGAAATAGTCTCCTTAAGTCAGAATATCCATACTTGTTCCCCGAGAAACCAAATCTCGAGGACGAGATTTCTTTAAGGGGGGAAGGTTTGTGACACCCTGGATTTTGGCCATTTCTTTTTCTTTTGTTTTTTTTTGGATTTTTTATTTGAATTGCTTTTCTGTGGCTCTATGGTCCTGAAACCTGGGAAGATCATCACTTCTCAGGCTCCCAAGTGGCTTGCCATCCTCAAAACCATCTCAAGATCATGTCATTTACCATCTTGGACCAATCCCAATATTCTTTTTCTTGGGAATATTCCTTTTTTCTATTAAAGGAATAACCCTGTTTGCCCTAGGTTGTGAAGCAACCTACATTTCTGTTTCCCACAAAATTCTCAAATAATTCTTATAATTTGTTTGGATCATATATGCCCCAAATATGTCCAAACTTTCCTTTCCTAGCCCAAAAATAATTCATCAATATTCATACTTCAATTCTATCCAGTGTGGCTTTTTGTGAAGGAAGTGCCACCTATCTTTTCTGGATTGCTCCCAAACTTTTTGGGCATGCTCTCACATACAAATCATTGCCACATGACCAAATTCAACTCCATTTGCCTAGTGACTCTTCCTCAGTAAATTTCCAAAGTTTCTGTCAGATGGAAGCCTTGTTTAAGGAAGTACTAGCTATGGTAATCCAAATGAGTTGAAATTTTGCAAGGTCATTTATTTGATCAAATAGTAGCTCTCCTCCAAATATGAGCTCATTTCATCAATCCATGTGAGCTCAGCATCAAATCTTGGCTTCTGGTCAGATTTTTAGGTTGTGAGGCAACTATATTTTATATTGCTTCAATATTTCTGAAAATTTACCAGGACATGCTCCTACCCATATAAACTCTCTCCACAAAATTTGGGATAATTTCATCTAGCCATTTGCCCTCTATAAGTTTTCTAAGATTCTGTCCACAGAGCTACATTATGAAGCAAGTACCATTTTGGTATTTTCAAATGGTATGGAACTTTTACAGTAGCTTCATATGCGCAAATGACTCACCTCCACCAAATTTTAGCTTAATCAGATCATCTATTTGAGTTCTACTTCATGATCTTGTTTCTGGACCAAATTATGCAGTTGTGAAGCAACTATATTAAACCTTGGTCCAAATCATTCCAAACTTCACAGGATTCTTGTCTTTCCAACCCTAAACATCTGAGACATCCCGTTCTATCAATTCTCCATCCCTGTTGATCACAGTTTCATGCAATAGTTGGATACAGTAAACTTCAGAGGACCATTCCCATCTAACCACAGTGTGTTTCTTCAAGCAATCACCTCAGTTGTAACCTAGCTTGGAGAGACTACATGATGTACATGGTCGGCAGGCCAGGGTACAACCGCGTGCACCAGTTCACGCGGTGACTGCGTGGCTGGCATGCACACCGGCGCGCTCTGGCAAGTGGAGCCCCCTGTGCTTGTCCGTTCCTCCTCTTCTCGAGCTTTCGACGTGTCCTGGAGCCCCCCCGTGATCCCCTGCTTCACCCTATGCCATTGCCCCGACCTATCTTGCCGTTGTTGCATCGCGTCGAGCTTGCCCATGCTGCATACCTCCTCTGCTCCTCCTTGTCCGGTCGGCCGAGCCTTCTTGAGCCCTCCCGGGCTCGCCCCGGGCCTATAAGTAGGTGCCCCGACCTCCTCCGCACCTCGCCGCTCTCTTCCCGGCCCTCCTAGTCCACCGGAGCCACCCCACTCCTCCTCTATCCACCGCCGTCCACCATGGCCACTTCAGCCTCGACTTAAATTACGACCACCCGAACCCCTCCTCCACTCCCTGACCACACCATCTTCTTCCCCACATGTTGGAGATCCTCCCCACCACCTCACCCTCTCATCGGAGCTGCTGTGTCCGCCGTCCCTAGTCCGGCCGTCGCCCGCCCCTGCTCTTAGTTGCCTTGAGCAGCCGCAGTTCCGTCCCTCCCTGGTGCCCGCAGCCTACCCTGGTGGACACGCCACATCTCCCTGCAGCCGCCGGTGCCCTCGCCCCGGCCGGAGTCGGCAGGGGCCATCGCCGGCATCGCCCCTCCCCTGCCTCCTCCTCTGCTCTGCTCGGGGTCAGCGAAAGGAAGGAGACGACAGGGCTAGGCGGGCCCCGCGTTTCCCCCGACCCCACGTGTAAGTGACATAAGCCCCGGGCCCGCACGTTAAGTGGAAACGCCTTTCTTCAAAAATACGTTTTCAGTATTAGGAGGCATATTTGCATTTGACTGCGGCTGAAAGTGCGCTTTCCTTTACAGGAAGCGTTATTACGTCCATTTTGCATCATGTTTTCCTACTGTTATTTACAATGTTTTTATGCATAATAATGCTTTTTGGAGTAATTCTAATGCCTTTTCTCTCATAATATGCAAGGTTCACACAAAGAGGGAGAATACCGGCAGCTGGAATTCTGGACCTGAAAAAGCTACGTCAGGCCACCTATTCTGCACAACTCCAAATGAGCTAAAACTTCACAGAGATTTTTTATGGAATATATAAGAATTATTGGAGCAAATAACTACCAGAGGGGGGCCACCAGGTGGGCACAGCCCACCTAGGCGCGCCAGGGCCCCCAGGCGGGCTCTGGTGGGTTGTGCCCTCCTCGGCCCACCTCCGGTGCCCCTCTTCTGGTATATAAGTCATTTTGACCTAGAAAAAATAAGGGGAGGACTTTTGGGATGAAGCGCCGCTATCTCGAGGCAGAACTTGGGCAGGAGCACTTTTGCCCTCCGGCGGAGCGATTCCGCCAGGGGAACTTCCCTCCCGGAGGGGGAAATCATCATTATCATCATCACCAACAACTCTTCCATCTTGGGGAGGGCCATCTCCATCAACATCTTCAACAGCACCATCTCCTCTCAAACCCTAGTTCATCTCTTGTGTTCAATCTTTGTACCAGAACCTTAGATTGGTGCTTGTGGGTGACTAGTAGTGTTGATTACATCTTGTAGTTGATTAGTATATGGTTTATTTGGTGGAAAATTATATGTTCAGATCCATTATGCTATTTAATACCCCTCTGATCTTTAGCATGATTATCATTTGTGAGTAGTTACTTTTGTTCTTGAGGTCACGGGAGAAGTCATGTTGCAACTAATCATGTGAACTTGATATGTGTTCGATATTTTGATGATATGTATGTTGTGATTCCGGTTGATTGTGTTAAATCTTTTATGAATACCGATGCTTTTCAAAAGTTTAGCACTAAATATGGACTTGACTCAGAGATAGTAGCTTCTTTTTGTGAATCATTTGCTACTCATGTTGATATCCCTAAAGAGAAGTGGTTTAAATATCACCCACCTATTAAAGAAGAAATTAAAGAACCGGTTGTGGTTAAAGATGAAACTATCATTTATAATATTGACCCTGTTGTTCCTACCGCTTACATCGAAAAACCACCTTTCCCTATTAGGATAAAGGAACATGCTAAGGTCTCAACCGTGGTCAATAAAAGCTATATTAGAGCACCCAAACCTGCTGAACAAATCAAGGTAGAACCTAGTGTTACTATTGTTAAAGATCTCTCGGAAGAAAATATTGATGGGCATGTTATTTACTTTTGTGATGAAGCTACTAGAATTGCTAAACCTAATGAAAAAGATAAACATAGACCTGTTGTTGGCATGCATGTTGTCTCAGTCAAAATAGGAGATCAGTGTTATCATGGTTTATGTGACTTAGGTGCTAGCGTGAGTACTATTCCCTTTACCTTATAAGAAATTATGAATGACATAGCACCCGCTGAGAAAGAAGACATAGATGTTACTATTAAGCTTGCTAATAGAGACACCATCACACCGCTTGGGATTGTTAGAGATGTTGAAGTCTTGTGTGGGAAAATAAAATATCCTACTGATTTTCTTGTTCTTGGTTCCCCACAAGATGACTTTTGTCCCATTATCTTTGGTAGACCTTTCTTGAACAATGTTAATGCTAAAATAGATTGTGAGAAACAAACCGTCGGTGTTACTTTTGGTGATGAGTCTCATGAGTTTAATTTTTCCAAGTTCAATAGGAAACATCATAAGAAAGAATTGCCTAGTAAGGATGAAATAATTGGTCTTGCTTCTATTGCTGTGCCTCCTATTGATCCACTAGAACAATATTCGCTAGACCATGAAAATGATATGCATATGCATGAAAGGAATGAGATAGACAAAATTTTCTTTGAACAACGACCTCTGCTTAAACACAATTTGCCTATTGAAACTCTAGGAGGTCCTCCTCCACCTAAAGGTGATCCTATGTTGAATTAAAGCAATTGCCAGAAACTTTGAAATATGCTTATCTTGATGAGAAAAAGATATATCCTATTATTATTAGTGCTAACCTTTCAGAACATGAAGAAGAAAGATTATTGAAAATTCTGAAGAAGCACCGAGCTGCTATTGGATATACTCTTGATGATCTTAAGGGCATTAGTCCCACTCTCTGTCAGCACAAGATTAATATGGAACCTGATGCTAAACCCATTGTTGATCACCAAAGACGTTTAAATCCTAAAATGAAAGAAGTGGTAAGAACTGAAATACTGAAGCTTCTGGAAGCAGGTATAATCTATCCCATAGCTGATAGTAGATGGGTAAGTCCTATTCATTGTGTCCCTAAGAAAGGAGGTATTAATGTTATTCCTAATGATAAAAACGAACTTATTCCACAAAGAATTGTCACTGGTTATAGAATGGTAATTGATTTTAGAAAATTAAATAAAACTAGAAAAGATCATTACCCTCTGCCTTTTATTGATCAAATGCTAGAAAGATTATCTAAGCACACGCACTTTTGTTTTCTTGATGGATATTCTGGTTTTTTCTCAAATATCTGTTTCACAACCTGATCAAGAGAAAACCACCTTTACTTGTCCTTTTGGAACTTATGCTTATAGACATATGCCTTTTGGTTTATGCAATGCACCTGCTACCTTTCAAAGATGTATTACTGCTATATTCTCTGATTTTTGTGAAAAGATTGTTGAGGTTTTCATGGATGATTTTTCCATTTATGGAACTTCTTTTGATGATTGCTTAAGCAACCTTGATCGAGTTTTGCAGAGATGCGAGCAAACTAATTTTGTCTTGAATCGGGAGAAGTGCCACTTTATGGTTAATGAAGGTATTGTCTTGGGACATAAAATTTTTGAACGAGGTATTGAGGTGGATAAAGCTAAAGTTGATGCAATTGAGAAAATGCCATGTCCTAAAGATATCAAAGGTATCCGTAGATTATGCGGTCATGCTGGTTTCTATAGGAGATTTATTAAAGACTTCTCTAAAATTTCTAGGCCTCTTACAAATCTTTTACAAAAGGATGTTCCGTTTGTTTTTTTATGATGATTGTGTAGAAGCCTTTGAAACAATTAAGAAAGCCTTAATTTCTGCACCTATTGTTCAACCACCTGATTGGAACTTGCCTTTTGAAATTATGTGTGATGCTAATGATTATGTTGTTGGTGTTGTTTTAGGACAAAGAGTTGATAAGAAATTAAATGTTATTCATTATGCTAGTAAAACTCTAGACAGTGCCCAATGCAATTATGCTACTACTGAAAAAGAATTCTTAGCAGTTGTGTTTGCTTGTGACAAATTCAGATCTTACATTATTAATTCTAAAGTGGTTGTTCACACTAATCATGCTGCTATTAAATACCTTATGGAAAAGAAAGATGCTAAACCTAGACTCATTAGGTGGGTTCTCTTGCTACAAGAATTTGATTTACATATAACTGATACAAAAGGAGCTGAGAACCCCGTAGCTGATAACTTGTCTAGGTTAGAAAATATTCTTGATGACCCACAACCTATTAATGATAGTTTTCCTGATGAGCAATTAGCTACAATAAATGTCTCTCATAACACCCCTTGTTATGGTGACTATGCTAATTATATTGTTGCTAAATATATACCACCTAGCTTCACTTACCAACAAAAGAAAAAAAATTCTTTTATGATTTAAAACATTACTTTTGGGATGACCCACATCTTTATAAAGAAGGAGTAGATGGTATTATTAGACGTTGTGTACCTGAGCATGAACAGGGACAAATCCTACGAAAATGTCACTCCGAAGCTTACGGAGGGCATCATGCGGGAGACAGAACTGCTCACAAGCTATTGCAATCTGGTTTTTATTGGCCTACTCTCTTCAAGGATGCCCATAAGTTTGTTCTATCTTGTGATGAATGTCAAAGAATTGGTAATATTGGTAAGCGTCAGGAAATGCCTATGAATTATTCTCTTGCTGTTGAACCATTTGATGTTTGGGATTTTGATTACATGGGGCCTTTTCCTTCCTCTAATGGGTATACACATATTTTGGTTGTTGTTGATTATGTCACTAAGCAGGTAGAAGCTATTCAACTAGTAGTGCTGATCACAACACCTCTATTAAAATGCTTAAGGAAGTTATTCTCCCAAGGTTTGGAGTCCCTAGATATTTAATGACTGATAGTGGTTCACATTTTATTCATGGTGCTTTCCGTAAAATGCTTGCTAAGTATGATGTTAAATATAGAATTGCATCCCCCTATCATCCTCAGTCTAGTGGTCAAGTTGAACTTAGCAATAGAGAAATAAAATTAATTTTACAAAAAACTGCCAATAGGTCCCGAAAGAATTGGTCCAAGAAATTAGACGATGAACTTTGGGCTTACCGAACAGCATATAAAAATCCCATGGGTATGTCTCCTTATAAAATGGTTTATGGAAAGGCTTGTCATTTGCCTCTTGAGTTAGAACACAAAGCATATTGGGCAATTAAAGAACTCAACTATGATTTCAAACTTGCCGGTGAAAAGAGGTTATTTGATATTAGCTCACTAGATGAATGGGGAACCCAAGCTTATGAAAATGCCAAGTTATTTAAAGAAAAAGTCAAAAGATGGCATGATAAAAGAATCCAAAAGTGTGAGTTCAAAGTTGGAGAATATGTTCTTTTGTACAACTCTCGTTTCAGATTCTTTGTAGGAAAGCTTCTCTCTAAATGGGAAGGACCCTATGTTATGGAGGAGGTTTATCGATCTGGAGCTATCAAAATAAATAATGCCGAAGGTACTAACCCGAAGGTTGTCAATGGGCAAAGAATAAAACATTATATCTCAGGTACGCCCATTAATGTTGAAAGCAATATTATCCAAAACATGACACCGGAAGAACACATAAAAGAAACCTTCCGGAACACTCCAGAATCGTGAAAAAGAGGAGGTACATGATACGGTAAGTAAACGGACTCCGAAAAATCCGCAAAAATATTTTCTGTCAGTTTTGGAATATATTGAAAATTAGGAAAATAAGAAACAACCAGGACGGCAACCCTGGTGGGCACAAGACACCAGGGCGCGCCTGGCTTGCCAGGCGCGCCCAGGTGGGTTGTGCCCACCTTGGGTACCTTTCGGACTCCGTTTTTCTTTCGTTTGCTTGTTTCCCAAGATAAAAACTCTTTATATACCCCTCGAATCTATTGATCAACGTATCGCGGAGAAATCTTCTGTTTTCTTTTCTCGCTGTTTTCTGACAGATCTAATCCACCATGGCCGCTTCGAGCTCCTCCAAGGAAAAGTTCTTCGAGAACGTCATCAACCCATATTTGCGGGAGGTGATGCAACACCCTCAAGCTATCGAGATGCGTGAGGGGGTGCTCCACATCCACGATGTGCAGGGCCCCAAAGGGACGGGAACCGTGGAGGCCAGGCTTGAAGCTATGGAGCAGGAGGTCTTCAGGTGCAAGGGGATGGTGGAACATGGACTCAATGCCAATCACCTCATGATCGCGGACTACACCCGTGATCTCAAGGTGGATGGCAAGTCCATGAAGGACATCGTCTTCACCTTCAACGAGCAAATCAACTTTCTCCAAAGCCAGATCTACGATCTCCAAAACAAAGTCTTTGAATATGAGGCAAGGTTTAAAGGTATGAGTTTGGCTGCCAGTTGCAGGACCCACGAGACTCACTCCTCCTCTTATGATGGTGAACCCTTGCCATGGAAACCTGAAGATAAGATCGCGACAACTTCATCACCACCTCCTTCTTCATCACCTAAGGAGACTTGAGTATCGGGTATGGGCACTCCCCTTGGCTTGTGCCAAGCTTGGGGGAGGTGCCCCGGTATCGTATCACCTCCATTATCTTTTGCCTTTACTTATTTTAGTACCATCCTTAGTTATCTTTCGATTTGGTTGAATAAAAGTTTAGTTTGATCCTTTCTTTTCAAGTGCTTGCTTAGTGATCTATCCCTGTAATCGTGTGCAAGATATATAATAAAGTTTAGTTTGAGTTTTGTTTTCTTTACTTTCATGTTCAATAAAAAGAAAGGAAATAAATGAAAAAGATCATATGCTAATCTTATGGTAAGTAATGACATCACATAAGGAAGAGTATAAGTAGAAAATTTTATTGGAGATTTACAAACATAGCATTGGTCAATGATGCAATTCATGAAATAATTAATAAGGGAAGAGAAGATTCACATGCAAATACACTATCTTGGACATCTTTTATGACTGTGAGCCCCCATCAAAATATTATATGCCAAAATTGTTGACATTGGACAAGGAAGACAACGTAATGATTTATGTTTGTTCATATTCACATAGAAGTTATATTGTCATAGATCCTTTAACATGTGGTGCTTGCCCCCCATCTTTGCTAGCCAAAAATTCCGCACCAAGTAGAGATACTACTTGTGCATCCAAAACCCTTAAACCAAATCTTGTTTTAACAGTCCACTATACCTACCTATGGATTGAGTAAGATCCTTCAAGTCAGTTGTCATCGGTGCAATAAGGCAATAAAAATTGCTTCTAAATGTGTTAGATCATTTAGTGTAAGAGAAAATTGAGCGTTGTACGAACTTGTTATGGCAAAGAATAAAAGCGACAGACTGCATAATAAAGGTTGCTATCATAAGGGGCAATATAACGTGATGTTCTTTTGCACTAAGAGATTGAGCATACAACCAAAAAGCGCAAGGCAACCTCTGTTTCCCTCTGTGAAGGGCCTATCATTTACTTGTATGTATTTACTTTTATGCAAGAGTCAAAGTACTTCTCTCTATTCCTTTTTATTTTCTCTTTTGGCAAGCACCATGTGGTGAAGAAAGATCTAGGCACATATATCCAGTTGGATATGGGTGGGCATGAGTTATTATTGTTGACATCACCCTTGAGGTGAATATGTTGGGAGGCGAAACTATAGGCCCCTATCTTTCTATGTGTCCGGTTGAAACGTTTTGCTCATGTGTATGCGGTGAGTGTTAGCAATCATAGAAGAATATATCAGGTTGAGTATGTGGACTTGCCAAAAAGGCTCTGATACGTGGCCCTTCCTGAAAAGATGATGAATTGTAGTTGCAAAGTTGACTAAGAACATAGTTTGTTGATTTTCAATAGAGTTTATGCTTTATACTTCGATGTTGTGATTAATTGTTACTTGTTCATGAGAAGTTTATGATAAAAGTTTTGTGATAAAAGTTCTATAATAAAGTTTGTTGTTGTAATATACATGATGCTTCTATGTCCGTATTTTGTTTTTATCGACACCTCTCTCTCTAAGCAAGTGGACATGTTTTTCGATTTCAGTTTTCGCTTGAGGACAAGCGAGGTCTAAGCTTGGGGGAGTTGATACGTCCATTTTGCATCATGTTTTCCTATTGTTATTTATAATGTTTTTATGCATAATAATGCTTTTTGGAGTAATTATAATGCCTTTTCTCTCATAATATGCAAGGTTCACACAAAGAGGGAGAATACCGGCAGCTGGAATTCTGGACCTGAAAAAGCTACGTCAGGCCACCTATTTCTGCACAACTCCAAATGAGCTAAAACTTCACGGAGATTTTTTATGGAATATATAAGAATTATTGGAGCAAATAACTACCAGAGGGGGCCCACCTGGGCGTGCCACTCACCACTACGACGAGGGCACCCACGATGTGGAGGCCTCACCCTCTTCCATGTCCAAGGAGCCAATCATCATCGATATCTCCGACGATGAGGAGTAGCTTGTCTTATTAGCTCACTATAGGGACTTATGTTCAGTTTGCTAGCTACGCCGGTTAAGCATGCTCGGTTTACCCATTGCATGTGCCGCTCCTGCCTTTCCTTAACAAAATTCTAGTGAATTGTCCTATCTACTTTCACCATGCAATCTGTTGCTCTAGTGTATATGTTCTATATGTCGTGCAATGTGGTGCTCACTTATTAACTGTTTGGTTAATTAGTTGTCGTGTTCAGTTAACTGTTTGGTTCAATTCTGCAAATGTGATGTTCAATTCTTCAGGGTGCAATTTTGTATTGTCTTCCATGTGAGAAATAAATCAAATTTATCTGTACAAAATACATGAGAAACAAATACAATTGCTATATTTCCAAGTTGTCAAGCATGTTTGGTTTGGTTAATGGTCTGCTCTTCTAGTATGTTATATTTTGTGCAATGTGGTGCTCAGTTAATGTTTGGTTCATTTGTTGTCGTGTTTAGTCAACTGTTTGGTTCAATTCTGCAATGCAATGTTCAATTGTTGTGGGTGCATTTTGTTATTGTATACCATGTGAGAAATAAATCTAATTTGGCTATACTAAATACATGAGAAACAAATACAATTGCTATAGCATGCTTGGTTTGGTTAACTGTCTGATCTTCTATTAGGAGTATGTTATATTGTGCTATGTGGTGCTCAGTTAATGTTTGGTTCATTTGTTGTGGTGTTTAGTTAACTACTTGGTTCAATTCTGCAATGCGATGTCCAATTGTCGTGGGTAGAATTTTGTATTGTTGTGCATGTGAGGAATAAATCGAATTTGGCTGCACTTAATACATGAGAAACATATACAATTGTTATATTTCCTAGTTCTTAATCATGCATGGTTTGGATAAATAGTTTTTCCATGTGGCTCGAATTAATCTGATGAATCTGCAATGTGCTTACTTTTCATCAACATATTTTACTAATAGCATGCGAACCCTCACTTAACCTGATCACTAACTACCTTATATGTGTTGCAGGGAAACAATGGGAAGCACTGAGGTTTACAATCGAGGTTCGCACATGCATGGTCCTTTGTCTAATAGCACATTATTGTGCAATTGTAGGAACCATTCTAATATTTAGGTTTTTAACAATTTGGTCTTTCACATGTAGGTCCTGCGGTCAGAGGTTTTGACCCACTGTTCGACCCTTTTTGCATATGGGGAAATGAGTTGTCCATGAATATCAGTCAAATCAAGAAACTCAGAAAGATTGTTAGGATAAAGAAATTAGCGACAAAAAACAACAAGATCTTTGTCTGTACAATGAAGAAGACATCAGTTCACTACAGGATGGTACTAACTATTATACCTTGCCTTTTTTATTCCTTTGCCCCATTTCCAATCTAGAGAAGATATTTATACACATCCTTGTTTTCAGGCCTTTCCAAAGCAGTTCACTAATGATTACCTCTCAAACCACCTGTATGGTTAGGAGGCGAGGAAGGTATTCATACAACACCCATGGTTCAATATTGAAGTGTTCCTCAAGAGGACGAAGGATGGACGGTCAATCATCCACAGGCACTGGCCTAAAGTTGCAAAGACCTTCAACATCAATGAAGGCTCAATATCCGCCTTCCGCTTCAGCAGTTTTCCAGATGAGATTCATCTGTCTATGTACCGTCTATGATGCTAATTTCGAAAGGTTATAGATGTTACATGTGAAACTTGGTGCTGGTGTAGTTGTGTAATGGGGTAGCTGAGTGCTGAAGCTGTAAGATGTTGTACTCTGATGTATTTCAATTATGAAATCCTGCTTCCTTAATACGAAAATGAAATATATTGTATGCTTAATATGAAATGTCAATTAGATTAATAAATGGATTATTAATAACAGGACAATTAGCCTGCTAATGGCCAATTAGCCTGCTAATTGGGTTTTTCTATTGCAAACGGTTATTGAAAAAACACAGTGGGCGATGACCTTAGACAACGCACACAGTTTCTAGGAATAAAACGTGTTGGATCAATGAACAATCACACACGACTTCCTCCTGAAAACTCTTTGCGTTAGCCCACCATGCGCAAACATTTACCACATAAAAAGTGTGTGTGATGGACAACCTATGCCACACAATTTCTTCTACGCACCGTGTGTGATGCATTCAACAACGCAAACGATAAAATTGTTAATATCATGTGCAATGGCAACACTATTACAAACGATTTAATGGGGAAAATTGTGTGATGTACCTACGAACAGAAACGTTTTCCTTGGAGTGACTGTGTGGGATGTATATACGAACGGAAACGTACTTCTTGGATTGACTGTGTGGGATGTCCATACTAACGGAAACATCTTCCTTGGATTGACTGTGTGGAATGTACATATGAACGAAAACATTTAGCCGGGACTGACTGTGTGGGATGTACTTATGACTGGAAATGATTTGGCCTGTATAATTGTATTTTTTAGCACAACTATACGTATAATCGTATTTGATTGCTCGCCCGTCGCACACAACCTCATTTTGCCGAGCGTGTGTGAACGGGGGGCCTATCCCCGACGGTTTCTGGGTCGTGTGGGAAGGACCCCCCCTATCGCAGTCACTCACTTGGCGACGGTTCTAAATGCCGTCACGAAAAGGGGTTAAAAAACCGTTTGTATAGCACCTCGTTATACCAGCGAAACCTAAATATTAGAATGATTCCTGTAACTACACAATAATGTGCTATTAGTGAAAGGATCATGCATGAGCAAACCTCGATGGTAAACCGCAATGCCTCCCATTGTTTCCCTGCAACACATATAAGGAAGATCTTGACCACGTAAACTAAGAGTTGCCATACTATCGGTAGAATATGTTAATGAAAAATAAACAAATTGCAGATCCAACAGATTAACTCGAGACGCATGGAAAAGCTAGTTAACCTAACCAAGCATGCTAAACAACTTGGAAATAGAGCAATTATATATGTTTCTCGTGTATTGAGTAGAGCCAAATTTGATTTATTTCTCACATGCATAACAATACAAAATTGTACCTACAACAAATGAAAATCAAATTGCAGAATTGAACCAAATAGTTAACTGGACAGCAGAACAAATGAACCAAAATAGTTAACTGAGCACGACATTGCGGAATAGAACATATACTAGAAGATAAGACAGTTAACGGAACCAAGAATGCTTGAGAACTACTACGAAATGTAGCAATTGTTGGACCAAACTGTTAACTGAACATTACATTTCAGAATATCAGATTGCATATTAACATTATAGAGTACAAATCACTAGAAGGCACTGGCGGTGGCCTCAAGAAAACAACACGAACTGTATTTTAAAGTAGACAACTGCGTGGCGGTGTCGACGGTAGCCTCGAAGACGAGGTGCTCCTCCAAGATCTAGCGGTCGGCACGCATGGCAGTGATACGTCCATTTTGCATCATGATTTCCTACTGTTATTAATAATGTTTTTATGCATAATAATGCTTTATGGAGTAATTATAATGCCTTTTCTCTCATAATATGCAAGGTTTACACAAAGAGGGAGAATGCCGGTAGCTGGAATTCTGGACCTGAAAAAGCTATGTCAGAGATACCTATTCTGCACATCTCCAAATGAGCTGAAAATTTACGAAGAATTATTTTGGAATATATAAAAAATACTGGAGCAAATAACTATTAGAGGGGGGCCACTTGGTGACCACAAGACACCAGGGCGCGCCCTGGTGGGTTGTGGCCAGCCCAACCCACCTCCGGTGCCCATATTCTGGTACTTAAGGTCTTTTGACCTAGAAAAAATAAGGAGAGGACTTTCAGGACGGAGCACCGCCCTCTCGAGGCGGAACTTGGGCATGAGCACTTTTGCCCTCCGGCGGAGCGATTCTGCCGGGGGAACTTCCTTCCCGGAGGGGGAAATCGAAGCCATCGTCATTGATACGTCCATTTTGCATCATGATTTCCTACTGTTATTTATAATGTTTTTATGCATAATAATGCTTTATGGAGTAATTCTAATGCCTTTTCTCTCATAATATGCAAGGATTACACAAAGAGGGAGAATACAGGCAGCTCGAATTCTAGACCTGAAAAAGCTACATTAGAGATACCTATTCTGCACATCTCCAAATGAGCTGAAAATTTACGAAGAATTATTTTGGAATATATAAAAAATACTTGAGCAAATAACTACCGGAGGGGGGCCACCAGGTGGGCACAACCCACCTGGGCGCGCCAGGCCCCCTAGGCGCGCCCTAGTGGGTTGTGCTCAGCACGGCCCACCTCTGGTGCCCATCTTCTGGGATATAGGTCATTTTGACCTAGAAAAAAATAAGGAGAGGACTTTCGGGACGGAGCACCACCGTCTCGAGGCAGAACTTGGGCAGGAGCACTTTTGCCCTCTGGCGGAGCAATTCCGCCGGGGGAACTTCCCTCCTGGAGGGGGAAATCAAAGCCATCGTCATCACCAACAACCCTCTCATCTTGGAGAGGGCAATCTCCATCAACATCTTCAACAGCATCATCTCCTCTCAAACCCTAGTTCATCTCTTGTGTTCAATCTTTGTACCGGAACCTCAGATTGGTACCTATGGGTGACAAGTAGTGTTGATTACATCTTGTAGTTGATTACTATATGGTTTATTCGGTGGAAGATTATATGTTCAGATCCATTATGCTATTTAATACCCCTCTGATCTTGAGCATGATTATTATTTGTGAGTAGTTACTTTTGTTCTTGAGGTCACAGGAGAAGACATGTTGCAAGTAATCATGTGAACTTGATATGTGTTTGATATTTTGATGATATGTATGTTGTGATTCCCTTAGTGGTGTCATGTTAACGTCGACTACAAGGCACTTCACCATATTTGGGCCTAAGGGAATGGATTGTGGAGTAGTTATTAGATGATGGGTTTCTAGAGTGACAGAAGCTTAAACCTAGTTTATGCGCTACTCCGTAAGGGGCTGATTTGGATCCATATGTTTAATGCTATGGTTAGATTTTATCTTAATACTTTTATTGTAGTTGCGGATGCTTGCGAGGGGGTTAATCATAAGTAGGAGGTTTGTTCAAGTAAGAACAGCACCTAAGCACCGGTCCACCCACATATAAAATTAACAAAGTAGTGAACACGAATCAAACCAACATGATGAAAGTGATATGATGAAATTCCCGTGTACCCTCAAGAACGCTTTTCTTATTATAAGAGACCATTTTGGCCTGTCCTTTGCCACAAAAGGATTGGGCTATCTTGCTGCACTTTATTTACCGTTACCGTTACTTGTCCGTTACAAATTATCTTGCAATCAAACTACCTGTTACCAACAATTTCAGTGCTTGCAGAAATTACCTTGCTGAAAAACCACTTGTCATTTCCTTCTGCTCCTCGTTGGATTTGACACACTTACTTATCAAAAGGACTATGATTGATCCCCTATACTTGTGGGTCATCAGCCATCACCAACAACCCTCTCATCTTTGGGAGGCCAATCTTCATCAACATCTTCAACAGCACCATCTCCTCTCAAACCCTAGTTCATCTCTTGTGTTCAATCTTTGTACCGGAACCTCAGATTGGTACCTGTGGGTGACTAGTAGTGTTGATTACATCTTGTAGTTGATTACTATATGGTTTATTTGGTGGAAGATTATATGTTCATATCCATTATGCTATTTAATACCCCTCTAATCTTGAGCATGAATATCATTTGTGAGTAGTTACTTTTGTTCTTGAGGTCACGGGAGAAGTCATGTTGCAAGTAATCATGTGAACTTGATATGTGTTCAATATTTTGATGATACGTATGTTGTGATTTCCTTAGTGGTGTCATGTGAACGTCGACTACACGGCACTTCACCATCTTTGGGCCTTAGGGAATGCATTGTGGAGTAGTTATTAGATGATGGGTTGCTAGAGTGATAGAAGCTTAAACCCTAGTTTATGCGCTACTTCGTAAGGGACTGATTTGGATCCATATGTTTAATGCTATGGTTAGATTTTATATTAATACTTTTCTCATAGTTGCGGACGCTTGTGAGGGGGTTAATCATAAGTGGGAGGTTTGTTCAAGTAAGAACAGCACCCAAGCATCGGTCCACCCACATATCAAATTATCAAAGTAGCGAACACAAATCAAACCAACATGATGAAAGTGACTAGATGAAATTCCCGTGTGCCCTCAAGAATGCTTTGCTTATTATAAGAGACCGTTTTGGCACGTCCTTTGCCACAAAAGGATTGGGCTACCTTGCTGCACTTTATTTACTGTTACTTGCTCGTTACAAATTATCTTGCTATCAAACTACTTGTTACCGACAATTTTAGTACTTGCAGACATTACCTTGCTGAAAACCGCTTGTCATTTCCTTCTGCTCCTCGTTGGGTTCAACACTCTTACTTATCAAAAGGACTACGATTGCCCCTATACTTGTGGGTCATCAAGACACTTTTTTGGCATCATTGCCGGGGAGTGAAGTGCTCTTGGTAAGTGGAAATCGGTAAGGAAAAAATTATATTACGTGCTGAAATTTATTGCCACTTGTTACTATGGAAAACCATCCTTTGAGGGGTTTGTTCGTGGTATCTTCACCTCGACCGGAAGCACAATGAGTTGCCCCTCAACCTACTGCACCTACTAAAAATATTGGTTATGAAATTCCTTCGGGTATGATAGAACAACTGCTAGCTAATCCTTATGCAGAAGACGGAACTGAACATCCTGATATGCATTTGATATATGTGGATAAAATTTGTGGATTATTTAAGCTTGCAGGTTTATCTGGAGATGAAGCTAAGAAGAAGGTTTTCCCTTTATCTTTGAAGGGAAAAGCATTGACATGGTATAGGCTATGCGATGCTTTTGGATCTTGGAACTAGAATCGATTGAAATTGGAATTTCACCAAAAAAAAATTATCCTATGCATCTAGTTCATCATGATCGGAATTATATATATAATTTTTGGCCTCGTAAAGGAGAATATATCGCTCTATCTTGGGGGAGGCTTAAGTCAATGTTATATTCATGCCCTAATCATGAGCTCTCGAGAGAAATTATCATTCAAAATTTTTATGCTCAGCTTTCTCATGATGATCAATGCATGCTTGATACTTCTTGTACCGGTTCTTTTATGAAGAAGACTATTGAATTCAGGTGGGATCTTTTAGAAAGAATTAAACGCAACTCTGAAGATTGGGAACTCGATGAAGGTAAAGAGTCAGGTATTAAGCTTGAGTTTGATTGTGTTAAATCTTTTATGAATACCGATGCTTTTCACAAGTTTAGCACTAAATATGGACTTGACTCTGAGATAGTAGCCTCTTTTTGTGAATCATTTGCTACTCATGTTGATCTCCCTAAGAAGAAGTGGTTTAAATATCATCCACCTATTAAAGAAGAAATTAAAGAACCGGTTCTAGCAAAAGATGAAACTATCATTTACAATGTTGATCTAGTTGTGCCTACTTCTTATATTGAAAAACCACCTTTACCTATTAGGATAAAGGAACATGCTAAGGTATCAACAATGGTTCGCAAGAGTAATATTAAAGCACCTAAACCCCCTGAGTAAATTATTGTAGAACCTAGTGTTGCTATGGTCAAAGATCTCTTTGTAGAAAATATTGATGGGCATGTAATTTACTTCTTTGATGAAGCTGCTAGAATTGCCAAACCTAATGAAAAAGATAAACATAGACCCGTAGTTGGCATCCCAATTGTCTCAGTTAACATAGGAGATAATTTCTATCATGGTTTATCTGACTTGGGTGCTAGTGTGAGTGCTATTCCTTTTACTCTATACCAAGAAATTATGAATGACATAGCACCCGCTGAAATAGAAGACATAGATGTTACTATTAAACTTGCAAACAGAGACACCATCACACCACTTGGGATTGTTAGAGATGTTGAAGTCTTGTGTGGGAAAATAAAATACCCTACTAATTTTCTAGTTCTTGGTTCCCCACAAGATGACTTTTGTCCCATTATCTTTGGTAGACCTTTCTTGAACACTGTCAATGCTAAGATATATTGTGAAAACAAACTGTCAGTGTTAGCTTTGGTGATGAGTCTCATGAGTTTAATTTCTCCAAGTTTCATAGACAACCTCGTAATGAAGAACTACCTAGTAAGGATGAAATAATTGGTCTTGCTTCTATTGCCGTGCCTCCTACTGATCCACTAGAACAATATTTGCTCGACCATGAAAATGATATGCACTTGCGTGAAAGAAATGAAATAGATAAAATATTTTTTGAACAACAACCTATCCTAAAACACAATTTGCTTATTGAAACTCTAGGAGGTCCTCCTCCACCTAAAGGTGATCCTGTGTTTGAATTAAAATAATTGCCTGACACTTTAAAGTATGCTTATCTTGATGAGAAAAAGATATATCATGTTATTATTAGTGTTAACCTTTCAGAACATGAAGAAGAAAGATTATTAAAAATTATGAGGAAGCACCGAGCTGCTATTGGATATACTCTTGATGATCTTAAGGGCATTAGTCCCACTCTATGTTAGCACAAGATCAATATGGAACCTGATGCTAAACCCGTTGTTGATCACCAACGACGATTGAATCCTAAGATGAAAGAAGTGGTAAGGACTGAAATATTAAAGCTTCTGGAAGCAGGTATAATCTATCCCATAGCTGATTGTAGATGGGTAAGCTAAAGTTGATGCAATTGAGAAAATGCCATGTCCTAAAGATATCAAAGGTATTCGTAGTTTCCTTGGTCATGTTGGTTTCTATAGGAGGTTTATTAAAGACTTCTCTAAAATTTCTAGGCCTCTTACTAATCTTTTGCAAAAGGATGTTCCATTTGTTTTTGATGATGATTGTGTAGAAGCCTTTGAAACACTTAAGAAAGCTTTAACTTTTGCACCTATTGTTCAACCACCTGATTGGAACTTGCCTTTTGAAATTATGTGTGATGCTAGTGATTATGTTGTTAGTGTTGTTCTAGGACAAAGAGTTGATAAGAAACTAAATGTTATTCATTATGCTAGTAAAACTCTAGATAGTGCAAGGTATTTTTGGGTTTTTGGTTTTATAGATCTGAAAATATATGATGGAAAATAGACCCGAGGGCCATAGGTTTCACTAGAGGCTTCTCTCTTGAAGAAAGCATACGGTGAGTAAACAAATTACTATTGAGCAATTGATAGAAAAGCGCAAAGTTATGACGATATCTAAGGCAATGATCATGAATATAGGCATCACGTCCGTGACAAGTAGACCGACTCCTGCCTGCATCTACTACTATTACTCCACACATCGACCGCTATCCAGCACGCATCTAGAGTATTAAGTTCATAAGAACGGAGTAACGCCTTAAGCAAGATGACATGATGTAGAGGGATAAACTCAAGCAATATGATGAAAACCCCATCTTTTTATCCTCGATGGCAACAATACAATACGTGCCTCACTACCCCTACTATGTCACTGGGTGAGGACACCGCAAGATTGAACCCAAAACTAAGCATCTCTCCCATTGCAAGAAAAACCAATCTAGTTGGCCAAACCAGACCGATATTTCGAAGATAAATACAAAGATATCTTAATCATGCATAAAGGAGTTCCGAGAAGACTCAAATAATATTCATAGATAATCTGATCATAAATCCACAATTCATCGGATCTCAACAAACACACCGCAAAAAAGGATTACATCGAATAGATCTCCAAGAACATCAAGGAGAACATTGTATTGAAGATCAAAGAGAGAGAAGAAGCCATCTAGCTACTAGCTATGGACCCGTAGGTCTGTGGTAAACTACTCACACATCATCGAAAGGGCAATAGGGTTGATGTAGAAGCCCTTCGTGATCGAATTCCCCTCCGACACATAGCCGAAAAAGGCCCCAAGATGGGATCTCACGGGAACAGAAGGTTGCGGCAGCAGAAAAGTATTTTGGTGGATGCCTCTGGTGGTTTGGGAATATTTGGGAATTTATAGTACAAAAATTAGGGTTAGGAGACCTCCGAGGGGCCCACAAGCCCTCAGGGCGCCACCCCCCGCCTAGCAGGCTTGTGGCCTCCTCGGGAACCTTCTGGCCCCTCTCCAAGCTCCGTGGATGTCTTCTGGTCCAAGAAAAATCATCGCGAAAGTTTTATTCCGTTTGGACTCCGTTTGATATTCCTTTTCTGTAAAACTCAAAAACAAGGAAAAAATAGAAACTGGCACTGGGCTCTAGGTTAATAGGTTAGTCCCAAAAATAATATAAAATAGCATATTAATGCATATAAAACATCCAAAACAGATAATATAATAGCATGGAACAATCAAAAATTATAGGTACGTTGGAGACATATCAAGCATCCCCAAGCTTAATTCCTGCTCGTCCTCGAGTAGGTAAATGATAAAAACAGAATTTTTGATGTGGAATGCTACCTAACATATTTCTTAATGTAATCTTCTTTATTGTGGCATGAGTATTCAGATCCATAAGATTCAAAACAAAAGTTTAATATTGACATAAAAACAATAATACTTCAAGCATACTAATAAAGCAATCATGTCTTCTCAAAATAACATGGCCAAAGAAAGTTATCCCTATAAAATCATATAGTCTGACTATGCTCCATCTTCATCACACAAAGTATTTCATCATGCACAACCCCGATGACAAGCCAAGCAATTGTTTCATACTTTTGATGTTCTCAAACTTTTTCAACTTTCACGCAATACATGAGCGTGAGCCATGGATATAGCACTATAGGTGGAATAGAATATGGTGGTTGTGGAGAAGACAAAAAGAAGGAGATGGTCTTACATCAACTTGGCAAATTAATAGGCTATGGAGATGCCCATCAATTGATATTGATGCAAGTGAGTAGGGATTGCCATGCAACGGATACACTAGAGCTATAAGTGTATGCAAGCTCAAAAAGAAACTAAGTGGGTGTGCATCCAACTTGCTTGCTCATGAAGACCTAGGGCAATTTGAGGAAGCCCATCATTGGAATATACAAGCCAAGTTCTATAATGAAAAATTCCAACTAGTATATGAAAGTGACAAAATAGGAGACTCTCTATCATGAATATCATGGTGCTACTTTGAAGCACAAGTGTGGAAAAAGGATAGTAACATTGTCCCTTCTCTCTTTTCTCTCATTTTTTTCTTTTTTTCTCTTTTTTTTATTTCTCCTTTTTTTCATTTTTCGTCTAGAGCCTCATCCCAACTTGTGGGGGAATCATAGCCTCCATCATCCTTTCCTCACATGGGACAATGCTCTAATAATGATGATCATCACACTTTTATTTACTTACAACTCAAGAATTACAACTCGATTCTAGAACAAGATATAACTCTATATGAATGCCTCCGGCGGTGTACCAGGATGTGCTATAATCAAGAACGACATGTATAAAAAAATATGAACAGTGGCTTTGCCACAAATACTATGCCAACTACATGATCATGCAAAACAATATGACAATGATGGTGCGTGTCATAATAAACGGAACGGTGGAAGTCGCATGGCAATATATCTCGGAATGGCTATGGAAATGCCATAATAGGTAGGTATGGTGGCTGTTTTGAGGAAGGGTATATGGTGGGTTTAATGCACCGGCGAAAGTTGCGCGGTACTAGAGAGGCTAGCAATGGTGGAAGGGTGAGAGTGCGTATAATCCATGGACTCAACATTAGTCATAAAGAACTCACATACTTATTGCAAAAATTTATTATCCATCAAAAAAAGTACTACACGCATGCTCCTAGGGGGATAGATTGGTAGGAGAAGACCATCGCTCGTCCCCGACCGCCACTCATAAGGAAGACAATCAAAAAATAAATCATGCTCCAACTTCATCACATAATGGTTCACCATACGGGCATGCTACGGGAATCACAAACTTTAACACAAGTATTTATACCAATCCACAATTACTCACTAGCATGACTCTAATATCACCATCTTTATATCTCAAAACAAATGCAAGGAATCAAACTTCTCATCTATTCAATGCTCTTTATATGAAAGTTTTTATTATATCCCTCTTGGATGCCCATCATATTAGGACTAAATTCATAACCTAAGCAAATTACCATGCTGTTTTAGAATATCAAAATAATATAAGTGAAGCATGAGAGTTCAACAATTTCTATAAAATAAAGCCACCGCCGTGCTCTAAAAAGATATAAGTGAAGCACTATAGCAAACTGCCTAGCTCAAAAGATATAAGTGAAGCACATAGAGTATTCTAATAAAGCCCGGTTAATGTGTGCCCCTCTCAAAAGGTGTGTACAGCAAGGATGATTGTGGCAAACTAAAAAGAAAATAAAGCAAAGACTCATATTATACAAGACGCTCCAAGCAAAACACATATCATGTGGTGAATAAAAATATAGCCTCAAGTAAATTTACCGATGGATTGAAGACAAAAGAGGGGATGCCATCCGGGGCATCCCCAAGCTTAGATGCTTGGTTGTCCTTGAATATTACCTTGGGGTGCCTTGGTCATCCCCAAGCTTAGGCTCTTGCCACTCCTTATTCTGTTGTCTATCAAATCTTTACCCAAAACTTGAAAACTTCACAACACAAAACTCAATAGAAAACTCATAAGCTCCGTTAGTATAATAAAATAAATCACCACTTTTAGTACTGTTGTGAACTCATTCTTAATTTATATTGGTGTAATATCTACTGTATTCCAACTTCTCCATGGTTCATACCCCCCGATACTACCCATAGATTCATCAAAATAAGCAAACAACACATAGAAAACATAATTTCTCAAAAACAGAATAGTCTGTAGTAATCTGGAAAGTTCGTATATTTATGTAACTCCAAAACTTCTGAAAAATAAGGAAAACATATCCAATTTGCATATAAATCTTTTGTAAAAAATTCAGATTTTTTCGTCGCTTCTGTGAATTTACAAAATTCTGCAACTGGATGGAAAAGTTTCAGTTTTTCAGCAAAATCAAATCAACTATCACCGTAAGCCATCCCAAAGGTCTTACTTAGCTCAAACACTAATTAAAACACTAAAACACAGTTAATACAGAGGTAATAATGTGTATTTATTGAAAAACAGAACCCAAAAAAACATAAAAATAAAAATTGGGTTGCCTCCCAACAAGCACTAATGTTTAACGCCCCTAGCTAGGCATAAAACATAGATCTAGGTATTGTCATCTTTGGTATGGAATTCTTTCCTAGTTAAATCTTCCAAAACTTCTCTTAGCAAATCTATTTTTTCTTTCCTTTCCTTCCTAATAGGTGAACTCAATTCATGTAAAGGACTTTGATTAGTGATTTTCACATTCATAATTCCATGCTCAGGATCATCACCATAAATATCTTCATACAAAATACATATCTCACCTTTAATGGGTTCGTTAGACATTACTTCCATCCACTCATCGTTGAACCCCACATAAATTCCTTTAGTTACCCAATCAAATTTTTCATAAGTATCAAGGTAAAGGGCTTGAGCAATTTCTGCATAGGGAACTCTTCTCCTAAGATTATTACTGTAAGAATGATAATCTCTAGATTCTAGACAACGCAAGGTTTCTTTATCATGGAGAATTTCTTCAACTGGAGGATGCTCAATATTTTTATTATAGCAAACAAAAATTTCCCTTGCTTCCTTTATTATGAAATCAAATTCCCAACTAAGGATTATAGTTGCGATCTTTTTAGCCTTAGGACGGAGTATATTGGGAAGTTCATAAAATTTCTCTTGTAAAGCGGGATGAATATGCACGAATTTTCTCTCTAGTTTAACGACAAGCTTAGCAATAGCGTCCGCATAGCAATTTGTATCAAGAAGAATAGAACCCTTATTAATTGGCATGACTCCCGTACAATCAAAGAATTCTTGAATAACAGTTTTCCCAATAATATTACCGTCTCCCACATGAAAAGTTTTTGCCTTAAGATTGGAGGGAGTTTCGGTTTCACGATCTAAAGTACAAGATCCAAATATTTCCTCAAGATTATTAGCAAGATCCTCAGAATTTTCAATGAAATCCTCCCATATTTAGACATGATAGCAAGGCAAGTGATCTAGCACACGAGCAACCAAAAAGCAAATGAAAAGACGAACGAAAGAAGGGCGAATAAAAAGGTGAATATTTTTGTGTTTTTCTGAAAACGTTTTAGAAGTGGGGGTGAGGAAAACGAGTGGCAAATGGCAAATAATGTAATGCAAGAGATGAGAATTTATGAGGGGTACTTGGTAGGCATAATGTAGAACCTCCCCGGCAACGGCGCCAGAAATTCTTCCTGGTACTTCTTGAGCTTGCATTGGTTTTTCCCTTGAAGAGGAAAGGGTGATGCAGCAAAGTAGAGATAAGTATTTCCCTCAGTTTGAGAACCAAGGTATCAATCCAGTAGGAGGTACAAGCAAGTCCCCAATCTATGCACCTGCACAAACAATCAAACACTTGCACCCAACGCGATAAAGGGGTTGTCAATCCCTTCACGGTCACTTGCAAGGATGATATCTGATAGAGATAGATATAAAAGATTACTAAAACGTAAAACAAAGTAAAGGTAAATAAATTGCGGCAAGGTATTTTTGGGTTTTTGGTTTTATAGATCTGAAAATATATGATGGAAAATAGACCCGGGGGCCATAGGTTTCACTAGAGGCTTCTGTCTTGAAGAAAGCATACGGTGTGTAAACAAATTACTGTTGAGCAATTGATAGAAAAGCGCAAAGTTATGACAATATCTAAGGCAATGATGATGAATATAGGCATCACGTCCGTGACAAGTAGACCGACTCCTGCCTGCATCTACTACTATTACTCCACACATCGACCGCTATCCAACATGCATCTAGAGTATTAAGTTCATAAGAACGGAGTAACGCCATAAGCAAGATGACATGATGTAGAGGGATAAACTCAAGCAATATGATGAAAACCCCATCATTTGATCCTTGATGGAAACAATACAATACGTGCCTCGCCACCCCTACTATGTCACTGGGTGAGGACACCGCAAGATTGAACCCAAAACTAAGCACCTCTCCCATTGCAAGAAAAACCAATCTAGTTGGCCAAACCAAACCGATAGTTTGAAGAGAAATACAAAGATATCTTAATCATGCATAAAAGAGTTCAGAGAAGACTCAAATAATATTCATAGATAATCTGATCATAAATCCACAATTCATCGGATCTCAACAAACACACCGCAAAAAAGTATTACATTGAATAGATCTCCAAGAACATCAAGGAGAACATTGTATTGAAGATCAACGAGAGAGAAGAAGCCATCTAGCTACTAGCTATGGACCCGTAGGTCTGTGGTAAACTACTCACACATCATCGGAAGGGCAATAGGGTTGATGTAGAAGCCCTTCGTGATCGAATCCCCCTCCGGCAGATCGCTGGAAAAGGCCGCAAGATGGGATCTCACGGGAACAGAAGGTTGCGGCGGCGGAAAAGTATTTTGGTGGATGCCTCTGGTGGTTTGGGAATTTATAGTGCAAGAATTAGGGTTAGGAGACCTCCGAGGGACCCACAAGCCCTCAAGGCGCATCCCCCAGGGGCACGCCTAGTAGGCTTGTGGCCTCTTCAGGAACCTTCTGGCCCCCACTCCAAGCTCCGTGGATGTCTTCTGGTCCAAGAAAAATCATCGCGAAAGTTTTATTCCGTTTGATATTCCTTTTCTGTAAAACTCAAAAACAAGGAAAAAACAGAAACTGGAACTGCGCTCTAGGTTAATAGGTTAGTCCCAAAAATAATATAAAATAGCATATTAATGCATATAAAACATCCAAAACAGATAATATAATAGCATGGAACAATCAAAAATTATAGATACGTTGGAGACGTATCAAGTGCCCAAAGAAATTATGCTACCACTGAAAAAGAATTTTTAGCAGTTGTGTTTGCTTGTGATAAATTCAGATCTTACATTGTTGATTCCAAAGTAATTTCTCACACTGATCATGCTACTATAAAATATCTTATGGAAAAGAAAGATGCTAAACCTAGACTCATTAGGTTGGTTCTCTTGTTACAAGAATTTGACTTACATATCACTGATAGGAAAGGAGCTGAGAACCCCGTAGCTGATAACTTGTCTAGGTTAGACAATATTCTTGATGACCCACTACCTATTGATGATAGCTATCCTAATGAACAACTAGCTGCAATAAATGTTTCTCATAACACCCCTTGGTATGCTGATTATGCTAATTACATTGTTGCTAAATATATACCACCTAGTTTCACATACCAACAAAAGAAAAAATTCTTCTATGATTTAAGACGTTACTTTTGGGATGACCCACATCTTTATAAAGAAGGAGTAGATGGTATTATTAGACGTTGTGTACCTGAGCACGAAGAGGAACAAATCCTACAGAAATGTCACTCCGAATCCTATGGAGGACATCACGGGGGAGATAGAACTGCTCACAAGGTATTGCAATCTGGTTTTTATTGGCCTACTCTCTTCAAGGATGCCCATAAGTTTGTCTTGTCTTGTGATGAATGTCAACGAATAGGTATACTCATATTTTGGTTGCTGTTGATTATGTTACTAAGTGGTAGCATAAAATCATATAGTCTGACTATGCTCCATCTTCATCACACAAAGTATTTCATCATGCACAACCCCGATGACAAGCCAAGAAATTGTTTCATACTTTTGATGTTTGGGGTTTTGATTATATGGGACCTTTTCCTTGCTCTAATGGGTATACTCATATTTTGTTTGCTGTTGATTATGTTACTAAGTGGGTAGAAGCTATTCCAACTAGTAGTGCTGATCATAACACTTCCATTAAAATTCTTAAAGATGTTATTTTCCCAAGGTTTGGAGTCCCTAGATACTTAATGACTGATGGTGGTTCACACTTTATTCATGGTGCTTTCCGAAAAATACTTGCTAAATATGATGTTAACCATAGAATTTTATCACCCTATCATCCTCAATCTAGTGTTCAAGTTGAACTTAGCAATAGAGAAATAAAACTAATATTACAAAAACTATTAATAGGTCCCGAAAGAATTGTTCTAAGAAATTGGATGATGCACTTTGGGCTTACAGAACAGCTTACAAAAATCCTATGGGTATGTCTCCATACAAAATGGTTTATGTAAAAGCTTGTCATTTGCCTCTTAAGTTAGAACATAAAGCATATTGGGCAATCAAAGAACTTAATTATGACTTCAAACTTGTCGGTGAAAAGAGGTTATTTGATATTAGCTCACTAGATGAATGGAGAACCCAAGCTTATGAAAATGCCAAATTATTCAAAGAAAAAGTTAAAAGATGGCATGATAAAAGAATCCAAAAGCGGGAATTCAAAGTTGGAGAATATGTTCTTTTGTACAATTCTCGTTTTAGATTCTTTGCAGGAAAACTTCTCTCCAAATGGGAAGGACCATATATTATCGAAGAGGTGTATCGCTATGGAGCTATCAAGACTAATAATGCCGAAGGTACTAACCCAAAGGTGGTCAATGGATAAAGAATTAAACACTATATCTCAGGTATGCCTATTAATGTTGAAAACAATACTATTAAAACCATGACACCGGAGGAACACATAAAAGAAACCTTCCGGAACACTCCAGAATCCTGAAAAAGAGGAGGTACGTGATACGGTAAGTAAACGGACTCCAAAAAATCCGCAAAAATATTTTCTGTCAATTTTGGAATATTACAAAAATTAGGAAAATAAGAAATAACTAGGAAGGCAACCGAGGTGGCCACGATACACCAGGGCGTGCCTGCCCTCCCTGGCGCGCCCTGGTGGGTTGTGCCCTCCTCGGGCACCTTCCCGACTCCGTTTTCCTTCCATATTCCTGTTACCCAAGATAAAAAATCTTTATATATACCTCCGGATGATTTGACCACTACATCATAGAAAAATCCTCTATTCTTGTTTCGTGTTGTTTTCCTATCAGATCTAGATCACCATGGCTCCACCAAGCTCCTCCAAGGACAAGTTCTTCGAGAAGGTCATCAACCCGTATTTGCCGGAGGTGATGCAGCACCCTCAAGCCATTGAGATGCGTGAGGGGGTGCTCCACATCCGGGATGTTCAGGGGCCCAATAGGACGGGGAGCGTGGACTTAGTGCCAATCACTCCATGATCATGGAATTCACCCGTGATCACATGGTGGATGGCCGATCCATGAAGGACATTGTCTTCACCTTCAACGAGCAAATCAATTTTCTGCAAAGCTAAATCTATGATCTTCATAACCAAGTTTTTGAGTATGAAGCAAGATTTAAAGGTATGAGTTTAGCTGCCAGTTGCAGGACTCGGGAGACTCGTGCATCTTCTTTTGATGGTTAGCCCCTGCCCTAGAAGCCGAAGGACATACCTACTACCTCATCACCACCACCTTCATCATCGATCTTCCCCACCAAAGGAGACTTGAGTACACGGGTATGGGCACTCCCCTTGGCTTGTGCCAAGATTGGGGGAGGTGCCCCAGTATCGTATCACCATCACTTTTATTACCTTTACCAATTTTAGTTCGATCCTTAGTTATTTCGTGATTTAGTTTAATAAAAGTTTAGTATGATCTATTTTCGAGCTTTAGTTTCGTGATCTACCTTTCTATGTAATCGAGTGAGAGTTATATAATAAAGTTTAGTTTGAGTTTTTGCTTCTTTACTTTTATGTTGCAATCAAAATAAAAGGAAATAAGTGAAAAAGATCATATGCTAATCTTATGGTAAGTAATGACACCACATAAGGAAAAGTATAAGTGGTAAAATTTTATTGGAAGTTGACAAACATAGCATTGGTCAATGATGCAACTCATAAAAGAGTTAATAAGGGAAGAGAAGATTCACATGCAAATATACTATCTTGGACATCTTTTATGATTGTGAGCCCCCATTAATTATTATATGCCAAAATTGTTGACGTTGGACAAGGAAGACAACATAATGAGTTATGTTTGTTCATATTCACATAGAAGTTATATTGTCATAGATCATTCAACATGTGGTGCTTGCTCAATATCTTTGCTAGCCAAAAATTCCGCACTAAGCAGAGATACTACTTGTGCATCCAAAAACCTTAAACCCAAATTCATGTTTTGAGAGTCCACCATACCTACCTATGGATTGAGTAAGATCCTTCAAGTAAGTTGTCATCGGTGCACTAAGGCAATAAAAATTGCTTCTAAATGTGTTTGATCAATTAGTGCAAGAGAAAATTGAGCGTTGTACGAACTTGTGATGGAAAAGTAATAAAAGCGACAGATTGCATAATAAAGGTTGATATCATAAGGGGCAATATAACGTGACGTTCTTTTGCATTAAGGGATTTTGCATACAAACCAAAAAGCGCATGACAACCTCTGCTTCCTTCTGCGAAGGGCCTATCTTTTACTTTTATGTATTTATTTTTATGCAAGAGTCAAAGTATTCTTCCCTATTCCTTTTTATTTTCTCTTTTTGCAAGCATCATGTAGTGAGGAAAGATCTAGGCACATATATCCAGTTGGATATGAGTGAGCATGAGTTATTATTGTTGACATCACCCTTGAGGTGAATACGTTGGGAGGCAAAACTATAAGCCCCCTATCTTTCTATGTGTCCGGTTGAAACTTTTTGCTCATGGGTATGCTGTGAGTGTTAGCAATCATATAAGACTAAAAGATGGTTGAGTATGTGGACTTGCCAAAAGGCTCCGTGACGAGACCCTTCTTGAAAATATGATGAATTGTAGTTACAAAGTTGACTGAGAACATAGTTTGTTGGTTTTCAATAAGGTTTATGCTTTTTACTTCGATGTTGTGATGAATTGCTACTTGTTCATGAGAATTTATATGATAGATGTTATATGAAAAAAAATTATGATTAAGTTTGTTGCTGTTATAATAATAAGCATGATGCTTCTATGTCCGTATTTTGTTTTTATCGACACCTCTCTCTCTAAGCATGTTGCCATGTTTTTCTATATCGGCTTTCGCTTGAGGACAAGCGTGGTCTAAGCTTGGGGGAGTTGATACGTCCATTTTGCATCATGATTTCCTACTATTATTTATAATGTTTTTATGCATAATAATGCTTTATGGGGTAATTCTAATGCCTTTTCTCTCATAATATGCAAGGTTTACACAAAGAGGGAGAATGCCGACAGCTGGAATTCTGGACCTAAAAAAGCTATGTCAGAGATACCTATTCTGCACATCTCCAAATGAGCTGAAAATTTACGAAGAATTATTTTGGAATATATAAAAAATACTCGAGCAAATAACTACCGGAGGGGGGCCACCTGGTGACCACAAGACACCAGGGCGCGCAGGCGCCCCAGGCGCGCCCTGGTGGGTTGTGGCCAGCCTAGCCCACCTCCGGTGCCCATCTTCTAGTACTTAAGGTATTTTGACCTAGAAAAAATAAGGAGAGGACTTTCGGGATGGAGCGCCGCCGTCTCGAGGCGGAACTTTTGGGATGGACACATGAGATCAACATGAGTAGCAAATGATTCACAGAAAGAAGCTACTATCTCAGAGTAAGTCCATATTTAGTGCTAAATTCACGAAAAGCATCGGTATCCATAAAAGATTTGACACAATCAAACTTAAGGTTTATACCTGACTCCTTACCTTCGTCGAGCTCCCAATCTTCAGAGTTGCGTTTTATTCTTTCCAAAAGATCCCATTTGAATTCAATAGTTTTCTTCATAAAAGAACCAGTACAAGAAGTATCGAGCATGGATTGATCATTACGAGAAAGCCGAGTATAAAAATTCTGAATAATAATTTCTCTTGAGAGCTCATGATTGGGGCATGAATATAACATTGACTTAAGCCCCCCCCCCAGCTTGAGTGATACTTTCTCCTTCACGAGGCCAAAATATATATATATAATTCCGATCACGATGAACCAGATGCATAGGATAAAACTTCTGATGAAATCCCAATTTCAATCGGTTGTAATTCCAAGTCCCAATATCATCGCATAGCCTATACCATGTCAATGCCTTCTCCTTCAAAGATAAAGGGAAGACCTTCTTCTTGACTTCATCCTCGGGCAAACCTGCAAGCTTAAATAGTCCACAAACTTCATCCACATAGATTAGATGCATATTAGGATGTAGTGTTCCATCTCCTGCATAAGGATTAGCTAGCAGTTTCTCTATCATACCCGAAGGAATTTCATAATAAATATTTTCAGTAGGTTCAGTAGGTTGAGGAGCGACACTTTGTTCTTCTGGTCGAGGTGAAGATACCCCGAACAAACCCCTCAAAGGATGATTTTCCATAGTAACAAGTGACAGTAAATTTTAGCACGCAATATAAATTTTTCCTCACCAAAGGCGCTTCACTCCCCGGCAACACCGCTAGTAAAGAGTCTTGATGGCACACAAGTATAGGGGATCTATCGTAGTCCTTTCGATAAGTAAGAGTGTCGAACCCAACGAGGAGCAGAAGGAAATGACAAGCGGTTTTCAGCAAGGTATTTTCTGCAAGCACTGAAATTGTCGGTAACAGATAGTTTTGTGATAAGATAATTCGTAACGGGTAACAAGTAACAAGTGTAACAAAGGTGCAGCAAGGTGGCCCAATCCTTTTTGTAGCAAAGGATAAGCCTGAACGAACTCCTATATAAAGCAAAGCGCTCCCGAGGACACATGGGAATTATCGTCAAGTTAGTTTTCATCATGCTCATTTGATTCGCGTTTGTTACTTTGATAATTTGATATGTGGGTGGACCAGTGCTTGGGTGCTGTCCTTACTTGGACAAGCCTCCCACTTATGATTAACCCCTCTTGCAAGCATCCGCAACTATGAAAGAAGAATTACGATAAATCTAACCATAGCATGAAACATGTGGATCCAAATCAGCCCCTTACGAAGCAACGCATAAACTAGGGTTTAAGCTTTTGCCACTCTAGCAAACCATCATCTACTTATTACTTCCCAATGCCTTCCCCTAGGCCCAAATCATGGTGAAGTGTCATGTAGTCGACGTTCACATAACACCACTAGAGGAAAGACAACATACATCTCATCAAAATATCGAACGAATACCAAATTCACATGATTACTTATAACAAGACTTCTCCCATGTCCTTAGGAACAAACGTAACTACTCACAAAGCATATTCATGTTCAAGATCATAGGGGTATTGAATATCATTAAGGATCTGAACATATGATCTTCCACCAAATAAACCAACTAGCATCAACTACAAGGAGTAATCAACACTACTAGCAACCCACAGGTACCAATCTGAGGTTTTGAGACAAAGATCGGATACAAGAGATGAACTAGGGTTTGGAGAGGAGATGGTGCTAGTGAAGATGTTGATGGAGATTGACCCCCTATCGATGAGAGGATCGTTGGTGATGACGATGGCTTCGATTTCCCCCTCCCGGAGGGAAGTTTCCCCGGCAGAATAGCTCCGTCAGAGCCCTAGATTGGTTCTAACAGGTTCCGCCTCAAGACGGTGGCGCTTCATCCTGAAAGCTTCCTTCTGTTTTTTTCCAGGTAAAAACCCTCATATATCAGAAGATGGACACCGGAGACCTGCCAGGGGGCCCACAAGCCCTAGGGGCGCGCCCCCAGGCTTGTGGCCACCTGGTGGGTCCCCTCTGGTATATTCTTCGCCCGATAATTCTTATATATTCCAAAATAAATCTTCATAAATTTTCAGGACTTTTGGAGTTGTGTAGAATAGGTCTCTCAAATTTGCTCCTTTTCGGTCCAGAATTCCAGCTGCCGGCATTCTCCCTCTTTGTGTAAACCTTATAAAATAAGAGAGAAAAGGCATAAGTATTGTACCATAATGTGTAATAACAGCCCATAATGCAATAAATATCAACATAAAAGCATGATGCAAAATGGACGTATCAGAGCACTTTTGCCCTCCGGCGGAGCGATTCCGCCGGGGGAACTTCCCTCCCGGAGGGGGAAATCGAAGCCATCATCATCACCAACAAACCTCTCATCTTTGGGAGGCCAATCTTCATCAACATCTTCAACAGCACCATCTCCTCTCAAACCCTAGTTCATCTCTTGTGTTCAATCTTTGTACCGGAACCTCAGATTGATACTTGTGGGCGACTACTAGTGTTGATTACATCTTGTAGTTGATTACTATATGGTTTATTTGGTGGAAGATTATATGTTCAGATCCATTATGCTATTTAATAACCCTCTGATCTTGAGCATGAATATCATTTGTGAGTAGTTACTTTTGTTCTTGAGGTCACAGGAGAAGTCATGTTGCAAGTAATCATGTGAATTTGATATGTGTTCGATATTTTGATGATATGTATGTTGTGATTTCCTTAGTGGCGTCATGTGAACGTCGACTACATGGCACTTCATCATCTTTGGGAATAAGGGAATTCATTGTGGAGTAGTTATTAGATGATGGGTTGCTAGAGTGACAGAAGCTTAAACCCTAGTTTATGCGCTACTTCGTAAGGGACAGATTTGGATCCATATGTTTAATGCTATGGTTAGATTTTATCTTAATACTTTTCTCGTAGTTGCGGACGCTTGCGAGGGGGTTAATCATAAGTGGAAGGTTTGTTCAAGTAAGAATGGCACCCAAGCACCGGTCCACCCACATATCAAATTATCAAAGTAGCGAACACAAATTAAACCAACATGATGAAAGTGACTAGATGAAATTCCCATGTGCCCTCAAAAACGCTTTGCTTATTATAAGAGACCATTTTGGCATGTCCTTTGCCACAAAAGTATTGGTCTACGTGGCTGCACTTTATTTACCGTTACCGTTACTTGCTCATTACAAATTATCTTGCTATCAAACTACTTGTTACCGACAATTTCAGTACTTGCAGACATTACCTTGCTGAAAACCGCTTGTCATTTCCTTCTGCTCCTTGTTGGGTTCGACACTCTTACTTATCGAAAGGACAACGATTGACTCCCTATACTTGTGGGTCATCAGGCAGCCATCGCGACCTCAGCCGCTCGTGCGGCCGTGATTTGCTTCTCCGCTGCCAGATGCTACTGAGCTCCACGCTATACTGCGTGCAAAATGGCTGTGGGCGGCACTTAATTGGAGGACGGGGAAGTGATTTGGGCGGAAGGTGTCGCGCCGTCGGTCGGGGCATGTGGGATGGGGAAGGAGGAGGATGGTGTGGGTGGGGTATGGATTACCTGACCATATCGACGAGGCCGCGCAGCAAGAAGAAGGGTCGTCGGCGAGGAGGCGACGCTGCAAGAAGGGTCGCCGGCGAGGAGGCAGCACTGCCAGTAAGCAGCAGTGAAGGTTTGAACTTGGAAAGTAAGAAAGAACAGTGGAAATGTGGCTTTTGGTGGGGGGCGGGGGTGATAGATATTTCCGCGGTGGCGGAATTTTTTTCGCTTGATACCGAGAGAAACTGGCGCGCAAGTGTGGTTCAAGCGCGGGCAGTGGACTGTAGACGATGAAGTTTCCTGCGTAAGCCAGACAAGACGGTGCGCCAAGATATTTTATATCGCATCCCACATGATTCTTGCTAGTAAACTGTTTGTGGTATACCTGGTTTTTTTTCATTCTGTTTTGAAAGACAAAATGGTGTTACGGATGGAAAGGATGGTGTTTGAATTGCTAGAACACTTATCTGCAGTGAACATGCAACTATATGAGTGTTGTGTTAAAATTAGGAATTATTCCGGGTTCGTTTGGCCTTTTTTTATGCATTAATTGAGTTTCTAGGCATTTAATGTGCATAATTCAAATTTGAACTGCGAGCACATGCTCCAGTGCACCAAAGTTTGTTGAAAAATCACATGTATGTCTTTGGGGTGAATTTATAGGTCCCTTGCAAGAAATGGGAATGAAATTCAAACATCTTGGCATCGTGGCTCGGCCGGAAACATTGAGAAACTTGGTTTTTAAATTCCTGAAAATCCAAAACTTGCCTGAAAATCATGAAACTTGGCATGGTGTCATGTCATGGCACCAACATGCTGTGCTAAATTTTTTGGCCGAATTGGGACAAGTTTTAGTATAAGCTTCTTGCAAACCGGAGCTTCTCTCAAGAAGACTCGTGGTTCTGAGAGGGAACGTGTCACCCTTGTGTGCGAAACGACATACGCTGCCCCCCCCCCCTTCTTGATTTTTTTACAGAGACAACATAGAACTATATGAGTGTCGTGTTAAAATTTGGAATTATTCCGGGTTCGTTTGGCCTTTTTATACATTAATTGAGTTTCTAGGCATTTAATGTGCATAATTCAAATTTGAACTACAAGCACATGCTCTAGTGCACCAAAGTTGGTTGAAAAATCACATGTGTGTCCTTGGGTGAATTTCTAGGTCCCATGCAAGAAATGGGAATGAAATTCAAACATCTGGGCGTCGTGGCTCGGCCGAAAACATTGAGAAACTTGGTCTTTAAATTCCTGTAAATCCAAAACACGCATGAAAATCATGAAACTTGGCATGGTGTCATGTCATGGCACCAACATGGTGTGGTAAATTTTTTGGCCGAATTGGGACAAGTTTTGGTATAAGCTTCTTGCAAACCGGAGCTTCTCTCAAGAAGGCTCGTGGTTCCGAGAGGGAACAAGACACCTTTGTGTGTGGAACGACATACGCTGCCCCCCCTCTTGATTTTTTTTATAGAGCCAACATAGAACTATATGAGTGTCGTGTTAAAATTTGAAATTGTTCCGGGTTCGTTTGGCCTTTTTATACATTAATTGAGTTTCTGGGCATTTAATGTGCATAATTCAAATTTGAACTACAAGCACATGCTCCAGTGCACCAAAGTTGGCTGAAAAATCACATGTGTGTCCTTGGGTGAATTTCTAGGCCCCATGCTAGAAATGGGAATGAAATTTAAACATCTGGGCGTCGTGGCTCGGCCGGAAACATTGAGAAACTTGGTTTTTAAATTTCTGTAAATCCAAAACACGCATGAAAATCATGAAACTTGGCATGGTGTAATGACATGGCACCAACATGCTGTGGTAATTTTTTGGCCGAAATGGGACAAGCTTTGGTATGAACTTCTTGCAAACCGGAGCTTCTCTCAAGAAGGCTCATGGTTCTGAGAGGGAACGTGTCACCTTTATGTGCGAAACGACATACGTTGCCTTTTCCCGCCTTGATTTTTTTACAGAGGTAACATAGACCAATAGGTGTTTCATGCTAAATTTTGGAATTATTCCGGGTTCGTTTGGCCTTTTTTCTATTAAAAGGAGTTTCTGGGCATTTAATGCGCATAATTCAAATTTAAACTACAAGCACATGCTCCAGTGCACCAAAGTTGGTTAAAAAATTATTTATGTGTACTTGGGTGAATTTCTAGGTCACATGCAAGAAATGGGAATGGAATTCAAACATCTGGGCGTCGTAGCTCGGCCGGAAACATCAAGAAACTTGGTTTTGAAATTCATATAAATCCAAAATTCGCCTGAAAATCATGAAACTTGGCATGGTGTCCTGACATGGCACCAACATGATGTGGTAATTTTTTTGTCCGATTTGCGAAGGCGCGCACATTAACAACCAACAAAGTCATTTTGGAACAAGTGTTGTCACGTTACAATCGGAAACACAAGTATTATTGAAACTGTGGGCGTTCTACTTACCATTTACGTGCCGCCACACGTCCCTTTTTTTTATTGGCTAGGAGGCGCCGTGCGGGGTAGCTATTTGAGTACGGGAGGCGTGCGATCAGACCCCTGCACGTGCTTATCGGGAGGAGAGCCCTTTGACCCCCATGCGCCGCCCACCTCTCTACCAACGTCTCCATTAATGGCGCCCGAGCCCCTGTTTTATGGCGTGGCTATGTCTCACTCGACTGAGATTTAAGAAGAAAAAAAATGTTAAAATGAAATTTTGCACGGATATTGATGTAAGATCTGACGGACATATATAGCATCGACTGCGACTTATAGCAAGACTGATATGAATATATAAGGATGATGATAGTGGATAATAATTGTCTTACATATTTAGGAAGATAATAAAAAATGCCACATGCGGCAATGCCCGAAATACACAAGGGCAAAAGAAGAAGAAAGACGCAGACAACGATCTGGCTCGCTGATCTCTACTTTCTTGATGCGTTGCTGCAGGGCGCGGAGACTAGTTCTCACGGTGAGCTGCGATGAACTCTTTCGTGTCCTCAATACGCTGCTTGAGAGCATCCACGGATTCCTCCACCAGCCTTTCGCGCTCGATGCGGAGCATGGCATTCTCGTCCATAAGTTTCTTGACGATGACGCCCGCCCTCTTCAACAAGGAAGTGGTCTCCTCGTGCTGCTTCGTCCTTCCGGCAATCTTCGCCCTCAGCAGGTCGCGCTCGGTGCGGAGCTTCGCCTTGTCCCCCTAGTCCCCGGATGAGGCCGGTAGCATTTTCAAATGAGGCATTCATCTCGTCCTGCAGCTTCATCCACCCCGAGATCCGATCCATCAAGTCATCGAGCATAGCGCGCACGCGCCTGTGAGATTCCTCGCCTGCCCGCGAGACATTTTCCCAGGCCGCCGCGGCGCGGGTGGACCTCTCTGCTGCATTCGTGGCACTATGGGACATCTCGGTTGCTTCCGCGGCGCGGCCGGACCAGTCTGCTGCATCGACAGCGCGGCGGGACCTCTGTGCTGCTTCGGCGGCGCGGCGAGACCTCTGTGCTGCCACGGCGGCGCGGCGGGACATGTCGGCTGCTTTCGCGGCGAGCCGGGACATCTCTTGTGCTTCCGCTTCCATGCTCGCCTCTCCCTGGTAGTAATCTCTCGACCCAGAACTCATGCGGGCCATGGCAAACGCAAGGGAACGACGATGAAAGACTTGTTTGTTTTTGTGTACGAGGAGTTGAGGAGAAATGTGCAGTCATCTTGGAGTAGGTAGTATTTATAACCGAGTACTAATACGCTCCTAAGTGGGAAACCGTTTAGGTTTTGATCGGTGTGAATAGGTTTGCAATCAAATATAGCGTGGTAGTAATTTGGATTGTGACGGGACGCAATCTCAAAATTTATTGACGGTTCTAGTTTCGAAGTGCGGCACTATTCCTGAATGGCGTAACATGGGCACGCGTTCTCGGCCGCGTATGTGGCGTTTGCACCATAGGGTGCACCACAATAGGCGATATTAGCACACGTCTTGTTCCATCAACCGTGCGCGCTCGTTGTTACCATCGCGCATGCTTCTTTTAATTAGAATGTGTGCCCGTCTAGCGCACACACCTTGATCTGTCTAACTGTTTCTGTTTGTTGTGGCTAATTGCAAACAGTTCATCCGTGTGAAATGTATGCCGTCAATCGCACACACCTTGATCTGGCTGACCGTTTCTGTTATGTTGCCTAATCGCATACAGTTCATCCGAGTGAACTGTATGCCATCAATCGCACACACACCTTGATCTACCCGACCATTTCTGTAGTGTTGCCTAATCACAAACAGTTCATTCGGGTGAACGGTATGCCGTATATCGCACACGCCTTTATCTGGCCGCCCGTTTCTATTGTTAAGCTCATCGCAAATAGTTCATTCGAGTGAACTGTATGCTCGCACACGCAACTAAAATCTGAACCTTGTTTGATGTATCCGCCATCGCAAACGTTTTGCATCTTTTTTTACGATGTTTGTACATCACCGTTCGCGATTAATGCATCGCACATAGTTTTGTTGAAGGGTCTCTGCTTGTAGTGTCGCGTTAGCAGCATCCTGCAGTAGTGTGTCATTGAAAATAGTGTTTGACCTCATGTTGTGGAGATTATGTCAATGGCTCATTGCCGTAACCACACTTGTCACATGAGCACATTATAGAGACAACGCACAATGCACGTAGATAGACCATAATAGACTGAAGATCTCTAAAAGAAGATGGCAAAATATTGTGAAAGTTGAACCCTCCTCTTTTCTGCTTGATTCAAAATTGTTTGCAAGTTCAAACTCTTGTCAGTTTCACCTCTATGATTTTTATAATGAGTGCTAGAAATTTCCACTTAATGAGTGGTTGAAATTTCCACTAACAGAATACACCTGATATGGTCACTTATCAAGTCGATAGAACTTATAGGAGTGAAGTGCATCATAGGTCCTCAAACTATTTCAGAGGTGTCACATAGGTCCTCGAACTATGAAAATCGTCATCTAGGTCCTTAAAGTGCAATATGTGGGTCATCGAGGTCCTCAAACTATTTTGAAGGTGTCACGTAGGTCCATGATCTATTTTAGAGGTGTCACGTATATACACACTTATTGCACTTCAAGGATTTTCGAGGATCTATATGACACTTTTCATAGTTTGAGGACCTACATGACACCTTCAAAATAGTTTGAGGACCTAGGATGCACTTCACTCAAGTTGTAGTATACCAAACCTTCTCTACCTTGCTACGAAAATATATTAATATTGCTGAAACAATACATGTCTATCGCATCATCAAGTTTTACATCAAATTCAGTTTACACGTTGACGATTAAAAACACAAAAACACCTTGCGAGTAGTAGCCCCGAAAAACAAACAAAATGTTGAAGAGGTTGCAAACACAAAAAATGTTTTCCTTGTTTAGATAAAAGAAATTGTTTGAGTTATTTTTGCATGGTATGTTAGATAATTTCACAACTAGATAATTGTATGTGCTTTGTAATGGAGGTGTAAATATTCTATTGGGTTGGCCCTCAATTTTGTGTCCATCATTTTATACATTAGTGCGTTAATATTTTATTGAGTTTATGTATGCAATTGCCATGATTACATGGAATTTTATTATTACTGTGACTAATGTGATTGTACCAAAAAAAACTAACTTTTATTTGGTAATCACTTATTGGCTCATCAAAGAAAAAAAGATTTTACTTTGTAAGTCAATAACACGTGGGACAATTGAGACAGTTTTTGAGGAAAACTAGTGTAAACAAACAAAGATGAGAGGGAAAAATTAAAATTGGGAGGGGGGCATACATAAAAGTTGGACGAAGGAAAGAGCGAAATGGGAACCCTGCATTCTTGAAAGTAGTATGTAGAGAAGTATCTTAAAAGTAAGCAATTTTTTAACAATAGTGCTTATTACCACAAAATTTCCCATGTACATCCTGGAATGTAGGAAGGCAGAGAAACATGGTGTGGTCCCTCCCATTCACAAAAATCAAAGTTCTTGGACATATGTCTAGTGAAGTAAGGAGAAGTTCGTCTATGTTGAGAAGGAAATTGCTTCTTTGAGACAAGAGCTTGAAACATTGCAGCAAAACAACATGGATCATCTCCTTGTTCGGCAAAAGATGAAAAGACTTGACGAGTTGTTATACAAGGAGGAGATGATGCGACTTCAGAGGGGTTGGGTTACTTGGTTGAAAGAAGGTGATCTCAATACACACTATTTTCACAAGAGGGTGATGTGGCAATCCATGAAAAATCACATTTGCGGCATCCAAAAGTCTGATGGATCTTTGTGTGATACCCGAGCAAAGATTGAACGCATGGCTGCATTATACTAAGAAGTGTATACAAAGAACACAACATTATCCGTTGAAGCAGTGTTGGCAATGTATTAAATTTTTAGAGTATATGAACATGGAAATTAATGCCACTTTATTGAATGAGGAGATTTTGATGCACTACTCGAAATAGGCCGCAGAAAGCCTTGGGCCCAGACGACTTCCCATCTTGGTTCTACCAAAGGGATTTTGGGTGTCTCATACATGAAATTATTTCTGCAGTCCATTTATTCTTTCATCTGGACACATGCCTTATGGTGTGAATGACATGACAATTGTGTTGATTATGAAATTAGCTCACCCGAAGTGTATGGTTAACTGCATTCATCCTCTCCTCATGGACTTAATCTCAGAGAATCATAGCGCATTTATCCTTGGATGTTTTATCTCCTCTAATGCTATTATTTCTTTGGACTATATTCATCATATCCGGTCTAGAGGAAGTGGAGGAGATTTGTTCGATGCTTATAAAGTAGATTTATCGAAGGCTTATGAACGAGTTGACTGGGATTTTCTACAACATGCATTGGACAAATGCGGGCTTTCTTATCAGCGGATTGCTAGATTATGTGTGTGCTCTTTTAAGTAATCAGCAAAATTCAATGGGAAGCTACTTGATCAATTTACCCCCTACTCGCGGACTGCGCCAAGGTGTCCTATTATCTCCATTTTTATTGATCTTTGTTGCTGACGCGTTGGTTGCCTTATTGCATAATCCTATACAAGTCAGTGGATTGGGGTCAACAAAAATATGTCAGAGAGTGTTGACTATGTCACACTTATTGTTTGCGAATGGCTCCCTATTATTCTGTTCGTGTTGCACCTGACTAACGACAATTTTTAAGCATGTTTCAAACACTTATGCTTCTGCGATGGGACAACTTATTAACCCATCAAAGTGGTCCATCACATGCTCACAACTACCCCGCTATAGTTTGGAAGAGGTGAAAATATTTTGGGTGTTACCCCTAACGTGTTTGAGCAAAAGTATCTTTGCCTCCCTTTCCCCAAAGGGAGAATGCACAAAGGTATGTTTCAAACTTGGCAAGCAAGACTCAATAAAAGGCTCGTAGATTGGAGTGAGTAATATATATCTTTAGCAGGTAAATAGATCCTTATTGAGTAGGTGGCTTAGGCCATCCCCACTTATGTCATGAGTGTTTACAAATTACCCATGTCTTTTGTGATGACCTAACCAAGATGATGAGGCAATATTGGTGGTGAGTGCAGAATGAGAAGAGGAAAATGGCATCGACAGCCTAGGATATAATGAGTTTCCCAAGTCTAAAGGAGAAATTGGTTTTAGAGATACGCGTGCATTTAATCAAGCTTTGCTGACCAAGGAAGCATAGAGGTTAGTGGGATCACCCAAATATTCCCGTGCTAGGATGCTTCAAGCTAAATATTACTTCAGTCGGGTTTTAGTTGACAGGTATTTCTGAGTCATTGCTTAGACATTTGGAGAAGTATTGCTTATGTCATGGAGCTGGTTAAAAAGGGATGCTATGGAGAGTTGGAAATGTCAAGAAGATCCGAACGTTGCGCGATTCGTGGATTCCTCGCGGTTCACCCTTTCACCCCGATAACTCCTAAACGACAGTGCCAACTGTACAAAGTATCGGATTTTTACAGCAGAATGGTGCTTAGAGCATCTCCAACAGGCGCATAAAAGTTTCGCGCGCTAAAATAGTTTTAGCGCGCCACTGTAGCATTTTTAGCGCGCTGGACCCAACATTGGTTTACCAGATGCCAAAAAACGCGCGCCCAAAAAACACGCAGTGCAAATTGTGAAGCGTGCGCAATCCGGCGCCCCAAATTGACAGCATGCGATAGTGCTTTTTAGCGCGTGCCCAACCCTTTTTTGCGCATGCACTATTTTACAGCTTCTGCTGGAGCTGTCCGGCGCCCAAAAAACCGAAATTTTAGCGCGCGCAGCAGTTCTTGGGCGCCTGTTGAAGATGCTCTTAGAAAGTGCATGTACTTCAACAATGTTTCTGGACTATTGCCACTGCAGCGATTGGACCTTTATCTCGTGGTTCATGGAGAAATATCTTTTTGGGTGAAAATTGCATATCACTTAGAAATGGCTGTCCCCAAGGAGGTTCGCTCCCTAGTGGTGATGGCCCCATGTGGAATTTATTTGAAATGACCAAATTTTTATCCAAATTACTATGTCTGAAGTCGAGTTTTTTAAGGAAAGCCATCATGGCATTTAATTGAGCTTCAAACAAGTTTACATCATTTGCCAAAGCATCTATGATAAAACTAGGCGGGTCCACCTGCCACATCGTGGAAAGAGGTCCCTCCGCATTGCTAGCTAGCAAATGAGCTACATAATTGCTCTCCCTAAAACAATGGAAGAAAGAAATACTAGAATTTTTTTTAGCTAAAAAGTTGCACTCCTCATAGGTTGCCGCAGCCTGGCCGATCAAATTGCTTCCTTAACTTGGATAACCTCCATGCAATCACAATTCACCTCCACTTTGTTACATCCCGAATTTTCTGCCACGATTAGTCCGTGACGAAGGGCACGAGCCTCCACTGTGGCCGCATCCGTCACGTAAGAGATAACACATGAGCTTGCAGAGATGAATCTGCCTTGATCGTCGTGAATAACAGCGCCCGTTGCTCTCAACCCTTCATCAACAGAAAAAGTGGCGTCGACATTCAATTTCACAAAACCCTCCCGAGGGAGCTCCCATCCATGTCTCCGAATCCTGTTGTTCGGTTATAGTGCCCTCGAGTAGTTGAGAACTACCGCCGCGATTCCCCATGCCGAGCGCGCCGTAGATTTGACTTGTATTATGAATGAAGTCGAGTTGAATAACATATTTTATGAATGTTAGATTAGTGGGAAAAACTGAATTTGCGTTTTGACTTGGGAATGTCAAAATGGAGGCTGCTCCTACGTCGACTCTTCTGGAATTGCTCTTTGCGGATGGTAAACAGACGAGACCCCTTTCCCCCTCTTCCTCTTTTTTCAAAAAAGAACGTTTTATTACTTAAAAAATTTAAGCATTACTCCCCCTCTTCCTCTGCCTCCCTAAAACCCCAGGAACCCGACGCCGTGCTCCCTGCCTCTCAGACCGGTCTCTGATGGCGGTGGAGCACGATGAGGCCGTGGCCGTGGCTTCGGCCACGGCCAGCAGGAGGAAGCGGGCGGCGTCCAGGCCGGCCTCCAACGGAGGGGAGGCGACGGCTTGTCCGGGCTCCTCGTCGCGATGCCGCGGCGTGCACCGGATGCGCCCCGGGAAGCACACGGTGCAGATCAGGGTCCCGGGGCAGCAGCAATCCGCCGGGGAGGCCGCCCGAGCGTACGGCGCGGCGGCCATCAGGCTGCACGCCGCGGCCGCGGAGACCAACTCCAAGCATCCTGCGGCTGCTGTGACGAAGTCCCGGTCGGGGTTCTTCGCCGGGCACGGGACTCCGAGCGGAGAGCACGGGGCGCAGATCTGGCCCCGCACCGCCGCCGAGGAGGCCCCCAGAGCGGACGAGGCGGCGGCCGTCGGGCTGCACGGCGCGGCGGCGGCCTTCACCAATTCCAACCAGCACGGCGACGACGGGGATGCGCCGCTCCTACGCGTCCCCTGCGAGGGCGAGGCGCCGGGGAACGCCGAGAGAAATAAGAAGAAGCGGGCTGCGCCCAGGTCGGGGTTCCGCGGCGTGTACCTGCGTCCCCGAAGCGGCAGGTACTCCGCGCAGATCCGGGACCCGGAGCGGCGAGCCAAGCTGTTCTGGCTCGGCAGCTTCGCCACGGGCGAGGAGGCCGCGAGAGCCTATGACGCGGCGGCTGTCACGCTGTACGGCGCCAAGGCCGTAACCAACTACGAGCAACCACCCACGGCCGCCATCGACGGCGAGGAGTCGCCCATGGACCTCTTCCCGGAGCTGCGCTCGAACATTCGGGCCTGGAGGAAGGAGGTGGCGGCATTGGGCACTCGGTCGGCGCACGTCGGCGTGCACCCGTATCGCGGGAAGTACTCGGCGCAGATCTGGGACCCGGTGCGGCGACCTGACCAGTGGCTCGACACCTTCGGTGCCGCCGAGGAGACCGCCGGAGCATACGACGCAGCGGCTGTCAGGATGCACGGCGCGGCAGCCGAAACCAACTTCAAGCAACCACCACGCTCGGCCGCCGCTGCGGATGACGGTGAGGTGTCGGCCATGGACCTCAACGACTTCCTGGAGCTGCCGGCGCTCGACTTCTTCCCTGACAGCATCACCCCAGATGCACAGCTCGACGATCTCTCGACTGGCTTGCCCCTGGTGGAGTTGCAGCAGGTGGATGAGCTCCTCAAGGACATGGGCTTCACCCATATGGTGGCCAGGGCTTAAGGTACAGGTGCTCCTAGTCCTACATAGTGAGTTTGATAGGGGCTTCACCATATATGCATGACAAAGTTCAGGCAACACTATGCATGCTATGCTTGGTATTTGTCTGTGATCTTAGTTTGGTAGTGGACATATGTGTCTGACCTGATTGTGCTCTGTTATTATGAAGTCTTGGAAAGAGAATTGGCAGTAGATGCAAAGCTTCAACATGGTAATTAGGTCTTACTAAATTTGCAATTTCAATTTAGGTTGGTCTTACAAGGTTTTAGGTTTGTACTGTTGAATTCAGCAGGAAAATTTTGTGTGATGTGTAACCGACACCACAGACCGACAGCAACAGATCATGGCTAAGCACATGTTGCATAAACACGCCTAATTTCACCATGTGGGTGCAGTAAACATACTGAGATGGTCTAGATGAAGAGTTAATAATTGAAAATATATCATCATTACTCAGATGGGATTAATGGTTGGGCTCACAGATATGAGATACAGAGCTGGGTGATAAACAAACGTTGTGATTTTAGCTGGTTCAGAATGCTGTTTTCTACATACATGCTCATAATTCTCTAGAACTTTTAGAAGAAAGTGAAACAAATTAGTAATTTCAGATAGAAACTACCTTTTGGCCTTGTTCAGTGCCCTGTATCTAATCAGAACCTTGACATCTAATATAGTTATCTCCAATTCTTCATGCATGCCTTGGTTTCCATTTTATTTATTTTCTCGAAAAGAGGGGAAACCCTTGGCCTCTGCATCTAGTGATGCACACAGCCCTTGGTTTCCGTTTTATGGTTGATCTAGCTTTATTATAACATGATTTGTGCACCATTTTGGAACTCTGATATCCATGTTATGTACATGGTATTGTGAAGAACAAGAAGCTAGGAACGTGCTAGTGGTTGGTTAACTAAACCTTACTTCATGTCATATAAGCTACTAGATCAGCAGGTGCCTCTTCGTTACCTATAGTATTGTTATGTTCTTTAGGTTGGACCGTGCCAATCAATCTTCAGCTAAGACCCTGTCCAGAATACCTCCCTTGGCCGTTGAGCAGTTTATAATTCAGGAGTTTTTCCGTATTATTGCGTTTGCATGTCATGAGAAGACTTTGATGGTAAAGGCTGGCCGTAGGCAGACTCAGGATTAACTTTGTGTTTTTCTTATTTTTTCTGAATTATTGTGTTCTCAAGTAAGTGTGAAACCTTTGATGTAAAAAAGCAAAGCAATAGGCAGAGTCAGGATTAACTTTGTGTTTTCCATTCCAGTACTTCATCCTTGAAATTGAGTTTGTCTTTCTGGTAGCACAGGCCTTTGAGTGTAGCTATGTAATTAAACTATGCTAATTGTTCCAGCAGAAGCTATTGCCACTCCTTGTAATTTATCCATCCAAATGACTCTAAATTTTGCACAAGGGACATTACTACAAATTGTTTGTACTGTCTTCCTATTAGTAGGTTAGTGTAATCCTGTTTATTCTTGTAGTTTGGAACATGACATGATTTAAGAGTCAAACAGGAAAATTGTACAATGCCTAGTAGCAAGAAGGTAAATCATCAGTGATCTAAAAGTACCCCTGCAGTAATTTGAAATCTCAAGTCAAAGTAAAAATGGAAGGCATACATCTCTCCCAGATCATGTAACTTTGTCTCAAAAAGTCAAAATAGACGCATGGCCACCAGACAAGCCTGTAAAATCATCGCTGGTCTAAAAGTACCCCTACTACAAATTAAAGAGCACATGAGATGCAACCGCAAGCATGACCTTGTATACTTGTCACATGGAGCCTTGAGTCCCTTCTATTGAGTTGCAGCTCTGATTCTGGTGATGAACTGGGACACATTGCTTTGGGTTTCCATCAAAGCTCGCGCTTGAGAGTATGGGGAACTGTCCTTCGACTGGAACAAACCCATCAAAGTAATTTTTGGGAATGCTGAATTTAGAAAGGTAGTGAAGATTATTCAGTGCATCTGGAATTGTATTGGTGATATGGTTGTTGGAATCCAGTTTGTGAGGTTGAGTGTGACTGAAATCTCTCCAGAGAAGATTTTTGGAGCCTAACATCAACATGACTGCATGAGTGACGAGTGCCTTCAACTTATCTCTGAAGGTACCGAACATGTTAAGTTGTTTTTGTCACTGCGAATTTCCCGAGAGAGGGCGTAGTACCGGAGGGATGGATAGTTGTATACAGGCAGCTCAAAGTCCTCTGGGTCTAAAAGGATGCGCTTTCATCTGATTCCAGTCTGCATTGTCATGTACAACAAGCCTCTCTGGAGTTCCCCTATGAGGTTGTTTGATAAGTTTACATAGAATCGCAAGTTCAAGGTGCTGACCTAAATTGGAATTGATCCTCTTATCTTATTCTTAAACAATATTAACATCTCCAGATCTAGATTCTTGAGCATTGATATCCAAACTGGTATTTCCAGAACAATTGGCAATCTTCGCAAGAACCTTTAGATTGTCAAAACCATTTATTTTTCTGTGAATCAAGCTAAAAGAAGATTAATTTGTTGTGAAAAATCTTTGTACTGTAGCTTATCCGGCAATAGGTTGTTGTGATCCTAACAAATATATCGATCAGTATCTGAGTAATATGTGGTGATGTCAGGATACTGTGGCATTGTGACTGCTGCTTCATCCCCTGTCGCCCGTCCACCACGGCAGATTCATCCAATCTGACTGTTTCATCCGCTGGCATTTCCTCATTTCTGAATGCTCCTGATAAGCAAAGGTAGTGAGTTTCCTACAACCCTTGAGGATCTGAAGTGCATTCATAATATATGTACAACTGTTTCCGGCAAGTTATATGATTGTTTGGGACTTGAGATTATGCATTCTGGAAACTGTGCCCAAATACCATGCTCTGATATTCTATAATAAAATACTGAAAACTAAAAAAATGAGACCAAATACTGAAAACTCATTCTCAAAGAAACAAAAAGAACACTGAAAACTTTAGCATGTATATATCTAACCCCCACCGCTGAAACCGTTTTAAACACTTTGCTTTGATGCTACAATAAGAGCAACTCCAACAGGGCGACCCATTTCGTCCGCGGGCGTCCGTTTGGGTCGGCGCGGACAGAAAAGTCGGCCCAACGCGCCGACCCAAACGGACGCGCGTCCGCTTTTCGTCCGCGGCCCATTTTTGGGCCGGATTTGCATCGGCGCGGACACGAGACGGACACGCGCGCGCTCGCCTTCTCCTCCCCCCGGGCCCGCTGGTCGGTGGCAGCCTCCACCATTTCCCCCGAAAAACACTTCCGCCCGCGCGCGCTCCCGCCCCCCGCGATGGACGACGACCTCAACGCCTCGTCTCGTTCGGCATGACGACCGCGCCCTCCTGCAAAGGCAAGCCTCGCGCCCCTCGCAAGACCGCCGCCGCGCCCAAGCCAAAGAAGACGCTGACGCCCGAACAGCGGGCAAGGGAGTCGGCCAAGAGGAAGGGCCGAAAGCACGCGGCGGACGCGAGGGACGAAGCCATCGCGGCGGCGGCCGCCGCCGCCGCCGCGCAGCAGGAGGTCACGAACGCCCGCATCGCGGCAGCAACGAGGGAGGCGCTATATATGCTAGGGTTAAACCCTAGCCAGCATGGCCTCGTCAACGCCGCTGTGGCCGTGGCCAGCACCGGCTCATCCGCGTTCCCTCGGATGGTGCTGCCCGACTCGCCCCGCGCGTCGGCTTGCACCCCGATGCCTGGCTTCCACGTCTACCCGCAGGCCTCCCGCCTCTCCGGGGAATGCTCGCCCGACATGAGCGTGGTGGCGCCTTCCACGCCCGCGCCCGCGCCCATCGACCTCAACGCCACGCTGGTGGCCGGTGGCTCGTCATCCGGAGGCACGAGGAAACGCGCGCGTCACATGCCAGCCGACGTGCTGTCGGGCGCACGCAACCTGTTCGACGGAATGCCGGCCTCCGGCGATGACAAGTACATGCAAAACATCATCTTCGAGGGTGGTGCGCCGGCCGCTGGCGGTGCCGCCGGGGCCGGCTACGATCCCGAAGAGACACAAAGCCAGGACGGCCGAGGGGCGTTCACGCCGTCCACCTTTGATCAAGATCAGGCGACCTTCATGCATGATCGGGGCGGCCTGGACCTGGACGGCTTCCCACTCGACCATGAGTTTCCGGAGGACTACGGGCAAGAGGAAGAGGACGAGTGCGACATCGAAGAGGAGCCTTTGTTCGAGGATGAGCTCGCTAACCAAGCCGCCGGGGCGAAGCCGAAGCGCAAGAGCAAGCGGACCAAGGCATACACGGCGGCCGAGGACAAGCTCCTTTGTGAGTGTTGGAGGGACATTGGGCAAGACACCAAGGTCGGCGCCGAACAAAAGGCACCAACCCTTTGGATTCGTGTCCACCGTGAGTTCCATGAGCGCAAGAAGTTTCCGCCGTACCAATTCCAAAGCACACACGGGTGGGTGTCCATTTCGAAGCGATGGAGGGTGATCCAACAAGAGTGTAACAAGTTTTGTGCCATTCTTGAGAGCGTCAAGGCCCGCCCCATGAGCGGCATCGGCATGCAAGACATGGTATGCTAGCAAGCGGCCTTCTTTTGTGTCATTCCGTTTATGCTTGCGTGTTCATTTGCATACCATTTGCCAATATGCTTGCATGAAATACATTTGTAGGCATTTCAAGCTTTGGAGGCATTCAAGGTGCAACACAATGGCAAGTGCTTCAACCTCTCCCATTGTTTTAGGATCATCAAAGACGAGGAGAAGTTCAAGGCGCAATATGCCGCCCTCAAATCGCGTGGGGGGAAGCAAGCCGTGGAGGAGGTTGGGGACGGCGAGAAGGCACGGCCGCGAGGGAAGACCAACTCCAAAAAGGAGGACAAGCGGGATGCGGCGTCGAACACCTTGATCGCAAGCGTGGAGGGCATGATGAGCAAGAAGGACTCAAGGGAGAAGGAGCGCCGGCGATACAAAGAAGAACAAATGAACGCCTTCATGGAGATCCAAAGGAGGAGGCTTGAGATGGATGCGGAGAAGCAAGCCAAGATGCTTGAGATGGAGGCGGAGAAGCAAGACAAGATGCTAGAGATCGAGGCCGCCAACGCCAAGACCAAGGCGAAAGAAGTGGCTCTCGCGAGCATGATGACCGGGGTGGAGATCATGAAGGTGGATCTCAACACCGTGTCGCTAAGGAAGAGGCCGTGGTTCAAGAAGATGCAGGCCGACATGCTCAAGTTCGACGACGAGTGATCTATGGCGGCGAGTGCCATCCTTTTTTTGTATGCCGGCAGGTGTGCTGGCATGACCACGGGGCCGCGGTGGCGTGGTCGAACTCAAGTCCCACCCCTTTTTTGTGTGCTGGCATGTGTGCCGGCCGCTGGCGAGTGCGCCAGCATGAACTGTGCGGTGTTTTTTGAAGCTGGCATTGTATGCCGGCGCTGGCATGGTGCCGGCAAGAGACGACATGGCCGCTGACATGGTCTATGGCCGCGGGCCTTTTTAAAAAATTACGTGCGGACATGAAATGGATCGGCGCGTTGGCCCAAACGGACAGCGCTTTTATCCGCCTTTTGTCCGTTTGGGTCGGCCGCTCGGCGACGTCTACCCTGTTTTAGATTTGGATCGGCAGTGCAGGATGACAGCATGTACAGTTTCGGTCCATGAATTTGGAACAAAATTTTGCAGCATGCATGCATGCATTGCATCGTTGAGTTGAGGAACATCCTGTTGGATTTGAAGGACGAACCACAAAATACATGAGCCCCTCGACTGTTTTCTCATGATTATTTTGCGAGAAGAGGCGACGAATTAATCTGCATTCCAACAATATAATTCGGTTCTTCTTTCCCGTCACGGTCTCATTCATGTTCTAGATGACTAACCCGATTAGCAGATCAACCAAGAAAACAAGAATTTCGCAAAAAAAAAAAAAAAAACCAAGAAGAACGATGAACATCACATGGAAAAACAAGAACGACATCACATCAACGGGAGACGAGGTAGACCGATTGGGCTATTTGTCCCCGGCCGCCAGCGGCGTGGTCGGAGGGCGATTCTTCTCCTGCTCCATCTCGTTCTCCTCCTGGCCGGCGGCGGCGGCCCGGAGATCCTTGTCGACCGCGCGCACGGCGCGGCACAGCGCGTCGTGCCGGGAGGAGGCGGGGCCGAGGCCGGCGGAGGCCGCCTGGACGAGGCCCTCGGCTCGGTCGCAGGACTCGCTGAAGGCGTCGAGGCAGCGGTGGAGGTCCGTGAGCGCCACCGTGCGCCCGGGCTCGCGGACGGCGGCGGCCGCGGCGTCGACCAGCGCGTCATTGGCGGCCGCCATTGCGTCGACGGTGCTATCCATGGCGCGCGGCCGGCGGTTAGTGGTTTCTGGTGGAGGGGCGTGCGAGGCTGCCGGTTACTGGCGTCGATCGAGATCGAGTGGCTTGTGTTGAGTCCTCTTTGCTTTTGCACTCTGTTGCGAGTATATACCTACTCTCTCTCTTTTTTTTTCCTTTGCAGAGTTATAATTTGTGTCCCCTAAAAAAAGAATTATAATTTGTGCTAGGTCATTGCTTATAACGAGGGCAATAAATTTTGCATGCAATCACCGTGACTTATAACAAACTAAAATACGAATTTGCTAACTCTCGTCTATAGATGAGAATTAGCTATCTTGCATCTAAATCTCCCACCACACGGTCAGATTGCTTCAGGATTTACGCTCGACCAAAATAGCGCGCGTACGCTGGAGTTTTCGGGCCGTCATCCCTCGTCTCGGGCTGCTTGATGGCGTTTCCTATTTGGCGCTTTACAGTGCATTTGGGGAGCAACAAATGAAACATCACTTCTTCGAAGGCCTCCTCAAGGTCACTTGAAGTGGGCTGAGAACGCGTCACTTACGCGCGCTCTCAGCCGCCGTCATGTGTCACACTCTGGGCGCTCTCTTCGGATTTTTTCGCGTTTTCTGCTTTTGGATGACTCCCCCCCCCCCCCCCCCCCCCCCCTCCCCCCCCTTCTTAGGTTTGGACCAAAAAAATTGACGCGAAAAAACGCGCTCGTGCTGGCACGGATTTGCGAAAATGAAAAAAAATATGTTTTTCTTTTTTTTTGTGAGAGGCATAGATTTACTTCTCATAGAGGCAAGAATTTGCTTCTAGATAATTTGTACTAGGCCATTGCTTACAACGAGGGCAATAGATTTTGCATGCAATCTCCGTGATTTATGATAAACTAAAAATTAGATTCATGTTCTAACAATAAGCTAAAAATTATAGTACATAGTTCACGATTCAAATGGTTCAGAGACACAGTACAAATTATTAGTACAATCTATATCTATACTTAATAATAAAGAGGTTATTGCTTTTTGCGGTACGTAACGGAAATTGTCCTCAAAGTTGCAAAATATTACCCATCAATGCTGATAAAAAAAAGGTTTCACACGGGGAAATCCTCCGCCTGGGCCGGCCCATGCAGTAGGGACCTTCTATACTGCGCTTTGCGCACTGGTAGAAGACGCGGCGCAAAACAATGTTCGTCCATTCTAGAAATGTTCGCCGATTCAAGAAAATTGTTAAACAAATGTTCACAATTTTTAAGAAAATGTTTGCAAATAGAATAAAATATTCATGAATTCAAAAAAATGTTCTTAATTAAGAAAATGTTTGAAAATTTTAAAAGTGTTCATGAATTTGAAAAATGTTCATGATTTCAAATATGTTCACGAGTTTAAAAAAATGTTCATTATTTCACGAAATTGAGAGTGATAGTGTATCTCGGTGATGCATCAAAATATGATCATGGCCATTGGAGATTATGGTTTTTTTCTCTCCCGTTGCAACGCACGAGCCCTTTTGGTAGTATAAACAATATAAATTATCTGCTTCCCCACTGCCCCCCCCCCCCCCCCCCCTCCCTGATGCCTACACGTGCTAGAAATTAAACAATACCATATATCACAAATATATATTGTAAACATCCACGGAGTCCATATTATCCTTTACCATCCTCTCTCTCTCTCTCTCTCTCTCCCATCTGCTGATATATTGGTAATAATTTGAGCTTCATTTGAATGGATTGGAAGATATAATGCTTTGTAGGTGTATGCAATTTATTTCCATTCAAATCGATTTCAAGGTGATATGTGTCATTATAAGTTATAGTTGGGCTATCTTTTGATTCTCCAGTTTCTATATGTTTGTTAAGTTTCGAAAACGGCAATGCTACACCTACGAAGGGCCTTACGTAATTGTGACGTGATTAGTGAGTTGGCAGATTTTGATTGGTCTTGGGGGGAGGCGGGGCCCACCCCCACTAAAAACCGGGGGGGGGGGGGGGGGGGGTGCAAAGAATTAGCGAAGGAAGGTTTACGTAGCCCTTCGTAGTCCTTTCATAGGTGTAGGATTATTCTTTCGAAAATGACTTCGCCTAGAAATATCTAAATCAGCGACAATTAATATAGATTAGAGGGAGCCCTCTGCCGCCGCGTGAGCCCTCTGCCGCGACCTCAACACTTCCATGCCTGCGCTACAGCTCTTCCCACCCCTTCCTGGGTCTACGGCCGCCTCCCCGGGCATTCCGGTCATGCTGGATCTTAATTTGGATCTGGGGGCATTGGACCCGCCATCGGTGGATGACGCCGGGGTCGCCCTTGCCCAAGTGGCTGCTACAACGGTGGAGGTGGTGCCATCCGCTCCGTCCCCACGGCGTAGCCCGCGCATCCGGCGTGCCTACGACGGCGTGCGGGTGAGTTCGGTGGAGCGTGCCGCCAAGCGCAAGGAGGTGGCGACTGACTCCGACTCTAGCAGCGGCCCCTCCCGGCGTTCCAGCTCCTCTTCCTCACGCCGCAAGAAGGCCAAGGCGGCGGCCGTTGCCGGCCTTCTGGAGCTACCTCTGCTGGCGACTCCGACGCCACTCACCAGGAGCAAGCTCAAGCTGATTGCCCAAGGCTGCGATCTCAACGCCTCTGCCATCATCGATCAAGCCAGGGCCCGTGCGGCCACTACTGCCTCAGGTGGGGCGCCGGGCTCCCCTGCTGCCAGCACCTCCTCTGCTTCTTCTGTGCGCATCCTCGACACCTCCAATGCATAAAATTTCTGTTGTCACCCGCCTCTGGGCGTTGATGTTCAAGTCCGTTGCTTTAATGTGTCTGCTGTTAGGGTTTCCTGCAAGTTGTTTTCGTCTTTTGGTTCATGGCTTACAGCCCAGTCGTAGTAGTTTGTTCTCTGCCAAAGTAGTGGGTGTTGTTCTCTGTATCAGTCTGTACTGCTTCAGTTTGTATCGCGTCTGTTTCCTTTCCCACAAGGGCTATCCAGTTTTATCTATGTTTTGCACTATATCCCGCATGCATGTGTTATACCTTTTCTTCCTTTTGGGTTGTATGCTCATTGTTGCTCTATGAAGATACTTAGCTGGAACGTCCGCGGACTCGGCGATGACGATAAGTGCTCGCTGGTCCGTGATGCCATAACTTCTTACTGTCCTAGTGTCGTTTGCTTGCAGGAGACCAAGCTGGCTTCCCTCTCTCCTTTCAAGTTGAGATCTTTCCTGCCTGCAAGATTCAAAGATCATGCTATTACTCACTCTGAAGGCGCCTCAGGGGGAATTCTGGTGGCTTGGGATCCCTCGTGCGTTACTGGCCAAGTCATCGCAACCCACAAATACCACATAACGCTCAAGCTGACCTCTACTGCAGTTATCAGCTCTCTCTGGCTTACTACTGTCTATGCACCTTGCCTGAACAGTGAGCGGTCAGTCTTCTTTCAGGCCGTCTCTGATGCAGCGGCCACTTCTGATACACCATGGGCTGTTCTGGGCGACTTCAACATGTACAGGTTCATGCATGAGAAATCCCGGGGTCGTGTCTGTTGGAACATGATGGAAAACTTCAACTCTTGGATCAGGGAGCATGGGCTGGACGACATTCAGATCGATAACAGACTATACACTTGGTCCAACAAGAGAAGCACACCAACTTTGGTCCGTCTCGATCGCGTCCTTGTCAATGCTGCTTGGAATCTTGGTTTTCTGCAGACATCTGCTACTTGTGTGCCTACAACTACCTCAGATCATGGGCCAATTCTGCTTCAGTTCTCTGCTGAGGCCCCCAGGAGCAGGCTGTTTCGCATGGAAAACCACTGGTTGGAAATGGATGAGTCCAGGGAGATCATCATCAACTGCTGGAACAGAGGGATCAGAACCATCTCCTTCTGCATCCCTCATTAACTTCAAAATGAGGCGTGTGCGGGCGGCTCTCCGACAGTGGTGTCGACATAAATCTAGTCTCCAAGTGCTGATTGACAACAATAAAATATGTCGTATGTTTCCTCAATGCTGTGGAGGAAAGGAGGCAGCTATCTATCTTGGAAATAGTCTTCAGAGAGGTTGCCTCAGCCAAGGCAGAACAGTTGATCTTGTGGCAAACCGCACTCTGGCGTCGCAGGGCAAAAGTGAGGTGGTGTATATCCGAGGATGAAAACTATAAGTTCTTCCATGCAGCGGCCAACTGCCAAGCTCGTCGCAACAAAGTGAAAGTCATTGTTCACAATGGAGTGGAGCATTACCAGAACAGCCAAAAGCTTTGCATTGCCACTGACTACTTCTCTGCGATTTTGGGGCAGACTGCTTCTTCGATGCCCACAGTTCAGCTCAGCTCTCTGTACACGCCTATGGACCTCTCTGGGCTTGCGGAACCTTTCTCCTGGGCTGAAATTATCGAGGCTATAAATAAAGCACCAAACAATAGGAGCCCGGGCCCAGATGGGTTCACCAATGAATTCTACAAGGCCTTCAAACATTTGCTAAAGGAAGATCTGCTCAGGTTCTTCAATGACTTGCATAGTAACAGTGTTAACCTTGACGGCATCAACACTGCTTTCATTACTTTGCTGCCTAAAAAGGACACCCCGTTGGAGATGAAAGATTACAGGCCCATCTCTTTGGTACACAGCACGCCCAAGTTAGCTTCCAAGGTTATGACCAATAGGTTGCAGCGGCAGATCCCGGATTTAGTACATTATCTGCAGTCTAGGTTCTTGAGGGGATGCTCCATTGTTGAGAATTTTGCATTGGCAGCTGAGTTAATCCAGTGCGCTCATAAAAAGGAAGTTGCCAGTCATTGCTTTGAAATTGGATTTCCACAAGGCTTTTGATAGCGTTAGTTGGGACTGCCTCAACCAAGTTATGGAAGCCAGAGGTTTTCCTCAGTTGTGGAGACAGTGAGTTTCTAACCTTCTTTCTACTGGCCGCTCGAGAGTTATGATCAATGGTGAGCTGGGGCCTCCCATCCTCGCCAAGCGAGTCTTTCGACAGGGTGATTCCCTGTCCCCGTATCTTTTCATACTGGTCGTGGACGTGCTACAGAGGCTTTGTTGTATGCACTTTCACGAGGGGTCTCTGCAGCACCCCCTCGACTCAGACAGTTTCTTCCCAATTCTGTAGTATGCGGACGATACCTTGATCATCTTCAGGGGGGACATTGAACAGGCCACAGTGATTAAGAACATTGTCACCTCCTTCTCGGCTTTCTCAGGTTTGACTATCAACTTTCACAAGAGTACGTTGGTACCAGTCTCTGTGGACGCAGCTGTGGCTTCTGAGATCGCTCAACTGCTTGGCTGCCCTATATCCTCCGTTCCATGCACATACCTCGGGCTGCCCCTGTCTCTGAATAAGATCACACACGGGATGTTAATGCCGGTCATACACAAAGTGGACCGCAGACTCTCGGGCTGGTTGGCTACTTTCTTGACCTTGGGGGGAAGGCTCATGCTCGTCAACTCTGTGCTTGACGGCATACCTAGTTACTTCATGTCCAGCTTTCCATGGCCTAAGGAGTCCATCAGCTTGCTTGACAGCCTTCTGCGTGCTTTTCTCTGGCAAGGCAAGTGCAAAGTTAAAGGTGGCCAATGTCTTGTGGCTTGGGACAAGGTCACTCTTCACTGGGAGAGCGGTGGCCTGGGTGTGAGGAACCTGCAAGCTCATAACCAGGCCATGTTATGTAAGTTTGTCTCCAAGATTCTGCAATCCTCTGATATTCCTTGCTACCAGTGGTTTGCATCACAATATTGCAAGAAGTCTATACCCTTTGGTGCGAGCAGCAGAGATACAGCCTGGTGGAGAGGCTTCAAGGATCATATCCCTCTGGTTCTCAACTCTTCATGGTGTACCCTGGGTTCCGGAAATCTTATATCCTTCTGGCACGATCAATGGCTTGAAGCTGGCAGACTTTGCCTGCTGCTACCAGTCCTATACTCCTTCGCCAGGAATCATTGTTGCTCGGTTCAGTCATAGTTCTCGGATGGCTTTTGGTCAGTGCAGCTGTAACGCCCGGATAATTAAGCTACAGTAAACCTCTGCTAATGATGCCACGTCACCTCAATTATTGTCGTTAACCTCACGATGATTCAATCTCGTTCGAATTCAAAATTCTGAATCAAGGTAAACAACAAAAGTTTTCAAATATTAAAACTAAAATGTCCGGGTTGTGCCAGTTAATGCATAGGTGATTATGGTGAAGAAATCACACTTTTATAAGGTGTTTAAAAACTCAAAAGTGAACAAAACAGTAGCAAAAACAATTATTTAAAAGCTTTTAAAATAATAAACAATTACAACTATTTTATTTTAGGTGCCAAGTTAATTGTGGTAGTGGCATATTTGTTAATGCTACTTTAGGTACAACTTATGTATTTTTATAAAACTAAGGTATTTAAAATATAAAATAAAAACAGAGAAGAAAAAGAAAAAAAAAAGAAAGACCCCTGGCCAACTGGGCCAGACGGCCCAGCCGACCAGCCCACTAACTAGCCGGCCACCCCCCACTCCCCTCCATAACACCCCACTACCCAAACCCTAACCCACCGACACCCCCACTCCCCCCCACTCGCTCGCTCTCTCTCCCCCCCGATCTGGATCAAGATCGGGGGCAAGGACCCGAAGCCACCGCGCCGCCCGGCGCCAACCACCGCCGTCGACTGGAGCTCCTCCGCCTCGTCCGCCGCCCCGTCCTCATTCTCCCCCCCCCCTCCCCACGAGAGCTTCACCAAGCCTCGCCGCCCCCTCTCCCCGTCCACGCTGGTGAGGCCCCGGCCTCCATCTCCCCTCTGCCCGTTCGCCTCGGCCACGGCCATGCTCGCCGCGCTCACCGTGCCTCCCTACCGCGACCCCCGCACCTTGCCTCGCCCCTGGCAGCGCCTCACCATGCCCGTCGTCGCCCCATCGCGCGCCCAGGGCCGCCCGCTGTGCCGCTGCTGCCTTCCCCCCGCACGTCCCCCAGCACCTGCAGTCGCCCACGCTGCGCCGCCCGCATCGCCACGTTCCGCCCGAGCCCTGCTGATGCTCGCCCACTGTGGCCCCCCCTGCGCTGCCGTCGCCGCCTGCCAGTGCTCCGCCGCTGCCCTGCTCGCCGTTCGCCGGCCGCGCCCCGGCGCGTGTCTGCGCGCCCGCCTCGCTCGTCGTCGACCGCAGCCGCCCCCGCGCTCGCCCTGACTGCCTCCTTCCCACCTGGGCTGCTGCTCGCCATCACCACCGGCCGAGCCCTTCGCCTCCCCTCGCCATGTCCACGTCGTCGCCACGCCCGGCCTTCCCCCTCTGCGTCCTCCGCGCCGCTCCGCCCAACTAGTCGCCCGCGGCCCCGCCTCGTCGGCGCCCTGCCGCGTCTACTGCCCGGTGGGTCGCTCTTGACCACGCTCGGGCACCCACGCCCGTTAGCCCGCGCCCGCTAGGACCCCCTGCCTATGATATGGGGGGCCCACCCCCAGAACATTTTAAAATAAAAAAAGAGAATGTAAAAAAATAGGGATAATAAAAATATTAATTAATTAATTAGTTAATTAAGTTAATTAATTCTGTTAACTAAACTAATTGAATCTAGTTAACCTAATCATTTAGTTAGACTAATTTAACCCTGTTTAGTTAGTCTAAGTCAATGACGACCGGGCCCCACCTGTCAGTTTGACTGGTCAACGGTCAATGTTGACCGCTGATGTCATGATGACGCAATAAACATTTTTGAATTAAATTAAATCTGTTATTTCCAGAAATTGATTAAAACTTTAAAAATTAATATGAAATAATCCGTAACTCGGATGAAAATACTTTGTACATGAAAGTTGCTCAGAACGACGAGACGAATCCGAATATGTAGTCCGTTCGCTCACCACACGTCCCTAGCAAAGTGAATCTGCAACCGTCCCCCTCCGGTTCATCTGTCCGAAAAGGCGAAACACCGGGAATACTTTCCTGGATGTTTCCCCCCTTTTGCCGGTATCACCTAATACCGCGTTAGGGCACACCTAGCACCGTTATATGTCATGTCATTCATCGTCATACGTCTGTTTGCATTGTATTCATTGTTTCTTCCCCCTCTTCTCTCCGGTAGACTACGAGACTGACGCCGCTGCTGCCCCGATCGACTACGGTGTTGACGACCCCTCCTTCTCGACCGAGCTTCCAGGCAACCAAACCCCCCTTGTTCATCCCGATATCGCCTACTCATTCCCTCTACCGCTTGCATTAGAGTAGTGTAGTTGTTACTGCTTTCGGTTAATCCTATTCTGCTGCATAGCCTGTCTTTGCTACTACTGTTGACACCTTTACCGTAATCCTAATACTTAGTATAGGTTGCTAGAATTACATCAGTGGCCCTACATTCTTGTCCGTTTGCCATGCTATACTATCGGGCCGTGATCACTCGGAAGGTGGTCACGGGTATATACTATATACTATCACACTACATATGTTACTGTTCGGATGTGGGGGCTGAAGGGGCAGGTGGCTCCATCCAGGTTGTGATGGGCCTGGGTTCCCGACAGCCCCTGCGTGATTCTTTGAGGCGGAGCGACAGGGCAGGTTGTGACCACCTAGGAGACAGGTGGGCCTGGTCCCTGGTTGGCGTCCGCGGATACTTCAAATAACACGCTTAACGAGATTTGGGTATTTGATCTGAGTCTGGCTACGAGCCTATACGCACTAACCAACTACGCGGGAACAGTTATGGGCTCTCGGCATCGTGGTATCAGCTGAAGCTCTTCAAGATGTCAGCGACTGAGTGGCGCACGCCGGATTGGACCAGAACGCCTGCACTTGTATTAAGGGGGCTAGGTCTGCTTCCGGCCGCATTTGCAACGTGCAGGTGTGCAACGGGCGATGGGCCCGAGACCCCTGCGCGCATAGGATTTAGACCGGCGTGCTGACCTCTCTAAAGAGTCTAGGTGGGGCTGCGACGTGTTGATCTTCCGAGGCCGGGCATGCCCCTGGAAAGTGTGTCCGGCCAGAGTAATCAAGCATGTTGGGCAATGTGGTGCACCCCTGCAGGGAAGTTTATCTATTCGAATAGCCGTTTCCCTCGGTAAAAGGATGACCCGGAGTTGTATTCTGACCTCATGATAACTAGAACCGGATACTTAATAAAATACACCCCTTACAAGTTCCAGAGATAACCCGGTGATCGCTCTTCCACAGGGCGACGAGAAGAGGATCGCCGGGTAGGATTATGCTATACGATGATACTTGGTGAACTTACCAGCTACTCTCTTCTATATGCTTCAAGATGGAGGCTGCCAGAAGCGTAGTCTTCGATAGGACTAGCTATCCCCCTCTTATTCTGGCATTCTGCAGTTCAGTCCACAGATACTACCCATTTCATTGATACCATTGCATATGTAGTGTAGATCCTTGCTTGCGAGTACTTTGGATGAGTACTCACGGTTGCTTTGCTCCCTCTTTTCCTCCTTTTCCTTTCTTCTCGGATGTCGCAACCAGATGCTGGAGCCCCGGAGCCAGACGCCACCGACGACGACCCCTACTACACCGAGGGTGCCTACTACTATGTTCAGGCCGCCGACGACCAGGAGTAGTTTAGGAGGATCCCAGGCAGGAGGCCTGCGCCTCATTCGATCTGTATCCCAGTTTGTGCTAGCCATCTTATGGCACCTTGTTTAACTTATGTCTGTACTCAGATATTGTTGCTTCCGCTGACTCGTTTATATTCGAGCACTTGTATTCGAGCCCTCGAGGCCCCTGGCTTGTAATATGATGCTTGTATGACTTATTTGTGTTTAGAGTTGTGTTGTGATATCTTCCCGTGAGTCCCTGATCTTGATCGTACACGTTTGCGTGCATGATTAGTGCACGATTGAATCGGGGGCATCATAGCAGCTCCACCCAAACCTCTCTCACTCAGCCGAGCATGAGCTTCTCTTGCTGCACCAGCTTATTGCACATACAGTTCCTGATGGTACACACAAGGACGCGCGCACCCCCTCCGTGTTCGCTAAACAGATCAGCATAGGCTACTTTTACCGGCTGCTGACTTTCCGAGGAGTCAGCTGCGCTTTCCATAGTTGGGTATGGGATGTGTTGATCCCTTTGAAGCACAAAACCTTTCTCTGGCTGGCCTTTTGGGGCCATCTCAACACCAGGGATAATATGGTCAAGAAACATTGGTTGGCGATTGCTCCGTACGCGGACTGCGATATTTGTCCTGCAGTGGAATCAGTTCATCACATAATGCTGCGTTGTCGAGCGGCGTCTGCCCTATGGCATCGGTTGCTCCTGGCCCCTTTGGCTTGCCGATCACCCGACATCATGTCTTTTGTTCAACAAGCTGCCTCTCATCTAAGGTTCAAACGCAAATGGAACGTGGCCTTTGCCGCTTGTTCCATCACTCTTTAGCATGCATGAAATGACCGAGTTTTCAACCCATGTTCATGGACAGATTCCTCCATCAGTTTCTATGCAGCGAATCTGATCCGCCTTTGGTGCTGCAGAGCTACAAAGCAGTAGGACAAGGATGATCTCATGTTCTGGGGCAACTTAATAGCAGGATAATTTTTTCCTGATGTAATTTCTACCTGCCTCTTCACCTCTGTCCACTCTCCTTCTGTCTGCTCTTGTGGCCTTGCACCAAGGTGCATCCCACAAGCTTCATGTAACTGCTACGCTGTTCCTCAGGCTTCAGCTTGCTTTGAAATATAAGGTCGGCACCGCCACCTTTTTATTTTCAAAAAAAAAAAAATTATTCTTGAGGAAGACATGCAACACCCCCAATCTGCAGCTCTACTGGCTACCTTGGGTGAGCTTTGACAGTAACTTGCAACTTCCATTTGGACCGTGCCCTGTTTTGTCCTCATATGTGCTGCCTCCTTTTTGGGGTATGAATCCGGCTTCTCTGGTTTTGGAGGAAGAAAGACACAAAAAGAGAGTAAAACTTGACCATGGAGTAATACCGAGTAAAATGACAGAGTCAAAATAGTAGACGTAAATCCCGGCAAAAAGGAAATGAAAAAATAATTCTTTTTGAACCATAAGGAAACGAAATAATTATTATCTCCTTGTTTTGCAAGTAGGAATTGTTCAACTCCATGTTAGTTAATTTAGAGGAGTAAAACCAGGCTTCTGTATAATAGGGTGCAAAAGCGAAGAGGACTCAACGCAAACCACTCCTTCGAGGAGTACATAGTCGTGTAATCAAATATTAGTCCCGTCATTTTTTTTTACTTCGCACATAAAATTTGTCTAAAGTCAAATTCATAAAGTTTAATCAATCTTATAAAATAACTAACATTGACAATATGAAATCAATTCCACCAGATGCACCATAAAATTAATTTTCAATTATGTATTTTTATTATTGTGAAAGTTGATAATTTTTACTAAAGAGTTGGTCAAATTTTACAAAGTTTGACTTTAGAAAGAAAAAAAATAAAGTAAAAAGAAACAGTTAGTACATCGGCACTTTACTCACCTGACTGGTTTCAGCCAGCTCGCCGCCTCAGCCCAATTGGTAGCCCCGTCCTGTACACCTGTGTTACTACGGTAGGCATACTTGAGTACGTATTTTCCAGGCCGTGTAGTCGAATCACACAGGGGAAGGGAGGCATACTTGAGTGCTGTCCAGGCCGTGGAGTCGAATCACACAGGGGAAGGGAACTACGGTAGGCATACTCGAATGTTGTCTAGGCCGTGGAGTCCAACCACACAGGGGAGCTTGCTGCCGCCTGCCGAGCATCACATCGGTGTACTTACGATTGACCCCGATTGCTACCGCCCCAAGTCTCCTCATTCACGTTTGAAAAAAAAAGGTCTCCTCATTCACACCACGCGTGGTCTGTTAGAATTAAAGGCATGTATTATTTTCTGGAATACACATGAGCATTTTTTTATTTTGGAAAAGAAGATTAAACCCCCGGCCTCTGCATTAATCGATGCATATAACCATCTTTATTAATTATTCAACAAAGGATCGACAAGAACATACATCAAGCCACCCGAAGCCATCATTCACACCTACAAACTCGATAATGTGGAGTGCTCTTATCTCCCATATCTAAAACCGGTGTCGTCGCCGATCCATCCACATAACGTATTGTAACCAACAGCCGGTGCGGCAGACCTAAAGTGCACACCACATACACACGTTTTAGAAGCCGCCATCATCATTGAACAGCTGACCCATCTTCAGAAGAGAGATCCGCATCATCCTTGCCAGTCCGGACATCCGTCGACGCCACCACGACGCCCAACGGCGCCACCGCCCTACGCGCATCCATCCAGACGCGAAGACTCTAGAAGATTTGTCGTGTGTAGCACCTGCCAACCAGGCATGACACAGCGTAGCACCTGTCGGCCAGGCATGACTTGGCATCTCCATTGAAGCTCCGTGCAAGACTTAGCCGCTCCACCTCCTCCCTTTGTCTTCCAGCGCTGCTCCACAAACGATGCTCCCAAGAGAGAAACGACACCGCAGTACCGCCATCGTCCGATTTGGATGACTAGATCGTAGGGTTTCCCCCGAAGCAGCACGAGTGGGTCGACAGAAGTTACACGATGATGCCTTCATCAAGGTAACGGCGCAAAACGCCGCCATCGGCTCGGTTTTCACCGGCAACTCTATCTCCCCAACTCGCAGCCGGGACTAGATGACGGATCTAGAGATCCGACCACCCAGCCACAGGCTGACCATCTTCGGCGAAGGAGGTGGCTACCACCGCCAAGCCTAAGGCTGAAGCCCCTGACGTCCTCGTGTTGCAGGTCGATCCTAGGAGCAGCATGCCGTTGACGGAGCAGTACACGTCGTGTGCGGCCCGCTAAAGCCAAACCGGGCCCAGATCGGGTGCCCAAGCCGCCACCGTCCCATCGTCGTACGTCGCCACCCCGCATCACTGCCTTAGATCCAGCCGGCGAGGCCGCCGCCACCATGACCGAAGCGTTCGCCGAGGAGAAACGCCGCCGCCGTCGCTGTAGCACACAGGCTTTGCCTGCGACGCCCCCGGTGGCGGCGGCGGGAGGAGGGGCTGCGCTGGATTGTACTGGAGGCGGCCGACGGGGGCGCTTCGATGCTGCGCGGCGGCGCCACACGGGAGTGGGTAGGGTTAGGAGCGGGGGCTTGATACGTCTCCTTCGTATCTACTTTTCCAAACTCTTTTGCCTTTGTTTTGGACTCTAATTTGCATGATTTGAATGGAACTAACCCGGACTGATGCTGTTTTCAGCAGAATTACCATGGTGTTATTTTTGTGCAGAAATAAAAGTTCTCAGAATGACCTGAAACTTCACGGAGATCAGTTTTGGAATAAATAAAAAATATTGGCGAAAGAATCAACTGAAGGGGGCCCACACCCTGTCCACAAGGGTGGGGGGCGCGCCCACCCCCCTGGGGCGCTCCCTCCGTCCTTGTGGGTGTAACATCCCCAGATCTTAACCCTGTCATCAAGCTAATTAGTTTGCCATGTCTTCATAATTAATTTTTGCTAAACTTCACTTTGATCCCAACCCAGTTCAAATTCAAATTTAAAACAAAGTCAAAATAACATTTCTCTAATTAGTGAAGCAAAATGTGTACATTATGTTATAAAATCCCCAAGTAATTTTCTTGAAGAAACCAATGTCTTTCAAATTCTAAAGATGCCCCTAACTTTATTGAAAGTGGGCCAACAACAATTAAATTGGTTCTTTTAAAATAAACAAATGTTTATACTTTGCCAAATGGCTTGAGACTTTGTGCGTCTGTTCATGATGATGCATACTATTTATGTACCAATTTTTATAAATAACAAAATTCATTTAGTAGTAATTGAAAATAGAAAAGAGAGGAGAAAAATGAAACATAAAATAGAAAAAAAAAGGAAAAGGGAATAAAACTACTGTGCAACTGGGCCTTTAGTGGCCTCAGTGCACTGTGGCCCAGCCCAGCCACGGCATCCCTAACCTCTCGCTACAGTGGGAGGCAGGGCAACCGTGGCGGCCATCCCATGGCCCTGCCGCACGTGCCGGCCATCTACCGCTTCTCGGCGACCTACAAGTCCTCCCCGACCCCCCGTTGACGAACCCTAGCCTCAAAATCCCCTCCCTCTCGCTCGTTTTCCTCTCCCCGCACACAACCGAGCGCAGTGTCGCCGTCGCCGCGTCGATCCCGCGGCCACGTGGCTCCCCGCGCCGAACCACCAAGTCCAGGAGGCTGCCCTCGGTCGTCTCCTTCGTCTACACCGAAGAACCCGAGCCGGAATGCCCCGAGCGCTCGCCATCGGGCGTCTTTCCCGCATCCAGCCGCCGCTGCCCCGCCTCGGATCTCCTCCCTCAGCGCTCCCCCGACCTCCCGAGCACGTCATCGAGAACCGCAGTGAGGCCCTCATCCAATTCCCCTTCTCCCCCCTTAGAATTTGTGCCGTAGTTGCCCCCCATGAGTTCGCCCGGAGCTCTGCGTGCCCGCTCGCCTCTGGCTGCGCTCACCGCACCTAGCCCGCGACCTGGGCTCCTCCCTGCCGTGCCCGCGCGCCCAAGACATCCGCTGTCCACGTCCGCCTGGGCGTGCTGCGCCGGCCGCGCGCGCCCGTCACGCCGCTCGCTCGGCTGCCCGTACTGCTGCTTTTGCTGCCGCGCCTGATGCTGCTGTTGTGCCGCTGCGCTGCTTGTGCTGCTGCCTTGCCACTACTGCTCTAACTGCTGCTGCTTAGCTGCCGCTGCCCCATGGTGCCGTTGCTCTACTGCTGCCGCTGCCTTGCTCACAAGCTGCTGCCACTAGGAGCTGCTGCTATGTGTGCTGTTGCCGCTAGATGTGTTCGTAGGTGTGTGTATGAGCCAGCCCTTGTTTAGTCTGGCTTAGGATTAAATTAGTGCTAAGTTAGTCTAGTAATAGATGACATGTGGACCCACTGTTAGTTTAAAGAAAAACAAATTTTGAGAAAAGTCTAAGTCAATGACATGTGGCCCCTACACTGTTCATATATTGACTAGTCAACATTTGACTGGGTCAACCCAACCCCACTTGCCCCACTGTCATACACTACGGCTATAATAGCACTACATGACAAAAGTATTTTTCTGTTTTAGTTTCGAATTAAAAGAATTCCATATTCTCAGAAAATAAATTAAGCTTTGAAAATTCATAGAAAAATAACCATAACTCCGATGAAAATACTTTGTACATGAAAGTTGCTCAGAATTTCGAGACGAATCCGAATACGTGGTCCGTTCGTCCGTCACACGTCCCTAACTATCCAAACATGGAACCGTTCCCCTCCGGTCATCTGTCTGACAAATGTCCGGAACCGGGAAAACATTCCCGGATGGATTACCCCTTCCTCGGTGACGTGAAACCATACGTTAGGACACACCCGGCACTGCATATTGTCATGTCATACATTGTGTTGCTCTTGTTTGCTTTATATTTACTGTTTCTTCCCCCTCTTCTCTCTTGGTAGACCCCGGTACCGACGCAGTTCCCAAGACCGACGCAACTCAGGAGCCCGACGACACCATTGACGACCTTGCCTTTGCCGCCGAGCAACCAGGCAAGCCTCCCCTTTGATCATCCCGATATCGCCTATTCTTTCTTTCTCATGCTTTCATTAGAATTGCTGCTGCTAGTGTTTATCCTATTCTGATGCATAGCCTGTTTATTGTAACCTGCTATTGATACCTTACCTGCTTATCCTAAACTGCTTAGTATAGGCTGGGTAGAGACCTATCAGTGACCCCACTTGTCCCGATTGCCCCGCTGGATTATCAGAAGACCCGATCAACGGGATCGAAGACCAGGCCCCGGCACCGCACATCACCCCCTTAGTTGTAACGACACTGCAGCGTTACTATCGAGTGCCGAGGGTGATACCTCGTGTAGCACGTCAGATGTTAACTCTGTAGAGTAGCTATTTGGACGTGGTCATCGAGGGTGATTCCTCCTTCTCCACTTCCGATACGACCCTGTCGTGCAACACCTCAAGTGTGAACCCATCAAGGGTGATTCCTCCTAAGTTCACCTTGACGGTTACATGGATTAGGAGTCCAACGAGGGTGATACCTCGGATTTCCCTTGATGTTATGGACACATGGATAATTGGACTTTACACTATTACTTGGAAGGCGGGTCGACCCTGAGGGGTACCCGCGTGTGATGTGAAGACGGGTTGACCTGGAGGTTGCCCGAGATATGAATACGAGGCGTGGCCGGGCATTCTAAGCCCTTGCCGCAAGTCCTTGAGACGGGGCGACGGGGTCACATCGATCGTGAGTCTCTGCTCGTTACCGCACTACCAACACACTACGATTTGGATATTTGATCTGAGTGGGCCTCTGGCCGGATAGCACTAACCATCACGCGGGAAAAGTTATGGGCACTCTGCATCGTATGCATCAGCCGAAAGCTTTGTCAGATGTCCAGTTCAGCATTGTGGCCGGGTCGGATCGTGCCGTTGGCGCTGGTATCCACCCTGCTCGCAACGACCCGGAGTGCACAGGGCGACGGCCTAAGACCCCTGAGCGCTTAGGATGTAGACAGACAGGGACCTCTCTGCTGAGCTCTAGGTAGGGCTGCGGTGTGTCGTTTGACCGAGGCCGGGCATGACCCGGAAAAGTGTGTCCGGCCGGAGTTAAGCGAGCGTGGTGGGTAAGTTGGTGCACCCCTGCAGGGAAGAACTAATCTATGCATAGCCGGATCCTCGGTAACGGACACTCGGAGTTGTATCCCGATCGATCCAACTAGAATTGGATACTATGGCTCTGGGATTGCTTCTCGCAGGGAGTCGAGAAGGGATCTCAGGACGAGGTTGATGACAGTATGGCTCTGGGATTACTTTCTCGCAGGGAGTCGAGAAAGGATCTCTGGGTGAGGTTGAGACTTAATGATACTACTACTTTATATTGTACTAATCTACACTCTTCTAATGCTGCAAGACCTCTGAAGATGCTAATCTTCGATAGGACTAGGCCTTCCTTCTATTCTGGCATTTCTGCAGCCGAGTCCTCATATACAGCCTCTCTTTGATAATGTTGCATATGTAGTGTAGATCCTTGCTTGCTGAGTACTTCGGATGAGTACTCACGGTTGCTTTGCTTTCTTTTTCCCCCATACCCCTTTTGATGCAACCAGATGAAGGAGCCCCTGAGACAGCTGCCCCCGCCGACGATCGCTACTATTACTACCCCGAGGGTGGATACTTCTACGAGTTGGCTGACGACCAGGAGTAGGATCGGAGGGTCCCAGGCAGGAGGCCTGCGCCTTTCGATCGTAGTTTTGTTTTGCCTCACCTTTATAAAGGCTTTTCTAGCTTTCTTTTATATCTGTACTCAGATATCTGATGCTTCCGCTGATGCTTGTACGCAAGCTTATGTATTTGAGCCCTCGATGCCCCTGGCTTGTAATATAAAGCTTGTATGACTTTATTTATGTTTTAGAGTTGTGTTGTGATATCTTCCCGTGAGTACTTAGGCTTGATCATGTGCATTTGCGTGTATGATTAGTGCACGATTGAGCCGGGGGTGTCACAAGTTGGTATCAGAGCCGACTGCCTGTAGGAACCCCCCTTTCCAACTCCTTGGCCAAAGTTGAGTCTAGTGTTCCAAAACTGTTTAACTAACTTGGCTGTGTGGCTTATGGGCCCACGTCGCCAATTGGGTGGTGTTAGGATCTTTTATTCCTCGTCTATACTCTGGGACTCTGATATCTCTTCTATTCGGGTTAAATGAATTTACTAACTACATTAGGTTCTCGTAACGACTTTCCCCGGAGAGCCCCTTCATACCGGATGGTTGCCTGCTTCTTTAGAAGACATCGAAGATACTCCTCGATGTTTCCCGAGACCCTGTGCCCACTGCCTTGCAGTTCCTGACCATCGATAATCCCCGTGAATAACATCCTTGCCGCTTGTACCTTCATCCCCAGTTGCTCCTGTTGTTACAAGATACACCTAGTACTCTCCGTTGTTCCAAGAATCCTTTGTGCCTTCTGCTTTGCAGCTTCTTTTTGCACTGCGGATAATTGTTCACACTTATCAGGGATCCGTTCATCCCTAGTTGTTCATATGCTTTCCAAAATACTTGGAAATGCTATCTGATCTTTCAAAAATCCTTTGCAGCCTACTGCTTTTGAGATTCTTCTTACTTGCTTGCATTATGGTTAGTTCCATATGTCAAGTAATCATCGTTGATATCCCTTATCTAAATCACTATGATCCCATTGATTCAACATGTGAGCGAATACTCGCAATCATCAGTTCTTTCCCATAATTCGTCCTACTGGCTCAGACGTCATTTTGGACATGAGTTGGATCTCGGCCAATCATGTTGCAATTGATTGTCCACCTAGTTCCCTTCAACTTGAACACCGAATTATTCAGCTGGTTCTATAATCTGATGCCTTTGCATTCTTTCCTTCTTCTGATTGAGTACTGATACTCACATCAGATCCATTGAGGACCCCTGAATCCTTTGTTGGATTATTATCCAGCAGTGTCCTTCATATTCAAAAACTTGTGCGCTCTTCCCCTGATACATATTGCCTTCGGTAAATGGTATCATCTGCTTTGACTTCGATACTCTGCTTACGAACCCGTATTCCTTGGTTTGGCTGATGGTTGTATAGCTTTGTAAAAATGCCCGACGGGTTGAACCTATGCTTTCCCTAATCCGTGTGAACTCGAAAGTTATGTGAGTCATACTCTTCTGGTGCTTCACCAGATAAATCTTCCGCACTACAATTTCTTCGAAAACGAGGAGTGAATGAAAGGTTATGCATTGAAGAAGTGGGAGTCGACCTTGAACCTTTGTGTTCATGCCCATGGACCCGATGTAGAACTTATCATGAAAGCTGCTCGTAAAAATAATTATTTCCTTGGTACTAGTTCATCTTGCATCTGTGAATAATCATGGTTTCGGCCATACTAATATCCCTTGATTCCTTTCTCGGACAAGTTAAAATACTTGTCTTCAGTAAATCAAATATGCCTGTCCAACCTCTATACTGAACTACCTCGAGTATTAACCCCCTAATATCTCGAGGATATTATCCTATCATTCTGCTTGCACAGCCTGAGTTCGAGCGTAATATCCGTGATTCCATTGACCTTGAACTTTATTCCATCTGCTTTGATCATTTTGCTGATCGATTTCATCTTCTTGTAACCCTCGAAAAATGCGTCGTGATCAGCATCAACATTTTGACTTCTGTTGAGATGACAATTGAATTCATGGTGAGAAATACCATCCTTGACCTTTGATGATATGTGTTATCATCGACAACCCTCTTGTCCTCTTTCCAACACATGTTTGATCATGTCTTGGTTATACCTTGGGCTCCTTGCTGTTCCTGCAAATTGTTCCTTGAGTATTTCTTGTGATCTTCAACTCCAACCCCTACTTAAAACACCATGTTACCGCTACCTCAAAGCATGATTGTGGTATTCCGAATATCAACCAGAACATTGGAGGCAAATTGCCAAATGTTTCTTGATCTATTATCCAAACACCGTTGTATGGGTAATATCATGATTCTTCCCTTGCTCCTTTATCTAAATGCTTTTGAACTTGCTGATCTATCAGGTGTATCATGCTCCGTTTTTCCTTGGGAAATGATATACCCCTAGTTCTTGTGTGCAAACACATTTTCCTTCCCATCGGTTAACTTGAATAATCAATTAATCATTTCTCCTTTCCATTGGTTTATATAACTTTTCTTGTGATCCATATGTTATAAGCAGAAATAATTCCCAGCTTAAGGAAACACCCCAGTGTACAACTCTGTCAGTGAGACCCCGTTACTATTGTGGATGACATTCCGGTAACCACCGATGGACGAGAACTGTCGTTGGATAGTCACGGTAGATGTCCTAGTGTGAGGACTTAGTCGTGGAGCCATCGCAATGAGGTTAGTTTAAAGGGGTTAATCAGGACAAAGGACACGAGGAGTTTATACTGGTTCGGCCCCTTGCGGTGAAGGTAAAGGCCTAACCCAGTTTGAGGTGGTATTGCTAGGATTTCGATGACCAGGGAGCGAATACGCCTAACCTGGCTCTTGATCTGTTCTTTCTTGCCCCTAAGCCGCCGCCGGGTCGTCCCTTTATATACACAGGTTGACGCCCAGCGGCTCAAGGAGTCCCGGCCGGCTCATACACTACGTGTCCGTCTCGGTGACTAACTACACATGCCTTACAATACAAGTCATACATACATGGCGGTTTACACCTGTGGGCCTTAAGTCGCCTTTGGGTTTTAGGCCTTCAGTAAGCCTGCTTCGTGAACCGCCATCTTCAGCATCTTCATGGGCTTTGTTATTATGAACCGCCAGTGGTATGACCCGGCCCCTCCTGGGCGGGTCATACCCAATAGTTATATCCCTAACATTAGGCCCCAGGTTGACGTGAACTTATTCATGTCAATCTTTCAACACTTATTAAAAATCCTCCTTCATTTGCTCTTGCAAGATCTTGTAACCCGCCATGACGTCATATCTTAGGATTGTGATAACCCGCCGTGACGTCACCTGTCATTAACATTATACAATGCCCAAATCTTAATATATCCTCTTTTTTAATGAGCTCCAAAAATCGAGGCGTCTGTGCCGTCGCATATCCATTTTTTGGCCTCCTCAATTCCCGCGCCTGCCACTTATCCTTTCGACCTTATAAATAGGGCCAGGGGTCCCTTTCACTTTCCCCCCTTGCCTCTTCGTCTCCTTCTTCTACCTTGCGTCGCCTCAGTGCCCGAGCTCCGCCGCCGCAGTCAACTTTCGCCACCACTTCAACAACGGCAACTGCATCAACCTGAAGCGATCAGAATTCGTCCACGCACCTCCGCCGTTCCACAGCTCTGGTACGTTCTTCTCTTTCCTTTTCCCACAGATCCCGTTAGGGTTTCTATGAGTTCGTCGGAGTTCATCTCCACCCTTCCCTGTATCTTGTAATTTTTTATTCAACTTGGTACTCCTCCTGCGCGGTAGTAGTTGTGGTACTCATTTTTGCTATTAGGGCATCTCCTTTTGTGTAAGAAATCCAATCTGGATATATGAACTGTTCGAACACTGCAACTTAGGTCTAAATATTTTCCATTATCTGAAGTGCCGTAGATCCAAAATCATAGCATCAATCTGTGAAATCTGTTTTTCCAACACTTATGTCATTTTCCAACTTCAGATCTATACTTTCAATATCCGTGTAGGCGGTTTAACTTTCAGAAAATAATAACCTGCCAGGCATCATTAGTCCCCTCTTAAACCGCCAAGTGCTCGTCTTTGTAACTTGATAGCGTCACTGTCCGGTTTAACATTTATGCATGCTTCAACACTTTCTGCCTGTTAACCATGAACCTTAAACCGGCATAAATCTTTTCCAGGTTATCGTATAAATGGCCAAATCCTTTTATTCCTGCAACTGGGTTCAATCCCGGGTTACAGAAGAAGAACTGAATGGGTGTGTTGCAACCGGTGCTTTAGCGAAAAAGGAAGACATCCAATGGAGAGCCCCCGGTCCAGAAAATCCTCCTGAGCCCAAGGATGGGGAAGTGATCGTTTTTGTTGATCATCTGAGTCGAGGGTTCAGCCCTCCCGGTTCAAAATTTTTCCGTGACGTGCTTCACTTCTTCCAACTTCACCCTCAAGATATTGGGCCTAACTCTGTGTCCAATATTTGCAATTTTCAAGTGTTTTGTGAAGCCTACCTGCAAGAAGAGCCCACAGTCGACCTGTTCAGAGATTTCTTCTATTTAAACCGCCGTACTGAATTTACGGATGGGTCCAATACTGAACTTGGCGGGGTTTCAATTCAGAAGAGAAAAGACGTCAGCTTCCCTCACGCTAAGCATCATAGCCACCCCAAAGATTGGAATCAAACTTGGTTCTATTGCCAAGATACATCTCTAGCTGGCGAGAACCCTCTGCGGGTTACCGTGCTCACCGGCTTACCGATGGACATCCATTCCCCCAAAGACTCAATGCAAAGGAACGGTCCAAATACGCACCACAACTTTCAAAGCTCAGAGCCTTTGTGGCAAATGGTTTGACAGGCATTGATTTTGTCCGTTGCTGGGTATCTTGGAGCATTTTGCCTTTAAGCCGTCGCTCCGGTTTAATGTGTGAGTACACAGGGGATGTGAAAGACCCTCAACGCCACACTGATATTCAGCTGACTGATGCTGAAATTACTGAATCTGTCAAGAAGATGTTGGATGAACCGGTGGCCGACTGTAGCAAAACAAGACTTAGTCCTTTCTGCGCTTCAAATAAACTGCCAACTGTAAGAATTGCCCCAGTCCTGCTTTAATCCATATTCTTAATACTCCCTTATGATCTTTTCAATCTTTAAACAGGGTGATGATCCGTTCTGGAAGAAGAAAATGCAGGATAAACCGGCAAAAACACTTCGTCCCAAGACCAAGGTCCACAAGAAGCCCGCTAAAAAGAAAAACACCGAGCCTGCCGAGTTAAACATTGATGATGATAATCCAGAGTCAGAGGTAAAACTTGATTCATTTGGCTCTTTTTTCATACATCTTATTGACAATGATTTTTAACAGGATGACGAAGAAGCTAGCCGCGCAAATGACGTAGAGGTAATTATTCTCTCATCCGGTTCAGAACCTCCGCCCACACAGAAAACCCGACAAGCAAGCCGGAAAGTAATATTTTCTCACCCCCTAGCTCACTTGGATCCAAACTTTCTTTTGAAGAAACAGCAACACGAAGCTCGCCGCACAACCCGTCATAGCGGCCATGTGGTCACTTCTTCCGGTTTACCGAACTCGCCAGTTCGTAAATGCCGCCCAGAGGTCTCTTCTATTTCTGACACATCTTATCCCAAGGCTGGTTACTTCCGACAACCTCTTAATCCGTCTGATTCAAACTATCAGGGAACTTCTCATTCATCCTCTGGCGAGTCCACAGGGACACAAATTCCAACCCTCAAAACTGTTCCTGGGTGAGCATTTTTAACTAACCCCTTATACCTTATGCTTGATCATTATACTAACCTGTTATTTGCGTATCCCTGTCAGAGCCAAGGCCAGACCTAGTAAAAAGGCCAAATTGAATAAACTGGCTGATGACAACACGCCAACTGATCCGGAAAAGAACCCAGAACAGTTTGAACCAAATACTGAAGCTATTCTTGATGATCCGCCACTGCAAGATCGTGAAACCTTTGTTGAACAGATGAAAATTGATCCGATGGGTCATGCTGATAAACCGCCAAGCCCAACTAAGGCTGCTGATGATAAAGCTGACGATGTTGTTGTTACCGGTGTCAGTTATACAGCCCAGGCAACCCCACTGCTCTGTCAAAACATAGTGCCAAAGAAGAATTTTCTGCTGTTGACAAGGGCAAGTGGAAGGCGGACTTGGAAAGCTATGCCCACCTCAGCGCCCAAGATATTCATTCTGGGTTTTTAAACCGTTTGTACACAAGCCGCGATTATGAAGCCGGTCTACTGAACATGATGAAGGAGCGATATGAGGTAACTGTTGTTAACTCTGCATAAATATTCTTCCCTTAGCCGCCAAGTTTACTGGACATAAAAGAATAGAATGTTCTGCAAACTTTCAAGAACCATATCGATCAACTCCACTAGCCCCCAAGGGCCAGTTTATAATGTCAATATGAACCGGGCCTTGTAAAATAACAACTCTTCAATTTCGCCTGTGTAGCCCCCAAGGGCCGGTTTATACTTTCAAGGTGAACCGGGACTTTAGAATAATAACTCTTCAATTTCGCCTGTGTAGCCCCCAAGGGTCGACTTAACAGATATGTTAAGTTGAGACTAATTATGCTGTAAGGCTCAAAATTCTTATTTAAGACCTTTATAATCCGGTTGACCATCAAGCTGATAGCTGAAGAAAAAATCCAGTCGTAACTAGAGCAAATGTGCTTAGCCCCCAAGTGCCAAGAATAATACTTGTATTGAGCTTGGGACGTGTAATTTTTTTTGATAAGAAGCAATATACATTAGCCCCCAAGTGCCAAGTATATTACTTGTTATGTGCTTGGGACTTTGAATATGCACTGTTATCTAATTAATTGCATGTCTCTTGCAGGCTGATCTTAACAAGAAGGAATCCCAAATCGCTGACCTTCAAGAAAATATCAAGTCGCAACAAGCCGAGACCTCCAAAGCCAAGGAGGAACTGACCAGTGCCTTAATAGCAATGGAAAAACTGAAGGAGAGCTTCAAGAACGAGCGGGCAGGTTGGGATACAGAAAAGTCAACTCTGCTAAAGAGGGCTGAGGATGCTGAGGCTGCCCTTAACCCGGTAGCTGAGGAGCTGACTAGCTTGAAACAGCAGATAAATGCCATGACCACTGCCGTATTTGGTAAATAACTTCTTCATAAGCTTTGAACATATATTATGTAAGAGACTGCCGGTTTACCGATGTTTTTGATGATGCAGGAACTCGCATTGCTCATCTTGGCTCAGATATGCGGCAAAAACTCAAAGCCGCCTATACACTTATAGAGCAATTATATACCGGCGTACAACGGGTTATCTGCACAGCTTCCCATAATAAACCTCCCCCAACCTTGATCAAGGAGACGTTGGAAAGGCTGGCGATGATGCCTGCAAGGTTTGAAGAGCTAAAGAAGTTAGCTGCCAGGGCGGGTGCTCTCACTGCACTGACTCGGGCCAAAGCTTGGATATCTGATCTTGATCCAGCCGATGTGGGAAACGGCTACCCGAGCATAAAGGAAGATGGGTCAGACTTTAATAACGATGACCACAGAGCCTTAACGAGGGAAATGCGCCCATTGGCTAGCAAATTGGCTGAAGAAACCGATCTGTCACATTATCAGTCGATTTATGACGCCAACAATAGGAGAGTTAACGCGCCAACTTATGATGCTCCAAATCTTATTCCTCCAATCCGTAAGCATACCTATGCCCCTGATGTTGACCCGTCCACACTTATAAGTGATGAAGCTGTATTCAAGGCCTTAACTGGGATCGATTGGACCACCATTGACTTCCAGCCACTGGGTAGAGAGGAGGAAGATGAACCGGCGCTGGACGATCCGCCACCTTCAAGTCAGTCAGGCCGGGACTCGTAAACCGGGGGCCGGTTTAGCAGCTGCTTTCTCTAAGACTTGTTAAAACAATTATTCTTTTGGGCACCAAACGCCTTGTAATAGGCTAGCTTAAACTCTTGTTCTGCTATGCCATCATGCATATTTACTTTGTGTAACACTGCTAATCCACCATGCTAAGATATGCCACTTATGCTTATAATATGAACAATGTGGAATCTGCTCCTGCATGCAACGGATTAAAAGTGTCCTGGCGGTTTACCGCTGGACGGGTCATAACGCCCAATATAAAACCTTGGAAACTAACATAGCTTATAACCAAGGCTGTAAGAATAACTGAATTTGAAATATATCATACCTGTGATATTTGATCACACTGTTGGTTTACCAAACCGGTGTAGTAAGGGGGGAACCCAAACTTTGAGCACTGGTAATTATCATAGATTGCTTGGCTTACGAATAAAACCAGGCCGGGTTAATAAACACCGGACATTATCTTATCTCATACTAGCGACTTATAATAAACACCAAATGTTATCTTATCTTATACTGGCGACTTATAGTCAAAAACCAGGCCGGGTTAATAAACACCGGATGAATTATGATCATAAAGCATTGTAAGCCTCATGAAATAAACCTAAAAAAACTGTGGAATAAAACAAACGAAAAAACGAGGCTTTTCATGGGCTGCCAGGCCAAAAATCGAGTGCTTTCACGGGCCGCACAGCCACTGAGTTAAACCTATATACAAACCTTATAAGATGGACCTCACATAACCAATCGTCGTTTTAACTTTGACAAGTTCAGGGTCTGTATAAGATTGACTTGTCAAACGTTCGGCGGGTCATTCCAAGAATACCTGGGCGGAGTGGCTTACTTAAAAAGGCAGGATAACCCGGGTTTTTAGGTGAATACACCTGGCTTCCAAGCCTGGCTTTTAAGCCTATTACAAGGGTTATACAAACTCTTTGTTCTTTAGAATCAAGGAGCCCCCAAGTAATATTTTTGAGCTGTGCTCAAGGGGCACCTATGTTTGAGCTGCGCTTTTGCAACAGACTCTCTTTGGTACCTTTAACCTGGGTAGCAAGCCCCCAAGTTTTTTTTTCAATTGGCTTATAAGCCGGTTCAAAGGGTAATCATAACTTCGCTCATAGGTCGGAAGCCCCCAAGTAACCAAAGACTCATTAAGAAAAAACGATAGAGGCCCTGCTTTAGCAGGGGTGCCGGTTTATTATATTGATCATAATATTGTCAAAAATATGTACATCAGAAGAGCCAATGGCTCAGGTGTAGTAAGGCCGAAGATGAGCAATATTCCACGGCCGGCGAGTCTCTTCCTCCGACGTGCGTGAGTCCTTGTGGTCTCGAACATCGATAAGGTAGTATGACCCGTTGTTCAAATTCTTGCTGACCACAAAGGGTCCTTCCCAAGGTGGGGATAACTTGTACATATCAGTCTGATCCTGGATAAGCCGGAGCACTAAGTCGCCTTCTTGAAAGGTTCTGGTCTTGACACGGCGGCTGTGATAACGACGTAGATCTTGCTGGTAAATCGCCGAACGAGCCGCTGCGAGATCAAGCGCCTCGTCTAACAGGTCAAGTGCATCCTGACGTGCCTTTCATTATCAGCTTCAACGTAAGCCGCCACACGGGGTGAGTCGTGACGGATGTCACTGGGGAGAACCGCCTCTGCTCCATAAACCATGAAAAAAGGCGTGTAACCCGTAGATCTGTTGGGCGTTGTGTTGATGCTCCATAGCACCGAGGGTAACTCCTCTACCCAACAACCCGGCGTCCTCTGTAAGGGAACCATAAGCCGGGGCTTGATGCCTCTCAGGATCTCTTGATTGGCTCTCTCGGCTTGACCATTATATTGGGGGTGAGCCACCGACGATACATCAAGCCGGACATGCTCATGTTGACAAAATTCTTTCATAGCACCCTTGGAGAGATTAGTGCCATTGTCTGTTATAATGCTGTGTGGAAAGCCAAAACGGAAGATTACCTTCTTCATGAATTGAACCGCCATTGCTGCATCACACTTACTGACCGTCTCTGCCTCTACCCACTTAGTGAACTTATCAACCGCCATCAAGAGGTGGGTCTTCTTATCCTTGGACCTCTTAAAAGGTCCAACCATATCAAGCCCCCAAACTGCAAACGGCCAAGTGATTGGAATCATTCTCAACTCCTGAGCTGGAACATGAGCTCGACGTGAAAACTTCTGACAACCGTCACATTTTTTGACCAAGTCCTCAGCATCAGCATGAGCCGTCAGCCAATAAAAACCGTGACGAAAAGCCTTGGCTACAAGAGATTTAGAGCCGGCGTGATGACCACAATCTCCTTCATGGATCTCACGCAGAATCTCACAGCCTTCTTCAGGAGAAACACAACGCTGAAACGCCCCGGTAACACTGCAATGGTGCAGCTCTCCATTGACAATTGTCATTGATTTGGACCGCCGAGTTATTTGCCTGGCCAAGGTTTCATCCTCAGGTAACTCGCCCCGGGTCATATATGCCAAATATGGAACTGTCCAATCAGGAATAACATGAAGAGCCGCTATCAACTGAGCTTCCGGGTCAGGAATAGCCTTATCCTCCTCTGTAGGTAACTTGACCGACAGGTTATGCAAAACGTCAAGAAAGACATTAGGTGGCACCGGTTTACGTTGAGAACCCAACCGGCTTAAAGCATCAGCCGCTCCATTTTTCCTCCGGTCAACATGCTCAACTTGATAACCCTTGAAGTGACTAGCAATAACATCTACCTCTCGTCGATAAGCCGCCATGAGGGTATCCTTAGAATCCCAAGTACCAGAGACTTGTTGAGCCACCAAATCTGAGTCACCAAAGAACCTTACCCAGCTTAAGTTCATCTCCTTAGCCATCCGAAGACCGTGGAGCAAGGCCTCATATTCAGCTGCATTGTTAGTGCAAGGGAACATCAAACGGAGAACATAACAAAATTTATCACCTCGAGGGGAAGCTAGCACAACTCCAGCCCCCGAGCCCTCCAATTGCCTGGACCCATCAAAGTGAATAGTCCAATACGTGTTATCTGGTTTTTCCTCAGGCATCTGCAGCTCGGTCCAGTCATTGATGAAATCCACCAGTGCTTGAGGCTTGATGGCCGTGCGAGGCATATACTTCAAACCATGAGGCCCAAGTTCAATGGCCCATTTGGCAACCCGGCCTGTTGCTTCCCTGTTTTGGATGATATCTCCTAAAGGAGCAGAGCTAACCACAGTAATGGGGTGACCCTGAAAATACTGCTTCAGCTTCCGGCTTGCCATGAAAACCCCATGTACAAGCTTCTGCTAATGTGGGTATCTCTGCTTGGACTCAATAAGCACTTCGCTGATATAATAAACCGGCCGTTGAACCGGATATTCCTTGCCTGCCTCTTTTCTCTCAACCACAATAGCCACACTGACAGCCCGGCTATTAGCAGCCACATATAAAAATAGCGGCTCCTTATCAACGGGCGCAGCTAGGACCGGTGGTTCAGCCAGCTGCTTTTTAAGCCCCTCAAATGCCTCATTGGCAGCGTCACTCCAGATGAAGTCATCTGTCTTTTTCATCATCTGATGCAAAGGGATGGCCTTCTCACCGAGGCAGCTTATGAACCGGCTTAGCGCCGCAATGCGACCCGCCAGACGTTGAACATCATTGATACACGCCGGTTTAGCCAGAGAAGTAACGGCTTTGATCTTCTCCGGATTAGCTTCAATGCCCCTGTTAGACACCAAAAAGCCCAAAAGCTTGCCCGCCGGCACACCAAAAACACACTTGGCCGGATTAAGCATCATCTTATAAATGTGGAGATTATCAAAGGTTTCCTTCAAGTCGTCTATCAACGTCTCCTTCTTTCTGGATTTCACCACAATATCATCCACATAAGCATGAACATTGCGTCCAATCTGATTATGAAGACAATTCTGCACACATCGCTGGTAAGTCGCCTGGGCACTCTTGAGCCCAAAAGGCATAGACACATAGCAGAAGGCTCCAAAGGGAGTTATGAAAGCTGTCTTCTCCTGGTCCTTAACTGCCATCTTGATCTGATGATAACCAGAATAAGCATCCAAAAAACTCAAACACTCACAACCCGTCGTTGCATCGATAATCTGATCAATACGAGGGAGAGCAAAAGGATCAGCCGGACAAGCCTTGTTTAAATCTGTGTAGTCCACACACATGCGCCAAGTACCATCTTTCTTAAGTACCAGCACCGGGTTAGCCAACCACTCAGGATGAAAAACTTCAACAATAAACCCAGCCGCCAAGAGCCGGGCTACCTCCTCACCAATGGCCTTACGCCTTTCTTCATTGAAACGACGAAGAAACTGCTTGACCGGTTTAAACTTGGGATCAATATTGAGAGTGTGCTCAGCGAGTTCCCTCGGTACACCTGGCATGTCAGAAGGTTTCCATGCAAAGATGTCCCTGTTCTCACGGACGAACTCGATGAGCGCGCTTTCCTATTTCGGATCCATATTAGCACTGATGTTGAACTGCTTGGATGAATCGCCAGGAACAAAATCAACCATCTTAGTGTCATCTGCTGATTTAAACTTCAAAACCGGATCATGCTCTGTAGTTGGCTTTTTCAAAGACGTCATATCCGCCGGATCAACATTATCCTTGTAAAATTTTAACTCCTCCGTTGCACAAACCGACTCAGCATAAGCCGCATCACCTTCTTCACATTCCAAGGCTATCTTTCGGCTCCCATGTACTGTGATGGTCCCCTTGTAACCCGGCATCTTGAGCTGCAGATAAACATAACAAGGCCGTGCCATGAACTTGGCATAAACCGGCCGTCCAAACAGAGCATGATACGGGCTGTGAATCTTGACCACTTAAAAGGTCAATGTCTTTGACCTAGAATCATGATCATCTCCAAAGGCAACTTCCAGAGCTATCTTACCAACAGGGTACGCCGACTTACCTGGCACCACACCATGGAAAACTGTATTCGACGGTTTAAGATTTTTATCTGTCAACCCCATGCGAAGGAAAGTTTCATAATAGAGGATATTGATGCTGCTCCCTCCGTCCATGAGTACCTTGGTAAACTTATACCCTCCGACCTGGGGTGCAACCACCAATGCTAGGTAACCCGGATTATCAACCCGGGGTGGGTGATCTTCCCGACTCCACACGATGGGCTGCTCAGACCAGCGCAAGTAACGGGGAACCGCAGGTTCAACGGCGTTCACTGCCCTTTTATGAAGCTTCTGATCTCGCTTGCATAAACCTGTGGTGAAGACATGGTACTGCCTACTATTCAACTGCTTTGGGTTACTCTAATACCCAGATTGCTGCTGCTGATTCCCCTGACCTGACTGTTGATGGTAGCCACCCTGATTGCCTTGATTGTCCTGATTACCTTGGAATCCAGAACTAGAACCGCCACCGCCGTAACCCAGCCCATGAGAACCGGATCCTGAACCACCACCCGGTCCATGATTGTCTTGAAAAAGATTGGTATTTTTATACTCCTTCATGATGTAGCAATCCTTCCAGAGGTGGCCAGACAGTCTTTCTCACGTCCCATGCCTTGGGCAGGGCTGATTTAGCATCTGCTCAAGATTAAAGCCTGACCCTCCGGCCCGTGAGGGTGGTTTACCTTTACGACGCTGGCCATTATTCTATGCGTTGGTGTTAGCCACAAAGTCCAAACTATTATCAGCTTTGCGCTTACCATTGCCTCCCTGATTCACCGGATTATGCTGCTGTCCTCTGGTGCTGCCGCTCTTCTTTCCCTTTCCCGGCTTATCATCATCAGACTCGGGGTCCTTGGTACCATCAGAGTCAGCGTACTTAACCAGAGCCACCATCAGCTCTCCCATGTCATTGCAGTGGCGCTTGAGCCGACCCAACTTCTGCTTAAGAGGCGTAAATCAGCAATTCTTCTCCAACATTATGACCGCTGACCCGACATTGATGCGATCCGATGAATGTAAGATGGTCGAAACCCGGCGCACCCAATGGGTTGTGGACTCACCCTCTTCTTGGGCACAGTCATCCAGATCCACAATTGACATAGGCTGCTTGCATGTATCTTTGAAATTCTGGATAAACCGGGCCTTTAACTCGGCCCATGATCCAATGGAGTTGGCAGGGAGCCCCTTCAACCAAGTGCGAGCCGTTCCATCCAACATCAGGGGGAAATATTTAGCACATGCCGCATCGCTAACATCTAGCAATTCCATGGCCATCTCATAACTCTCGATCCATGCTTCAGGAGGTAAATCGGCTGTATAGTTAGGCACCTTGCGAGGACCCTTAAAATCCTTGGGTAGACGCTCATTACGTATGGCCGGCACAAACACGGCACGCCCAAATTCCTAAAGGTTGCACCTGGCTCCATCGAAGCTGTCGGACGAACCGGAGAAGGTTGACGGGCCGCATATTGCGCCGCCAGCTCGGCCTCTCGACGTGCTCTACCTTGATCCACCACGTCCTGAGCATCAGCACCACCGCCTGCCGGGTTATGTCCACGAGGCGGGTTATGGTTCCGCCCACTGCTTGACACAGCTGGTTCATCAATATGCCTACTGTAACTCCGGCTTGGGCGAGGGGTGGAATGAATCCGGCTTCGACTATAGGAATAAGCCTGCTGCTGAACCAATGCTGTCTGAAGGAGCTCTCTAGCCCTCCGCATCTCAACCGCCATTGGAGACTCGCCTTCAACCGGGATAGCCGCCAATCGTGACGCCGCAGCGATCATGTTATCCAAAGGGTTAGAGTAATGACCCGGTGGCGTTAGCATGTGTTGCGGCGGGATATTGTTCTGACGAGGCGGATCCGTGGTGCGCGGCTGAACCGGCGTTCCCGTCCCAGGCGCTTCAACCCGGTCCGCCACTGGCGGGTTACTGGTTCCTGCTCCTGGCATGTTAAAGAGGTTCCTCGCCTCATAAACCGGTGGGAGGCGAGACTGATGCCTCCTCCTCATGACTTCGTTTGAAGCGTTCTGATCTAGGATGAGCCGGTAAGACTCCGACTGAATTTGCTGCGCCTGAGCATCCAACGTAACCCACTCCGCAGCCATCCTGGCATCTTCAGCTGCCAGGTCTTCCTTAGCTTGTGCTATCTGATCTCGCAATTTCACGACTTCTGCGTTATGCTGATCTTGATTATTCGGGTTAACCTCCGTCGTCAGCAGTGTCGCTAAGGCGTCTAGTAAACCGGACAAGGCTTGAGCCAGCGGGCGAGAAGGGCCTCCTACCCCGGCTGCCGTCGCCGCTGCTGACCCAGAAATCAATGCCGCTGTAGTTGAAGAGTGCTGTACTGGCTGCATACCGACCATGAAGATTGCAACCCGGTTCGGCGGCTCGTAGGGGTCCGGAATACTATCGCCATCGAAACAGCCCCCAAGCCGACCATCTTGCAGTTGGTACAATGACTCGGTTTCACCGGTGGATGATTCGCCATCAGAATAGACAACTGTCTCACCGTCAAATACCGATTTATCCTCATATTCCGCACCATTGATGAATCCTACGAAGGCACGACTCATGGCGGGCTGAACTCGGGCGGGTTTTGCACGCTGAGCCGTCTCGATGATGTCGGTGCAGGTGTCCGGCTCAGGGCCCGGTTCGCCGATCTTGCCAATGAAGACGTGAATTCCACCGAAGGGGACCCGGTACCCGTACTCAATTGAGCCGGCCTCGGGGCCCCAGCCTTCGTTGTCGATGTAGAGCTTGCCGCGATGACTCTTGGTCATCCGGCCCACAACGTATCCCTTGATTCCTTCGAAGTTGCCCTTAAAGAACTTGAAACCACCGTGAGCTGGCCCCACGGTGGGCGCCAACTGTCATTGGATAGTCACGGCAGATGTCCTAGTGTGAGGACTTAGTTGTGGAGCCATCGCAATGAGGTTAGTTTAAAGGGTTTAATCAGGACAAAGGACACGAGGAGTTTATACTGGTTCGGCCCCTTGCGGTGAAGGTAAAGGCCTAATCCAGTTTGAGGTGGTATTGGTAGGATTTCGATGACCAGGGAGCGAATACGCCAAACCTGGCTCTCGATCTGTTCTTTCTTGCCCCTAAGCCGCCGCCGGTCGTCCCTTTATATACACAGGTTGACGCCCAGCGGCTCAAGGAGTCCCGGCCGGCTCATACACTACGTGTCCGGCTCGGTGACTAACTACACATGCCTTACAATACAAGTCATACATACATGGCGGTTTACACCTGTGGGCCTTAAGTCGCCTTTGGGTTTTAGGCCTTTAGTAAGCCTGCTTCGTGAACCGCCATCTTCAGCATCTTCATGGGCTTTGTTATTATGAACCGCCAGTGGTATGACCCGGCCCCTCCTGGGCGGGTCATACCCAATAGTTATATCCCCAACAAGAACCTTGCCGATTGGTCCGCCTCGTTCAACGAGCAGGAATATGGTTCTCTTCGTCCCTCGCCCTTGGTACCGATGATGTTGTCGACATAGCTAACAAGCTATCTTCTGACATACCTTGTCGTCGTGACCGGTAAAATGTCACCGTTCTCCCTACTTTTTATTGACACCCCTCCCCTCACAGTTCCACAGGATCGGAACCTGACTCTCCTATACATCTTTGGTTCCGAAGTATCCTATGCTCTTGACTGTGTGTGTTCTCACGAGCCACCTTCCGAGAGATGATCTATCCCCGATACTCTGAACCCTTTTCACACTCCGTTCAGGTATCGAACGGAAGTCCATTCGCTTGAAACTTACTATTGTAACTTCTTACTTTGCTCTCGATGATTTCTAAGTTTCAGCTCGAGAGATAATTCCTGTCGCATTCCCTGAGTTGTCCACCAGTTAATCGACCTTGCAAAGGTCAGTTCACCCGAGGTTACCCTTACTTCCCCACTTAAATCTCGGGACGAGATTTCTTGTAGAGGAGGAGATTTGTAACATCCTCAGATCTTAACCCTGTCATCAAGCTAATTAGTTTGCCATGTCTTCATAATTAATTTTTGCTAAACTTCACTTTGATCCCAACCCTGTTCAAATTCAAATTTAAAACAAAGTCAAAATAACATTTCTCTAAATAGTGAAGCAAAATGTGTACATTATGTTATAAAATCCCCAAGTAATTTTCTTGAAGAAACCAATGTCTTTTAAATTCTAAAGATGCCCCTAGCTTTATTGAAAGTGGGCCAACAACAATTAAATTGGTTCTTTTAAAATAAACAAATGTTTATACTTTGCCAAATGGCTTGAGACTTTGTGCGTCTGTTCATGATGATGCATACTATTTATGTACCAATTTTTATAAATAACAAAATTCATTTAGTAGTAATTGAAAATAGAAAAGAGAGGAGAAAAATGAAACAAAAAATAGAAAAAAAAGGAAAAGGGAATGAAACTACTGTGAAACTGGGCCTTTAGTGGCCTCAGTGCACTGTGGCCCAGCCCAGCCACGGCATCCCTAACCTCTCACTACAGTGGGAGGCAGGGCAACCGTGGCGGCCATCCCATGGCTCTGCCGCACGTGCCGGTCATCTACCGCTTCTCGGCGACCTACAAGTCCTCCCCGACCCCCCGTTGACGAACCCTAGCCTCAAAATCCCCTCCCTCTCGCTCATTTTCCTCTCCCTGCACACAACCGAGCGCAGCGTCGCCGTCGCCGCGTCGATCCCGCGGCCACGTGGCTCCCCGCGCCGAACCACCAAGTCCAGGAGGCTGCACGCGGTCGTCTCCTTCATCTACACCGAAGAGCCCGAGCCGGAATGCCCGAGCGCTCGCCATCAGGCGTCTTCCCCGCGTCCAGCCGCCGCTGCCCCACCTCGGATCTCCTCCCTCAGCGCTCCCCCGACCTCCCAAGCACGTCATCGAGAACCGCAGTGAGGCCCTCATCCAATTCCCCCTCTTTCCCCTTAGAATTTGTGCCGTAGCCGCCGCCCTTGAGTTCGCCCGGAGCTCCGCGTGCCCGCTCGCCTCTGGCCGCACTCACCGCGCCTAGCCCGCGACCTGGGCTCCTCCCTGCCATGCCCGCATGCCCAAGACATCCCCTGGCCGCGTCCGCCTGGGCGTGCTGCGCCGGCCGCGCGCGCCCGTCACACCGCTCGCTCGGCTGCCCATACTGCTGCTTTTGCTGCCGGGCCTGATGCTGCTGTTGTGCTGCTGCCTTGCCACTGCTGCTCTAACTGCTGCTGCTTAGCTGCCGCTGCCCCATGGTACCGTTGCTCTACTGCTGCCGCTGCCTTGCTCGCAAGCTGCTGCCACTAGGAGCTGCTGCTATGTGTGCTGTTGCCACTAGATGTGTGCGTAGGTGTGTGTATGAGCCGGCCCTTGTTTAGTCTAGCTTAGGATTAAATTAGTGCTAAGTTAGTCTAGTAATAGATGACATGTGGACCCATTGTTAGTTTAAAGAAAAACAAATTTTGAGAAAAGTCTGAGTCAGTGGCATGTGGCCCTACACTGTTCATATGTTGACTAGTCAACATTTGACTGGGTCAACCCAACCCCACTGGCCCCACTATCATACACTACGGCTATAATAGCACTAGGTGACAAAAGTATTTTTCTGTTTTAGTTTCAAATTAAAAGAATTCCATATTCTCAGAAAATAAATTAAGCTTTGAAAATTCATAGAAAAATAACCGTAACTCCGATGAAAATACTTTGTACATGAAAGTTGCTCAGAATTTCGAGACGAATCCGAATACGCGGTCCGCTCGTCCGTCACACATCCCTAACTATCTGAACATGGAACCGTTCCCCTCCGGTCATCTATCTGACAAATGTCCGGAATCGGGAAAACATTCCCGGATGGATTCCCCCTTCCTCGGTGACGTGAAACCATATGTTAGGACACACCCGGCACTGTATATTGTCATGTCGTACATTGTGTTGCTTTTGTTTGCTTTATATTTATGGTTTCTTCCCCCTCTTCTCTCTTGGTAGACCCCGGTATCGACGCAGTTCCTGAGACCGACGCAACTCAGGAGCCCGACGACACCGTTGACGACCTTGCCTTTGCCGCCGAGCAACCGGGCAAGCCCCCCCTTTGATCATCTCGATATCGCCTATTCTTTCTTTCTCATGCTTGCATTAGAATTGCTGCTGCTACTGTTTATCCTATTCTGATGCATAGCCTGTTTATTGTAACCTGCTATTGATACCTTACCTGCTTATCCTAAACTGCTTAGTATAGGCTGGGTAGAGACCTATCAGTGACCCCACTTGTCCCGATTGCCCCGCTGGATTATCGGAAGACCCGATCAACGGGATCGAAGACCAGGCCCCGGCACCGCACATCACCCCCTTAGTTGTAACGACACTGCAGCGTTACTATCGAGTGCCGAGGGTGATAACTCATGTAGCATGTCGGATGTTAACTCTGTAGAGTAGCTATTTGGACATGGTCATCAAGGGTGATTCCTCCTTCTCCACTGCCGATACGACCCTGTCGTGCAACACCTCAAGTGTGAACCCATCGAGGGTGATTCCTCCTAAGTTCACCTTGACGGTTACATCGATTAGGAGTCCAACGAGGGTGATACCTCGGATTTCCCTTGATGTTATGGACACACGGATAATTGGAGTTTACATTGTTACTTGGAAGGCGGGTCGACCCTGAGGGGTACCCGCGTGTGATGTGAAGACGGGTTGACCTGGAGGTTGCCCGAGATATGAATACGAGGCGTGGCCGGGCATTCTTAGCCCTTGTCGCAAGTCCTTGAGACGGGGCGACGGGGTCACATCGATCGTGAGTCTCTGCTCGTTACCGCACTACCAACACACTACGATTTGGATATTTGATCTGAGTGGGCCTCTGGCCGGATAGCACTAACCATCACGTGGGAAAAGTTATGGGCACTCTGCATCGTATGCATCAGCCGAAAGCTTTGTCAGATTTCTAGTTCAGCATTGTGGCCGGGTCGGATCGTGCCGTTGGCGCTAGTATCCACCCTGCTCGCAATGACCCGGAGTGCATAGGGCGACGGCCCAAGACCCCTGAGCGCTTAGGATGTAGACCGACGGGGACCTCTCTGCTGAGCTCTAGGTAGGGCTGCGGTGTGTCATTTGACCGAGGCCGGGCATGACCCGGAAAAGTGTGTCAGGCCGGAGTTAAGCGAGCGTGGTGGGTAAGTTGGTGCACCCCTGCAGGGAAGAACTAATCTATGCATAGTCGGATCCTCAGTAATGGACACTCGGAGTTGTATCCCGATCGATACAACTAGAATTGGATACTATGGCTCGGGGATTGCTTCTCGCAGGGAGTCGAGAAGGGATCTCAGGACGAGGTTGATGACAGTATGGCTCTGGGATTACTTTCTCTCAGGGAGTCGAGAAAGGATCTCTGGGTGAGGTTGAGACTTAATGATACTACTACTTTATATTGTACTAATCTACACTCTTCTAATGCTGCAAGACCTCTGAAGATGCTAGTCTTCGATAGGACTAGGCCATCCTTCTATTCTGGCATTTCTGCAGCCCAGTCCTCATATACAGCCTCTCTTTGATAATGTTGCATATGTAGTGTAGATCCTTGCTTGCTGAGTACTTCGGATGAGTACTCACGGTTGCTTTGCTTTCTTTTTCCCCCATACCCCTTTTGATGCAACCAGATGACGGAGCCCCTGAGACAGCTGCCCCCACCGACGATCGCTACTACTACTACTACCCCGAGGGTGGATACTTGTACAAGTTGGCTGACGACCAGGAGTAGGATCGGAGGGTCCCAGGCAGGAGGCCTGCGCCTTTCGATCGTAGTTTTGTTTTGCCCCGCCTTGACAAAAGCTTTTCTAGCTTTCTTTTATATCTGTACTCAGATATCTGATGCTTCCGCTGACGCTTGTACGCAAGCTTATGTATTCGAGCCCTCGAGGCCCCTAGCTTGTAATATAAAGCTTGTATGGCTTTATTTATGTTTTAGAGTTGTGTTGTGATATCTTCCCGTGAGTCCTTAGGCTTGATCGTGTGCATTTGCTTGTATGATTAGTGCATGATTGAGCCGGGGGCGTCACAGTGGGCCCCCTGGACCTCCACCGACCTCAACTCCAACTCCATATATTCACGCTCGAGGAGAAAATAATCAGAGAGAAGGATTCATCGCGTTTTACGATACGAAGCCGCCGTCACCTCCTGTTCTTCCTCGGGAGACCAGATCTGGAGTCCGTTTGGGGCTCTGGAGAGGGGAAACATCGTCGTCATCATCATCAACCATCCTCCATCACCAATTTCATGATGCTCACCGCCGTGCGTGAGTAATCCCATCGTAGGCTTGCTGGACGGTGATGGGTTGGATGAGATTTACCATGTAATCGAGTTAGTTTTGTTAGGGTTTTATCCCTAGTATCCACTATGTTCTAAGATTGATGTTGCTATGACTTTGCTATGCCTAATGCTTGTCACTAGGGCCCGAGTGCCATGATTTCAGATCTGAACCCTTTATGTTTCCATGAATATATTTGTGTTCTTGATCCTATCTTGCAAGTTATAGTCACCTACTACTTGTTATGATCCGGCAACCCCGGAGTGACAATAGTCGGGACACTTCCCGGTGATGACCGTAGTTTGTGGAGTTCATGTATTCACTAAGTGCTAATGCTTTGGCCCGGTACTCTATTAAATGGAGGCCTTAATATCCCTTAGTTTCCAATAGGACCCCGCTGCCACGGGAGGGTAGGACAAAAGATGCCATGCAAGTTCTTTTCCATTAGCATGTATGACTATATTTGGAATACATGCCTACATTATATTGATGAATTGGAGCTAGTTCTGTGTCACCCTATGTTATAACTGTTGCATGATGAATGCCATCCGACATAATTATCCATCATTGATCCTATGCCTACGAGCTTTTCACATATTGATCTTTGCTAAGTTACTTTTCCGTTGCCACTTTTATAATTGCTACAAAACAGCTACTGTTACTTTTGCCACCGTTACTGTTACTTCCTTACTACTTTGCTACTAAATACTTTGCTGCAGATATTAAGTCTTTCAGGTGTGGTTGAATTGACAACTCAGCTGCTAATACTTGAGAATATTCTTTGGCTCCCCTTGTGTCGAATCAATAAATTTGGGTTGAATACTCTACCCTCGAAAACTGTTGCGATCCCCTATACTTGTGGGTTATCAAGACCTTTTTCTGGCGCCATTGCCGAGGAGCATAGCTCTATTCTCTGAGTCACTTGGGATTTATATCTGTTGATCACTATGAGGATTTTGAAAGATACTAGAACCAAGATTTTTCCCTCTACTATGAGGGGAGGTAAGGAACTGCCATCTAGCTCTGCACTTGATTCGCCTTCTATTTTGAGTAAACTTGTGACACCTACACCTGCTATTGATTGCGATATGTCGCATGTTATTGATGATGCCACTTCTGCTATGCATGATGCTAATGATGATACTACTGCTTTGCTTGATAATACTGTGCCACTAGGTGAATTTCTTTGATGAACAACTTGCTAGGGTTAGAGAAAATGAAATTGCTGAAACTGATGATATTATTGAAATTGAAGATTATGATTCTCCCCCTAGATATGAATTGCCTGTTGTACCTGAGGGTTATGTTATGGATGAAGAAACTGCTAGAGACTTCTTTGCTTGCAATGATAGAGATGATCTTAAGAAACTGTTAGCTAAGCTGAAAGAAAAATCCTTGAATGCTAGAATGAAATATGATCCCAATTTTGCTACTTCACCTATCTTTGTTACTGATAAGGATTATGAATTCTCTGTCAATCCTGAGTTAATTACTTTGGTTGAATCTGATCCCTTCTATGGTTATGAATCTGAAACAGTTGTGGCACATCTTACTAAACTGAATGATATAGCCACCCTATTTGCTCATGAGGAAAAAAATCGCTATTACTATATTCTTAAGTTGTTTCCTTTCTCATTAAAGGGTGACGCTAAGTTATGGTTTAATTCTCTTGCTCCTGGTTGTGTGCGTAGTCCCCAGGATATGATATATTACTTGTCTCAAAAATATTTCCCTGCTCATAAGAAACAAGCTGCCCTACAGGAAATATTTAACTTTGTGCAAATTGAAGAAGAGAGTCTCCCACGAGCTCGGGGGAGGCTTCTCCAATTACTTAATATTTTGCCTGATCATCCTCTCAAGAAAAATGAAATACTTGATATCTTTTATAATGGACTAATCGATGCTTCTAGGGACCACCTAGATAGTTGTGCTGGTTGTATTTTCAGGGAACGAACTGTTGAGCAAGCTGAATTGCTATTGAATAATATATTGAGTAATGATAATGATTGGACACTTCCTGAACCAACTCCTAAGCCAACTCTGAAGAAAAGAGGTATTCTATTTCTCAGTCTTGAAGATATGCAAGAGGTAAAGAAATCTATGAAAGAAAAAGGTATTAAAGCTGAAGATGTTAAGAATTTACCGCCTATTGAAGAAATACATGGTCTTGATAACCCGACACAGGTAGTAGAGGTAAACTCTCTTTATAGATTTGATGAAGGCGATATTCCTCATAATAAGTCTGCTAGTCAATGCTTGGATGAGTTTGATAATTTTATTGTTAAACAAGAAAATTTCAATGCTTATGTTAGTAGACAATTGAAATGTAATGCTCACATGCTTGATTACTTGGGTGATTATATGAGTAGAACTGTTAATGATCTTAAGCTTATTAGTAAACATGCTTCCATGGTTACAACTCAAGTAGAACAAGTACTTAAGGCACATGATGATTTGCTTAATGAGTTGAATAATAAGAACAATGATAATGCTGTTAGGGTTATGACTAGAGGTGGTAAAATGACTCAGGAACCTTTGTATCCTGAGGGCCATCCTAAGAGGGTTGAGCAAGATTCTCAGAGAATTAATACTGATGCATCTAGTCCTAGTAATAAAAAGAAAAAGAAAACTGATAGGACTTTGCATGCTTCTAGTGAACCTGTTATAGATACACCTGAGAATCCCAATGATATTTCTATTTCTGATGCTGAGACACAATCTGGTGACGAACATGAACCTAGTAATAATGTTAATGATGATGTTCATGTTGATGCTCAACCTAGTAATGATAATGATGTAGAGATTGAACCTGCTGTTGATCTTGATAACCCACAATCAAAGAATCAACGTTATGATAAGAGAGACTTTGTTGCTAGAAAACATGGTAAAGAAAGAGAACCATGGGTTCAGAAACCCATGCCCTTTCCTCCTAAACCATCTAAGAAAAAGGATGATGAGGATTTTGAGCACTTTGCTGAAATGATTAGACCTATCTTTTTGCGTATGCGTTTAACTGATATGCTTAAAATGCCTCCTTATGCTAAGTATATGAATGATATTATTACTAATAAAAGGAAGATACCGGAAGCTGAAATTTCCACCATGCTTTCTAATTACACTTTTAAGGGTGGAATACCAAAGAAACTTGGGGATCCAGGAGTACCAACTATACCATGCTCCATTAAAAGAAACTATGTTAAAACTGCTTTATGTGATCTTGGAGCCGGTGTTAGTGTTATGCCTTTCTCTTTGTATCGTAGACTTGAATTGAATAAGTTGACACCTGCTGAAATCTCTTTGCAAATGGCTGATAAATCAACTGCTATACCCATCGGTATTTGTGAGGATGTTCCTGTTGTGGTTGCAAACGTTACTATCTTAACGAACTTTGTTATTCTTGATATTCCCAAGGACGACAGTATGTCGATCATCCTTGGTAGACCCTTTTGAATACTGTAGGTGCTGTTATTGATTGCAATAAAGGCAATGTCACTTTTCATGTTAATGGTAATGAGCATACAGTACACTTTTCGAAGAAACAACCTCAAGTTCATAGTATCAATTCTATTGGAAAATTTTCAACTATTACTATCGGAGTTTTTGAATTCCCTCTCCCTACTGTCAAAAGGAAATATGATATTCTTATTGTTGGGGACATGCATATCCCTGTTGAGGTAACTTAGTGTTATTCAAAAATTCTCCGGTTCCATGTTATTCGAAAGAAGTTTGTTAATGAGACTTGATCAACCTTGTTAACGGATTCCTTTTGATGAGCATGAGATGGATGAATTTAGAAGGCACAACCTGCTGTACCCACCTCTTACTTTCTGTTATTTAGATTTAATGAAGCAAAAATAGTATTTTCTGTCTGTTTTCTGAATTATCCGTGAAATAAAAAATGTCCCAAAAATAATGGTTCTCCAAATACCTTGAAAATTTAGTATGATTTTTTTATAGAATATTTGAGAATTTCTGGCACTGAGAACACACCAGGGGGACCCACCACCTGTCCACAAGGACGGAGGGCGCGCCCTACCCCCCTGGGCGTGCCCCCAGTCTTGTGGGTCCCACGTGGCTCCCATCCACTTATTCCAGCACCCATCCACTTCGTCTTCCTCCAGAAAAAATCATCCCATAGCTCAAACTCGTGTTCTTGCCCATTTTGCTGCCATTTTCGATCTCCTTATGTAAAGCTCCATTTACAAAACTGTTTTGGGGGATTGTTCTTCGGTATGTGACTCCTCCAATGGTCCAATTAGTTTTTGTTCTAGTGCTTTATTTATTGCAAATGTTTGCTGCTGTGGTGACCCTGTTCTTAAGCTTGCATGTCAAATTTATATGGTCCAAAGTAGTTTTGATGCATGATATAGCCTCTAGGCACTTGTAGGAGTAGATGCTATCAATTTTGTTGATTTTGGTTCGCTTTTATTTTGAGTCACTAAAAATTTCAGAGGAAGAAAAATGTCTAGGAAAATGTACCAAGGTGGTTCTTCGAGGAAGCAAGCACCTAGGCCCGCGATACATGAGCCAGACCTTGAACCACCAAGGGAAGCTCAAGTGCGGCCTTGTGAATGGCTGTCGGATGAATTCATGTTCCATGCAGGTTTCAAGGATGAGTTTGATGCATACGTACAAAATGACGGCCTTGAGGACTTCGTGTCAGATAAGTGCCGACAATACTACTACCTCACCGATTCCTTTGTGCGGAGGTTTGAATTTTCATCTAAGCGTAATACCCATACTGTTTTATTTGATCTTTATGATGAATCATATACCATGGACCTTGAAGATTTTAATACTGCTTGCAAAATCCCATAATGGGGCCTTCTCAGTGAGCCTCACAAAGTTGAATACAATGATTTCCTTGCTAGCATCACCGTGGGAGAAACTAGAAATATCACACAAGCTACCATAGGGAGCATCCACTTTCCTGCCATACATTATTTTGCTCTCTTTATAGGTAGATGCATTAATGGTAAGCATGAGCATTGCCACCTTTGTGTTCCAGATCTTAGTGTCCTCAAGTGTGCGGTGTCACCTTGATAAGCGTTATAACTTGGGGGCTATTATTGCGAGGAGGTTACATCATAATGCTAAAGAGGGAGATTTATTTGGTGGGATTTATGCAACTCGTTTAGCTAATTATCTTGGAGTACCCATAAGGCAGAATGACATGGAGTTGCCACCTGCTTTTCTTGATTATGATGCTTTGGTGCGTTATCAGTTTCTTGAGAGGAACGAACAGTCCCTCCAGTACCGGCTAATCTTTGACAGACGGCGTGCCATCCATATTACCCTTCCTGCTCCTGCCTTCTTTAACTTTCAGGTAAATGGGAGATATTTTATAACTAGAGAGGAGGCAAACGAGTATGAGAGAACAGCGGAGGCTGCTCGCCTCCAGGAGGCAGCTCGCCAAGCCGTAGCTACAACAGCACAATACGACACCAACTACGATTTCGGATATCATCCGGGCCAGTGGTGGCCCTAGACCAACTTAGGCCAAAAGCCTAAGCTTGGGGGAGTATGTATTTCTCACCGACATTACATTCATGTTCACACACTCATTCTAGTTGTCGGTGTTCATACTTTTTCATTGTATTATCCATGTTAGTTTATTTTCTTTTTCTTGCTTTCTTCTTGTGTGTTTGAAAAGCCTTTGAGAAAAACAAAAAAAAATTAGTTGTAGCTTAGTTTACTTTCCATGCTTAGTTGTAGTATTAAAGAAAACCCAAAAAAGATTTCTCGTTCTTCTTTTACTTGTTGGGAGCTTTCCCGTGTAAATAGTTTTTCTCGTTCTTGTTTTACTTTCTTTAGAAAAACAAAAACTCCAAAAACATTTCAGTGTGTTTCTTTGAAATTCTTTTCTTTTCTTTGGGGGTCGAGGAGAGAAGACCACGATGAAAATGTTGAGTGGCTCTCATATGCATTATTGTTGATCTAACAGAGAGCCCATATTACCTTGTCTTCTCCTTTGAACAAATGTTGCAGATTCTAGCTTAGTCCAATGCACGTGCACTATTATTATTATCCACATTGTTCAGTCATGCAAGTGAAAGGCAGTAATGACGATATATGATGAAATGATTGAGATGAGGAAAAGCTGGTATGAACTCGACCTATCTTGTTTTTGTAAATATGATTAGTTCATCGTTCCTGATTCAGCCTATTATGAATGAAACATGTTTGCAATGACAATTAGAGATTATAGTTACTCATGCCATGCTTAATTAGCTAGGAGCTTATAATGGTTTACCTTGCGTGCCAACATGCTTTTAAAATGGTTGTGATGTAGTATGATAGGATGGTATCCTCCTTTGAATGATTCGAGTGGCTTGACTTGGCACATGTTCACGCATGTAGTTGAAAACAAGATCAACATAGCCTCCACAATATTTATGTTCATGGTGATTTATATCCTACTCATGCTTGCACTCAATGTTGGTTACTCTCAATGCATGTTTATGACTGTTGTCGCTCTCTAGTTGGTTGCTCCCAGTCTTTTGCTAGCCTTCACCTGTACTAAGTAGGAATACTACTTGTGCATCCACTTCCATAAACCCAAAGTTATTCCATATGAGTCCACCATACCTGCCTATATGCGGTATTTACCTACCGTTCCAAGTATATTTGCATGTGCCAAACTCTAAACCTTCAAATGATAATCTGTTTTTTTGCCCGAATCGCTCATGTAGCGACTGGGGGCTGTCGGTATCTTCCATGCTAGGTGGGTTATTCTCACGATGAGTGGACTCCGCTCATCAT